>JAMPIV010000541.1:0-647500 GCA_024509875.1 Oreohelix idahoensis
CAGTTTATGAGCAGTAAATGATTCCCATGTTGACTCAGGATACCCCATCTATTTGTGTTGGGGTATTAAGTTTTTTATTCCTGGTATTTTTGCGTTACGTTTTTTATCATTTAGTTATGTGTCATGCAAGAATTTGGATTAACATTTATGAATTTTTGGGATTTGAGAGACGTGGAATGGGCTTGACGGGGCTTTATGTTGAATGGGCACGGGTTATTGCCTGTTTCCGATGTGGGGACGGTAGGGTGGTTAGGGTTTAGGGGGGCACCTTTAGAGTTTTTTTTAACTGATTAGGGGTGACGTTAATAATTAGCGTTTGTTGTTATATGTGTGTGTATTTGTTGGGTATGGGGTTTCTATCATCAACTATTTGTTCTTTTGATTTTGTTTTAGGTTGGGATCTTATCTCGTGTCTATGGTCCGAATAAGTTTTTTGCATTGGTTGACATCTGGTGTGCCATTGTAAATACAAGTTTGTTCGGATCGAGGGTTGGGTATTTGTATGTTCTCTGTTCGTCTCTGTGTTTTTACGGTTGCTGGTTGGGGTACTGGTTCTGTCTTTGCGGTGTAGGCTTTAGTCTCTGGGTGGAAGAGTCTTGAGTGTCTGGTTATTTTGGGGGCTGTGGCGTGTGCATCTCTCTGATTCTTGGGGGGGTCTATCCTTCTTTCCCTCTGTCTACCAGCTCCCTCGTGTGGGCTCTGTAGTTCGGTTGGCCGGTTAGCTTTAACGCTGTCGCTCTTAATTTACGTGTAGGTATGCTCTCTCAGGTCCCTGGTCGCCAGTCTGACTCTCACCGGCTGTGTCTCAAGCATCGTACAGGGTGGTGTTGTGTTGTTACGCGAGTTGTGGGAAAGCGTGTATTCGATGTCCTCTTACTTTAATACTGCGATATGGCTGTGTGCCTCTTCTTGCAACGTCAGGGGGAGGTTCACTGAAAGTCCGCCCTCAATGTTCGCAGACGCAGATGGTGTATTGTTGATCTGTTGTTTGCTGTGGTGGTCTTGTTCGGGCCGATGATGGTAAGGAGTGCCGTGCTGATTGTTTGCTGGTGTATCGATGGGGAGACGCGCCCGTGTGTGAGGCTTGTGAGGGGTGGGGGAGTCCAGGATGTTTCCTTAGTTTGTAGTGCAGTGTTGGGGTTCGATGAGTTTCTGGAATAGACTGGGCTGTCTCGGAGTCGTTACTGCGGTGTGTGATGGGGGCGGTGGGGGTATGTGGGTGTGTAGTGATAATGATGCGCGGTTCCTGTCTGATGCATCCCCTCCGCCAGGCCGTTCTGATTGCTCCCCCCCGCTGTGCTCTCGTGTTTTTGTGGCGTTTTCCCGGTGCGGGGGGGTTGTTGGTGTTGTGTGTGTTGTTGTTCTTTTCGTCGTGGGGGGGGGTTGGTTGTGTGTGTGGATATGTCATATACAAACACATTTCATGTCAGTACCCTAGGTTTAAACGGAGACACATGACATTTGGAAATATATTTTATGAGTAGGTGGGTTGGGTGGCAAGAATATCTGTGGTGGGGGGGTGATTGGTATTGTTGGAAGGCGTTTTGGCTACATAACGTCTGGGGTGCTTGGGGTGCCTTCTCTGAATGTTCTCTTAAACTCATACTTTACACTTTAATTTATCCAAATAATTACATATTCCAAGATAAATAATATTATGCGGGGTGTGAGGACATGATTGTGGGGGTGTTGAGCTGTGGAGGGGTTTTGTGTTCAGAGTAGGTGTGTATGTTTGGATGCAGAGTGTATTGGTTGCTAATCCCCCAAAACTCCAAAACCACAAAACAAACACACCCAAAAACAAAACAAAACAAAACAAACAACACAAACCAAAAAAAACAAACCCCCCAACCCCCCACAAAAAAAAAAAAACAAAACCACAACACAACCAAAAACAACAAAAAAAAACAACCAAAAAAATTAAGGAACTGTTTTTTTGTGTGAACAATGGTTGTTTTATTGTTTATGGTGGATTTTGAATTTTGGTAGTGGGGTGGTGATGGTGGGGGTTTATTCTTATTATTTGGGTATAGTGTGGTAGTTTATGCTTTTGAGTAGTAAACTGGTATGTATACTGATCTTTGTGGTTTGGATTTTTTATTGAAGTGGATCGGCTCGGTCGTGTGGAGGGCAAAGGGAAAGAGAGTTGTTGGGTTGGGTAAGAGAGGAGCCAGAATGTTTGTTTTGGGTGTCTTCCTCCTGGGGGGTGGGGGATCATTAGTCTCGGTGTCCCAGAAAAAGATGGTAGAAGGGTGGAGTCCCATCTTAGGGTGTGGTACTACCCAGGGTTGGGTGGTAAATGGGTTGGTTACGACGGGGGTGTGTGTCCTACATGGTAACCTGATGTCTACATGTAATACCCCAGTCAATACGGTGGAGGTAGAACCTGGTCAAGTCCCCGAACATCATTGGGATTAAGGGAGTGGTGAGAAGGGGTGTTGAGAACACTGTGTAGAAGGGGTTATGTGACTGAGAAGGGTGTTGATACCAGGTCCTAGGACTAAGGGTTGGGATTCTTACCAAGGTGGGTGGGAGAAGTGTTGAAGAAGGGTGGTGGAGATCAGGTTCAGTGGTAAATAAGGGTAAAAGGTTGGTTTGGGTTTGAATTAGGTGTCAATTTATGCTGATAAAGAGGATAGGGATAATGAACAAAGGGAGGATATTTGGGATCTCGTGTTTGGATGGATCTGCAACTGGTGGACAATAAATAAATAAATAAATAAATCAATAAATAAATCAATAAATATTGAGAAGAAATAAAGTATTCCCAGACACGTTCTTCTCTTCCTCTTGTTGCTGCTCTAGCTGTTGTTGTTCTCGTATGCTGCTTTTTCTGATGCTGCTGTGCAATAAATGTCACATGACATCAAGCCATTGTATGAACTACTGAGTTTTGCGTTACACTCGCTTAAGTCTGCTAAACCCACATAGCACACGAAGATCTGGCTGTACGGTTATGTTAATACAGCTCGGACTGAAGATCCTCGGTTTTTCCATTCTTCAGCCAGCGTGGTCTGACCCGATGGAAAGATTGATTAAGAACATTTCACTCTCAGGAAAATTTGACGCAAGCATTCAATTAACATTCATCTCAGCACAGGTCTCTGCTATGTATCTCTCGTTCGGCACCTGCTCTGAGGGTATTAGCACCTTTCAGCACCAAGAGAACGAGGTACGCTGTGTTAAACAGAGATAAGCCTGAGACACGCAGGATGTAACCTGATGTTGAGTGATTGATCAGATCAACAACCTACTTCATAAAACAGTTTTAGTCACGAAAAGATTACTTCATAAAACATTATTAGGCGGTGAAAAATATTACTCCGTAAATCAGATTACTTTCATAAAAGAATACTTAAAGAACATTCATAATAGACAGTGAAAATGTTCTTCCATTTTCTGTATACTGCCGTAGAGGAGCTAAGCGTTAGAAACTGCATTACACGGCTGTGTTGCCACTCTGAATTTTGAAGGAAAAAAAACCTAGATGAAAACTTAAAAAACACCAAGATTTTGAATTTTGGGTTACATTTGGGCAACCGGCTACTTTATGCGGTTTTCTTGGGGCTACTTTGAGCGAAAACCGAAAATTGATCTAGTTAGCGTTCGTGAACTAATGAAGGAAAATGACATCTAGACGAGACCCCCAAAAAAACCTAGATCTTTTTTTTTCTTTTCTTTTTTTTTTTTCCTTAACCAGCGGCACTTGGGCTTTCAGCCCTTCGGCCCAATGACATGTCATTGCGAGGCTGGGGAACCTGAGGACTTTCCTTCCAACCCGGTCAGGAGCTTCGCTCCTTCCCATCCACAGAGGGTTTATCACAGGAGCCGTTCAGGCTATTCAGTCAAATTTCCGGCCGTAAACATTTCTTCAAACGCTGACGCCCGGGTTTGAACCATGAACACCTGGTCGCCAGTACAACGAGTGAATCCACCTAGGAGTGAAAACGCTGATACTAGTTTAATCATTATGAGGCGTGGTGACCAGCTGCCTTCTCGATCCTTAACTCGAGTAAGGTACCTATTTACAGCTGAGTAGACTGCAGCGAGACGATACCGACTTTTGAACTCGGAATCCGATAGCTTTGCCGCAAGAAGTAAGCGCTCTAACTACTCTACCATTCGGGGCGCTACAAACACGAGATAAGATCTCACATTAAATACAATGAGTACAAATATTGAAGTTAAGTTTGACCTGGAATACGCAGGTCCAGTTCTGCTGCTGCTACGGCTGAAGCTCTTGAGACAGTGTTTGTTGTTAGCGACGTTGATGGCAACAGTTGTAGTTGTACTGATGATAGCAGTAATGATGTTAATAGTGATGATGGTCGTAATTAAGGCAGTGGTGATTATTATAATATTGGTAACAATGATAATAGTGGTGGTGGTTGTGCTGAGGACTTCATAACCGATGGATGACGACGCAGTCCTAAGATGTCTCCTTCATACAGTTCAACCACGAACAACTAAAACAACCAGAGCTACAAACTTTCATAAATGTGTGCGTGCGTAGAATAGACGTATTTGAGTGGTATGACAAGACCACTGATGTGGAACTGATGACAAGACCACTCATGTGGAACTGATGACAAGACCACTCATGTGGAACTGATGACAAGAACCAGACAAGTTCCAGTAAAATAAAAGATGAGAAGAAGACACTAATAATGGATAGGCCAAAAATTGAGGACACCTGTTTATAGTATTACATAGCAGTCCTTTTTCTGGAATGCCCGAGGTAAGAAAGTTAGAGGGAGATCAAAGAACGTACGGACAAGAGAACTGGAGACAGACATTAAGGGGATGAAGAAGAAATGGAAAGACCGTGATCTGATGGCACGTGACAGGAAGACTTAACATAAGTTTATTTATTGAAGACTTATGCTCCTCAGGGTTTCTGATAATTATCATGGCGCAAAACGTATCATTTATGATCTCTCAACGTTATAAATGTATTTAAAGTACTTCATCGTGTCTGACTCTCAAAAGCAAATTCTTCCACGATACGTCCGTTTTTAGATGTAGCTAACTGCAGAGTTGTAAGCAAGAAGTTTCAATCCAACAGTTAAAGGGTTAACCGAGGTTGTCATGCTTGAGAACCGTCCTACATTGTACCGGCACATCATTTTATTTACTTGGGTTCTTAACATCAGGTCATCTGTAAATATTTTGCAGGCATGGGCATGAAACATAATTTATATTCACCTTATTTCTAGAACACAATTACAGTTCTTTGTAACAGGCTTTGCTTTCAGGTATCTACGAAAACAGAAGTTCAAGTAAGTGCATTTCCTAATGTTTTGTGAAGAGTCTTAAGTGTTGTGTAGATTACTTCCTTATCCCCGTCCCTTCAAATTCCCATCGTCTCTTTCAGAACACAGACACTTATACTAGCAATCGACCCCAGGTAATGAGACGCCTTAGACAGTAGCACTCGACTCCGGGTAATGAGGCGCCTTACAGTAGCAATCGAATCCAGGCAATTAGATGCCTTATGCATTTTGCCTACTACCTTGCTCATCAGACATCAGAAGGATCAGTGTGGACTCTTCTTTTACCACTTGTAGCCATTATCTCAAGGTCATCTGGACGTCAGTAAATATAAGTATTGAAGTTTCACAAAATTATTATCTGTAGGGTTAACTTTTCACACAAGTGTGACTGTGTATCCTGACAACCAGGGAACAACAATAATATTAGGTCATTCAGAGCAGCACCAAATTTTGACTAGATCTATGTTTTGAAAACTAAAACGGGAAAACATATGAGACATTCACAGAACAGGACATTGGGTAGACTTGGGGGACACTGTGTCGTTCCACAGAGCCTTTAATGGGATACATATAGAACATATCCACTGTTCCCAACAAATATGACGCAAAGGGCGACTAATGACAGCTTGTACATGGGGCTAGTAACCTCATCTAGCAATCAAATTTATGTAGAAACTTCGGGAGCCGCGCTGGTATAATGGTTACCACATTGCGCTGACGATCAGGTGTTCAAAGTTCAAGCCCGGACGTGGGCATTTGAAGTAGTGTCATCGACCGGGATTTTGACTGAATAACCTGAACGGCTCCTGAGATAAACCCTCTGTGGATGGGAAGGAGCGAAGGAAAGTCCACAGGGTCCCCAGCCTCGCAATGACACGTCATTAGGCCGAAGTGCTGAAAGCCCAAGTGCCGCTGCTTAAGAAAAAAAAATGTAGAAACTCCCAATGCAAGAGAACGTGAAGTGCTTTGGTGAAGACTTTAAATGCATGCTGACCAACTGCAAAGTATATGACATTTAATAATGTCACTACGAAGCTGAAATCATTGCACTGCAAACAGCCGTAAACCATCTGAAGACTGTATTCGATGCCTTCCCCTCAAAGGCTCAAAACATCGACATTTTTACTGAATCAATGTCTGCCCTTCAAGCTTTGGAAGGCAGTGGACATAGTAGAACTGAATTAGTGTGACGGTATTGCCTACTCTGCTTTGCAGTAGTGGTCCAACAGTGGCCAAAACTCAAGAGTATCTATTATAGGCTTCAATGGAGTCTATCTTTACACAAGATTACTCTTGGCAGAAATGTAGATAGAAGAGCAGTAAAGCTTCTATCACATGGGAGTCTTCACAAGATATTCAGATAAGCCAAAACAATGCTGGCTGTTGCTGAGCACGTTAATTCTGTAATCTGCCGACACCTTTTATGAAGAATTTAAGCAATGGTTTATTCTAGCTCGTTAAGTCCCCACCGCTGAGTTACTCAGTGGAATTATTATTATAATATAGCTCTGTTTAGACTGTGTGTAGTAATTTGACTGAGACAAACATGCAGTAACTTTAAAATGATTGAATCGAAGTTAAATTGGTATGATTACAAATAACAAAATTTAATAATCACCTTAAGTTTAACAGTTTAAAAGAAAGGAATAATAGTTAGTTACAAAATAAAGTTTTCGTCACTCGGGTGATGGTTTTTTATAAGAAGTTCAAGTGGCAGTATACAGGTTAACTTAGCTGCCAATGATGATTCTAATCCTCCTCCTGATGGGTAGGTTTTCTGTACACCGCTGTCACTCGTCTCTGGTCAAAGTTCAGGCGCCCCACGATCACAGAACGTCAAGGAGTAACGGCTAAGCTGGTCCTGCGTCTGTCTATAAGACTCTCTTATGATGGCGTCTAGCACAACGTCAGTCCACTTCTACCTTCACTTGGTTCCAGAGACAGTACTTTCTGCTGGTACCACAAATAACTGGTAATAGAAATAGAAACGAAACGCTCTTCTGAGTATGGCGTTTTCCGACACATAGTTGTGCCCCCCTCCCCCCCCCCCCCCCCCTTTCCTTTCTTCTATTCTACCATCCCATGTCAGAATTTACCCTCGATGAGAATTAAATTTAATCCCTCGGGATAAAACTTTCTTTACATTTAAATTGAATAGCTTTAACTTTACATTACATTTAAATGACAAAGTTAAACGTACAGATATAATATGTTTTACATTTACATCTCCACTGTTTGGAACGTGTTCACAATATAAATTCATTTATATTTCATTTACACTTGTGGAAAAGTTTGAAACTTCTATTAATTTTAACATGAATATGTTTTTTCGTTTACATTTACACTGAGTGAAAAGCTTTGAAACTGTAAGTATTATTCTTAGAATGTACATCATTTCTTTCATCTGCTCCATAGGGAACCTGGAACTACTTTATGCTTTTTATTTCTCTTTACGAAGCTATCAATAAAGCAATCACCAGCCCATGCAGTGGTGGTTCATAAATCATCATTCTATACGCTGAGGTTGCCAGCATCAAATGACTTTGACATCCAATAGCAAGTTTCACATATTAAAATTCGCATGTTTATATATACATATATATATATGTTAGTTCACATGTTAGTAATAAAACATAGAATGAAAATGCACTACTTGCGCCAATCTTTGCTACAGACGTGTTGCTCAGATGAATAAAAGAGACGAGTCAGTCTCTTGCACGCGTCTGGGGGGTGGGGAGAGGGGGGAGGGTTGTCTTTAATTTGACAATAGATTCCCTCTCTGACTCCGCGTGTTTTTTCAGTTTTCCTTAGTCCTGGTTTTCCCTGTTACAATGCTAGAGATTTCCTGGGTTGTTTTTGGAAGTCCTTTTGGAATACTCTGATAAAAGGTCCAGTCTGATAACAGGAATTATAAATCTAGTCTTCACTCTGGCGAGGTCTGATGTTGTCTTGGCGAGCGTGAAATTCACAGTGAAATAGAACTGCGAAATGGTCAGACTATATTCCCTCTCTTCCCACGCCTTCGTTTGTTATGGAGTTAAATAAATGCTCCAATCATATTCAAACAGGTCGGGTGTGGTACTTTCAAAATATTTTCGACATGAAAAAATTTTGCAAAGGTCACGTCTCCCATATATGGTAATATGATGTCCGATGCCCTTGTGTACAAACGTCCAAACACACCTCTGTCCATCATAATATTGTGACCGTGTTTTTCTGACGTAATGACTCAGGGATGGTCGCTAGTCACCTGTGTTTCGCCAGACAAACAAATCAAGTTCTATTCAGCACTCCTGCCCAACCCAAGCTTGGATAAACAAGCATCGTCGCTTGAAAAGAGGGTCAGACAGATCATGCGATAACATAGTGTTGCTGACCGTCTAATAACCTGGCGTAACTTAACGTCTTCGTGAAGCGTGAATGCAACACAATAAGATAAGAATTACTCCCGTAGCAAATACTGCCATAGCGGAGTGGCGTGTTAGAGACTTTCCCCATGCTATGTCCAGCATAAAGAGTAAAATGTAAGAAGTGGAAAAATGAAATGCCAAATAAAAGCGATCGGAGAGAAAAAAAGAAGAAGAAATGATACTGCCGTAGGGCTGGAGGTATGAGAGATCACAAAAAGGACAGGGACAGACATTTCGTCACAATTAGCCAAATTAATCCTGGATTCTGATCAGCTTATCACTTCCTATGCCATCAAAATAACTATGCACTAGATCCATCGTCACTCATATACACCAGGTAATGACAGAGCAGACAGATTAGCAAAGAAAGGAACAAGACAAGAACAACCACTCACAGCAACATCTTTCCAAACAGCCAAATCACTCACACGAACAAACTAAGAAACTTGGCAGAACAGATGGGCCATGGGAAACACAGGGAGAGAGGTTTACAGACATATGGCCGGTCCTGATCCTAATTATAAAATTGGCCATCTTACAAAATGGGAGTTTTTCCGGTTCATGTTTCAGTATGGCGGACGCATTTTAATCATTACCGTTTTGAAGGACTGTTTTGACGTTTGTCGCAATTTTAGCTGTTCCTGTGTTGCCTTTCTTAGATCTAAGTAATCTAAGTAGTAAGTGGATACATTTCTACTTCATCAAGAAAGTTGTGGAGCACGGTAAAAATATGGTGTTAACGAAAATTCGTCATGCCATTATTTCCGGTGCCTCCTTGAGGGGTTCGTAACGTCATTGGTTAAGTCGCCACGTTTACAGCAGGCATAAATACGTTTGAAGAAGGTTCTAACATCGTAGTCATAAAGAATGACCCCAAGTCCAAGGTTTTTCCAATGTGCCGAGGGACTGAATGGTTGCTGGGTGAGCAACCGTTAACACTGGCTGACTGGCGGGCGAGCGGGGCGGCACCAGGCAGAAGGACTCCTGTCGTAAAGTCGTGTGTAAACCCACTTATTTGTTAATACACTATGCACAGCCAATCCACGTTCAAGGAGTCACGCAAGATCGCTGGCAGACTCTGAGACAGAATAAATTACACGAAGTCACAGAAGATGGCGGCAGACAGAATAAATTAGGCATAAAACCTGTTGGTTCGGAACGCGGTACAACGAAAAGCCATTAAAAAGACTAAAACGTCGAGAACCAATTAGCTTGCCCCGGCAATTAAAAAGACTAAAACGCCGAGAACCAATCAAAAGGGTTCCCTACGCAGTAAAATTTACCTGCGTCTACCTATATAAATGGGCGCGTTTTACTCAAATACACACACAAACACGAAGACCAGCCAGAACGAAAGACTTGAGAAGAGAAAGCGGTCAAGACTGATTCCTGCTTACCTGCATGACCAGGCAGACTTGTCGAGTCAAAATCTGGCTTGTATTAATCTTAGAGGGTAGGTAAACTTATTATAAACTTTTGGAGTTTTAATATGCCTATATCATATATAATGATTGTATTTTATAGTATCATGTATAATGATTGTGTATGATTGTTGAAAAGGGAACCTGATACGAGGTATCTGGGTAGGGTTGGCCCACTTTAATTTGGTACGCGTTAACACATTGATGTGCCACCAACGTAAGGAGCTTTGCACTTAAAGCCATCGTATTGACCGCGATTTTATAGGGTGGTCTAGTGATAGACATGACGTGGTAGGTTGGTATGCTGGGGCATGGCAAAGCTCTTCCCACACCCTTGATATTCTGAATTCCGTCCTAGTCGGACGTGACTTTTCAATGCTCCCGTTAATGATAGTGATTGTGTTGGAATTCTTTTATTATAAGGCAACAGGGTCTGCCGACTTGTTTATGGATATAATATCGTCTCATACTATTGATGAATCATATTCGGTTCAAGAAGATTTGTAGGGAGTATATTATTAAGTATCCAAATTATTATATCGCCAAACCTATGGCTGTTCGGTACCGGATTACCGACATACGGAATCGCGAGTAAATAGCCAGACGTTTTGACGACTGATGGATTAAATATAGGAGACGATCTTGGACTGCATGAACTGTATGTATATTTGATTGATGCCATGTATTGTGGAACTTGTTCTCGTAAATAAAATGTATCTTTGTGGACTCTTACCACCTATGGAGTTATCAACTTACTACAGTTGAAGTTGGTCAGTTTACCCAACATTCGCCAGTTACATATATATTAGCACGATTGCTCAAGGAAAAATAAGTCAGTAATAAAGAGAAAGAAATGCAGCCAGAAATAATAATATGAAGCCATCTTTTAGTTCTATAACAAATCTCGACACGCCCCACCATCAACAAAAGAACCTTCTTACAAAAGGACCGGTAACAGATGGCGACCAGAGCTTGGGGAACGAAATTGTTAAGAAGAAATAATAGACTTTGTTCCGGATTTAATATTCGCATTGTCAAGAACGTTTTACATTTTTCCTACGTTTAAAATGACTCAAATAAGTATCGTAACCAAGGCGCATGCGTACTAGAGATGTCTATGACGTCACGACCTTGTCAAGATCATGGAGACAGCTGTTTGAAATCTTCAATCAACAAGGCAGCTGGATTCAAATAACTCAAGCAAATGAGCCATATCTATCAATTTATAATCGATACTTCAAGCCATCAGCATAGTTCTTGGGTGCATGCCAGCACTGGCGGAGATTGTTTTCTCTCAAAAAGATAAGTACACATTTTTGCCTCATGCAATGTTGGTCCATTTCAGTTTTCAGGCATGTCTATTCTTCTAGTATGTGTTACATGTTTTTATATATTATTATGTATGTGTTAAGTTTGTTGGCGGCTAGCAAGGGAGTTTCAGATCGACTAATACCTCTTCGGACGGTCAGTGGATTTGAAACCGTTCTGTAGGGCTCGATTGACTAAATTCGATTCTTGAAAGATTCTTTGACATTGGTTCAGGGCATACTATGTTCACGTCGAACTATGTCAACATTTTCTGTTAGTTGTGAAGTTACGTACATACACGTTGTATTTTGATGTCCTAAGTTTTCTTTTTACTCAGTTTTGTCATTTGTTTGTAAGCTATATTGTCAAGTCTAAACCTAACTATTGTTTATTTCTAGTAATAACATGTTTCGTCAGTTATGGGTCCATGTTCTGTGAATTGTTTCTTTAATTTCCGTGATCTGACCTACTTTTAAGTTACGTGCACTTTGTCACTTCCGTAATTTTATTTAGTTCTGTATAGCAATTTTAAATATGGTAAATCGAATTGTGATGTGAAATTGTATTTGTAAAATCTTTTGGTTAATATTTCTATTTGTTCTTCTTCATTAACATTAATAATATGATAAGATAACTATATAATAATAATAATATAACACTTATAGATAATTAATTGAAAATATTTGATGCCTGAGATATTTTCTTTATGGTTTGAACTAGTAGTTCAAGTAGCAACTATTTTTTCTGCCTGGGTACGGCATAATATGATAAAATATTGAATAAAATTAAAATTTATCTTACAATTGATTTGTAAGGCACGTTATTGGCAGTTGTTTGACGAAGTGAGTCGCAGTACTATATTAGCCATTGGGGCATATATAATTGAGTATATAAATATTGGAGATTGATATAATTGACTAATTAAGTATATTATTGAATTAATATGGCGACGTTAGACACTTTTGTGAAGATTGGGAAAGATTTCGGTTATAAGGGAGAAGCACTTAAAGATTTTGCAGTGGCGGAACTAGCAAAACATGAAGCTAAAGAAGCTGATAGAAAACGAGAATTAGAAGAACAAAAAGCTATAACTAAGCAAGAAGAGATTGAGAGAAGCTAAGGAAAAGAGACAAAGGGCAAGGGATGAAATGAAACGTATTGACGAAGAAAAGAGAATGCAACAAGAAGAAAAAAATTAGACAACAAGAAGAAAGATTAACACTTCTTCGTCTTGAAGAATTAAAAATGAGAGCACAAGTTGTGTCGAATAGCAATAATGGTGATTCACATACTGTTCTTTCATCAACCCACACTAATAGCAACTAAAGGTTTAAGCTACCAGTTTTCAAACAAAATTTTGACGATTTGTCATCCTATCTCATTAGATTTGAACAGGTTTGTAATGCAAACAAAATTGATAAATCTTTATGGGCTTTAAAACTCAGTGAATTTTTGGATGGTGAACCATTGAATGCTTTAAATACTATGGATCAAGCAGTCATGAACATTTATGAAGCTGCAAAAACTTTACTGCTAAAACGATTTCACCTAAGCGAGGAAGGATATAGAATGAAATTTAAATCAATGCTTCCAGATTCAAGCACGGATTTTTCAGAGTATATTGCGACTATACGTATGACGTTTAACAGATGGGTCGAATTATCTGGTATCAATAAAACATATGATCATATTGTTGATTTAATGCTGAGAGATAAGGTTTTGTCATCGGTTAGCAAACCTTTCTTGTCGTTCTTACAGGAACGTAACCCACCAACATTGGCGGACTTAGAGAAAATTACTACTCAATATTGTACCGCACACCCCGGAGTTTGCATAGCTAATAATCAATTGAGAGAAGCGTTACCAGTCGCTTCCGCTACAACGGAATGTTAATCATAGGTCACGTGCTCAAAGCCTTGATAGGAATTTTATGCATCGCAGAAATAACGATAATAATTATTATAGAAATAATAATTTCGACAATACTGACAATTTCAATAGAGGTAGATCTTAATCCAGAAATCAGTCACCTCATTTCAGGAACGGCAACAACCTTCAACAAAATTCAACCTGGAATAAACCATACAATGTCACTTCTAATAACAACAGTAACAATAACTGGAATAATGGTAATAATATTTACAGATCCAGAAATAATAGTTACATCGGTAGAAGTCAAAATAATTCAATTGATCGTCATCGAGAACTGTCCAATTCACGCAGACCACAAAGGTTTGAACACAATGCAGGGGCGGCGCTGACTAGCAGTGCACCCCCAGTTAGTCATGACAATAATAATCAGGTACATTCCTCGTCTTCATGTTGTGCTGTTGATTATAATGTGGTAAATAGTTGCCAACAATGTAGCACTATTTTTCAGAAGACCAACCATACGTCGATGAAGTGTACACAGCCTATTCCCGCAGTAAGTCTCACCGCGTACGACGGTACAGGGACTTTGATCTTTAACAGAGAAGTAGTCAACGGTACAATAGTATCAGTTTTGAGGGACTCAGGGTCATCCACTAATGGCATAAGACAGTCGTTAGTTCACCCTAGCTATTTAACTAATGAATATGTTAAATGTATTACATTCGGAGGTACTGTTGAGTACTATCCGACTGCCATTTTAGATGTACGTACACCTTTCTTTTCAGGAAAAGTTAACGTATGTTTGTTGCAAAATCCTATTGCGGATTTAACTGTGGGCCGCATCCATGGCAGCAAGGATTGTTCTCCAGAGGAGATTGAAAGGTGGGAACGGCGACACATTGCACTGATAACGCGGTCATTGCAATGGCTGAAATACGCGCCAGTAAATTCGCCGCAGGTGGCACAGTATTTTCAAATTTTGGTCTCGGCACCATTTTGGAAAATGATGAGGATGATGAAGATACCCCTCATGTTGAGAATGTCGAGAACAAAATCATATCTGATTTGTCTTTCACTGAAGACCCGGATACTAAAGGTACAGCAATTGTCAATAAACTTGACAATGTTGTTATTACATCTTATGATGTATATTTAAATACTTCCAACAATGTAAATGCTACAACTCGTCTTATAAATTTTTTCTTTGCTATTTTGTCTTTCATCACTGGTTTGGTTTTAACGGTGAACATAACAGGTTATCATGTTATCAGACATCTAGCTACTGTTAACTACTCACGGGACCTCCACAATTTACTTCTGATCTTACTGGTCAGTTATCTTTTCATGACCATCTCTTTTGCTCATGACTGTGATCAGGTCTCAGGTATTAATCACTCTACCAATGACATGTCTATGACTTTCATGTTACGATCTGAGATGACTCAGCACTCTCAGTTGTCAATAGTCGATCTTTCTAGTAATATGTTTAGTGTGTTTCATACTCGTTCTAAACATTTACAAGTTTCTTTTCATGATCTCGACGACAAGCTCGTCACTTCTTGTTATGATTTTGATCTATTCTTAATTCAGGAAGAAGAATCTTCTTTTCCAAGAACACATAGGTCTTTATCACTTCCTACTTTGAAAGCTATGAAATCGTGGCGACATGATCATGGTAAACCTAATCTTAAGAAAACTATTGATGTTATCAAAAGTAACAAAGTTTTCACTAATAAACTTAACAACTTCATCATTGGTTGTAACTCATATGGTAAAAATAAAACCAAGGAATCTGTCAGCAAAGTTTTCACTTTGCCCAGCAAGCAGCGGTCAACGACATGCTTTAAACTTATTGCTTTGCAAATTAATGGGTATCATGCTCAATTCCATCAGTATGATACATCATGGAATAAAAATACTACATCCATACATTTGTGGTGACATCTCTATTTTGTCATCAGGTTTTCTTTTTTATCTGCATTGCTATGCCTAAAACGATCGGGGGCTTTGGTGATTGTTATACTTTTGCTCAGCCAATGCAGCATAAGCTGGTATATTGTCCATTCGTTTGTGGAAAGGCATGCCTGCGAATGTCAAGTGGACTGACGACTGCGACAAAACATTTGCTCATATTCTTGCCATTTTTTTTCCAGGCCACTTATTTTACGTTTACCGGATATTAATAAAATATACATTCTACGCACAGATGCGAGCAACTTAGGTCTCGATGCGAGCCTTTTACAAGAACATGAGGGCGTCCTTCATCCTACGCTACTTATATCGAGAAAGATAACGGACACCGAAAGAAAATATTCATCATTCCAATTCAAGATAGAATCAATTCCTGGTTCTGAAAACGTTGTTGCTGATTCTCTTTCTAGAAACCCAACATCCGTATCAGATGAACAATGACGACGCATGTCGAGCGAACAACAAATCATTCGTACACTATACTTATTTTCACTAATCAAGGATAACAGATTGGTAACATTGGTCAAATTTATGGATCCTCACGCTCGATCGTTTCAATCGTCCATAATTGAACTTACGATGAACTTCGACTAATAACGACAAACTGATATCTGTTGCTTCCATACTTGTAAATATTTGCATTCAACATTCGATTGTACATATGATACAACATTATTGCTGACACTTTCATCAGACATTATAGTATGTCGAGAAGAATTCCGGATTTCGGCTCAAGTCAGGCCATTCTTTATAATCTACGTCTTCTTATTATATGACAGCGTTGGATTACAGCAGTGTCAATTTAAGAAACAAGTACGAACGACAACTGACTTTTTAATCTTCCGGGGATTCGCATCAACCTTTCAAATAATGCACCGGGTCGTTTCAATTTACATTGCTGATTTCATTCGACTATATAATTATGGGCTTTGGTTAGTGTCCATACTTCTATCAACCACTACAGTGCCATTTACAAACCCTAACCACTCGAACGTATGCATATATGGATTAATACTAACACCTTTCAGAGTATTTTGATCTCCTTCAACTGAATAAACATTTCCAATTGGCGTGATATTGACTACATTGGTCATATATACGAACATTAACATCACAGTTATCGTGGTACACACGCTGAATTTTCAGGACTATTAAGCGGTTTAATACTTTGAAAATAAATAAAAAAATTATGGTACAATAATTAACATTTTAGGATAAGTAGATTTTAATTAGTACTATAACTATTACACATTATTTTAATTTTTCTTACTATGTATAATTTTGAATTGGTATGTCATCTAATTTAATTTAGTGGTAAATTAGATAAATGTTTCACATTTAACTTTATTGATAACGATAGTTAATTGACTCTATTAATTTATTCTTTACTACTCCTTTTTAATGATTGTTTCTTATATCTATTTTCTAATATGTTCCTTCTGTATTCTTTATCTTAATTAATTTTTATGACATCACTTAACTAGGTTAATTAAATAGATTCATGTTTATAACTTTAACCACACACGACATCTACACTTTAGTACATTAGTTACCTAAACAATTTTAGTTAGGAGTATTTTACTTAATTAACTACCTCTTATATTATTTAAGACATTTCTAATTTATTAGATGATATTTCCTTGTTCTTTCTTGACTACTAACGTTTCTTTGCTTTAATTTATGTATTACTTCCATGAATTATGTGACAATATAATATATTGACGACGACCTTCGACACTGTTTTGCTCAAAACATCGTTGGCCGTATGTCCTAAATCGGGTTTTTATTGATGTAATTTAATTGCAATAATAATATTATTTTTATAAAAAATCTATATAACAGATTTTTTAAACCCAGGCTGTCAGGGGAGATGATACGAGGTATCTGGGTAGGGTTGGCCCACTTTAATTTGGTACGCGTTAACACATTGATGTGCCACCAACGTAAGGAGCTTTGCACTTAAAGCCATCGTATTGACCGCGATTTTATAGGGTGGTCTAGTGATAGACATGACGTGGTAGGTTGGTATGCTGGGGCATGGCAACGCTCTTCCTACACCCTTGATATTCTGAATTCCGTCCTAGTCGGACGTGACTTTTCAATGCTCCCGTTAATGATAGTGATTGTGTTGGAATTCTTCTATTATAAGGCAACAGGGTCTGCCGACTTGTTTATGGATATAATATCGTCTCATACTATTGATGAATCATATTCGGTTCAAGAAGATTTGCAGGGAGTATATTATTAATAAGTATCCAAATTATTATATCGCCAAACCTATGGCTGTTCGGTACCGGATTACCGACATACGGAATCGCGAGTAAATAGCCAGACGTTTTGACGACTGATGGATTAAATATAGGAGACGATCTTGGACTGCATGAACTGTATGTATATTTGATTGATGCCATGTATTGTGGAACTTGTTCTCGTAAATAAAATGTATCTTTGTGGACTCTTACCACCTATGGAGTTATCAACTTACTACAGTTGAAGTTGGTCAGTTTACCCAACATTCGCCAGTTACATATATATTAGCACGATTGCTCAAGGAAAAATAAGTCAGTAATAAAGAGAAAGAAATGCAGCCAGAAATAATAATATGAAGCCATCTTTTAGTTCTATAACAAATCTCGACACGCCCCACCATCAACAAAAGAACCTTGTTACAAAAGGACCTGTAACAGAACCCACCTGAAAATAACCTACACCTGTATATAATATGACTTTAGTATTTTAGTTTTACTATGACTGTATCATGTATAATGATTATATTTTATGGAATCAGGTATAATGATTGTATTTCCTGGTATGATTGCTGAAGACGAAAACCAATCTGAAATATAACCTAACAGTCCTTGTTAGGACTCTTATAACTCCAATCTGAATAATAACCTAACAGTCCTCGTTAGGACTCATATAACTCCAACCTGAATAATAACCTAACAGTCCTTGTTAGAACTCACATAACTTCAACAATATTGTTAGGGTATATTTTACCAGCCAGTATAGCACTTATCAGAGATGGCCTGGTATATTATAGGTGGAAGGAAACGGTTGTATCATACGGTGTACAAATTATTGGATGTATTCATGTATTGAATTATCAGAAAGAACGTTTTGCAAGTAGACACCTGTCTTGTCTCGCTATTGCTAAATCATACTGAGCCATGTTGTCATTCATCCTACATGCAGACACCTGAGACACGCTCATCTCATTACACTAGAAATAGGTGGGCTTGATGACAGAAATTAGCCCCTATTTTTCCTTGCTACAAGTTTATTCGTATCATCCAACCTGAGGTCGTATGTTCGGATCAATCCAGCTGCCTGGAACTTCGCAGGAGCATAGTGGTTGTTTCGGAGCTACATCCTGAGTCCCCCTCAGTCTTGGGTGGGCTAAAGGAACGATCATCAGCGGGTGTTGTGTGCATCAAACTAAGAAGGATAGAACTGTTTTAAGAGATGAGTACACATTAGTACCATTTCCGTCGGCAAGTGTGAGCAATTAACTGTCTATGAAGAAAAAGTGATTTAGCGTAGTGAGAGACATGATTAACAGCACAGCTGATAAATTTTATGTAATTGATTAATATATATATATATATATATATATATATATATATATATATATATATATATATATATATATATATATATATATATATATATCATATGTAAACTTACAAATCCATTTCATTCTTCCAACATCCACACAAGAGTAGATAGTGTATATACTTAATAAATAAGGAAATTGTATTTGAACGACTTGTCACGTTTATAATTGTTAAGTGAAATCTGTTTCCTTGTTTTAATATCACAGTTAGTTACACAGCGTGGCGGCATTTTATGACTGTCTCCACTCTACTGATTTTTCGAGATCAGATCATTCACAGCCGTAACTAATTTGTGATACCAGTAGTTCTCTCATACACTGGGACTTCACCATTTTCCTGCAGAAATTCTATTTCTGTACTGTCAGTACTATACTGATCCTAGATACAATAAAAACCTCACGCTACAACTCCTAAGGGACATCTCTTGCCTCTTCCCTGGTATGATGGTTCTACCAGGGTGACCGGATGTTTCCATCAATTTATAACACGAATTCATGAATAAAGTTTCAAAACAGAATCATCGCCGGAGCTACGGAGAACATGCTCTGTCGCCGATAACCTTAGCTAATGTTAAGAGTAAACATGGATGCAGAAAAAGAGGTAGGGGAGAGAAGAGGAAGGAGAGACGGAGAAAAGCTGGCAAGAGGAAGCTTAGGAGTAAAGCTGACAGGCTATCACTAAAATATATACCTATAGGCTACTGGAACTGCCGGAGTGCCAATCAACGAGCGGTTATAATACAAAAAAAGTGGTGTATGATTTCGACATCCTCATGCTCCAAGAAACAAATTTAAAAGAGCATGTCAGCATCAATTGCCCAGGCTATAAAATACACATCAATCACAGTGGACCTGGCAGACGAGGGCAAACTACGTATGTAAAGAACGCGCTCCCTCATAAGTGGTTGGATACCATTACCCATGTCAGTGAAGACGTAGAATTGCAAGGAATGGAATTGAATATAGATGGTCACGATTGGCAAATCTACAATTTACATGCCCATGTCGATCACCTTCCAGAAGAGGGTAACTGGGATTTCCTGGTGAAATTGTCGGAGGAGCCTATCAAAAGGTGCTTAATTGCAGGCGATTTTAACGCTAGATGTAAGGAGTGAGGAAACATCACTGACAATAGACAGGGCATGGCTTTGAGCCGAGCGCTCATCAATACGAACCTTGCTATCTTAAATGATGGCCGTCCGACAAGACTGGTAAACCAGGGGATACTGATGGTGTCATTGATCTGGCATTCATCTCTAGTGCTGTTGCCACCATCGCACGTTGGGATGTATTACGGTCACAGGACAGTGATCACCTACACTGTGTTGTGTTCATTGCAAAGGGAAAGACCACCAGACACAGAAAACCGAAACAAGCCTTCAAGTATCCTCCAGCCCTTTCAGATCATAACAGCCCTATATACACACTGCGGCAAAACGCCAGGACACATTTCGTCCAACCACCCTGGTGGAATAAGACAGTTGAGAAAGCATGGGTTGAGAAGGAAATGGCAACCAAGGAATGGCGGAAAACACGGAAGAGAGATATGAGAAATGACGTACTGGTTGAAGAGAAGAGTGAAATAAAAAAAACTAGCCATCAATAGATTTAAAATCTTGGCGAAAGAGGCCAAGTATAAAGTTTGGGAAGCGTTTGTGACACATGCGGGCATGGATAAAACACTACAGAAATTCTGGTCCATTCACCGGCGAATGAACTTGAAAAATACATGCCAACGCATTCCTAACATTAAAATCTCGCCAGACATAAGCCTGAAGACAGACGAAGAGAAAGGTCGAGCATGTTTTTTATCGATATATGTCCCAAACAGATAAATGGACAAAGATAAGCGTCAAAAAATTAAGGGCCGTGTTATGGAAAATGACATTAGACGCGATATATATTTCGACCTCATATCTAAAGGGGACGTTGTGTAACCGGGCTGGTTACAACATCAATGTGAGAACGTGTGTGTCCGTCAGCTGGTCGGGTCAGTTCAGTTAATGGTTGAGAACAGGTAAATATTTTGAAGTGCGCTAACTCTTGTACGTTTCTTGGTTCAAGTCGTTACAGGCCTTTCCGCCTGAGATGGAAATTCTTGACCTTAGTTTATCTTTCTTCCCAGAGTTCGTTCGTACCCTTTTTATGTTTAGTGAAAAGTAATCTCGTATAATGGTTTTGTCAAAGTATCCAACTGTAATATTCCAACGAAAACTCAGCAATGTAGAAAAATAAAATATAGTTTATTAGTGTGATTTGGAACAGCAATGTTATTGGCACAATGGTGAAGTACTTATTTCTTTCTTACACAAAGTAGTGAGTATCCGAAAATGTAAATCCACAGGAATAATATATCCAATAGAGTAAAATACAAACTTGTCTACTTAAAAATACTTGTCTAACTTGAAAAACTTGTCAAGTTAAAAAAAAAAAAACTTGTCTTGATAATCTCAAAGACGAAGTTCTGTAAAAATCCTCTTGCCTAACGAATCCTAAAATCTGTACAAGCCTGTCAATCGCCCACGTCTCTTCTTTATATACAGCCCACTCTTTTTTCCCGCCAATTTTCACACGATGCTTTATTTTTCACACGGTACAAAACATCTACATTTGCACAAGCTTCCTCAGCTTTTCGACTTTTTTTCACACGACTCTCACTCTAGCAACGGAAAAAAACCAGATTAGCAACTTCTCCCAAAACTTTCCATTCAATAAACATGCACTTACTATTTTGTTGTTCTGGGACAGCTTCTCTCGAAGCCGTGAACTTTTCATGATACTGTATTTTGTGCACAAATGTCTTAACTGCTTTTAACGTTGTTATTTCTCATTTTATGTGGGTTTTTTAACACGTATTAATTGTAGTGTATGCCAAGCGGTCACAGTTGTGTACACTTTGAAAACTAGCAGAAACACAGCCCCGGGTTCTGATGGTGTACAGTACCAACACATAAAACAACCGGACGACACAGGCATTATGAATGTAGTTAGGGATTTTAACATTGGCATACAGAATGCTGAGGTTCCGGAAGACTGGCTACATAGCTACTTACGGCCACTTCCTAAACCTGGTAAAGACCCCACATTGCTTAGCAGATATCGCATCATCACATTACAGAATATCTACGGTAAATTGCTTGAGAAGATAGTGGCGAGACATTAATGAACCACCTTGAAAATGCACACATCCTCCCTGATACCCTGGGCAGTTATAGACCAATGAAAGTAACACGGGGTAACGCTGGTACATTTACGTACGATGTATATGAGGGTTTCCAGCGTAAAGAAGAAACGGTAGCTGTGGCAATTGACCTAGAGGATGTGTACAACAGTGTGGACTTTGCAATATTAATCAACTGTGTAATGGCATGTGGTGTAAATCCTTGGCTAACAAGGTGGATAGCAGCTGCCTTAACTGAGAGATCAGTTGCATTTCGTTTGGGAACATGGACATCAGAGCCAATGCACATTTGCCCGGGACTACTCCAGGGTTCTCCATTGTCACCTGTGCTTTTTAACATCTATACAGCAAAAGAAGCTGCAATTCAACCAATAGGTCTGGGACGAACATTAACTTTTGCCGATGACATACTCATTTACCGGACTGGCTTAGACAGACAAGAAATGGTCAGAAGCATACACGAGAGTCTACAGGCGGTTTCTGAACCTACTCCAAAATCAATCCTAACCAAGCATGTGAGCTATGGTGCTCCCTGAACAACTCCATATTGAAAGCAGATCTCCCAGACATTACTCTCAATGGGCAGTCAATTGAAAGATGCAACAAGCTCATATATCTTGGAGTTACTTTCGATCGCGGGCTATCATACAAGTACCATGTTGATCACATCATACAGAAATGCAAAAGAGGCCTAGCAGCCCTGAAAATAATGGCTGCTGCGCACCTCGAGCAGAGACTACTGTTTCTTCTATATCGTCATCTGGTCTTGTCAGTAGCTGAGTATGGCCTGGGAATACTCACGCTGTCAGTATCGCAATGTGAACGACTGGAGCGCATTCAAAATGAAGGGGTGCGTTTAGTCTTGGGCTGTACGTGAGATACCCCCATTTTGACGATGCAGTATATGCTTGGCTTGCTGTCTGTTAAATCCAGATATGCGATGGATCAGGTAAAAGCCTATATGCGAGTAATCACAGATAAAAGTCATCCCCTACACATAAATATAGCTGACATCAATGGATTACGAATAAAGTGGGGGATGTTATGGATGGCGCAGGCGGTGTCAACTATTCGACAGGTGACCACAGTTAAAAACATATTCCAGGGAGAGGAGTGGAGTAGGTCTAGTGAGAACTTGGCGACCTACCAACAGGTCATCATCAGCCTTGGCAGAGAATGCAGAGCTTGGGGCAATGGAAAAGCAGAGCTGGAAATTGATCAACTGATAAACGAAAATGTTGGGAATAATGATGCAGTTGTTTACACTGATGGGTCTGTAGCCCGTGGTGGGAAATCAGGATGGGGCTTCTCGGCTACAATTAAGGGTATGATCGTCGCTGAACACAGCTGGACCTACATGACAACAACCTCCAGCATGAGAATGGAGGTAGAGGCAGCTACTGCTGCTTTAAGGTGGTTGTCTGAAACTTCATTGACAAGAGCAGTTATTGTGTCGGAAGATCCAAAATGGATGACTACGGCATGAATGAAAAACCTCCATAGCAGCCTCAAATCTTCAGGAACTGGTGTGGATCTACTGTCCTGGTCATGCAGGGGTATGCGGCAATGAAAGAGCTGATAGACTCGCTTCAAGAGCACCTATAGTGGGTGCGTTGGATATGGATAAGGGAGAGACACTGAAGACATTGATCGCCTGTTAGAGAATGACACTGCAATCGATGAATCATCATGGCTGAGAGTGCTGGAGTTTGGCATTAGACGTGGGACTGAAAGGAATGAACGTATGAGAGGATGCATCAGGCGTATGTACAATCAGCGCGCAACAGGAACTGTTAGCATTCATACCCTTCGACATATGCTGAGGGAGACTGAGCACCTATGGGTTTGCCCGGAGTGCAATGATGTCGATTCTGAACAACAATAACAATAACAAGGAAGGATCAGAGCACCATTTTTCAGCTCAGAACACAACATATACTACTCAACAGGCACTTGAACAGAATCCGACCACAACGCCCTCCAGAGTGCCAGCTATGTAAATTTCCCTACGAAACTGTTGACCACCATCGATGATGTTAGGAAAATGCTCCTCTTTCCGAGGCCAGATAAGTGGAACACCTTGTATGGAGAAACAAAACAACTTGTGAAAACATGCAGACTACATGGCACTGAGTCAAAGGGCGAGAGCCCAGGCGCAGCTGGATCAACAACAACAACAAAATCATATAATTCATTCGTGTGGAACAAAAGCCGAGGAGCTTACAGTTCTGCAGGTTTAATTCACGGCCGCGCTAGCGTAGTGGTTACAACACCGCTCTGGCGACCGGGTGATACAGGATCAAACCCGGGCGACGGCATTTGAGGATTTTTCGTTTACCGGGATTTGGACTGGATTAACTCGAGACCTGGCGAGCACATTTGAAGGAGTGTCGTCGACCAGGGACTGGCGGCTCCTGAGCCGACCCAGCTCTAATGGGTACCTCCGAAATCGGAGAGTATTTGCCTGAATGGCGAGGGACACCTGTCTCGTACAAGAAACAAAGGGATACTCACGTAAAATCAATGTCAGGTTAAACATTAATAATAACCTGAGATTTCGCCTCGAGTATTAGCGGGCGTACGAAAAAAAAACTAGCAGGAAAAGTTAGTGCGCATAGCTGTGCACTTAAGAAAAAAAAAAAGGGAAAAAACAAGCTTAAATCTGCTTCAACATCAGCAAGAACCTGAATTTCGTATCATGGTACTAATTGTCCGAGGACATCTGAGATCAGTAAGTCGTATCTCAGATACAGGGCACTCACTGCATCATTCAGTGGTCACAATGTCCCTGACGTGAATATATGGCGAACCTTGAGTATAACCTTATCAGGTCTCAACTTTGTCAGTATTCATCTCAGGTCTTGTTTGTAGTTTTTATATAATGAGTATAACTGACTATGGGGATGATGGTCCCTTGATGTGATAGCACTCATCTGTTGTTGCTTTTTTTTTTTTTTTTGCATTTTTTTTTGCCTGGTGTTTATTTTGCCGTGTTCTTTTCTCTTCTGCTTGCTGTAAGCGCTTCCTTTCGTCCAATGATGTGACGCCGTAGGGAAAATCACCATTTGGTGCAATCAGCAGCTTTTCCCCCCAAGGTTGCTGGATTTATGTCCATTGTCTTCTTATCTATCATGCACATATCTCTGAATCCTAGCTGTGGTCGCCCGGCTATTGTCATCTGCCAGTTGTCCGTAGAAAACATGCTTGGGGATGCGACCATCCTCTTTGCAGCGACATGGCCAAGCCGGCGTAATCGCCGATGTCTAAGCAATGTATAAATGCTCTGAAGACCAGCGCTTGATTATCACCTCGACATTTGTCGTTTTGTCCTTCCACGAAGTAACCAGGATGTGGAGCAGACACCGTAGATGGAAGGTACTGAGCCTAGGATATTAAAATATGGCTTTCATTTTAATTATTCGTCTCACGTCATCGCTGTCATTATTCATTCATGTCTCGTATGTCATTAATCACTTCACGTCTTGTCATTATTCACTTCACGTCTTGTTTGTCAGATTTCATGTTCTTATTTAACACTCTTCGTTTCTGGCCTACTTTTATTTTTAACTCCCCCATTATATTTCTTTTATCTGAAATGTGTTTTGCCGCACGCACCATGCCAGGCCAGGAACTCGGGCTGAGTCATTCATTAGTACGTGTAGCTCGGAAACTGGAGCAAACTAAATCATTTTTCGCGTCACTTACAGGTGTGTCCAGTGATGTACGGTAATGCCAAAGAAAATCTTATTAAAGTCCCATATGGACTGTGGAGTAGTGCTGTCAGGTCGGGGGGACATTTTGTTTGCGAGTACGTTCGTTTGTTTCAAAGGAAAAGGAAAGGTGAGGTTTGAAAGATTTCGCAATAATAGGTCTCCGCTTTAAGACGCGGGGTCACGAGTTCTCTTCCTCGCTACCTTTGCCTTCCCTAACTGGAGCAGAACCAGGTACATTACAGCTGGATTGGCCGGAGCGTGATGCTACCATGTTTCGAGCTCTGTAACTTTGTCTCCTACTGGAGTAAGCGCTCTAACCACTCTGCCAAACGACAATTTTGTTTCCTACATTACTGAGAAAAACACTGTATCTTCATCTTCTTTTTTTTAACTTCGTTTTTTTCCTTCTCCTTCTTCTTTTCTAGGAGCGCCCCACTGAGCATACTACACTAAATGTTTTATTTTATTTATATGAACCATATCGAAAGCTTGCAATACGGAAGTTTGTCATACGACAGGTTGGCATGTGAAAGCCTGTCATGTGAATGCTTGTCATTTGAAAGCCTGCCGCGTGAAAGCCTGCATAAGAATGCCTGTCATGTTAAAGCCTGCTACATGAAAGTCTGCCACGCCTATCGTGCGAAAGCCTGTCATGTGAAAATGTACCCTGTGAAAGCTTGTCCTGTGAATAGTTGTCATGTGACAGTTTGTCCTGAGAAATCCTGCCATTGGAAAGCCTGTCTCGCGAAAGGCCATTCAAGTGAAAGCTTATCATGTGAAAGCCTCTCCAGTGAAATTGTGTCATGTGAAACTTGTAATAAGAAAACCTATCAAGTGAAAACCTGTCATTACTGATGCCGAGAAGCTGGAAAAATAAAGTGTGGGAATGGATTTTCCCCGTGTTTGTCATGAGGTAGAGAGCGAATGGCTGCTGGAATGGAAAGTGCATGATTCAACCCACGGGTTTGTGTACAGACTACATGAAAACAATGAAAGTTACACGTGCAACACGATTCCCAACAGCTATGACCCTGAAAATGTGTACGCGTTGTGGCAGTATACTCGGTATAAAAAGGCCGTTGAGACAAAACACCCAGTACATGTGCTTGAAATGCCACGACTATCTGAAAACGACCGCCAACGAGCCATTGGTATGTTGGAGACCGGAATGAGCTCGCGGGCCATTGCAGAAGGATGAATTGCCACCACAGCACTATTGTACGTCTCAATGAACGTTACGGAACCACTGGCAGTGCCCGGGATAGACTTCGGAGTGGCCAACCACGAGTTACTACCCCTGCACAAGATCGTCATATTGTGCTGAGTCACCTGAGGAATCGTTCTCTCCCGGCAAGTCAAACAGCAAGAGCAATAGTGGGTAGACGTGGGCAAGTCTCTCGAATGACAGTCATACGACGACTCAGAGATACAGGCCTTACTGCAAGACGACCTTATGTTGGGCCACACTTGACTCACAGACATCGTCAGCAGCGCCTGCAATGGGCAGAGCAACATGTCAGATGGACTAGACTGCAGTGGAATGCTGTCCTATTCACAGACGAGAGCAGATTCAACATATCCTTTGCTGATGGACGAATGCGGATTTGGCGACGGAGTGGAGAGCGCTTTGCAGATTGCTGTGTTCGTCAGCACAACCGATTTGGAGGTGGCAGTATTCACATTTGGGGAGGATTTAGTTTTCACCACCGCTTGCCTCTTCACGTCTTCCGTGGAAATGTTAATGCTGTGACATATCTAGATGAGGTTCTGGATGCTTTGGTTGCTCCTGCGTTCACAAATTATCCAGACTTGCAGCTTCTCCAGCAGGATAACGCACGTACGCACACCGCATGCATTACGCAGCAATATCTACAGCAGCAGAACATTGTGACGATTGATTGGCCTGACCTATCACCAGACATGTCCCCTATAGAACATCTGTGGGACGAGCTTGAACGCAGAGTCTACAGGCAAGGTTCTCCAGCTAATCTGCAACAGCTCGAAGCTGCTTTTACACGTGAATGGGACTTGATTCCCCGGAATTTCCTTCAGGGACTTGTGCGTTCAATGCGGAGCCGCTGCCAAGCTTGTTTGCAAGCACACGGTGGACATACCAGATACTGAGGATAGTGTGAATGAATTTTTTTATTGGTTGCATTTTTGGTTTTCTCCCTTGCCTGCACAGAATGCAATGAATTTCATAACAATCAAATGTACAAATTAATGACCAGCATGGATTCATACGAAAATGAATAAAGATTCCAAATATGTAAACTTGTAAACACTTATATTTACATTTCACACTCTGTTCCTGGATTATACAGGTGGTGCGTTTTTAATGTGCTACAGTATATATATATATATATATATATATATATATATATATATATATATATATATATATATATATATATATATATATATATATATATATATATATATATATATATATATATATATATATATATATATATAACAGCTTGAGTATTATCACACTGTTATGGCTGTTGAGCAATTACTTCAGGTGATCTTACACTGACAATCAAGAGTTTTAACTCACAAAACGCATGTACCAAATTGTATATGACAAACATAGCGTGTTAAACTCATGTATGTTATTGTTCTTTAACTAGGGCCGCTGAGCTTCTCGCTCTTTTGCTGCCAATAGCACCTTGAAGACTCTCCATGATATTATCTACTGTCTAGATCTTGGCTTTTCCTGTGGCTTTTTTTGCCATTCCGAAAACTTGTTGAGTTGAATTCATGAGCTCCAGTTTCTCCAACTTGCTGGCAATTAAAGGATCATTGCATCTGCCCCAAGCTAAGAGGAAGAAGCGCGTGACATACTGTGCATTACCCGCCATATAAGGGTGCTCTCCAAATATGCAGAGCTAAAATACAGTGCTCTGATTCTGGGCTCTCCCTAGGAATTGTCACATCTACACAGAGCCACTTCTCAGCTCACCCTGCCCATCATGGGTCCATAGTGAGATTCTCCTGCATCCAGCCAACTAGGTAAAAAGCAGAGTTACATCTAGAGCTCAAGTGAATCCTCCAAACTTAGTGTGCAATGCTGGGTTCTCAACAGGTTTCACCACAGGAGGAATCCCTTGAAGTGTATGGATGATTTCAAGAGTCAATGAGGGCGTAATTAGCCTCACAGACAGGTTCACTTCCACATGTGAATACTGTAGGATTGTGCTTAGCTGGTAGTCACATAAGGATGACTCCAGATATGCTTCCGTGCATACTCATGCATGTAAAATCAAAACGATAGGACTCAGGGAATGTACTGCCACGAGACGCGAGTAAGGCTACATTTCGATTGTAAATACCTATTGTCTACGACCGGCGACGTTCTTATTAAACATGGAAAAGCACCCAATTGTGCAATGGATTGTTTACATAACAAGGAAACATTACTACAAAAGACCAACCAGGAACAATAAGAAGGAGTAGTCGGTACGGCTGGCAGTTGTTTACCCAACGGAAGTAGTACAAACGTATTATTTAGTTTAGGAACAGGGCATAAAGGAAGGACAGAGACAGAGTGGCGGAAAAAACGGGAGTGAAAATGTTACAGACATTTCCCACGGAACAAACAACGAAATATTGGAGTAATGGAGACCGATCGTCTGGACTAAGATAAATATGGAACAGATCATATCGAAACGATTACAGAAACTCCAAAGACATCAGAAGCACACAGAAGAGTAAACATCGGAATGGCTAAAGGCAATATTCCCATCATATAAGCCAGGGAAAAACCGGCCTTTGGCATTGCTATAGATAGCAGTCCGCCAGCCAACGTGGTTCTACACTGTATTATACCCGCTAAGAGGAAAGGTTCAGGGACATCGAGTGTTCAGTAATTCTGTATACGGAACCAAGGTTAGTGCACTATAGTTGTAAATTACTAACATACATCCATTCTAATTTCAGTTAAATATATATATATTTTCCATAAATATAACACTGTAAATACCAGTGACTTTTTCCTACACTATTACTTCTTACACTGCCATATACACGGTGCATTAAACACAGCGCAGAGATTTATTATATTTATAAGATTGCACATACCAGAAAAACACACACACCACATGCGTAGCATAAACTGTCGGGGTACTTATGAGGCCTTTATTATTTTATCCATCTCAGTGGTAAAGACAAGATCGGGAAGCTCTAAGATAACTTCACCTGTCGTCTTATTACCCTGGCTGGCGTTTTGGGACGAGCTAAGGAGTAGGGCCGATTAGATATACTACTACGACACGTATGTCACTACTGCAGACACCCATAGCCAATACAGCGCTATCTAACGCAACATAGAATGGTGTTCGCATAGACATAGTACATACATATATCAATATCCAGGCACAAAACCCACAGAAGCAAACGGGGTTGAGAACGGAAATTACAAGGGGTAATGGAACGATTCTACTATTAACCGCCCACGCAAAATATTGAGATCAGAAATTACTAGAAGTAATGGGACGACTCTACAGTTAACCGCCCACGCAACATATTGAGATCAGAAATTACTAGGGGTAATGGAATGACTCTACAGTTAATCACCCACGCCAACATATATCTGAATCGCTGCACTTTCAAAACACCATCACAGCAAGCTGTCCACTGACCACAACACGAAGATTCTGTAGCCTAGATATTCATTTCAAGACAATCTGCCAACAGAACAACAAAGCCGTGTGTTACCTTGACCAACTTTGCATTAGGAAAGGATAGCTCCTTTTATCGTCAACAAGAAGCACTGTAGTGTTATTGTAATTCCAATGAATACAGACGGAGGCAAACCTATTGTGTGGGAACGTCAATGGCCTCAGTGACATTAGGGATAGGTCAAGTAAAGGAATTCTTTTCTGGACCCAGACATTAAATAACTTATTTAGCATTTTAGTATTAGGCGTCATTCATCATCATCATCACCTTATTGCCGCATAGTATAGACTTAAGATTAGATTGTGTATTTTATTTATGTATTACCACATTCTTTTCTAGGTATAAGCTATATTTAGTTGTCGTTGCATATGTATTATTCTATTTGTTGTTGTTCTGCATGTATTATTTTATTTGAATGTTGTTCTGCATATAGTAAGGCAATAAATATAGTAATCGTGTTTCCGGCTACAAAGACAAGTTAGTTACCTAAATAGAAAAGGAAAGAAAGTGTATGAGAGGCGTTGTAGTGGATTTTGATGGTATTGTATGGTGGTGTTATCACCTAGTGTGATGCGTGAGGTCAGCTGTGAAGGCTCCTGAGATAATTGTAACTGTGAATATACAGAAGGCCCTTTCGTGCTACCACTTTATGACCTCACACATATCTTTTTTTACTAATGAATGTGGCTACGTTAAAATCTAGGGTACTGAATGCAATGTGTTGTATGGACATATACACACACCCACAGATATTAATTAAGTCTAATACTATCAATAAAATTTATAACACAATGAACTAAATTCAGCTGGTTAAATTTAGAATAGAAAATCTTTTTTTAAATTTATTTGTTCTGAACCAAGGTTTTATTTTGGCCAGAACTTATGCAAAGATTTTGAAATTTATGAATGAATGGCATGAATAAATGGCATGTTAAATGAAAGATGTTTACATATGCAATCTTCAAGATTAATTATAGTATTACTGTTCGTAATGTTAATTTTCCTGGGAAAACTATGAATGGATGTGCTGTTGGGGTGGCTTCATCCCTCCCTGTTTATGCCTACACAGCATTGTCCATTAATGATGGAAGGAAATGGGATGCTTCAGTAGTAAATTCTCTTGGGTGCTAGTTTTATGAAGTTGGTGTAAGTTCAGCAGGCCAGCTAGCCTACTTAACTTTGCCAGATTTGTTCTGGTGCTGGAATATGATGGCCCCACCTCTCCGTGCTTGAGCAATACACAGATGTTCTGTCGAAATGTACCCTGCACGGGTCCTCACTTCAATTATTAATCAGCATTTGACACCACCTTAGTGTCAAGATCGAACTCACAGCTCTGAAATAAAGTATTGGTTTTTTGCTCAGAACCTTACCTAATAAGCCACTTCTACACATAACAAATTACAATAACACCACATAAACAGGGTCAGTTCTCTCTGACCAGACAGCACATCTTACCTAGTTGGTTTCGCATAGGGTAAGTTTCCCCAGTCTACAGATTCTGAAATAGGTGCATTATCTCACTGCCATAGAATAGGATAGGTGATATGATTCACTGTTCTCAACACTTGATCACCCCTTCCTAAACCTTGCTGTAGTTTATATATTGTTTGTCCCTAGACCCTGAACTAGGGCGGGGGGTCCAGAGCGAATCCTTACTTGTTTGTAAGGCTAGATTTCGATATGGCAGTATCAAATCACTCGGACATTAAACAATATTCAAAATATACAAAGAAATAATTTCAATCTTACCAGATTATGAATAAAGAACACAGAAATGCTAGCAAAACTCAGCTGAGCTGCTGGCTATAGTATGGCGTCCCTGAACTTATTTCAATTTATTTCATTTGGAAATCACCACACTTGAAATTTACTGTGTCTATCACTGGACAACTATTGAGGAATGGCAAAAAAGCTCGTCTGAGCGCGGATAATATGATTGTCTGTGGCCAATCAATGCCTTGGTTTTTTTTAAATTCAAATTTCCTACACTAAAGTCATTTCAGTCATGCTTCAGTCAAGTATGGATTTTTATCTGTTAGTCTGTCCGTCTCTACTTGCGTTTTCACAAAAACGTACTTGATTTTTGAACCAACCTTTCTCTCCCCTCCAAAATTTTGTCGTTAAAAGTTATTTTTAGACACAGCTTCCACCAATATCCCTTCTCTTCCATGCTAAGTAGATTTGAACACCTGCGTCTCAAGGTCGCGATTTTTGTGCAAATAGCGACACTTTTGATTCAATGCAGTCTTTCGCTGTTGTGAACAACACTGTCTTTTGTCATTATTTTCATTATTATCTATCCGTCTGTAAAATTAAAAACATATTATTTCACTGCTCAGAATGGGCCATCCGGCCAGCTAATTTTTATATTCCTAACATTAATATTAAGAAAAGTTACTTTTTAAATTTTGTAATATTTCAAGCATCTGCGTTTAGCCGCTGAATTCAAATCAAAGGCTTGGTATCGCAAAAGCGTCCGTTTCCGTACCTCGTGTCAATTTGGGGACGTGAATTTTTTCCTCCGTTCGCCCCCCCCCCCCCCCCCCCCCCAAGTGCGTCTCCTTAGCCTTGCTAGTCTCACGCAATTTTTTTCAGTCATTTTTTTTTTTTTCCTTTTGATCCGCCGTTCTCATCCCTCCAAATGGTAACCGTTTTGATTTCCCGTCTAACAAGTCAATTTTTATGGAGGGTGATGACCCGCGGTCAGGGCGATCATGTACTATCAGCAGCTTACGCGTTATGTTTTTATCCCTACATTTTATCCTTTGGAGATATTTTTACGTTGTATCACTTGTTAATTTTATGACACATCTCCCCACTTGAAAACATGCCTACGGCAAGTTCTAAAACCAGTGATACACATAGATAAAATCTCTCCTCCCGTCTGCCATTACTCTAATTTTGATCACAGGGGTGCCGACTGAGGAAATCTGCACCGACATTCAATTTGCCTGGGATATATTGGATACTAAACTGATAAGGTTGAAGCAATAAAGACCACCTCAGCAATCTTGCGTTTTCATGCTTAGCCTGAGATAAGAATACGAGAGGCTGATGATCCGTCTCCACCACAAAAGTCCTACCATACAGATAGATTTGAAACTTCTTTATTGCCCAGATTAACGCTAAACATTCTTTTTCGCTTGTGGAGTATCCTTGTTCCGCCTTATTCAATTTGCGGCTTGCATAAGCGACTGGTTTCAGTTCCCCATCAGGTGAAGATGATCTTTGCAACAAAGCCCCTCCGAGTCCTACATTACTTGCATCGGTTCTTAAGACAAAGTCCTGTGTCAAATCAGGCAGTTTGAGAATAGGCCTGCTAGTGAGTTTTTCCTTTAACTCTTGGAACGCTAGTTCACATTGTGCAGTCCAAATAATTTTATCTGGAAGTCCCTTGCGAGTCAGATCAGTCAGAGGAGCACAAATAGCGTTAAAATTTTTGATGTATTTCTGATAAAATCCGCATAACGACACGAATGATCGCACGTCCTTTTTTGTTTGTGGTCTAGGTGCTCTCTGCAGTTTTTCCAAGTTCTTGGGGTCAGGGGTCATGTTACCCTGATATACAGTGTGTCCCAAGAATTCCAACTCTTTGCATCCAATACAACATTTTGTTGGCCTAGCAGTTAAGTTCGCCTCCCGAAGTCTATTAAATAACATTTCTAGAGCTTCAATGTGTTCTTCAAATGTCTCTGTGGCGACGAGAATATCATCCATGAAATTCGTGATACATGGGTTATTCAGGGGATCCAACAATTTGCGCATCATCCTTGAAAATACACTCGGAGCATTTTTCAGTCCGAATGGTAGCATATTGAATTCATAATGTCCATCCGAAGTGCTAAAAGCCAAATAAGGTCTCACTTCAGGCTTCACTGGGATCTGGTAATAGCCTTTACTAAGATCCACCTTTGAAAAGTATTTTGCCTTGTTCAGTCTGGCAAATAACTGTTTTGTGTCTGGTAATGGATCCACTTGTCCTTCTGTGACAGCATTCAGTTTCCTGTAATCTATGCACAGTCTGTGTTCCCCAGACGGTTTTCTCAACAAAACGACACTAGAACTAAAAGATGATTCACTGTGCGAAATAATCCCCTCCTTCAGCAAATAATCTATTTCTTCCTTCAATGCCTTCTCCTTCGCGAACGGAATAGAATAGGCTCTCATACAGATTGGGTTTGAGTCTACCAGTTTCATGTCATACTGTAGCAAATTTGTATGGCCTGGTTTATCTGTTCATACATCTGTATGTTCCTCCAGAACCTGTTGAACTCTCTCCCTCTGGTTTTTAGTCAGGTGCTTACTGACTTTTACCTGTGCTGCTGTTTCACAAGGATGTAATGGGTATTCATGTGAGGTGAGTGGTTCCTTTTGCATCTGGGTTGCAATAGCCAAGGTCAATAAGGGGGTGCTTTCCTGGAGTGGTCTGTCCAGATACTTCTTTAATAAGTTTACATGATAAACTTTCTCCTTCCCCTCTTTGTCAATTTTATAGTTTGTTCTAGACACCTTCTCTAGAACCGTATATGGACCTTGCCAACCAATTTGTAATTTATTCTGGCTACCGGGTAGTAGAAGAAGCACCTTCTCTCCCACAGCTAGTTCTCGGTCCTTTGCCTTCCTATTAAAATATGCTGCATGTTTCTTCCTGGCTTGTTTCAAATTATCATTTGCCAGTTTCCATCCAGCTTTCAAACGAGTGGTCAGTTCGTTCACATATTGATAAGATGAGGTAACAGGTTCTTCCGCCTTCTCATCCGTCCAGGTCCTTAATAAAGTTACATCTGGATCTTTAATTTATCATACTTATTTTTCATGGAACCCATCGGGTCCCGTCCATTAGAAGCTTTATAATGAGGACTTTTCTTCCTAGAATCATCACTCACAAATCGACCACTACCAATTTTTTTCTGGGGTTTGTCTCCCCACTTTAGATTGCTTATGAGAGATCTTCGCTCTCTTGTCTGTTCTTCCAGTTTATATAAGTCTGACCGAGGGATTGTCATCTTATCCTGGGTAAAATTTCTTCTTTGTACTCTTCGCATAGTGGCCATGTTAATCCATTCAAGTGAAGACTGGGTGTGAAAAGGGGGCTCCCATTCCACTTTGTCTACCCAAGTATAATTAGTTTTCCTTTCAGGCCTAAAGTTGCCCCGTGGCGTTTCTAGGTCCTGCACATATTTTCCCTTTGTGGGTGTTCCCTCATGAAATACGCCACATGCTTCTACAAAGTTTTCAACATCGACATTTACGTCGGGCCAATAGTATTTTCGAGCAATCTTTTGGCAGATGGTACCGACTTTCTCATGGTCACCATCTTTTCCAACATGTAAGCTCCTTATTAAGTTTGCCCTATATATCTTGGGAAGAACTAACTGTCCGTGACCAGTGGATCTAGTTCCTGTCTTCCTGTATAATAGTCTGTTCTTCACAAAGTACTCTCCCTTGCTTGGAGGTGTGTGGCATTTGGGCAATTTTTTAAAACATGGCTTGAGTGTCCTATCCTCAGCCTGCGCCTTTCTCATCTCCTCTGGATGAGCATTTATAGGTTCACCTTCTTCCTCCTTCTTCTGTGACCTGGTCTGCACTGTCGCCATGATCACAGGTTTCTCGGGATTCCCCAAGAAGACGTATCTACACCCCAATATCAGAGGGTAGATTGGTTCATCTATCACTGCTGCTCTGATTTCTCCTTCCACATAGCGAGTTTTCACCGTTATCCTTGCGATGGGAAGTGTCATGAGTGGTATGTCCTTAGTCGCCCCTTGTATTTCCACTGTTTCTGTGGTATACTGACTTGGGTCCACTAGGCTAGACTTCACAACTGAATCATAATCCAAACCTGTATCATAAAGGCACCTTATGGTGACCCCATTACAAATAACATCCTCACAAACTGGGGGGTGATAAGGTTCCTGTTGTCCATTAGGATTAACCTTTAATCTTTGCGTCCCCGACTTCATTGCAGCAATGTTTGAAGGTTTCCTTCTACAAAATTCGGTGTTATGGTTATCTTTCTTGCACCATTTACACCATCTTTTTCCTTGGTTCAACGGTTTTCTTTCATTGAACTTTTGGTCATTGAACTGTGAGTTTCTGTCGCGATAGTCATTTCTTGGCCGCTCAAAGTTTGTCCTACCTTTATTTCCCTGCTCTCTATTATCAAATTTATTAAATTGCTGTGGAGCTTTAAAATTATCTATGTGCTTCTTTTTAGCACCACTTACCTCTGCCTGGGCTGCCTGATACCTCTCAGCGACATTTAAAACCTCTCCCAACTTCTCTGCACCTTGTTCCATGAGAAATTTTCTCATGTCTGGAGCCATGGACTCTCTCAATTGCTCAATCATGATCATTTCTTTAAGATCTTGGGTCTTCCCCAGAGCAGTCCATTTCTCCAAATAGGTTTCCAGTCTAGCAGAGAATTGGTGGTATGTCTCCCCAGACAACAGTTTGGCATTTCTAAATTTCTTACGATAAAATTCACCATTCTTCTCGTACCTTAATAACAAAGCCTGCTTTAACATGTCATAATTGTCTTGGTCTTCCCTGTTCATTTTAGCAAAGACTTCATAAGAAGTACCTCTCAGTCCCTGTGATAGCTTTAAACTCCACCTCTCTCTCTCTAACCCATATGTAGTAGCTAATAACTCAAAACGTCCTAGGTACCCCTCTATGTCATCGTCTTTTTCAACAAAATGGTCTAAATGAAACCCCATAGCTGAGTTTGAGGCTCCCAGACTGGGCGTAGCATCTGAGGCAAAAGGGCTGGCACCATTTTCAGGAGCCTGGCCTTGTAATTCCAGCTCCCTTAGTCGTAATTCGTGCTCCCTTTGCAACCTTCTATCTTCTGCCTCCCTTTCGGCAGTCAATCTTTTTTCTTCTGCCTCCCTTTGCTGTCGTTTGTCTTCTGCCTCAATCTGCAGCCTCTTAATTTCTCTATCCGCCTCTAACCTCTTCTCTTCAGCCAACCTTTCAGACTCTAATTTTCTTTCAGCCTCTTTTTCTAATCTCCTTTCTTCCCGTTCAATATATTTATCACATTCAGTCGTTACATATTGAACCAAAACCTGACCATCCATTCCCATCTCCTTTGCGGTCAGCACAGCAGCTGATCTAAATTTTGCTAGCTCCGCCATACTTTTTAGACAATATAATAATATACAAGATAAATCTCTAACCAGTAAATACACTAAGTACTTCTTATGACTATAGTCTAACTAATTCTAACTAACCAGTTAACTAATTAATTATTACTGGCTGTGAAGATTCACCAACTTCTAATTGCCCTTTTAATTTAAAGGGACACTTTTAATTTTAAGGGAATTTTACAATTTTGTTCCCCTAATTTTATTTCTCCCACCAGGAGATCCTTATATTACTGTTTATGCTAATTATCCCGGACAAGCCCCCAATATGTGTAGTGGATTTTGATGGTATTGTATGGTGGTGTTATCACCTAGTGTGATGCGTGAGGTCAGCTGTGAAGGCTCCTGAGATAATTGTAACTGTGAATATACAGAAGGCCCTTTCGTGCTACCACTTTATGACCTCACACATATCTTTTTTTACTAATGAATGTGGCTACGTTAAAATCTAGGGTACTGAATGCAATGTGTTGTATGGACATATACACACACACCCACAGATATTAATTAAGTCTAATACTATCAATAAAATTTATAACACAATGAACTAAATTCAGCTGGTTAAATTTAGAATAGAAAATCTTTTTTTTAAATTTATTTGTTCTGAACCAAGGTTTTATTTTGGCCAGAACTTATGCAAAGATTTTGAAATTTATGAATGAATGGCATGAATAAATGGCATGTTAAATGAAAGATGTTTACATATGCAATCTTCAAGATTAATTATAGTATTACTGTTCGTAATGTTAATTTTCCTGGGAAAACTATGAATGGATGTGCTGTTGGGGTGGCTTCATCCCTCCCTGTTTATGCCTACACAGCATTGTCCATTAATGATGGAAGGAAATGGGATGCTTCAGTAGTAAATTCTCTTGGGTGCTAGTTTTATGAAGTTGGTGTAAGTTCAGCAGGCCAGCTAGCCTACTTAACTTTGCCAGATTTGTTCTGGTGCTGGAATATGATGGCCCCACCTCTCCGTGCTTGAGCAATACACAGATGTTCTGTCGAAATGTACCCTGCACGGGTCCTCACTTCAATTATTAATCAGCATTTGACACCACCTTAGTGTCAAGATCGAACTCACAGCTCTGAAATAAAGTATTGGTTTTTGCTCAGAACCTTACCTAATAAGCCACTTCTACACATAACAAATTACAATAACACCACATAAACAGGGTCAGTTCTCTCTGACCAGACAGCACATCTTACCTAGTTGGTTTCGCATAGGGTAAGTTTCCCCAGTCTACAGATTCTGAAATAGGTGCATTATCTCACTGCCATAGAATAGGATAGGTGATATGATTCACTGTTCTCAACACTTGATCACCCCTTCCTAAACCTTGCTGTAGTTTATATATTGTTTGTCCCTAGACCCTGAACTAGGGCGGGGGGTCCAGAGCGAATCCTTACTTGTTTGTAAGGCTAGATTTCGATATGGCAGTATCAAATCACTCGGACATTAAACAATATTCAAAATATACAAAGAAATAATTTCAATCTTACCAGATTATGAATAAAGAACACAGAAATGCTAGCAAAACTCAGCTGAGCTGCTGGCTATAGTATGGCGTCCCTGAACTTATTTCAATTTATTTCATTTGGAAATCACCACACTTGAAATTTACTGTGTCTATCACTGGACAACTATTGAGGAATGGCAAAAAAGCTCGTCTGAGCGCGGATAATATGATTGTCTGTGGCCAATCAATGCCTTGGTTTTTTTTTTTAAATTCAAATTTCCTACACTAAAGTCATTTCAGTCATGCTTCAGTCAAGTATGGATTTTTATCTGTTAGTCTGTCCGTCTCTACTTGCGTTTTCACAAAAACGTACTTGATTTTTGAACCAACCTTTCTCTCCCCTCCAAAATTTTGTCGTTAAAAGTTATTTTTAGACACAGCTTCCACCAATATCCCTTCTCTTCCATGCTAAGTAGATTTGAACACCTGCGTCTCAAGGTCGCGATTTTTGTGCAAATAGCGACACTTTTGATTCAATGCAGTCTTTCGCTGTTGTGAACAACACTGTCTTTTGTCATTATTTTCATTATTATCTATCCGTCTGTAAAATTAAAAACATATTATTTCACTGCTCAGAATGGGCCATCCGGCCAGCTAATTTTTATATTCCTAACATTAATATTAAGAAAAGTTACTTTTTAAATTTTGTAATATTTCAAGCATCTGCGTTTAGCCGCTGAATTCAAATCAAAGGCTTGGTATCGCAAAAGCGTCCGTTTCCGTACCTCGTGTCAATTTGGGGACGTGAATTTTTTCCTCCGTTCCCCCCCCCCCAAGTGCGTCTCCTTAGCCTTGCTAGTCTCACGCAATTTTTTTCAGTCATATTTTTTTTTTTCCTTTTGATCCGCCGTTCTCATCCCTCCAAATGGTAACCGTTTTGATTTCCCGTCTAACAAGTCAATTTTTATGGAGGGTGATGACCCGCGGTCAGGGCGATCATGTACTATCAGCAGCTTACGCGTTATGTTTTTATCCCTACATTTTATCCTTTGGAGATATTTTTACGTTGTATCACTTGTTAATTTTATGACAGGCGTACAGCTCTTTTTTTTCTTACTCTTCTGTTCACTCAGGGTGAGAGAGGGGTTGAGGGCTCGCGAGATATAGGAGAGGATATATAGATTAGTAGAGGCAATAGTGTCACGGGATTCTGAATCACTGGGTCTATATCCTGTGAACTTATCCCCATTTCCCAAATCCGCCTTCCTCTGTCTCTACAGTCTATCTTTACCGGGTTGCCAGGCAATTCTGAGCCATTGATAACTCTTGTGCAACCAAGATAAACTCTCCATGGTTAATCCTCGGGTTAACCATGTGACATGTACACATGCCCCTGTCGTATATGCATATGTTTATACGCTAACTTCATGGAGTGTACAAACATATATGCTGTACTTGTTTTTGTATAACCAACACGCTAGGACTCTGGAAATGTGTTAGTACTTTATATTTCCTTAGAATTCAGAGAATGTACAAGTATATATCATTTATTTATACAACCATATATATATATATATATATATATATATATATATATATATATATATATATATATATATATATATATATGACTATGTAGTCTGATAAGCTTAATTTAGTATATGTGGCATTAACAGTGAACATATACTCGTATTCCAAATCTCAAGCTTGGGGCGGATAAACTTGAGTATGAGACTAGTCTGTGATCAGTACAAGGTGCCATGAAGTACTGTAACTAGCGTTGACAATATTCATAAGTTGATATCAGGTACTGTAAATAGCGTTTAAAATATACACAAGTTGCAATGAGGTACTGTAACTAGCGTTGAAAATATTCATAAGTTGCTATGAGGTACTGTAAATAGCGTTTACAATATTCACAAGTAGCTAGCTATGGGGTACTGTAAATAGTGTTGAAAATATTCACAAGTTACTATAATATACTGTAACTAGCGTTGAAAATATTCACACGTTGCTATTAAGTACTGTAACTAGCACTGAAGATATTCATAAGTTGCTATGAAGTACTGTAACTAGCGTTGCCAATATTCACAAGTAGCTATGAGGTACTGTAACTGTAACAAAGCACAGTATACAAAATAACTAAATTCATCAGCGGGAAACGAGGTGCAAACAATATTACATTAGTAAGAGATAAGCAAGGAAATCTCATCACGACAGCAGAGGGACAGGAAACAAGATGGGCAGAGCACTTCAGAGAAACTCTGAACAAGGAACCACCAGAGACACAATTGAATGTTCCTGAGGCTGAAAACGATCTAGATGTAAATACAGACATTCCACGAAAAGAAGAAATCATCACAGCAATCAAAGGGTTAAAGAACGGAAAAGCTCCTGGCCATGATAACTTAAATGCAGAGCTATTTAAGACAGACCCTGAGCTAGCAGCAGAACTATTAGAACCACTATTTGCACAAGTCTGGAAAACGGGGACACACCATCAGAGTGGAACAAAGGAATAATTGTCAAATTGCCCAAGAAGGGACATTTTGCAGACTGCAATAATTGGAGAGGAATCACTTTTCTCTCAGTTCCCAGCAAAATACTAGGCAGGATAATTATACAGAGAATTTCAAAAGCAGTAGACCATAAACTGAGGAAAGAACAAGCAGGATTTAGAAAGAACAGAAGATGTGTAGATCATATATTCACTCTCAGGAACATTATAGAGCAGTGCTCAGATTGGCAAAGACAGCTGTACATTAATTTCGTTGATTTTGAAAAGGCTTTTGACAGCATACGTAGGGACAGTTTATGGAAAATACTGAGGGCTTATGGAATTCCAAGCTGCATAGTGTCAATCATAAAAAGCCTCTATGCCAACTTTACGTGTAGTGTTGGGCAGAGCAGCCTAACCTTTGAGGTGAAGACAGGAGTACGACAGGGATGCCCCTTATCAACCACTCTATTTTTAACAGTCATAGACTGGGTGATGCGCCAGACAACAGAGGGCAGTCCAAGAGGAATAAGATGGACTACATTTTCTACATTGGAAGATCTGGAATATGCAGATGACATTGCACTACTAGCACATTCACATCAACACATCCAGGGAAAAACGGATAGACTTAATAGGTTTAGCCAGCAGGTGGGCTTGAACATCAACCTAAAGAAGACAGAGGTCATGACGCTCAATGTGAGCAACCCTGAGCCCATATAAGTACGGAATCAGCAACTGGTACAGATAGACACCTTCACATACCTAGGATGCATAGTAACACCAGACGGCGGGGCAGGCAAAGACATCAACATCAGAATGAATAAGGCAAGAACAGCCTTTTTTAGCCTAAACAACATCTGGAAGTCTTCTCAATACAGCACAAGCACAAAATTAAGATTATATCAGAGCTATGTGCTTTCTGTGCTTCTCTATGGTGCGGAATGCTGGAGAGTTACAGAGAAGGAAATGTCGAAATTGTCCTCTTTTCACACAACATGCCTAAGAAAAATTCACCGAATCTTTTGGCCGAATACCATCACCAACCAAGATCTGCTTACTCGGAGCAAGCAAGAGAACATGCACACCATCATAGCTGGCAGACGCTGGAGCTGGGTTGGCCATGTCCTCAGAAGAGACCCCGATGCCATCACAAGAACAGCTATGCTTTGGACCCCTGAAGGAAAACGAGAGGCCGACCAAAAACAACCTGGCGGAGGACTGTGGAGGCTGAGATGCAAAGAATGAACCAGAGTTGGGGCACTGTACGAAGGATGGCCACCGACCGAGCAAAGTGGAATCAATTTGTTGTTGCCCTACAAGACGCCACTAGGCGTGATGGCCACTGACTGCTTTGACGGTCGGCGGCTAAGGATCAAAGAAGAAGAATACTGTAACTATCGTTGGAAATATTCACAAGTTGCTATGAGGTACTGTAACTAGCGTTGCAAATATTCACAATTTGCTATGAGATACTGTAACTATTGTTGAAAATATTCACAAGTTGCTATGATGTACTGTAACTAGCGTTGATAATATTCAAAAGTTGCTATGAGATACTGTAACTATCGTTGAAAATATTTATAAGTTGCTTTGAGGTTCTGTAACTAGCGTTGAAAATATTCATAAGCTGCTATGAGGTACTGTAACTAGCGTCGAAAATATTCACAAGTTGCTATGAGGTACTGTAACTAGCGTTGAAAATATTCACAAGTTACTTGAGATATTGTAACTATCGTTGAAAATATTCACAAGTTACTTGAGATACTGTAACTATCGTTGAAAATATTCACAAGTTGCTATGAGATACCGTTTGCGCTGAAAATTTGACAATCACCTGGCCCAGTAGCCATAAATCTTCACCAGTATCAGGGGATAACGGGTTGAGTGCTGAAAGGATCACAGGCTGACTGGATGCTCTTGTGCTGAAGTACGGCCCACTGGTGGTGTTATCGTGCAGGCCACAGACGTTATTGTTATCGTCTGAGCTACCGGTGCTTTTGTTATCTCTCCTGCCTGACAATTGTAAACGATCTGTCGAAGATCACACACCTACATGTATTCAGGAGGGTGAGGGAGAGGGGGGGGGGGGGAAGGAGGTCCCGTTCCACGCCCATTGAGGCATATTGGGAATATGGTGTTAGGCCCATATTTTCTTGACTATCGGCACACTAGGGGTGATATGGTCAGTATCACGCCGGCCGCCTTAATCTTCCCAGAGTTGCTCTGGTACCCAATTTATGAGGCTGGTCGACCCCGGAGCCGTTTGCGGTCTAAAACATCCCGCCTCAACTGAGGATTGATACTTGTATTCAACCTGGTATTAATTTTTTTTTTATTTTAAAAGGGAAACTTGGGACAAATGTCCGAATGTGATTTTTAAAAGAAGAAAATAAAAGTGAGAAAATAAAATTTAAAAAAAAAAAAAATTAAAACGTAAGAAAAACACGGGACTGACAGTAACGAGAAAGAAAATATTAAATATTCTTCGAATTTTATCCAAAGTTGTGAATGAAAATGAGAGAAGAAAGAGAACATGTGGATCGAGTATACGCTCATTTAACAAGGAAATACTTGACAAGTAAACGTGCAATTCTTCATTCTTCAGATGACCTCCTGTTCTGGATGGCTTAGTGATGTTATTATTTTCTTACAGTTGACTTGTCTATATTCGTTGAAATTTTGTTGGCTTGAAGTTTCCACAGCAGTAGTAGCTGCCCCTACCTCTCCCGCCGCCCCCCCCCCCCTTTTTTTGCGAACTGCCTAGGCTTATCTTTGTTCCCGTTTCGGCCGCTGGTAACACATTGGCGCAGTGCCAGAAAACACACGGAGAAGAGAACTGGTACAAATCTGCTAGGGAATAAAGAAGATATGGATAGATCTTGAACAAATGGCACTGGACAGAAAGGTTTGTATCTGTTAGAGAGAGCTGAGAGGTCATGAAACACGCACTGCCCACCCCTTGATAATTTCATGAAAACTCCAACCAGACTCTTCAGTATTCACAGGACCACTGTATGTCAGAGAGAGAGTGAATATTTTTCTTTGTTACAGGAACTGTATCAACCTGGGATTTGGCTTAAACTTGTTTACTTTACTGAATAGCATATAGTAGGTACTTGTTCTTTACTGTCTATTCTGTAACATAGTGCTAACCTTTGACCTTTGGGTTATTAACTTTTTGGGGTTTTTTTCTCAATAAGGGGAGGGCACATTTATTGTTATTTTCCTATGTATGTAAATCTGATTTTATTTGACATTTCTTTAGATGTTTGATGTTGTCAAGTTTAAATGATAATAAACAACAAAAAAAGAAACTTAACTTTGTGTGTTGGTCAGACCCATACCCAATTAACCGTAGTTTTTCACGTTTGTGTGTCTTGTTGTCACATAGCTGTGTGTGTGTGTAGTAAACTTATATTTATATATGAGGAGGGCAAGGTTGTCCTGTACTAAATTATAGTCGTATAGATAGGCTGGACTAGAGAAACTTACTCATTCCAGAGACATATCTTCTCCTTAAGCTATTCACCCGTGAAATCTATTTCTCACACCTTTATTTCTCACGTACTTATCGCCATCCACTCTACTCAGACGGGACCAAAAATAACTCACAAACTTATCGGTACGACAAACATTCAACATCACAATACAGATAATAACAACCACACAAGTAACCTGAGATTTAAAATTAGACGGGCTGTGTGCATTTTTTTTTTTTTTTTTTTTTTTTTTTTACATTTTCTGACTTCTGCAGGAATATGGACAGCAAATGGGAGAAAGAATTCAGTTTGTTTAATCAATAAAAATAAAAATAAAAACACACACACACACACACACACACACACACACATATATATATATATATATAGCCACACCGACGTGGAATATATGTTACTGAACCATAAATAAGTTGATCATCGAAAAACTAAGAAAGAAAACATAAATAATTTTTTAAAAATATTTTAAACAAGGGAGAAATAAAATATACGACTTTTTGACGCCATAGTGGAAGGAAAGTTTTAAAGGGAAATGAAGGAGAGAAAAAAACAGCTTACACAAGTGACATAAACAGACAGGAAGTGGGTCTGAATGTACGATGAAGAAAAATAAAACAGAAATCGTTGGAGACCCCCCCTTATAACCAACCCTCGATGAGGAGACGCCACTAATCTAATGTAATATGTGTGTCAGTTATGACAGATGTAAAGAGGGGATACTTGATAAGACAACAATGGGACACACGATAGATACAAGCATGTTATGCAAAACCTATTGGAACCGTACTTTCGCCTTGTTACTTTCTACTTGACATCAAAACTGACAATGTTTAAAAAAAACTATTGACACAGATTTGACAGACAGCCAACGTGTAAGATGTTTGTGACCTGGTTCCTTGATTTGGGAGGCTGGGTTTTTAAATAGTGCCAGTTGGGCTCGTCTATAATTCGTGCTTCATTTTGTGCGAGAATGCTCCGCAGACTAGGATGGTTTTGGCATCAGTCAAATGTTACACGTGGATGATGTGGTTAGTGGTGATGTCGCATTGTCTGACTGTCTTTGTTCACGTTCGAACATCATCCTCTCTTGGCCTGGCTGGGGATGTGTGACGCATGAGCACACATGTCACATAACGAACGTCGCCGAGCAGATATGATTGTCGTTAACATCGTCTGATGCCTGTGTCTGCGCTTGTCACACTTGATTAGATCTGAGAGCATCATTATTACATTAATGCCGCCCGTAGTCAGAGGCATTAACACGCGTGAGCACAATACACCGGGAAGGAGGATGTTGGTAGATGATGACAGAGGCAAGCAAAACGGGGAAAAAAGAAACTGGGACTGGGCTGAACCTGAGAAATTGCTTGCGATAGTTTTGAGAGCACAACAAGTATATGGGGGCCTACAGTTGAGCTCTGCGTGCCAAGCCAATGATTAATTTTTGTAACCTTCATTGTTTTTAATAGGTTCGGAGCCGCTCTCTCTCTCTCTCTCTCTCTCTCTCTCTCTCTCTCTCTCTCTCTCTCTCTCTCTCTCTCTCTCTCTCTCTCTCTCTCTCCACACTCTGTCTCGCTAGCGCGTTTAGTTTTCTTGGTGTTTAAATCTTGTATAATAATGCCACCAAGTTTTTCTGCGTCTAGTCAGGTCGGAAACTGACACAACATTAGCATTACCGCCTTCATCTACGCTAACACAACGCTGTCTGTTGTGTGGGTAAGTTCCCACAAGTTGCTGATGGTGTATATAATGCCAACAAGTTCTGATTTCAAGGAAGATATACGAGCAGCTCAAGTGAATAAGACATACGCTGTTAATGTGCGACTGTAGCAGTCTTGAGTAATGGTGCTCAAACATTGCCTTCCGGGCAAGAAAATAGGGTAGTGTTGCAAAATTAGTGTTCAACATGGTTGATGTGAACACTGGAGAAAAGGGAAAGAGTTTCAGATCATCATCATCATCATCAGCTGCCATCTCCACAGCGAAGGTTGGCTGTAATGGGTCCCCAACGTCTTCTGTCTATTGTCTTGATGGTGCACTCTGATAGACTCTTTCCTGTCCATCTCTTGATGTTGTCTTCCCACTTATAGCACTGTCTTACTCTAGCACGTTTGCCTTCAAATCTCACTTCTATTATGGTCTTCTGCAAGGTGTTATGTCTTTTTATGTGGCTAAAATATTTTAGCTGCCTAATTTTGTTCTCCTTCATTAGTTCTCTTTTCATACCTAGGTTTTCTATAAGATGAGCCCCCATTTTTCTATATATCCACATCTCGAGAGCCTCAATTCTTTCATCCAATGGCTTATTCATTGTCAATGTTTCCACATCATACAGTAATGAAGATTATATATAGCATTTTATGATTCTCAGTTTTAATTTGTGCTTTAACTGTTTAGATGTCAGTACATGTTTCATGTTGTTGAATGTAGCTTTGGCCATTCCTATTCTCTTCTTGATTTCTGTTTCACATCTGCTATCTTCTGTTATTATATGACCAAGATATGAGAAGCCCTTGACTTGTCCCAGGATTTTTCCATTAATGCTTATCCTTAATGTGAGATTATCGTATGTTTTGTTAATTATCATAGTTTTTGTTTCCTCGATGTTAATGTCCAATCCATATTCGTGACTTATGCTGTTTACTTGCTTCACTAGTTCTTGTAAATCCTGTTCACTTTCAGCTAACAACACCTGCATATCTAAGGTTGTTTATTGATCTTCCACTGATATTCAGTCGTGGCATTTCCTGTATCTGAACATTTTTTTCTGTGTATAGATTAAATAGGCAGGGGACAGCACACAACCTTGTCTGACACATCTTTTTGTGTCTATATAATCAGTAAAGCGCCCGATTGGTAGAGTGGTTAGAGCGCTGGTCTTTTGCAGCAAAGGTGCCGTGTTCGAATCACGGTACCGACACGCTCCAGTCTACCCAGCTGGAAATGGGTACCTGACTTTGAGTTAGGGAAGGAAAAGGCAGCGAGGAGAGGAACCCGTCACCCCACCTCTCGATGCTGGACATAGCATGGTGAAGTCTTTAACATTTCACTCCCCTACGACAGTATCTGCTATGAGACTACCTTGACCTTGACCTTTTATGTGGTGAGTAATTCCTGTGAGATTTGACTGACGCAGTTTGTTCCCAATAAAGGTTACTCAGCATTCTTATGTTTTTTTTCTATCAGTACCTATGTCTTGGAGGCATTCAATTATTTTCTAGTGATGGACTCTGTCAAAAGCCTTCTTATAGTCAATGAAGCACATGTACATACTATTTTGGACCTCTGTATATTTTTCTGCTAATATTCTTAGGAACAATATTTCTTCCCTTGTTCCACTGTTCTCTCTAAAAGCAAACTGCTCTTCTTGGACTTTGCTGTCTACTTTACCTTTTATTCTCTCCTATATGATTTTGAGCAGTATTTTCATTGCATGACTCATCAGGCTGATTGTTCTGAGGTCTGAACATTATCTTGCGTTAGGTTTCGTGGGCAATGTTATAAAAACTGATAGCTTGGTATGAAAACACACATAAGCTGTCGTTCTCATAAGCCTGAACTCCGGTTACATTCTTCAGTCTTAGTTGAAGTTTGTTGAGAACTTTAAGAAAAATAACTAATAGTGTCAGTCAATACACATCAAAGAAAAAAACCGATAGACTGAATAAGTATAGCCAGCAGGTGGGTCTGAACATCAATCTGAAGAAGACAGAGGTCATGACACTCAATGTGGGCAATCCTGAGCCAATAACAATAAGGAACCAGAAGTTAGAACAGACAGGCTCATTTACATACTTAGGATGCATAGTAACACCAGATGGCGGAACAAGGAAGGACATCAACAACAGAATGAATAAAGCGAGAACAGCCTTTGCTAGTCTCAACAACATCTGGAAGTCTTCCCGGTTGTCGTGTAACGACTTCTCACCAACTTTTTCTTCTGTCTATTATTTTATTCCTCTAAAAATCTCTATCGCTAGATTGGAAACATATTCCCTTCAGAAATCTTTTTCATTCTTATAATGATAAAGTCTCTCTCTCTAGTCTTAGATTTCACAATATTCGCTAGCCTCAGGATTCACTACGGCCAAAGGTAATAAATTATTCACTTCGCTAGCGAAATTCATTCCACTGGAAAGGTGAAAAATAGTTCTACGACAGTCCGGAAGTCGACCCTTTGTTTGTGTCACGAACTGGACGTAAATCGGGAAAGGGGCAGGAACCCTGCCTTAAGCCACAGACATTTTTACCGTGGATACAGGGCCAGTTGAGATGATGATAACTTAATACCCCTGGGACCAGAATAGAATTTGCAACAATGCCACCCAAGACAGAACCCACCCCTGCCCGGGAACAGCATCCTGGAATTTTGGGAGGGAATTTTAAGCCATTAGACCGCTAACCATCCTTCGAAGCAGACGGAATCTATGGGCCCGGAGTGGGCATTACTTGTTGCAAGAATCCGTAGTGAATTCAGGTGAGCGAATCCACCCAGGTTGCGGTCACAAAGTACTAACCCAGGTGTCGCAGAGAGATTTATGATTAATAAATTTCTATATCTTTTCTTTATTCTACCCGTGTCTTCTACTTTATTATCGCTCTTTTATCCTTTCTCTTTTTCGCATTCGTCTGATTGTGAAAAATATAACTCTCCCATTCATACCTTCGCCTGTCTCTTTTCTTATTTAGCAACGCATTTTTTATTGCTGTTAAGCTAGGTTCGTGAGGTGACCGAATAGTGTGAAATTCGTTCTCGAACAGACATGATGGCAGACAAATCGTCTACCATTTTCATTTGATACGGCGCTCTTGGTTAAGTTTCTCGGTGATGGGTGTGAAAGGCGCCAACATGCATAGCTCGGGAATGACCAGAGGTAGCTGTAGGTGTTAGATCGAGCACTGGCAGTTTTATTGCTGGCGCCTGAGTTAATGTGAAGTGTTAAGACGGGACGCTATTTAGGGTTTTTAAGAATGGAGTGCATCCTTTGTCCGTTTTCATATATTAAACCCCAGTAGTTAGACTTCAGGCATTCAGTACTCCTAAGTTGCAGTAGACGGATCGCTCGTTTTCTCGTCAATTTTTTTGCTAAATACCTATCTTGAATAAATGCCGCTGGTGACTTAGTTCTGTTTGGAGGTAGTATTATATCTAGTATTTTGTGAGTAATTTAAGTGGTAAATCGCCTATTTTATTTTCACTAGCTGTGCAGAGGGATTAAATTAAAATATTTTAATTACATTGCTAGTAACCAGTCCGAGTATATTGTAACTAACTTATAACTGCACTGATTCATCATTGAGTATTGACGAAATACGTATGTAGTTCTAATTCATGATGATTGATTTTTATTTAAATATAATATTATATTTTACGCGAGGATAGGAGGTGTGTATAATATTGTGGTTAAGTATTTTGTACTTTTCTCTTCCTTATACAGTTTTGGGTCAGCCCAACTTTTTTACCAGCGGTTTTAGTACAACTGAGAGAAGAAACATTTTTTTATCTTTAACCACGTGGGTTTACAAGTTAACACCTGTCTGGCAGTGTGCGTGTGCCTCCAGAAATACACAGAGTACAAATCTCACTAACGGTTTTAAAGACTAAATGCCTATACTGGGCCTTTGAGCCAGATTATATTTCTTCACAAACTCTCAGCCCTGTGGCGAGAGAAAAATTACAAAACATAAACATTCCGACATTTTGACTAATTGTGGTGTGACCAAATTAAATTTCTATACTGAGAGAAGGCACCGACCTGACATTCCTAGGTACTGGAAACCCTAAGCTATTGACACTGTGCTCGCTGTTAACTTTCGTGCCTGGACAATTTTAATGTGACTTAAACAGATATCTTAAATAATAATAACCAAGGAAACGTTCCCTGAAGTAGTGAATTAGACCTGTCTTTGCGGAGCTGGGGTTCCCTTGGCCAAGAATAACACTGGAGATTCTGTATGTGTATGTCCTAAAAATTGTTTTTCCAGAAGTTGCTACCAAAGCTGTAAGTACGAATGCAAGCGCGTGGCCACGGCTGACATGAATAGAGTGAATGCAGGACTGAGTGATTCCTTTATTGTTGTATTTTTGGCACCCATTTTGCTGTCTTAAATTCCATTATGCAGTGTTTTTTTTTTGTTTGTTGCTAATGATATTTTCCTTAGGATAGAGTAGAGTATCAGTTCTGTTCATACCTTTAAAGGGAAATCATAGAACATAGCGTATATATCCGTGACTCTTTGGGGCTATCACTTTTCTTCTAACAGGATCGTGGGCTAAACATAGAGGGAAAAGATTACACCTATGGGTCTATTATACTTGTAGTAATTCATTACCTTATATGTATTTTCTATGCCTGATATTAACATCTATGTGTTGTGGTAAATTTTCCTTATGTTAATAAATTTACATAAACTTTATTCAAGCGTGCCGGTCAGCTCGTTCCAAAATATCTATATTTCATTGTTATAGTTGTTCCACGTCTGTGCGTCTAACTGTCGTCACTTATGTGTGTACGTACGTGAGTGGTATATATATATATTTAATATATATGTTTTTAGACTGTCTGACTCCTCTAGATCTGTTGTAGAAGATAGGCTGAAAGAGAGAAAAAATTCTAGATTTCAGGGACAGACTCTATTAATATCTACCATCTCACTCGTGGAAACCTATTTCTATTATTATCTCTCGCTGTTGCTATCGGTTATTCAAATCTATTCAGAAGGGACCAACCCAAGTCTTAATTCTCCTATAAAAAATCTACGACACCAGGTTGCGGTTACAAAGTACAAACCCAGGTTGCGGTTACAAAGTACTAACCCAGGTTGTGGTTACAAGTACTAAACCAGGTTGCGGTTACAAGGTACTAACCCAGGTTGCGGTTACAAGGTACCTAAACCAGGTTACGGGTCCATGGTACAAACCAGGGTACAAGTCCAAGGTACCAAAGATTACCCCTACCCACCATACCCTATTAACCAGGTTACCATACCAAACCATATCCTATCACCCAGTAACCATACCACACATCCCATAAGCAGAAGAGGTATTCAGCAGAGGTGACTTACCCCATCCTTATCTGTGATGCGCACTGAGTCCAGGTAAGCAAACTCTGACACCCTCTGAACCCATTAACTGTTATGAGACCAACGTGCTGGGGCAGACCAAACCAAGATAGTCCGAAACAAATCCTCTCCGCAGCTACTACAGGCCTTCGGAGAGACGAGTATTAACACCTACCAGCAAAACTACCATAGAAAAGATCTACTGTCCATAGGATGACAAACTAGTTGTTTTTTTTCTAAACAGCAGAGCTAAACTTTATTTCATTTTATATGTATATTCAGATTTGTGAGAATCTATACCCTTTTATTCAATTTAACTTAACAGCGTCTGTTGTTATATTTCTTTTTAACTTTATTTGGGCTGTATTTTGTTTTAAATAAAAATCCACACCCTGGGGCTCAGCCATAATTCAATTAACTTCTATTGGGTCGGGATATTTTAAATGTGGCTGGACACCAAATCTTTTTCTCAACCTTGTGTGCTTTACACAGTCCTTTTGTAGGATTCCTGAGGAAGAATTTATCGTCCAGAAAATATCCTGTTTAGTAGCCAGAATTCTCTTTGCATTAAGGATTTCTAGTACACTATTTCCCGAGGAGAGGCAGTTTCTTCGAACTCGTAGACTATCAATAAGATATTATTATCTTTATTCTTCTATTCCCTCCAAGCTGTCACCTTCTCCGTCAAAAAGAAACAAAACCACGACACCAGTACAGCACAAACACCAAATTAAGATTATATGAGAGCTGTGTACTTTCTGTGCTTCTCTATGGTGCAGAATGCTGGAGAGTAACAGAGAAGGAAATGTCGAAACTGTCCTCTTTTCACATAATGTGCCTAAGGAAAATTCACCGAATCTTTTGGCCGAATACCATCACCAACCAATAACTACTTTTTCGGAGTAACCAAGATCATCAGTAACCAAGATAACCAAGCACACCATCATAGCTGGCAGACGCTGGAGTTGGGTTGGCCACGTCCTCAGAAGGGACCCTGATGCCATTACAAGAACAGCTATGCTATGGATCCCCGAAGGAAGGCGAAAGAGAGGCCGACCAAAAACAACTTGGCGGAGAACTGTAGAGGCTGAGATGCAAAGAATGAACCAGAGTTGGGGCACTGTAGGAACGATGGCGGCCGACCGAACAAAGTGGAAACAGTTTGTTGCTGCCTTCAAGACGCCACCAGGCGTGATGGCCACTGACTGCTTTGACAGTCTGCGACTAAGGATCAATGAAGATGTCAATCAATACTCTTTAGCTCCCAAAGGAAGTAAGGCCTTCAACAAACACTTGCCAAATCCTCCTGTCACGTGCCATCCGCTCCAGGTCTTTCCATGTTTTCCTCATCATTTTCACTTCTGTATCTAGCTCTCTTCTCCATGTGTTTTTGGGTCTACCTCTGCCTCTCTTTCCCTGGGGATTCCAGAACAAGGACTGCCTTACACTAGGTATGTGACTGATTATTCAGCACTGTTTTCTGATGTCTGGTTAAAGCTTCTGTTACTGATGTTGTGAGTGCTACTGTCGCTGTACGCATTGATATTATAGCTACTATTACAGTTATTACTACTTATTATGTTTATTATTGCGGTGTTTGTCGCTTATTCATATATGCGAGAGGACACGATTTTGCCATCGCTACTCCTCAAATATAACTAGCGTGTAGGCGTGCTTATGTTAACTCGTCAAGATGTCTGTGTCAGGATTTACCGTAACTGCGCATTGAATTCTCTACGAATTAAAAACCGTATGTGGTTGCGGTAATATGGAACAAAATATATGGGCCGAAAGAAAGGATTTAAAACGACGTATGCCAGCAATTTTGAGAGTTATCAAAAACATATCTCTTTGCTCTTGAGTTGATGACCCTTATATAATTTTTTACGAGTGTATAGCGCCTTGAAGTTTGTAGATTTTAAACCAGTTTGATACTTTAATGACATAATTCATAATCATGAGTGTGTCTACTGTTAGTACACCATGACTGATACATGTATATTTTCTAAGCTGCCAGTGTAGCACCATATACGTGCATTTACTAACTGACTGGCTACTGTCGCTTGCAGAGCTAGGCGGGGTTGTCGCACGGAAGGTCCAGGGTTCAAATCCTGGGTAAGCCACTCATGTCTGTTGTTGTTCTGTTGTCTAGTGTTCTGCTTCTTTATTTCCTACGAGTGCCTGATAACATACCTTTATATTTGTTTCATATTAATCTAATGTCTGTATGTTTTGTTATTTTTCCCCTAAGTAAATGTTTACTGTGAGTATGTTTTTATGTTACATATAAATGTTTTAGGTAAATCTTTCCTGTCAGGATGTCGTTATGTTATATGTTTTAGGTAAATTTTTACTGTCAGAATGTTGTTATGTTACATTTTCTGGTAAATGTTTACTGTGTGTATGTTGTTATGTTACATTTTCTGGTAATGTTTCGTGTCAGTATGTTGTTATGTTACATTTTGTAGATAAATGTTTACTGTCAGTATGTTGTTACGTTATATTTTCTAGGTAAATGTTTACTGTCAGTATGTTGTTACGTTACATTTTCTGGTAATATTTTGTGTCAGTATGTCCTTATGTTACATTTTGTAGATAAATGTTTACTGTTAGTATGTTGTTATGTTACATTTTGTAGATAAATGTTTACTGCAGTATGTTGTTTTGTTATATTTTTTTAGGTATTTGTTTACTGTCAGTATGTTGTTATGTTACATTTTCTAGCTAAATGTTTCGTGTCAGTATGATGTTTTGTTACATTTTCTGGGTAATTGTTTACTGTCAGTATGATGTTATGTTACATTTTCTAGGTAAATTTTTCGTGTCAGTATGATGTTATGTTACATTTTCTGGGTAATTGTTTACTGTCAGTATGATGTTATGTTACATTTTCTAGGTAAATGTTTACTGTCAGAATGTTGTTATGTTACATTTTCTGGTAAATACTTTGTGACAGTATGTTGTTATGTTACATTTTCTAGGTAAATGTTTATTGTCAGTATGTTGTTATGTTACATTTTCTCGGTAAATGTTTACTGTCAGTATGTTGTTATGTTACATTTTTGGGGTAAATGTTTACTGTCAGTATGATGTTATGTTACATTTTCTAGGTAAATGTTTCGTGTCAGTATGATATGTTACATTTTCTGGGTAATTGTTTACTGTCAGTATGATGTTATGTTACATTTTCTAGGTAAATGTTTACTGTCAGAATGTTGTTATGTTACATTTTCTGGTAAATACTTCGTGTCAGTATGTTGTTATGTTACATTTTCTAGGTAAATGTTTATTGTCAGTATGTTGTTATGTTACATTTTCTAGGTAAATGTTTACTGTCAGTATGTTGTTATGTTACATTTTTGGGGTAAATGTTTACTGTCAGTATGATGTTATGTTACATTTTCCTGGTAATTGTTTACTGTCAATACGTTATTATGTTACATTTTCTGGGTAATTGTTTACTGTCAGTATGATGTTATGTTACATTTGCTAGGTAAATGTTTGGTGTCAGTATGTCAAGTTACATGTACATTTTCTAGATACATAAAGTGTACGACTCGCACTTCTACCCAACAACTTATCTATCGCCCATTCTTATTTAAGGCCCTGACACTTTCAACTAGTCGATCCCTGTATTTTGATTTCTTGCTTGTAACGTCACAGCACAGGTTTAAGACATCACACTGACGATATCACAAAAATCAAATATGTCGTGTCCTATCAATGTCTAGTTTAGGTAATTGAATGCCCCAGTAGTTGCTGGGACTATCCGTAAACTGAGCCCAGTAATTTACTGTCATATGCAATAACCGTTCAGATAGTGATAAGATGTCACTTTTCGCTGATATTTCTGACAGGCTAGCAACTAATTTCCAGAAGCATGACTATAAATAATGATGTGACCTTTAACAACTTCAATAACACTTAGATAACGTGCTGGTTTTTAATATTAAACTGAAAGAAAGAAAAGTGAGAGAACAAAACTGAAATGTGCTAGGTGTGGTACAAATACTTCACGTCCTTCTTCGCGAACTAACATGTTATAAATGCTTCATTATCCTAGAGACGAGCGAGAGGAAGCAACAAAAACACGGAAATGATTGGTGAACCCCTTCATACAACAGATGTAAACACATACAGCCAGGAACGCACATGGATGTTGTCATTAACGTAGTCACCAACGGGTTTAAGACGACTTCATCATCATCATCATGACCATCATCATACTCATCATCTCCCTTTTCGATTCTTGTGGAGCATAGAGTCAGAACTGCAGCTGGTTGACACAAGCATGCGTGTGCTCTTGCAGCAGTGGTGTGTGTAGCACAATTAGTTTGACATGATAAAGTTACCTACCCCTTGTACCTTGTATTAAAACATCTTGACATTTTCACAAGTTAAAGGACATAATGAGAGTTTGAAAGAGCCGAGACAATGAACCGTTGATGATATTACACAATCATTTTCATTAACTACTTTTCTTTTAGATCATCTGAGTTATGTAAATTTGTTGCGTTTCAGATCTTTGACGGTAAGAATCACTGTATTCTATTCGTCGCAGAGAGTCGAGACTTTGTATTCAGATCTTTTTCTTGGTTCATTTTTATCTATCTATTTTTGACCGGCATTGGTCCAGCCGATTTTATATAATAACTAGCAGATATACCCGGCGTTGTCCGAGGAAATAAAAAATATTAAAATAAATATTTTAAACACAGGTTTTTAATGCACTAAAAAGCCACAAATAATTTTTTAAGGAGTTTATAGCTTGCAGTCAAAAAATGTAACATCAAATTAACAAAAAGCGTGGGGCGCTTAAGCGCTTATCATATATTTTATCCATAAGTGTGTAATGAAGTAAAAAGCAGAAGTTAATTTCATGTAGAATCAGCGCCCCAGGCAATTTGATGTTACATTTTTTGACTGCAAGCTATAAACTCCTTGAAAAATTATTTGTGGCTTTTTAGTGCATTAAAAGCCTGTGTTTAAATTAATTTTTTAAAAATATTTTTTATTGTCTTCTTTTTAGTGTTAATTATTATTTTTTTAAAATTTAAATCAAATGTAATTGATCCGCTAATGCCATTTTCAGTTTGCGATAAACGAGTCCAGAGCACAGGAGGCGGATTTCATTATTCAGTATATTACACGGAAAGTTAATATTTTTTATTTTATTTTTTTAAACAATTTTGATAAGAGTTGTAAATTACGTTTTTTTTTAAATGTAGTTGTCAGTTGTATGTTTGTCTATCCACACGCGTGTGATAGTGTGTGTGTGTGTGTGTGTGGAAAGGGGGGGGGGAGAAGTTTCAATTTTTCTCTCAAGAGAGACAATCTTGTTCGTAAGAATATACCTAGATTATTTGCAGTTATCGCCCATTTCACTGATGATACAATACACACACAAAAAATTAATATTAATTTTATTCACTTTATTATTTTTACGACTGATTATTGTATTGTCAAGGGGAATACACAACTATGCCAAGTTTCAGAGCTATTGCTAATCTGGAAGTGATTGAAAAATCGATTGCAAAATTTGAAGGTGACAAGAGAGTGACATACGTTGCAAGTTAAAGAAAAGTCTGTAAAAAAAGTAACAGAACTTTTAATATATCACCTTGTTGCGGTACTTCTGAGCCACCATTATTATTTCAGCAACCAGGACCAGCCCTCCACAGTTAATTCTCGGATTAACCCAATGACAACTATACATATCACCTCCACCATATCTCTCACCTCCAGTATATTACTCCAGTCATGTTCTCCACCCTATCTCTCACCACCAGCACATCTACTCCAATGATGTCCTCCACGATACTTCTCACTCCTAGCACACCCACTTCAACCATGACCTCCATTGTCTCTCTTATTTCCAGCACATCTACTCCAGTCATTTCCTCCATTGTACCTGCCACCTCTGGTATATCTACTCCAATTATGTCCTTCACTATACCTCTAACTCCCAGGACATCTACTCCAATCATGTCCTCCCTTATTTCTCTCACTCCTAGCACACCTATTCCAAGCATTTCCTCCACAATACCTTTTACCACCAGAACATTTAATTCAATCATGTCCTCCACCCTACAACTCACCCCAACACATCTACTCCTATCGTTTCCTCCACTGTACCTCCTTCTGTTCGGTTAGGTTGAGGAAGACCAAGAGTGAGCAGTTACTTCCCTTCCATAGAAATAACTTTATCTTCTATGGCAATTAAAGCTGTATTGTCAATGTCATCACTGTAAAGTAACCATTTTCCATTTCAGGGTATATTAACTGAGCCTGATGTTTAACATCTTCTGTAAGATCATCTCTGTATTTCATCCTTAGTGCTAGTGGGTCACCAACTCCACAGGTACTAAGTAGAATGTCGTCTGATGATTCTTCATGTGTGAAGACTCTAAATGTAGACAAACCAAAAACATTGCGACCCCTGATCTTGTTGGCTTCTTTTTTGTTTTTAAATGGGAAATCCACTGATATATTGACCCAAAGTTAATGTTAAGGGAAACAATACAATTTATGACTAACTTTCACTACCAAAAAAAAAAAAAAAAATCATCGCTCCCTCTGTTTCTGTAGGGGACAACCGACAGACGTTCAAAAATATAGATTAGATTAAAACAATACTAAAATTGCCCTGGCAAAATTTAAAAATTAGGAAACCTACCAACCACAACAATATTTATAGAATGTGTGATTCCTATACACACATTGGGATTCTCGCCGATGCTACGGAGTTCGTGCACTGCGCTGAGATCCTCCTTGCGTGATCTAAGGGAGGAGGTCGGTGCACTGATGGCTTTGTCTTTGTGCAATGAAGATAGTCCTTAAAAACCAAACCAAACCAATACTAAAATAAAATGCGGAAATCCCTCCTTAATGGAGTAAGGGTTTAAGAGTAAGGGAAATAATGAATTATGAATTTAGATTGTGTTTCGCATTAGAAGGCGTGGGTGTCGTATGGTGAATGGTGATGGGCTATTAAATCATATTTGTGTTTCTTCAAACAACTGGGTCAGCGAGTCGTTTGTTCTAAATACAGCTGTAGTAATGACAACATTTTTGTGAGCTTTACAATAGGTGGTTTAAACTTATTCAACTATGAGTCTCACTATTTGGAAAAGTAACTTTCAGTTATGACTTAAAATCATAAAACAAGAGAAGGGAGAGAAAAAAAATGGCGCAAATGACGGTGTGCAAAATGTGACTGACCGACCGACCGACCGAAGTACTTTACGGTGGGTATTATGGTATTGAATGTGTGAACAAAGCCATAGGGCTGTCAAGCTACTGTTACTATGTTGTACATATTAGCACCGTGCTCAACTTGTCCAAAGAGGTGGTCGCTGGGAGCACCCTTTTCTACTGAACTTTGTTTTTCGCTTTCTGTATTTCTCTTGTGCGCATATTTGTGTCTCTGCAAAAGTCATTCCAGCCCATTTATGTTAGGCGGTATGTATGAATACAGCGATACAAGTGTCCAGTTCCTGCCATTATGCTGTAGAGCACATATTGGTACGGCAAGCTCAGATAGTTGACACAGATGCACAAGGCAGCACATTTATATATTACCCCTAGCAACTATATTCGATCATTTATTCAACATTACTCCTTTCATGCTGCAAGATAAACAATATCCCACTGATGTTTGCTGAAAGGCTGTATTAAAGCTGTCCACTCACATCCGATTAACTTAGTTATGTTTTCTTCATTATTCTTCCAGCAAGTAAGACAGCATTGTCCTGTTAATCTGGGTCACCATCATCCTCTGTTCAAAGACAAAATGCTATGTGGTTGGTGAAAAAATCCTTCTGTTCTGGTGATTTCATATGACCATCTTCTCAACGTGAAGGTATAAGCATCTGTCATTTTGTCAGGCAATGCCAGTTCGATCGATAGTGCTGTTCTAATTATATCTCTCCGATCTCACTCCCACCTCAACTTTGCCACAACAGCAATATACTGGAGACGATGACAACGACAGTCGCAGCAGAGACGGTAGGCATATTTAGAAAAAATGTGGACTGGATCGATGTTGTGTTAGCCTGCGACCATACCGATACTCAGCGTTACCACATAGCCGGATCTGGCTTTTTATTTTTTCCATATCGTGATTTTCAAGATGGTTGCCTTGCGTTTTCTGGTCTTCGATATTTAAATAAATGTATCCCTCGCACAAGAAAGAATGGTGACAAGCTGTAAGCGGACTATCAGTGGACGTAATCGGGCTATCAGTGGACGTAAGCGGACTATCAGTGGACGTAAGTGGTCTATCAGTGGACGTAAGCTGACTATCAGTGGACATAAGTGGACTATCAGTGGACGTAAGCGGACTATCAGTGGACGTAAGCGGACTATCAGTGGACGTAAGCTGACTATCAGTGGACGTAAGTAGACTATCAGTGGACGTAAGCTGACTATCAGTGGACGAAAGTGGACTATCAGTGGACGTAAGCTGACTATCAGTGGACGTAAGTGGACTATCAGTGGACGCAAGCGGACTATCAGTGGAAGTAAGCTGACTATCAGTGGACGTAAGCGGACTATCAGTGGACGTAAGCTGACTATCAGTGGATGTAAGTGGACTATCAGTGGACGTAAGTGGACTATCAGTGGACGTAAGCTGACTATCAGTGGACGTAAGTGGACTATCAGTGGACGTAAGCTGATGAATGTAGCAATAAAACGATGAGGCCTTCTCCCAATCTAAAAATATGATGGCTATTATATTGTCCCCTCTTTAGTTTCTGTAAGATGTAGACATCACCTTCTCTGTCAGATTCCCTCAGCCAATCTTGCATATGCATGTCATTTCTCCATTTACCTCTATGATAATCTCATTTACCCGACCTTTCTGCCCAGAGATATCGAGGACAGAAGCCAGAGTGAGTAATAATAGAAGCCGCACCGACTGTCAGGCCGTTTCCTCCAGCACTCACTCAGCCCGGTGAATCATGACAGGTTGCAATGCTTGCCTGGGATCGCGTGTGATCCAAAAAAAAAAAAAAAAAGTTAAAAAATACATTTCACTGTCTAAAAATCGATGACGTTGAGCGATCTCCTTCGCGGATCCAAGCCTTTGGTTTCCCGGTTTGTGGTAAAGCGCAAGAGAGACGGCGTCTGTGGTTTACTCCTTACGTACGACAGCATGAAGACAAATTACTGATTCATTAAAACTGTCTGACTGTTCGGTCATTTCATGCACAAATATTGTGTGGTATGTTTAGGTGCTGACAGCAAATGTGAAGGCCTTAGACATGAAGGACCTCATGATTCCAGCAGGCAAAAAGAAAGAGAAAAAAAAGTGTATGACCTTGGCAGAAACATGTTATTATTTTCTCTATCATATTCTAATACAGGTGGTGGGCAGCAACCTTCTATAGAAAATTAACAAATGATCCACATGAAGCAAGAAAGCGATACCGATACTGACTATGTTAAAATAAATTAGCTGTCAACAATCTAGCGATATTGACTGTATATTCGATTCAGATAAATTAACTGTCAACAATCTAACAATACTGGCTGTATACTCGCACCTATCAATAATCTATCGATACTAACTGTACATTCACATAAATTAATTGTCAACAGCCAATCATTGTCAATTTTATATAATATTCGTTCGCCGTGGAACATTTGCCACAGTTCTCGCCTCTAATTTCCTTTTTGCTCTGGTCGTAAGGACGCAGTATCTGTGGCTCTCTATTTTCTTTTTGCTTCCTGATTTTTTTCCTCCCCGGGGGTCTCCGGGGGTCTCAGTGGGAAAGTATGTCTTATAAAAAAAATGCATGTCCATAAATGTTCCACATCAGCAGCACTTCATGTTGATTGCTTGAAACATCGTTAACAAAATTGTGGCAATACTGTACGCTGTTTGTAGGCGAAGTAATTCTATCTGTTATATAATTATTGTAATTTTTCCAATACGTTCCGTGCGTAGTCTTCCTACCTTTGCGGTGAAATGACGAATTTCATGATATAAGATATTATTAATGCTGTAGGGAATAATCATGCAATAGTGAGTCCCAGCACCTTGTAGAGCGAGGTGGAGTAAGGATAATTAAGTGTCATGTAAAGCCACATTCCGTGCTGCATTTAACGCTGTCCGACGGGTAGGAAACATGCAACCCGAGTTACAAGCGATTTGTTTGTTGAAACCGCTGATCTGAGCTCTTATTGTCTGCTGGCGTGAAAGTGGATCTGCAGAAAAGAATTACTTTTATTTACTATATTTACATTACTGCAGGTAGGGGTTATCTTCTGTTGCCGTATATATGTTGTATTACGTGCTCACTTATTACTTTAAAGTATCACTGCCACTACAAACTTCAATGGTCAGCTATTCATGTCATGTACGAATTTCATACATCAGCCTGGAAATGTTTCTTAACTGACGCGATGCACACAGAGCGCATTTACAGAGGGTAACGGAGGTTTGGGAGGGGGCAAGGGTTAGTGACCAAAAAAAGAGAATAAGAATGAAAAAGAGAACGGGGAAAAAAAAAGAATATATCTCTACATGGTTAGGAAAGTGAGATATATAAGGATGATGGAAATAGAAAAACAAGACTGACTGATATATTAAAACGTTCTCGCTGGAGTAGAGCAACACAAAGACAGAATTTATACAACAGACTGTCAAATATTAAAACATTCTTGCTGCAGAAGAACAACATAAAGACAGAAGTTATAAAACAGACTGTGAAATGCTGAAGCGCTTTTGCTGCAGAAGTAAGATGCAGCGAGAGAATTTCGATTGATTTTATAATCTTCAGTTTCTCAACCTATTTCAGTATCAGACGGAAACCACATAGAGACCTGGTCAATATTTCCTTTTCTAGCTTGCCCAACTGAAGCTGTCTTCTTGCTGTTCACTGATGGCAGGATGGAAGACTCGAATATTTTTGGATAGGACAATTACCACTCTGCCCTGACATCTGAAAAAACATGTCTTGAGCATCCACGTAAAACATTAGTCCTTGCTGTCCTTAAACTCGTTATTCATGGCCAGGCATAAGTAATGTTACTTGTGTGGTTCTCGGGGTCTCAGAGAAGACAGAAATAACAGGTCAACTGCCTTCTCGAGTTACGCCTTATGATGCGACTAAGGTAGCTTTGTGTGTTGCTAGAAATAAAGTGACACAAAACCCAAAAACATACAAGCAGCACGCAGGCTTCGTGCACGGAAGGGGGATCAACTACAGTAGTAGTGCACGCTGTATATGTGACATATCCCCGTGGTCTGGCATGACTTTTAAGTGACGTCACTATATAAGCGATATAAATAATTATAGGCGCGAAAGAACAATGTGACGTATTTGTCATTTGTCGGGGGGGGGGGGGGGGCTTTTGTATCGCTTACAGCAACGGTTCCACGGCTTGTCGTAGCCGTAGCCGGGAGTCGTAGGGAGAATAAGCTTTCACTGCAGAAAAATGCTTCTACGGCATGCGCCTCAAATAGCCTCTAACAACCAAGCGTAGGCGAATCACTGACGCTTTAAAACCAGAAGCTTCGGGCAGATAAGGCTCGTGATCCTTGGTTGGTAGAATGTCTAGGAGAAGGTAAAACTCTGAATTCAAACCACCGATGCCTTGCGGGAATATCCGTTTACGGGAAAGTCTTCGGAAGTAAACCCTGAGGATAAATCCGGAGTCGGATTCCCTTATGTTTATTGGACATTATTCTGGCAACACCTTCGACGTGGCTGGTACCAAACTGTATCGCCTATTGCCGTTCCTTTGGATCTAGCGGCTGGGTGTAGAGAGGGAACATGCTGCATAGGCAACAGCTTGATCTCCATATAACTGTCCAAGCTCGCGCCCTGTAGAGGACACTCCAGCTTCGTCTTACAATAAGCCTACAGAAAACAAATATGCTTGGTCAGGATGTGGATGTTGCACTAGTTATCACTATCGATAACTATGAATTGGCAGAAGTGCACTTGGGGTCTACCATCAACGACAAACTCTCTCTGGATAAAGAAATTGACAGACCCATTGGCAAAGCTGTAGCCACGTTTGCACATCTCACAATGCGTGTTTGGGGAAACTTGAAACTCACAATGAAACGCACGCTTCTATACGGCAGCAAGACATGGACAACCTATGCTAATCAAAAAAGAAGGCTCAATACCTTCCATAGAAGGCTCAATACCTTCCATCTACGTTGTCTTCGCCACACCCTTAGTATTTCGTGGAAGGACAAAGTGACAAATGTCGAGGTTCTGTCCGTGCTGGCCTTCAAAGCATGTATTCATTGCTTAGATAGCGCAGACTACGCTGGCTTGACCATGTTCGCTGCATGGAAGATGGTCGCATCCCGAAAGATATCTTTTACTGACAAGTGGCAGATGGCAAAAGAACAGTTGGACGACCGCAGCTGAGGTTCAAAGATGTGTGCAAGAGTGAAATGAGGGCACTGGACATAAATCCAGTAGCCTGGGAGATTGAAGCTGCTGATCGCACCAAGTGGCGATGCTCTGTACATCGTCTCCTTAGATCGGGCGAAAAGAAGCTCTCGCAACAAGCAGAAGAGAAAGGAAAACGTCGAAAGGAACACCAGGGAAAAAAGTAACTGAGGGCTGTCACCTCTGGAGCGCATTCCTATAGTCAGTTATGACTGAAGGGCTATCATTATTATAGCGACGTCACTAATTTAGGTTGACGTCATGACAGGAAACGAAGATATATAATGTATTGGTTGTTGTGGGTGGTTCCATGCTCCTTCAGGAACCAGGAAAGACATTTATGTTGGCAGTGCTGTAGTAGTTCTAATATTCAACAAACCATGGAAAAATCGCAAATAGAGATATTGATGAAGAGATAAAAGACGAACTCAGATTATGACCGACGATGTAAACCAACAGAGGAACTTGCTCTCATCTTAAAGCTTCAATATTCAAGCACGGTAGACAAATTGAACTAAATTTCACGCGAGTCCAACATGATCCAGACATTTTATTTTTTCTATGTGGAATCAACATGGAAACACCTGCTAACTTTACAGGAATCTGCCACCTAGACACTCCTGACAAACACACTTAAATATAACGTTTTTGGTTCAAAAAACAAAACAACGGAAGAAAGCAAACAATGTTATGAAATAAAGAACAGAGAAAATGAACAAACTTTCATAAGGACTAGCGTCAAAACTGTAATTAAATTTTCCTTACCAAAATTGTTTGATACAAAAAAAGAGAGAAAGCGTCTTCTGTGAAACAGTTGTCGGTTTTGTTTGAAACAGAGATGCAGGAAGAGAATATGCAATAAAATGTCTTTAGTCAGACTTGTTATTAATGAGTACGTGAGCTTGTACACATAGGCGGATTTGAGTTTTGTCCACACTTATATGAGTGAGTGTTAGCGCTAGTGACAGAATAGAAGAGTGGCACAGATGAAGCTAAAATATTTTAGCTGACATATTAAGGAATGTGACGGTATTGCCTCCCCTGCTTTGCAGTAGTGGTCCAACAGTGGCAAAAACTCAAGAGTATCGAATATGGGCTTCAAAGGTGTCTACCTTTGCACAAGATTACTCTTGGCAGATATGTAGATAGAAGGTTAATGACGCTTCTACCACAAAGTTGTCTTCACAAGATATTCAGATAATCGAAAACAATACTGCGTTTGGCTGAGCACGTTAATTCTATAATCTGCCGACAACTTTTGTGAAGGATTAAGCAATGGTTTATGTTAGCTCAATTAAGCCCCCACCTCTGATTAACTCAGGGGAATTCTTATTATTCTGGTATAGCTCAGTTTAGAGTGTGTGTAGTAAATTGACTGAGACAAATCATGCAGTAACTTTAAAATGATTAAATCGAAGGTAAATTTGTAAATTTACAAATAACAAAATTTAATAATCACTTAAGTTTTAACAGTTTGAAAATAATTTGAATAGTTATGGATCAAGAAAAGTTATCATCACCGTCGTGATAGGAGGTAAATTGTTACAAGAAGTTCAAGTCGCAGCATATATTGAACTTGGTTGCCAATGACGGTTCTGCTCCTTCTGATGAGTTGGTTCTTTTTACACTGTTAACACTCGTCGCTGGTCAAGGTTGTTGGGTGTAGCTCGTTTCCCAGAAATGTCGGAGAGAGTCTACAAAGTTGGTCCTTCGTCTTAAAGCTCAGGCCACTGTTCCCTTCCTGTTCCAGAGAGTACTTTCTGCTGGTGCCACCAATAAGCCAATCCTTGCTCACAGACTTTTTGCTCACATGAATAAAAGAGACTTGAATCGGCCTCTTACACGCGTCCGGGGTGTCGTTAATTTAATAAGTTCTCTCTCTCTCTGACTTTGTGTGTTTCCTTCAGTTTCCTCAGACAGCGGCTTTCCTTATTAAAATGATAGAGATTTTCTGGGCTGTTTTTGTAAGTCCTGATAAATACTCAAATAAAAGGTGTCCGGTCTGATAAAATGGAATTCTGAATTCTAGGCTTCACTCTGGCAAGGTCTGGTGTCTTGGCAAGCGATCTTCACAGTGAAAAAAACCACTGAAATGTGTCAGGTTATATTCAATGTCTTACCCCACTCTGTTTGTTATGGGACTCAAATGATCAGCCAATCTGATTTGAATATTTTGCATGACTCATGTAATGAAAAATTTCAAACATTATGATAAAGTTGTTATTTTATTCCAGTTAGTGGTATCCACCAAAAGATAAATATAAGTGGATGGAAGCAGACATCATCATCATCAGTTGATAAGATCTCTATGGTGTTGTTTGCTCCACTGGAGTGTATGGAATGTCAACTTGACCTACGCAGTGGTGTGTAGACATGGATTGAGTGTATAATGTGCGAATGATAATAAGGGTTCGTGGTGTTGACAAATGTTCTTTTCTCACACTCATGTATGGCTGGAAGTCATCGACACCAACGACTGTGTACCTTTCTACAGTTTAATTGGACGTATACACTCGACAGCACAGATAGTGACAAATCACAGGTTGGCATAATACATCATAGTACAGTGGATAAATGGTCTTGCAATGTTACATGGGCACTCATGTAGAATAATTGTATAATGGACTGTCAGTAGCCAAGCACTCAGTATCGCCCATACATATATATCAACTGACTTCACTGACTGAGCACGTCAGCTTATAAATAATATTTCAGATGGCCTCTAGACCTAATCTCGTCTAGCGACGATTCTCCAACTTAATGTTCAGCACATATTTTTTCATATAATAATATTGAACCGCTAGCAATGGGTTCTCATGTGTAGCAGTGATCTCTGGACTAAACAAGCAATAATACGGGCATCCCTTTTCTCTTCTTGAAAGTCACTACATGTTTTGGTTCCAAGATGGCTTCACTCGTGAGCTGTCACTCACGTTTGGATACAGATAATGAATCTGTCCTAAAGTTAGTCATTCATTAAATCTTTCATTGCTCTGTAGATTTGGTCATGAACAATTGACTGCATTCTACAGGGTATAGTGCTGCTAGGAATCGAAGTCGTTTTCATCGAGTCAAATATATTCTCTTAGACATTCAAATCGTACCTATCAAAAATGGTGGCTTCGTACGAGAGTTCAAAGAGTATCTTTTATTACCTTGGTTTTTTTCAGAAATATGAATTTGCCATTCCTTGGTAATAAGAACGAACACTGGGGTAAAGCATACACGATAGGTCTAGACGACTATCACTTTCCCCACAAATACTGAGATCACTTTTTCCCAGGCGACAAGCCGACATAGAAAACACAGTCCCTATCGGGACGAAGCCAAATCACACCACACTCTAGCGACACATCCGCCGAATAGCCTTTGACCTCCCTAGAGACAACAGAACATATAGTTCGACTTAGATATGTAAAGATATACAGATATAAGACAGACTCGTCCTACTCAGACAAACAATACACATAAATTCAGGCCATAGATATTCTGAAGCAAGAACAATCTATTACTACCCAAACAAAGAATAAATCGCAGAAAACTGGATTTATCAGCGGAGTTCGATCGAAGGAGCCGACACAACTTTCAAGGGAAGTAACTCAATAATGACTTTTCCTTAAGCACTATTTTGTTTACAAAATATTTGCGAACATAAACAAGTATACCAATGTATAATATTGTAAGATATCAAAGACTGCACGTAACAGTCTTACCACACCTCCCGGGAAAAAAAAAAAAAATGGAACATTTTTTTTTTTTTTTGAAATACATCTAGGAGCAACGTACAATAGGCTCACAACGCATGAATAATGCGCAGATGAAAATATCAGGAATACCTATAACGCCTAATATGAGGCTAAGTCGACTTATCGAGCGACTGGTGAGAATGTGTCTCATAAACTGAGAGAAATTATTTCTCTACAAGTATATTTTTCCAGGAAGGTGTCATCAAAGTATAATACAATTCTGGCAATTACACAATGCCTAAAAAAAAAAATTCATATCATCATTTCGTATTAGATATCTTAAATTTATGATTTATGAAGAAAAAATCATCAAAGCACAGCGGTGAATAAACATCAATGAACCGCTATGTAGCGATACAATCATTATATTATTAAATTACGAGTGTGTATCTATCATGATATAGAAAAGGAACTACTATAGAACTAGACATATCAAGAAGTCTAAGCCCTAATTGTTATGTGGAATCATGTGGGCATCTTGACAGAATGTCTGCCATCACATTATCTGATCCACGAATAGCTCGCACAGAGAAGTGAAAAGGTTGAAGAGCAATTGCATATCGAGTAGACCTCGAGCTCTTCAAATTCTTACTCTGTATAGCAGTAAGAGCTTTTTGGTATGTTTCTACTATGAAATGTGCGCCTAGAAGGAATCTCTGTAGTTTGAGGATCGACCAAACCATAGCTAATAGCTCACGGTCTAAAACCGAATAATTCCTTTCTGCCGCATTAAGTTTTCTGGAAATATACATTACAGGATGCAGAGTTCCAGAGTACTCTTGCATTAGTGCCGCTCCAATCCCAGTGGATGAAGCGTCACTACGAAGAACGAATGTCTTATCTTTAGTGGGTAGCACTAAAATAGGTGGTGTTGAAAACAATGTTTTAATCTTATCCAGAGAGCATTGGCATTCCTGAGACCAGTGGACCACATTAGGCGAACCTTTCTTTAGAAGTGTTGAGAGGTGCCATGATAGAGGATAGATTCTGAATGAATCTGCCATAAAATTGAATAAGACCTAACAGACTTCTCACCTGTTTTTTTAGTCTTAGGGATTGAGATGTTAAGTATCTTACTAGTATTATGGTCCGCTGTCTTTAGGAAACCATGACCAACTCGGTGGCCTAGGAAAGAAATTTCGCTAAAACCAATATAGGCTTTAGAGGGTTTCGCTGTCAGGTTGTGCTCACGCAAAGTAGACAGCAATTCATCTAACCCCGAATAGTGATCTTCCCAAGTATCGCTGAAAAGACAGATGTCGTCTAGATATGCAATGACATCTGACCGATAAGATAGGATTCGGCGCATCATGCGTACGAATGTAGCTGGTGCGTTCATAAGACCGAAAGGCATAAAATTCAATTGGAACAAACCTCTAGGTGTTGAAAAAGCCGTGAGAGGTTTGGCGCGTTCAGATAAAGGAACTTGCCAATATCCTTTAGACAAATCAAGTTTAGTGAAAAAATGAGATTTGGAGAGTCGAGTAAGTAGCTCTTCCAGTAAAGGCATAGGTTCGGCATCGAACTTCGTTACTTGATTCAATTTTCGATAGTCAACGCAAAGACGTATGTTATTGTCTTTTTTACGCACAATAACCATCGGCGAAGAATATGCAGAGGTGGATGGTTCGATTATTTTCAAATCTATCATCTCATCCAACTCTTTCTCGACCTGTGCTTGAAAATGTATAGGTATAGGATAAGGTCTAACCCTAATAGGAGTATGGTCAGTTAGAACAATGTCATGTTCAATGACATGCGTTTGTCCAGGGATGTCAGTGAGTACATCCTGAAATGTTTGCAACATAGTTGAAACTTGTCGCTGTTCTCCTAGAGACAAATCAGGAGAGACAGTAACGTTCTTCCATGATTCACTAGAATGAAGTGGGATCATTGGAAGAGGAAGATTTACATCTGAAAAACTTGTTTCCTCATCCTGTATCACGGACAGTGATGAGTAATGACCATGTTGTACTGGAGAATTGTCCGTTGCTTGGAAAATGGGTTGCAAATAATCCGGACGTTCATGGAATTCAGTAAGCATATTGATGTGGAAGGTTTTATGCTTCCCATCAATATCGACAATATAGTCGACATCGGAAATTTTCGATATTATATCGTACGGACCTTTCCAAGAAATAAGTAATCTGTTTTCCCTACAAGGTAGTAATACAAATGCTTTGTCACCAGGACAAAGTTGTCGTAAGCATCTCTTCTTATTGGCAAATTGCCTTGCCTTCTGTTTCGCAAATTCAGAAGAAGAAGTTGCTAATTTGCATGCTTCGATAATCTTTTGTCTCAACGCGATGACATATTCGTAGGATGACTTTGTGTCATCGTCAATATTGTCAGATGTAATGAGATCGTGAAGCAACGACATAGGGCCACGCGGACGCGCGCCAAAGACGAGTTCAAAGGGAGAAAATCCCGTATGTTCATTGGGTACCTCTCTGTAAGCGAAGAGGGCCGCAGGTAAAACTCTGTCCCAGTCTTGAGGATGATCCTCAGTTATCTTCCCCAGTAAGTTTTTAAGTGTTCTATTAAGGCGTTCGACCATACCATTAGACATTGGATGGTAGATACTACTTAAAGATCTATCTATCTGCAGAGTAGACATTACTTGAGACATGGTATCTGATATTAGTTGGGTGCCATGGTCTGACAATATTTCTCCGGGGAACCCCAGACGAGAAAATATAAGCCACAGAGCATCTGCAATATCAGCAGTAGTAATGCTCTTCAGAGGAATAGCCTCTGGCCAACGTGTGCACATATCAACACACGTCAAGATAAACTGATGTCCTCTGGCAGACTTGATCTTAAATGGACCAATAATGTCTATAGCCATTTTTTGGAACGGCCGAATAGGAATGTCCGCCGCCTGAATGGGTGCAGCATGCCGTGGACCTTTGGATTTAACTTCCTGACATACTTTACAAGATCGACAATAAATCCGTATGTCCTTGTTTACCAATGGCCAAAAGAAAGCCGCAAGGACTCTTGACTTAGTACGGGAAAAACCCATGTGTCCAGCACACTGAGAGTCGTGAGCGTGCTGCAAAATTTTAACTCTCAAATTCTTGGGAACCAGGATTTGAGAATGACTTGACGTAATGGAGTCTTGAACCATACGTACAAGTACGCCATTCTTCTTTGTAATCCACGATTTACGACTTGTGTCTTTATTCGGATCACCTTTAGTTGCAAGAATAAAGAATTTCTTCAGAGTGGGATCATCTTCTTGCTGTTTTATAAACGAGTCACGAGAAATTACCAAGGGATTATCTTGGTTATGCACTTCATTATCTTCAGTAGATGAAGTTTGAGGCATATTAAGAGCCTGAGCTCTAGTGACTACAGCGTTAGCAATCTGCATGTTTTGCCTTTCCCACGTGGAAATTTGTTGCGGAGTGCATTCCTTGACTCCATGAATGCGACCGATGATGAGGTCAGCGATCGGATTCGGAAGAAGACATGCGTGTACATCTCCTGTAAAGAAAGGAGTAGCAATCCTAATGATAGCAGTAGAGTATTTCTCTAATGTGCCGCCAAATGTTACACATTTGACTACTTGTCCAGTGGCACGGGAAGGATCTACGAGTGACTGCCTAACACCAATTGTGGTGCATCCAGAATCAAATAGCACAGAGACTGGATTGTTATTCACTAAACCCTTATGTAAGACAAGAGAACCTCTTCCATCATGCGCGACTGATGCCGGAAGAGCAGGAAGAGGATGGCCACAGCTTAAAGTAGACACTGTGGTTGGCTCAAATAACGTTTTGCATTGGGGCACTGAGATGCTCTCCCAAAATCAAAAGCGGCACATGCCATATTACTAGCATCATTATTATCTTTACTCTGTTTATAGGCTTCATTGGACTCTTGTTGTGCAGAGTTTGCCTGATAATGTGGTTTATGTCTTTTGTATTGAGATCTACCTCGGTTATTATCACTTCTGTAGTTATTGTTACCTCTATTGTAACCCCTATTTGGGTTTGAGTCATAGTTCCCTTGGTTACCATTATCATATTCATTATAATGAGTATCTCTGTAATTATGATCTTGTTGACTCCAAGACGGATAACCCTGATAGTTTCTATAATTACTTCCTCTACGGAAATTCCTATAATTATGACCACCCCTGTGTCGAGAGCTATCAGGTCGTCTCCAGTTCTTTGAAGAAGAACCCTGAAATGATTGGTTACCTTGGTTTTGATAACTATTATGGTTACCTTTTTTATCAAATCTGTTTTGAGGTCCCTGAAATCTGTGTGAATAATTGGGATTGTATGGTGTTGCTGAAGCAACTGGCATACTCTCCTTAATCTTAGTGTTGCCAAAAGTCACGTCGGGGTGTGCAGTGACATATTGGGAACAATATTCTTCCATTTCTTTTAGAGATTTGGGTTTACGCTCATGTATAAATTCAAGGAAAGGTTTGTTCACACATGACATAATCTTATCTCTGAGCAACAAATCCATAAGTCCTTCATACGTTTTTTCTGTTTTGGAAAGCTCAATCCAACGATCAACTGTGAGACGTGCCTTTGCAGTGAATTCTGAGAATTCTACACCCGTCTCAGGCACCATCGTTTTAAATAAAAGGCGATAGCCTTCCTCACTTAGCTGATATTTTTTTATCAAAGCCGCCCTAATGACATCATAATTATCCTTATCTGCTTCTCCTACAAGGCATAATCTAGTCAAAGATTCACCTTTCAAGTTTTCTGATAATTGATTAGCGTATTGTGATTTATCCACATTAAGTGTACGACAAGAACGTTCAAATCTATCCAGCCAGAATGTAATATCGTCACTGGACTGATTGAACGGTGGAACCTTAACCTTGTAAGTAGAAGGTTTACCATTACCACTAGATGCCTGATTAACATTACTCATACTTGTCAGTCTTAATTTCTCCAACTCAAATTCATGTTCTCTTATTGCTTTTTTTTCTTCAGCCTCTCTGTCTAATCTTTTTTGTTCAGCTTCCCTGTCTAATCTTTTTTGTTCAGCTTCACTGTCTAATCTTTTTTGTTCAGCTTCCCTGTCTAATCTTTTTTGTTCAGCTTCACTGTCTAATCTTTTTTGTTCCGCAGCAGCTTCTCTTTCTAATTTTTTTTTGTTCAGCTTCAAATCTCCTTTCCTCCACCTGCATCTGCAATTTCTTTTGTTCAGCAGCAGCCTCAGCTTCTCTTTCTAATCTTTTCTCTTCTGCCATAGCTCTTCTCTCTTCTGCAGCTAATGCTTTGTCATATTGAGCAACTGCCCATTGTTCTAATTGTTGACCAGTTTTATCAAGGGCTTTCCCTTGTATAATGAAGTATTCTAATGTAGACATGGTGTCTAACAATAATACTAATCACCTGAAATAATAATAATACCACAAGTTCTTAATGACTTGATTAATCAGTATACTATCCCAATATCTGTGGGTCACAAGCCTTAATAAGGTCTTGTATAACAGTAATAATAATCAGGTACTGGTTTATACCATAATCCAAGTGCAGTGCACAGGCAATTGTGTCTTATGAAATATACCTATATAAAACATATGTCAACCAACAGAATACATAAAGTACAAATAGGACTGACAATACAAGAACGTTTGCAGAAATCAAAATAAATCAAATAGGGAAATCAATGAAAATAATCACTGAATCCGCAAAGAATAACAACACAAATGACGTCACAGTATATGAATATAAATTGTGAATAGAACTGAAAGATAGAAAAGGTTAGACCAACAAATTACAAACAAATCAAAACAAAACTAAAGAACAAAGAAATATTACAAAAATAACAATAATTACAGTCTTCACAGTTGTCGCAGCAAATTTTCAATCAAGAAAATTGCACCTATAGAAAACGCCCACAACGGACCCTCTATGACGTGGGATATTCTGTTGTGAGGACGCCGCCCAACCTTAAACACAACCCGCTGACATAGAAACTAACATACTATACAAACAAATAACATGTAAACATAAATATATATAAATTATGTGTATGATAGTATGTGTTGCAAAATAGGCTCAGTTTTACAGTAATGGCAAAGTTATTTTTATGAAAATAAACAAACTGCCACTTTATTCAATTAAACATTCTGGCCTTAAATATTAAAGTTCATATACAGAAAACAAGAAGATCCATCGATGAAAATAGGACTTCTTAGTTCACTCATACTGTCTTCCTGTTAATATTGACAAGAATTGATCCAACTGTTCTGTGAAACTCTGTAATGTCTAATGTAAAAATGTCAACAACGCTGACCTACATACTGCATTCACTTGACAGGTCACGTGACAAAGTGTTGACAAATAGCAAACCAATACTGCAAGTATGTCGTATCAGCCACAGGAAACGGTCTGGTATCGGTAATCTGTTGACTTCTGAACTTCTGCGAGGTCAAACCCAGAAAGCTGGTCCACCAGTTGATAAAGTTGTTATTTTATTCCAGTTAGTGGTATCCACCAAAAGATAAATATAAGTGGATGGAAGCAGAAATCATCATCATCAGTTGATAAGATCTCTATGGTGTTGTTTGCTCCACTGGAGTGTATGGAATGTCAACTTGACCTACGCAGTGGTGTGTAGACATGGATTGAGTGTATAATGTGCGAATGATAATAAGGGTTCGTGGTGTTGACAAATGTTCTTTTCTCACACTCATGTATGGCTGGAAGTCATCGACACCAACGACTGTGTACCTTTCTACAGTTTAATTGGACGTATACACTCGACAGCACAGATAGTGACAAATCACAGGTTGGCATAATACATCATAGTACAGTGGATAAATGGTCTTGCAATGTTACATGGGCACTCATGTAGAATAATTGTATAATGGACTGTCAGTAGCCAAGCACTCAGTATCGCCCATACATATATATCAACTGACTTCACTGACTGAGCACGTCAGCTTATAAATAATATTTCAGATGGCTTCTAGACCTAATCTCGTCTAGCGACGATTCTCCAACATAATGTTCAGCACATATTTTTCCATATAATAATATTGAACCGCTAGCAATGGGTTCTCATGTGTAGCAGTGATCTCTGGACTAATCAAGCAATAATACGGGCATCCCTTTTCTCTTCTTGAAAGTCACTACATGTTTTGGTTCCAAGATGGCTTCACTCGTGAGCTGTCACTCACGTTTGGATACAGATAATGAATCTGTCCTAAAGTTAGTCATTCATTAAATCTTTCATTGCTCTGTAGATTTGGTCATGAACAATTGACTGCATTCTACAGGGTATAGTGCTGCTAGGAATCGAAGTCGTTTTCATCGAGTCAAATATATTCTCTTAGACATTCAAATCGTACCTATCGAAAATGGTGGCTTCGTACGAGAGTTCAAAGAGTATCTTTTATTACCTTGGTTTTTTCAGAAATATGAATTTGCCATTCCTTGGTAATAAGAACGAACACTGGGGTAAAGCATACACGATAGGTCTAGACGACTATCACTTTCCCCACAAATACTGAGATCACTTTTTCCCAGGCGACAAGCCGACATAGAAAACACAGTCCCTATCGGGACGAAGCCAAATCACACCACACTCTAGCGACACATCCGCCGAATAGCCTTTGACCTCCCTAGAGACAACAGAACATATAGTTCGACTTAGATATGTAAAGATATACAGATATAAGACAGACTCGTCCTACTCAGACAAACAATACACATAAATTCAGGCCATAGATATTCTGAAGCAAGAACAATCTATTACTACCCAAACAAAGAATAAATCGCAGAAAACTGGATTTATCAGCGGAGTTCAATCGAAGGAGCCGACACAACTTTCAAGGGAAGTAACTCAATAATGACTTTTCCTTAAGCACTATTTTGTTTACAAAATATTTGCGAACATAAACAAGTATACCAATGTATAATATTGTAAGATATCAAAGACTGCACGTAACACATTACTTTTTTGAAAATGGGCTGTAAACATCCGATTGCCCTGTGTACTAACTTACAAACGCATCGGTAACCTCACACGACAACGTGTGTCAGCAGTAACAACTTATTACTTTCGCTAAAGTAATGTCCTATCTGTTGCTTGATCACAAACGAAATCCATCTTTTCACAACCTTGGCGGAGACGCACCCGTGCCTTATCAGTGATTAAGCAGATTTCGCTGGGCGATGTACGTGTTAATCTGTGTACTGATATCGGCCGCGCCAGCGATTAACCAACTTGGTTGTCGATAATGTTCTCTCAGCTGCTCCTGCAAATGTTTAGTATTATCATCCACAAGGAGTGTCAGATAAACAGACAAGACACAATATACTGAAAGTAGCGAAAGAATGTAGATACGAGATATATGCTCCAGTGGACAGCGAAAGAAATGGGTGCGACTCGAAAAAATCGCAATAAAATAAATACAAAATGTACCGATTACTGCCGTAGTGAAACAGAGATTAGGAAGAAGGGGTCACCTTAATCCATTCTGTGACAAGGAAAACAAAACAGGAGGACAAAGATGAAAAAAATTCAGCCAATAACACTAAGAAAGAGAGAGACAAGGGTTTATCTGCAAACAAACATGCCAGCGCGGAAATGTTTGTCTATGAAAAGATAATTCTAATGCCCTTCGTTATAGAAATAAGATCGACACGACATGTGACCGCATTCCCGTAGCAGCACTCTGATGGAAACCCCAGGGAGTCAGAGCTGATAAAAGGACAAACATGGAGAAGAGGGTTTGTACAGGGGAGAGACAGTTGAGGGAGATGAATCTGGGGTGCTGGCAAAATTAATAAGGATTAGAACTGTAAGCTCCAGAAGGGGGAGTGATATTGTGTAGCATAAATCGAAAAGTCTGTTCCCATCTTCTTGAACTGTTCACACCTTCATAATAATCTCATCAGACCTAAAGATCTTTTATATTTTGGACATGCGCCCTAATATAACCGACTAGGTTGAATGGGACGCGGCGAAGCAAATTTTTTTGAAATAATAAATACCTTCACAACATCTGTTCATTGTTCCACGACTTCTGATGTAATATCCAGCTCTTTCATCTCAGTCGATTACTTCATTATTTATTTTGTTTATTGTTCGCCTGTCTGACATTTACAGTATATAAGTCGCATTTCATTGAGAACTTTGTTATATTGCTTATATCTTGTTGAAAACTTTGTTGTCCACATTTTCGTGATAATTATTTTATGTACCCCAATCAAATTTGTATTATTGTTTTCACAACTATATAAATCGAAGACCACTTTGTCGCATTTTCGTGTCAACGTGACATCCACTACACTGTTCACCACATAGTTTACAAGTCAACATAATTCCTCTGCACGGGACACGCACACATACAAACAGGAACATACGCCCTAATACACGCTCATTAGTAAGCCCATGCGCCAGGTAACACAGAAACAAACTACTGCACCTCTCTATACTCGTGCTTGCACATTAGCACCCGTCCATACACGCATGTTGACGTTTTGTATCAAAGTATCTGAAAGCGAAGTGGCTGAGGACGACTCTTCACTTATGTAGCGAGAGGAAAGATATAATGATGGTGATATTATCCTGGACAAATAGATGTATCAGATGATACCAGGATAGTGCCAGATAAGAGACTGGTCTTACAAGAAATACCACATTCTCTGAAAAGAGTAATGGTGTATCGACATCCAAGGTATAGTCAAGCTGTATAGGTTCCTAGATGAGATGATACTGTACTATTTAGATTCCTATGGGCTCCTCTCCAGACTAACCTTAGACAAGCAGAGTTTGCTAGGGGTAATTAATTACACAACAAGAACTTTAAACCAAATTTAAATAATTCACTGAAGACTCTGGGTATAATTTAGAATTTATTTATGTACAAGATCTTTTCTTCTTTGTTCTTTGTTAATTTTTCAAATAAAATTCAATTGAATACAAAATAAAATTATGGGTCAACTTTCAAATATATATATATATATATATATATATATATATATATATATACATATATACATATACAAGGGGCTTGACATAAGTCTTGGGCCTGACCATGAAGGAGTCACAGGAGGAAGATGAAACTTGGCACATTTAAAGTTCATCATATTTGCACTGAATGTGTAAAGTACGCGTTTGTTTCTTCAATGGGTTTTCCCGCTACGGTGCACGGCGCAATGTACCCTATTGACCGGATCTGCTGCTCCAAAGATTTGACAAAACAATGGAAAAGAAGGAGGCCAGAGCTGCGATAAAATTTCTGATGTTTCATGGAAAAACACCTACAGAAATACACAGGGAGATGGAACCAGTGTTTCGTGATTCTTGTCCTTCATATACTTCGGTAAAAAACTGGTGTCAACAGTTTACGTGCGGCCGCTCAAATGTTGCTGATCTGCCAAGATCTGGTAGACCAGCCTCAGAGTGCAACGATGAAAATGCAACAAGAGTGAAGAAAATCATTGACCGGGATCGAAAAATGACAATTGTGGAGATAGCTAGTAGAGTAAAACTAAATGAAAGAACAGTTTATAGAATTTTACACAACAGACTGAACATGAGAAAAGTGTGTGCACACTGGGTTCCGCGACTGTTGACACGTGAACAGAAGCAAACGAGGGTAAATTGCTGTCAACAGTTGCTCAAAAAGTGTCAGTCAAAAAATTTTTTGGAGACCATGGTGACAGTAGATGAGACTTGGGTACACCATTATGACCCCGAATCCAAAATTGCCAGCATGCAATGGAAAACCCCTGGCTCCCCAAAACATGTCAAGCCGAGGGCGCAGAAATCTGCAGGAAAAGTGATGCTGACTGTTTTTTTGGGACGGCAAAGGTGTCCTTTTGAAAGATTATCTGCCTCGTGGCAATACAGTTAATGGACAGTTCTATGCAGATCTTCTCACAAAACTAAGAAAGGTTGTAACCAGGAAACGAATGATAACGCGCACTCAAAATCTTCCTTTGCTTCAAGACAACGCGCCCTCTCACAAAGCACGGCTTGTGCAGCTAGCAGCCAACGATTTGAATATTGAAATTCTTCCACACCCACCATATTCTCCAGATTTGGCTCCATCAGACTTTTTCCTATTCCCAAATCTTAAAAAACAGCTAAAAGGAAATCATTTTGACAGCGATGAAGAGGTTATACTGGCATGTGATGACTGGTTCAGTTTGAAAAAAAGGGTGTTCTACTCCCAAGGGCTTTTCAAGGTCAAGCAGAGATGGCAGAAGTGTGTCAATTCAGACGGTGGCTATATTGAAAAGGAATAAACACTATACAAAATGTCAGCTTTCTGTGACATGTCCTTCATGGTCAGGCCCAAGACTTATGTCAATCCCCTTGTATATATATATATATATAACACATGTACAGTTAATTTCTAAAACTAATATAGTTCAATTTCACTGTTTTCTTGCTTCCTGTTGGAATCTGTCTCTACTTTTGTGCTTTCTTGAATAAATGAATCTAAATGTTACTTTATGATTCATATGACTGTCAGATGTCTTCTATATACACCACAGTTTTTCATCATTACATAGTCTATTCGTAGGTGGGTTAATTTGGTGTTGTTTGAAAATTGAAGAGTAGCCTAACTGTTGCGTCCTTTTTGGGTCCTTAACAGTAATAAAGTAGTCATGGGTCCTACTTCTGTTAAGAGGGTATGCATCAACATATGTGGTAAGAATATATTGGTAATTTAAATTCATCGCGCACGGAAGCGCACATATTTGTGCATAAGTATTTTCGCGTTTTGGTTGCTAAACAGTAGATGACGTAGTGACCTCAGTGAGAGATGTCATGGCTGGTATAGAAGTCAGACTTTGGTCTGTTTTGTTCAAGCCCCATATTGGGTAAACTTCAACTGATTACTACTTGAAACGGCCTTCCAAGTGGAAGCTATCGCCGTGTGGTTCTCACCGTAAGTCTTTTTCATTGAAGTAAATGAAGATAAATATTTATGTCGTTTTTGCTATGTTGGAATCTAGTCAGGACACCCAATTCGGGTGTACTGAAATGGATCAAAGTTAAAGGAGGTTAGTGGATCCAGCTGATTACTTTTTAAGCACGTGCCACTTGAAAGAACTGTATTTCTAAACGTGAATACAAAAATACCAAGAATATTTCCGCCGTCCTTCGGATTACGGCAGATGATGAGAGGTCAATTGGATTCAGGACTTGGAATTTAAAAATGCATTGTTTACTATGACGCCTCAATTATGATGATCGAATATCCTATGTACTGTATATTGTTTACGAGGCCATTTGAAGATGGAATTTTCGTTGATGTCTTATATACCTCATGACCATAAGATGTACGTCTGCCCTTGAAAGGTCAGCCGTTATAAAATTATATGTGGAGCCAGCTCATGATATATTGCCTGATCATCCATGAACATTGATGCTTTATTTAAGATGTCCTGTCGTGTCTTCATCAATATGACTGTCATGAGATTATCTGATATGAATAGAAATAATATATGGACATTTCGTCATGTTGATTAACCTACAAACGTCTATGACAGAGAATGTATACTCTGTCTGTCTTCACGTACGTCCAACGTCCATGTTAAATAAACGGTGTGTATAAATCAACCCAAGAGTTCCACTACTACAGTCTTGGCATTAGTTGACGTGCCCTGTTAATGTTCCTGTTGCCTGATTGCCACATAGCTTAACAATATTCGCGTATCAGCACAAGGTAGTAGACATTCACCCCAAAAACACTACTACACTAACACTGAGCTAATTATCTGAAACAAAGTCCTTCCTAGGCCTCTTACAGCAAGCAGTATGATTGGATAGAGCCCCACCACTGCGGGTCCTCCACTCGTCAAGATGACACAGTTAATACTGGCAAAGGCTCTGACAAACTTGAGCATCTAATTGCTGACTTGGTCACTAGAGATTGTGTATGACACTAAGGGCAGGATATAACCTGAAACAATATATACAACCTACGTAGTATCGCTCGTTGTCTCCTTAGCCAGACAGGAGATAGTATGAGACAGTTCAGACAAGCTGTGGTAAATTACAAGAGACATAGTAAGTCATGAATAACACAATTCGTTCACGTTCTAGCACAACAGTTCATTAATTCACTTGTTACAGTTCTTTCCATGATTTGCTTCAATAAAATCATATAGGCCTTATGGTAATCATTGTGTCATATATCAAATAATACAGACGATCAATCTGTTATAATCATTCCTTCCTCCAGTTTGGATAGTCCTTTCCAGCAAGCATAATATCTTTAAAACGCTTTCCACAACCAACCTGCTCAATCCGTTCGTTCTACTTAATTATTACACAATTAAACTAAACCTACACACTTCGGGTTGTCCTCCAGAAATAGCACAATGATTCTACACATGCTAATATTTATTTAAACACACATTGATAATATATTTACACACACACACACATATATATATATATATATATATATATATATATATATATATATATATATATATATATATATATATATATATATATATATATATATATAATTAACATCTCGCTAACCCTAAATCACAGACAGGCTTTTAATGGTTACACAGTCTGCTCACACTTCTGCAGATGGCAACGGAGTTGATATAACTGCTTGTGCTCTGTGTCTGTAGTTTGAATTAGGCACCGAGTGTGTCTGTGTCATGCGTTCTCTCCCCTTTTATAATGGCCTTGCGGATGTACGAGGTGGCAACTGGACCAAGGTACGTTTGCATGCATCCAAAATCGTGTAGGCAAGGCAAGATGTGCTAAGATAGTAAATCCAAAATAATTCTGGAATCCTTATTTCTGCACTGATTTCCTTCATCCTAAGCTTATTTTACTCATATGAATGAGCTCTATCACTATGAATATCCATTTTATCCTATAGTTTATCCGACTATTCACTGGAGCAGCCGAAACATGGCAAAAATACAACATGGTTCATGTTCCACTGTCTTCTATTCATAATACCTTCGGCTCTACAACACATCCAGTGAATCTATTGCTATCTGCCTAAAGCTAATGATCCCTATTATCGAACTGGGTCCTTCTTTATCTAGGTATTCCACGATTAGTTGACTGCCTTCCGAAATATCCTTAATATCTACACTTTCGTTTCCTCCATGTCTAGCGATCTTCCGACATTATTTATACCAAGCTGGCTTTTCATTGGTCAGTTACATCCACGGGGTTTGTACGGTGATAAAGTTTTTGAATGATGCCGAGATATGAATAAGACTTCATTACAACTTAGTTACAATGAGCTGATCCAAAATAAATACCATGACAGTCTGAAGCACTCAAATCAAGACATCCGAGAAGCTTACAGCATCAAAAATTGTAAGACAACAAGCAATCGTTTCCCCTTTTTGGTGGAGATTTCACAGTGCATTGTTGGAAGTATTGGTTCGTTACACGTGTCATGAAATTGCCTCCCCTGCTTTGCAGTAGTGGTCCACCAGTGGCCAAAACTCAAGAGTATATAATATGGGTCTTCAAATGTGTCTACCTTCGCACAAGATTACTCTTGGCAAAGATGTAAATAGAAGAATAATGATGCTTCTATCTCAAGGGAGTATTCATAAGATATCTCAGAAGTCAAAAACAATGCTGCGTTGGGCAGGGCAATTGTTTACTTATATCTGATCCGCCGCCTTTTATGAAGAATTAAGCAATTATTAATTTCAGCTCGTCCAAGCCCCCACCTTGATTTACTCAGTGGAATTCTTATTATACCGGTATAGCTCTGTTTAGAGTGTATTTAGTAACTTGACTAAGACGAACATGTAGTACATCCAAAATGATTAAATCGACGTTAAATTTGTATATTTACAAATAACAGATTTAATAATCACTTAGATTTAACAAGGTTTTAAAAGAATGAATAATGATTTATTTTTGAAAAATTATCACCACTGTTGTGAAGTAATGATGGTTTTATGTAATAAGTCATTTGGCCATTTTTAAGTTTGACTTAGCTGCAAATTTTAGTTCTGCTCCCGCTTGGTTTTTTGGTTCTGTGCAGACAGGTCACTGAGTTCTCGCGTCTCTGGTCAAGATTAAAGGCGCAGCACGTTCCAAGTAAGATCAGGAAGTAACTGCAAAGCTGGCCCCGCGTCTCTAAGACCCTCTGATGATGGTGTCTAGCTCCGATTGCAGGCCACTTCTACCCTCACTTTGTTTCACAGATTAGTACCCTCTAGAACCACCAACTAGTATGGTAAAAGAATAGAAACAAAACGCTCTCCTGAGTATTGCGTTTCCCGACACATACTTATGTGTTCCCATCTTTCTATTCCACCATCCGATCTACCTCAGAATTTACCCTCGATGAGAATTAAGCTTAATCCCTCGAGAGAAAACTTTCTTTACATTTAAATTGAATAGCTTTATACTTACTTTACATTCAAATGAAAAGGTTAATAGTATAGATAGAATATGTTTACATTTACATCTACACTGGTTGAAAAGCTTGAAAACTTTCATTATTTTAACGTGAATAGGTTTACATAGACATTTGCACTGGTTTGAAAATGTAAATATTATAAGTAGAATGTACATCATTTCTTTCATCTTTTCCTCCCTGCTCCATAAGAAACTTGGGACTACCTATGCTTTTAGTTCTCTTTTAAGAAACTAGCAATAAAGCAGTCACCAGCCCTTGCAATGGTGGTTCATGAAATCATCAATTTAATGTGCTGAGGTTGCCAGCCTCAAATGATTTGGACATCCACTAGCGATTTTTCACATATTAATATTCACATGGCACAATATACATATTAGTTCACAGTAATGAAAAATATAGAATGTAAAATGCTCAGAGGAATAAAGGCACTGGAATATGCCTCTTACACGTGTTCTTAGGCGTCGTTATTTTAACAATGAATTCCCACTTTGACTTGTGCTTTAGATGCCTCAGATTCCCGGTGTCCTTGTTAAATTGTAGAGTTTATTCTGGGCTCTGAAGTCCTCAGAATTGCTCAAACAATGGTCCTGTTCGGATATAAGAATCTTGATTCTAGGCTCTGTCAAGGTTGGGTTGTCGTCTTGGCAAGCGATTCTCACAGTGAGGTAGACTTGCAAAAAATGTCAGATTATAATCAATGTCTTCTACCGCTTTTGTTTGTTACGATGCTAAGCAGGGCTCCAATCGTTTCAAACATGCGTGTTTATTTGGGGTAATTCAAAATATTTCCACGTATGAAAAATTATGTGCGTAATGCAGAGGTCACCTCTCCCATATTTGGAAATAAAACATCCGATTGCCTTCTATGCAAACTCACACACACATCTGTTAACTCATTTGACAATGTGTTTCAGATGTAACATCTTACTTTCCTCTTAAACAGGTGGACATCAAATGATTAGGTCATTCATGTCCGTCCAAAATATGTCGCCCAAACAAGTAATCTCTTATCCGTCGCTTGTGCTCATAAAATCCGTCTACACTCATTACTGGACCACACAGAGCACTATTCTCATTACTGGACCACACAGAGCCCTATTCTCATTACTGGACCACACAGAGCACTACACTCATTACTAGACCACACAGAGCACTATTCTCATTACTGGACCACACAGAGCACTACACTCATTACTGGACCACACATAGCACTACCCTCATTACTGGACCACACAGTGCACCCCTTTATTACTGGACCACACAGAGCACCCCCTTATTACTGGACCACACAGAGCACTACTCATTACTGGACCACACATAGCACTACCCTCATTACTGGACCACACAGAGCACTACCGTGATTACTGGACCACAGACTACCAAGAATCTGCCCAGGAAAACGCAATTTTAAGAGTAACAGTCCTGCTTGTTCAAGTGCAGAAAGGTTGTTTTTTTTTTAAGGTTAAAATTATTTACTATATGTGTACGGTGTTTGTGACATAATTATACATTGCGGTTCAGAACGACACAGACCAAGCAAATATATATTATACAGATTTAGAATAGGTGGAACTATCAATTACTTACTTTACATATTAATTTACTAATTACAGGACATTAAATGCTATGTTTAATACACATTTTGATAGCTGGTGTTGGGAATATGTATTTCTATATTTGGCTTTATATAACTGCAGGTAGATACATTTATACAATGTCAAAAATATGATAAATAGACAGAGTAGACAATTTAGAACTGCTTGTATAACGCTGGTTCAGAAAATATGGTATTATCATAGCCCCGCTGTGTTAACGCTAAAATTGGGCGCAACAACGCCGATGGCAAGGACGTGCTAGATTGTCGCTTTGCTGATTTACTGTTTCTGCAACAGCACAAAATCACTGCACATACAAGAGAACACACAGCGACAGATAAACAAAAGCACATCACTCGTTACCAAGAAGGGAATAAGTTATGATTTTCATACCGAAAAAAAGAACTTATCAGATTAGAGCAAGTGAACCTGAAAATACCAGTATAGTGCGCACATTAAAACTCCTGTACCATCTACATATATAACACTAGTACTGTACACAGATACACATTTCAGTACTGTACACACATTCAAAAGTATAATACTCCATTCCAGTACCAACAACTATTTAATCATGAATGAAGAGGGTTAATAGTTCACAATTACCGGCTACTCAGCACAAATACCTTATTGTTCTGTGAGTTTTATTCTTCCCATTTTTGACTGTAAAAACAGTAGCGAGTGAGCTTGACGTACAAACACTTGGTCAGAAGAAAAAAAAATTGTTCACTGCTTGTGAACCTATCGGTACTGTTTACTATCAAAAGCAGAAATGTTGTAGAGATACCATTTCACCACACAGGAAGACGCAAAGTCTGCTTCAGTAAGAGGTTGGATTAACCCTTTTGTCACGTGTGCACTACAGAATCATGTTTCCTCACTTCCGTAACTTGAAGAACCCAGCAGACTGAAAATCTATTTGGTAGCAATTTTTGGTACGTGATTGAGCGTCTCTGGATAAGAGATTTACACAAAACATGGACTACAAATTGTGCAGTTGGAAATGGAGATCCTAGGCAAGTTACCCTCAAGCAGAATATATTGATACATCCATCATACATAACCACTGGCTTACACCCACTGCTAGATATCACTAACACACGTAAAGAGCCTGTGGTCTATAAAACGCGCGCAATGAACCCTCACTTTCTTTATACTATAAAAACAACCTGACCGCATGATCTTTTATATTTGGATATACGCCCTAATTTAACCGACGGACCCTGTGTCTAGATTGAACGCGCCTTGCCAAAACGAAGCAAGATTTTTATTAAGAAAAACAAATGTTTATACTTTGAGAAAAGACCGGGCAGACACCAACCTATCAAATATTTCTATACCCGTACCAGATTCAGGAGCTTCACCTGACGACATAACCCCAAACTTCAACAATCTCTAGTCTTAAAGTAAGCTCTGAATATGAATTTTAGTGCAAAGACGACAGGACTGTTTTAGTAGCCATCTGACCCAATATTTGTACAAACGCAAGGTCTGGTGCCTAGTCAATACCACAGAGTCTGGACGAGTTCCGAGAAATCGTGGAGTAAAAAATGCAAGTGCCGGCATAAGAAAGTTGCCTCAGAAATAATGGATCCTGAATACACTGAACTATAGAGAAATTATCCTTGAACAATAACGAAACAAAATAAACATTAATAAATTGTAAGTCACTCAACTGAACAATTAAGAAACTAACATTAAGCAAAAGAGAAACTTTTAGTGGGCAATAAAGAAGCCAAAAATCCACAAAACACTAATAATTAAAAATAAGCAAACCAAAAGCGAACATTAAGGAAAACAATTCTCAACAATAGCAAATCTGAATAATAAAATAAAAATGAATGATAAAATACTAATACCACTAAACAATACAAAAAATCATAAGAAGCAGCTAAACTAGTCATGAACAATAATGGAACTATTTATGAACAAACAAGAAAACCGATATTAAGCAATTAAGAAATTAATTCTGATCAATAAAAACTAATTTTAAAAAAAAACAAATAAAAAAAAAAAAACAATGAAGACGCTCATGACTGGTGGAAGAGGTAAAGCTCTTTAACAAAACAAAACAAACAAAACATACTCATGAGAAAAGATAGAAATTAATGAACAAGTCTACAAGCGTAGCCATTCAAATTGTGGTAAGTGATAGCTAACTTTTGTTTCTACAAAACTGAAATAAGACTTGCCTCCGCTGCTTTGCAGTAGTGGTCCACCAGTGGCCAAAACGCAAGCGTATCTAAAATGGGTCGTCAAAGGTGTCTACCTTCGCACAAGATTACTCTTGGCAGAGCTGTAGATAGAAGGGTAAAGACGCTTCTATCTCAATGAAGTTTTCATAAGATATTTCCGAAGTCAAGAACAATGCGGCATTGGCTGAGCAATTGTTAACTTATTATCGGTCAGCGGCCTTTTATGAAGATTTATGCAATGGATATAACCCGTACAAGCTCCCAGCTGGTGTAAATCCAGCGAAATTCCCTTTTATAAGAAGTAGCTCTATAAATGTAAATATATGTCTAAATGTCTATATATTAAAGAGTCTTGCTCATACGTTTGCTTTCATACTTATCTTAACTGAATAAACAATTATTATGTTTTAAAATAACATGTAACAAATTTAATAATCAACTAGTTTAACAGGTTAAAATAACGATGAAATGATGGTGATCTTTAGAGTTAAATAAAATGTCTCATCATTGAGACTTGGGTTGAGGATTTAAATTTGAAATTAAAATTTATTTAATGTTTGTTTGCTGTTGCCTTTTACAAGCACTGAGCTGGTATGAGTGAGTTCTGCAGCCTGGGTTTCGTCAATCCTTTTGTCATGATGAAAGTTCACAGTCTGATATCTTCGTTCCTCGAACAGTCTGATAGCTTAGTTCCACGAACCGTCTGATAGCTTAGTACAACGATCTTTTAGACAAAATAAAAACAAATGCCTCTGCTAAGTACATTTGTGGGCTGCAAATTAATAGGCGCATTGTCTCGCTGACCACCCACCAATGTCCTTCTCTCTGAATAATTAAATTCTTTTTTAAGTATACACAGCGTAACTCAGGGAAGATGATTAGAAATCACCAATATTCTTCTGGGTATTAAATTTGGAAAATATGTGCTTGGGTAGCGCGAAATCAATGATTTGCCTGAATTACAATTAATAAGATACACAAAATGATATGATACACTTGATGCAATCACTCATCACTGCTCCAGTCGGAGTCTGGGGTCACCTCTGCTGTCGGTTTTCTGTACGACTAGCAAAAAGCGATCACCAGCGCTTGCTATAGTGATTTATGAATATACTATTTTCATAGGTTGAGGTTGCCAGCCTCATATATAACCACTTAGCAAGAAAAACATGTCAAATTCACATTTGTAAAATAAATGTTTACACTTACCTCAAAGTAACTTTTGGGAACACAATCTCCTCGCACATGGACACATGGACACATCACTTTATTAGATGCTTCGAACCACTTGGTCTAGGAAATTCCTCTTACGGCGGTTGATCTGATTCCTTAGGACTCCAGTCTTCGTATTTAAAAATGCGGGTTTACGTTTTTAAGTTTTAAAGTTGCCCAAATACTTCCGATCTGTCCTTTAAGTTTCCAGTATTTGTATTTATAAATGCAGGTTTACTTTTTAAGTTTTAAAGTTGCCCAAATACTTTCGATCTGTCACTTATAATTGTGGAATCCTTAGTCCTATGTTTCTCTGGCTCCTGGGAGTTGCTCAATTGACGTTGCGATGCAGTCTGATTTGTGACTCCGATCTCGCTAGATTATATCTCTCGTTTTAAGCTCAAATCCCAGATTGTACTTCCGACGAATTTTCCAATGAAAGTCATTGTATATTCCTGCTCTCAAATCAAACCAATGGTAAGCTCTTTAGCACTATCTGGGGAGGGGTGTTTAAATTCATATCTCCCCCGCGTTTTAAAATATAAAATTTTAAAATTCCATTGCGTGACCTCTTTCTAACAATGCTGTAATACTTCCGCCAACTCACAAATAAATCTGTGAACTTATTTGATGTCCAGATGCTAGCTTCCAATATTGTCTCCCCCAGACAGGTTATCTGTAACAATTACACAGGGATGGTCCCGTGAAAACTATTATCTCATTATCACCGGTGTTTTCGAGCCTCCGACAGACGGATCTCTCAGACAGACAATGTGGCATCCTATTCATCGCTCGTACGAGACCATATTGTGTCAAACGAGGATCGTCTTTATCAAAGTTTGGCTAGACGACTCATCTGACAAACGTATTACCGCTGACCGGTGTAATCAACTGGGTATTGTTACGATTCACGTGGCGGAACGTAAATACGTCTGGGGTGCGGTCACAGCAAAAAAAATGTAAGCGCAATAAATATGCCAAATAATAGGACGATGAGTGAGAAAAATGAAGAAATGAAGTGATACTGCTGTAGTGGATGAGAGTTATAAAAAGTGCACGACTTATTTCGTCACAAAGACTCAGTGTGAGAACGTACTGAATATTCAAAAAACTGCTTAAAACAACACTTCGTGTTTACCTGGGCAAGTGCATAAATATCTCTGTGCGTAACAGCGTTTTTACCTATAAGGAAGCGTGTTTTCAGACAGCTGTATGCATGCTTTAGTGTTACAGTGGTCAATTTAAGGAGATTTTGTGGAGAGGTGGGCGTGGATTAAAGGCGATTTAGTAAAGTCTATTGACACCAAAGAAAATATTTGTAAATATAAGAATACAGTTATGTTTCAAATAAATTATGTTTCAGGTTCAAATAAATGTCCTACAAATTAGATACCATCTGCTGGTCCTGATATGGAACCGTTCAGAAAACAAAGCCCAGGAAAGATTTTAAAAAATTGATATCCTCCACTGCTCTCGACACAGAGATGAAAAACATAAATAAACAAATAACAGATATCCTAAGCTGACCCTGAGAATGAACCCTTCGGAGAAGACTATGGTCACCAGATGTCACCGTAAAAATAAAATATTCTTAGTTGAGTTTACATCCTTGGGCTGTTTTCGTTTCAAAATAATAGTCTTAGTTGCTTCTGAGATCGAATCTTTCAGGAAAACACACACACACACACACACACACACACACACACACACACACACACACACACACACACACACATATTCTAATGTGACCTTCAGATATAACCACTTAAACAGATATCCTCAGTCGGCCCTCAGATGGAACGGCTCAGAAAAAAAGGTAGAAATGTAAAGCTGCTTGCAAATTTGGGGAACAGACTAAGAGAGGTACCAACGGGCTGATCACCCGTTTGCCAGTCACTTCGATTACGGAAACAACAGCAAATGGATTGATTTGCCATTGCCCTAAAGACGCCAATAGGCGTGATGGGAAACAATGGCAAAGAAAACCTATCTGCTGTTGCCCTAAGACGCCACTAGGCGTAATGGCCACTGACTGCTTTGGCGGTCGGCGGCTAAGGACGGAAGAAGAAGAAGAAGAAGAAGACTAAGAGAGGTAGCAGGGAAAATCTAAGTCAATTTATGTACAATGACGTGGGCTCACACAAAGTCAAAAAATCGGTCTAAATGAAACTAACTTAAGACAAGAGAATGGTATGCCGAGAAAGACAGATAGACAGAGAGAGACAGAGACAAAGAGAGACATACAGACAGACACAAAGAAAGACAGACAGACAGACGAAGACAATGAGAGAGAGGGAGAGAGAGAGAGAGACAGACAGACAGACAGACAGACAGACAGACAGACAGAGACAGAATAATAATAAAAAAATGAAAAGATAAGGTTAAATAATGAAACAAAGAACATCGTTGTTTGAGGGGAACAGCTATGTAATTAATATAATCAAGACTTGACATATGGGCCCAGACCGTGCAACCAAACACCGACAACTGTAGTTTGTACAGGCTTAATATCATATGAACATCTCTCTTGGACTTGAGTGAGAGGTAGATTAGACAGATGAGTCGGCTAGAGTTACCAGTTACTCGTCTACTACCGCATTACGGTTACTGGAGATGTGCACTGTTCACAAGAGTTATGTTACTAAGTAATCTCCAGCCTGGTTGAATGGGTTACAGAGTTAAACAACGTTTGTGTACTATGTTTGTGTTTGATTGTATGATGATAACAGGAATGAATGTCCATTTTTCTCTCCTTACAGGGTACTGGCCACCATTGTAATTGGTGCTCCTGCCAGGGGGTTTCTGCAGCGATCTGTTCAAAATGACGAGACGGCTATACATGCACAACCTCATCTCTGTCGCCTCTTACATCATGCCCCCCTGGCCTCACTGGCTGTAATTTTTTTTATTTTTTTTATTTCAGATACGCCACTATAAGTACAGTCAGGTTTGATGGTATAAAAAGGTAAAAGCAGTCCCATAGTAGACATACACATGTTGCAGCTAGCAGGCCTTTACCAAGACTAGCCATTTTCAGGGCTTCACCATGTTAGCAGATAGATACTATGTCCTTTTCAGGGCTTATTGGTTATCAACACTATGCTAGAGTTGACAGAGCTCACGTATTTTTAAACTGCGCTGATATAACCAACAGACATCATCTAAGTTGAAAAACACGCGCCTCGCCACCATAAGGAAAATACCTAAAAGAAAAAATATCAGATATTGCAGTAGGGGAGTGAAGTGTTAGATCCTGCATTTATACTAGGTCGCAACTTTATGAGGTAGAGTGACTGGTACCCTTCCTCGCTGCCTTTGCCTTCCCTAATTCAAAAGCAGAGTCAGGTACCTATTTATGTCCGGACACCACACTGGAGCGTGACATTACTAGGTTTAGAAAAAGTAACTTTGTCTTGACAAGTAAGTGTTCTAACAATCTGCCACTCGATGTACTTGTTGATATAAGTCAGTTCCACAAGTGTCACTATGTGCGTACACTGTTGCCTATCACTGTATTCCCTCTTTTGTACGTACTTCATTGGTTCTATATAACACAACCGAAGACACATCAAAAGGGAGGAATGTAGTAAGTGACCCATAGCTTGACTGCTTGCGACAGGGTCAGCGAACCAGATCTGACCAAGACTCTACTCCACCTCCAAGTGGTAGTCCTGGATACAGGTTGCATCACTGCAGTCTGGCTGAGAGAGTAGGGATCGAAGAGGGAAGGCTAACCCAGTCCCAAAAATGCCATGCCGAAAACGGATGTGTCGGGTCGAAAGACGCAGATATCGCAATTTGCGACACAACGTAACAAACATCCTTTTTAGGACGAACGCAGAAGAAGAAGAAGAATATAACACAACAGTACAGCTTCATTGATTCTATATAACACTACATGACAGCTTCATCGGTTCTATATAACACTACATGACAGCTTCATTGATTCTATATAACACTACATGACAGCTTCATCGGTTCTATATAACACTACATGACAGCTTCATCGGTTCTATATAACACTACATGACAGCTTCATCGGTTCTATATAACACTACATGACAGCTTCATTGATTCTATATAACACTACATGACAGCTTCATCGGTTCTATATAACACTACATGACAGCTTCATTGATTCTATATAACACTACATGACAGCTTCATCGGTTCTATATAACACTATAAGACAGCTGTAATGGTTCTATATAACACTATAAGACAGCTGTAATGGTTCTATATAACACTATAAGACAGCTGTAATGTTTCTATATAACACTACAAGACAGCTGTAATGGTTCTATATAACACTACAAGAAAGCTGTAATGATTCTATATAACAGTACAAGACAATCTTCCTGACTTCAATTGTCAGTCATGCAGGGTACAGTTTTTATTTAAAATAGAAACAGAGGTGAAAATGATGAGGAAAACGTGGAAAGAACTTGAGATGATTGCACGTGACAGGAGGACTTGACATGTGTTTGTTGAAGGCCTATGCTCCTTTGGGAGTGGAGGGATATGATGATGATGATGATGATGATAACACTACAAGACAGCTGTACTTGTTCTATATAATACTACAAGACAGCTGTAATGGTTCTTGTCGTAGATTTATGATAGGTGAATTAAGACTCAGATTGGTCCCTTCTGAATAGACTAGAACATGAGGTGACTCAGTCAGAGAAGATATAAGAAAATAGTTTTCACGAGTGAGATGGTGGAAAAATAAGTAATTCTGTCCCTGAACTCGAGAAATCTCTCGCTCAGCCTATCTCTCTACAACAGAAATGTATGCCAGACAGATTACCTAGTAATATAGATCTACTCTATATCAACCACTCACCGACACGCACACACACAAGTGACGAACGTTTAGACGTACAGACGTGAAACTATATCTATGGAATATGAATATTTGTTTGGAACAAGCTGACCGACACACTTAAATAAGTTTATGTAAGTTTTATTATCATAAGAAATGTCACAACAGAAATCAATAGAATATCAAATCTCATACAAATACACATACGTTAATGAAGTTACAAAAAAAAAACAATAGACCCATAGGTGTAATCTTTTCCCTCTATGTTTAGCCCACGATCCTGTTAGAAGAAAAGTGATAGCCCCAAAGAGTCACGGATTTATACGCTATAGTCTAAGATTTCTCCTCTATAGTTTAAGAACAGAGTTAATACCTGAATCTAGTCTAAGAGGAAAAAAGCATTTAGCAACAAACTTGCATAAATGAAATACAAAATACAGAGTTATAAAAAATGAGTTATTACATGAAAGAATTATTTTACCTGCCTTTCGCTCGCTCTGACAAACAAACTGTGATCACAGAAAAAAACACACACAATCAACCTTACCTACAGGTTGCATTCATCACCTTCTGGAAAATTTTGATTAAAGGAACATGCAGCCCATCCACTGTTGGTTGACGAGCAAAGACAGCCCCAGCTTCTCCAACCGACTAATTAATCAAATGTTGGGAAGCGCTAACTTCACTATTTTTTTTAAACAGGGTGCTGACAAATGTTACTACAAATTTTGTCCAGGTATGAAATAATTATGGAATCAACTGGTCACAGGGTACAGTAGCGGGAATTCTTCAATCATACATTCGATTGTCAGGTAAACAAATTCTATTCAGGATCAATCTTCTTCACAACACGTGGTCGTTATATAAGTACTGTTACTGTTTTTTTATTTAGTCGCCACCACAGGCCGACTATATATGAACTTTGGAAACAAACAAGAACTCTGGATATTCGAATAGTCCAGTTATCATTTATTCTAATAAGTCTTTTTGGCCAGTGCTATGTCTCTATCTGGGGTAAACCACAAGGCCGGACAGTCCCTTTGAAAACCCTTTAAGTTATTAAGAATGTTCTTTCTTTGTAGAAAATATATTCAGTTCATATGGAATGGAAGCCGCCGTTAAGGTTATAGGGTTATTGACCCAGAACTGAATAGGGAGAAAAAAATGCAAAACTTAACATCATATAGCATATTCCACAATCCTATTCTATCCGCGTGAAATATAACATAGTTATCCACTTCGGTTATAACTTAAATTATAAACTGCAAGCTCAGAGCTTGTCTTATCGTTTAAAACTCCCGTGAAATAAATTATATTCATAAAAAATCAATCATCATGAATTAGAAATACATACGTATTTCGTCAATACTCAATGATGAATCAGTGCAGTTATAAGTTAGTTTAAAATATTCTCGACTGATTACTAGCAATTTAATTAAATTTATTTATAGCTGCATGAGTTTAAGCTAGAAATCATAATTTATTTTGCTATCCACTGTAACACGTCAACTAGAGAATATATAAGACTTATAATTTAATCACTCTGCACAGAAATCTAACTAGTGAAATAAAATAAGCGATCACCACTTAAATCACTCAACCACTACTAGATATATTATTATACCTCAACACAGTACTACTAAGAACTATTTCCAATTCGACCAACTAAATGATGCTTCTATCAACAGAGATCTTAGGAATCGAACGCTAGATGGTTCTAGTCTTGACTGCGGAGTACTGAATGAATTTAGTCTAAACTACTGGGGCCTATATCTTATGAAAAGAAATGATTCACAAATTCTCGAAAACCCGAATAGTCCCGTCTTAACACTTACGTTCACTCAGACGTCACCAATAAAAACTGCCAGTGCGCGTTTCTAACACCTGCCGCTACCTCTGGTCATTCCCGAGCAATGCATGTTGGTGAAAATGTTAGACGATTGTCTGCCATCATATGTCTGTCGAGAACGAATTTTACACTATTCGGTCTACTCAAGAACTTAGCTTAACAGCAATAAAAATGTGTTGCTAAATAAGAAAAGAGACAGGCGAAGGTTTGAATGGGAGAGTTATATTTTCCCAATCAAACGAATGCGAAAAAAAAGAAAAAGGATAAAAGAGCGATAATAAAGTAGAAGACACGGGTAGAATAAAGAAAAGATATAGAAATTTATTAATCATAAATCTCTCTGCAACGGTTCTATATAACACTACAAGACAGATGTACTCGTTCTATATAACAGTACAAGACAGATGTAACGGGTTCTATATAACAGTACCAGACAGCTGTACTGGTTCTAAACAACACTACAAGACAGCTGTACTGGTTCTATATAACACTACAAGACAGCTGTAATGGTTCTATATAACAGTACAAGACAGCTATACTGGTTCTATATAACACTACAAGACAGCTATACTGGTTCTATATAACACTACAAGACAGCTGTAATGGTTCTATATAACAGTACAAGACAGCTATACTGGTTCTATATAACACTACAATACAGCTGTACTTGTTCTATATAACACTACAATACAGCTGTAATGGTTCAACGTAACACTGTAATACAGCTGTACTGGTTCTATATAACACTACAATACAGCTGTACTTGTTCTATATAACACTGCAATACAGCTGTACTTGTTCTATCTAACACTACAATACGGCTGTATTGGTTCTATAAAGCACTATAAAATGGCTGTGCATATTCTATATAACAGTACAAACAGCTGTACTTGTTCTATATAACACTACAAGACAGCTGTAATGGTTCTATATAACACTACAAGACAATCTTCCTGACTTCAGTTGTCAGAGATGCTGGGTACTGTTTTTATATTTAATGGAAGCCACCTTTAGCTTTCTTGACAGTCTCTGACCGTAAAGTGAACCTCCTGGCTTTCTCATGATGGAACTGGCTCGCACTGATACGACAAGGGGATCTAGAGTTTTGTAAGCAGATGCTTCAGGTAGATGAGACTCGTCTGGAAAGTAGATTGTTTAGGTGGAGGAATTCGGATGTCAAATAACCTGCTGGCTTACAGATGAGGCACTGGCGTATTAGAAACCTGCGGAGACAATCAAAGATAACCACTGGAAGGCAGCTAAAACCATCGCACACTATCTACTGTGTATACCACTACACTACCTACTCCGCTGTTGTCTTATTGCGTGTATCCACTGGTCCTCCACTGTTGCATTATTATATGTCTACACTGATACAACATCTACTTCAATGTAGCCTGACTGACTGTATCAAATGTTTCAGTATTTATGCCACTGTTGTCCGTGTATCTACTGTTACACCCACTGTAATATAGTATCTACTGTTACACCCACTGTAATATAGCATCCACTGTTCCATCCACTGTAATATAGTATCTACTGTTGCACCCACTATAACAGGTTCAAAGTGGTTGGTTGCAGCATGAATGGAAACCATTGATAGAAGCTTCGAGTCTACAAGAGCTGGTGTGGATCTACTGTCCTGGTCATGCAGGGGTATGTGGTAATAAAAGAGCTGATAGACTCGCAGCAAGAGCACCCACAGTGGGGACACTGGATATGGAAAAGGGAGAGATACTGAGGACAATTAATGATCGCCTGTTAGAGAATGACACTGCAACTGATGAATCATCAAGGTTAAGACTGTTGGAATTTGGCATCAAACGCAAGGCTAGCAGAGATGGACGTATGAGAGGATGTATCCATCGTGTTTACAACCAGCGAGCTACAGGAACAGTTAGCACTAGCACTCTTCGACATATACTGAGGGAGACTGAGCACATATGGGTTTGCTCGGAGTGCAGTGATGTCGACTCTGTTGAACAATAACAATACCACCCACTGTAATATAATATCTAGTGTTACTTCATTGAAATCTGAAGGTACTTGATATACTTGCCATCTTCACCGCTCATCTCCTTGCTAGCTGTGAGACGATAAGGTAAACTCACAATTTACTGGAAAGAAAGCTCTCAGGGTTTTTTTTTTTTTTTTCTGACTTTCTAAGATGAAGAACGACCACAGAGAGATCGATGAAACCGTTTTTATCACTGAGAGTACGTCTTACACAGTAACGAAGGTTGGTTAGGATTAGGATTAAATTGCTCGCTTCTATCTTTTCCTTACGTGCGACTTTTATAACTGTCGACAGATGGTCCTTACTTTTTTTTTTCATCTTCTGTTCTGTAGGAGAATTTTACAGACTGACAATGAGATGTAGGAATGTTTCTGTTACACGCGCTCTGGTTTGTGCACGTGTATAAACCAAGTCGTCAGGTTTCTGCTCTGCCTTCACTGTTGGTAAATATAACAAGAGGCTTTGTTCAGATTATTTATGTGTTCACCAGTGTTTATATAACGCACATCGCATGGGAAATCTAGCCAGTTACAAAATGTTCATTCATTTACCCACCAACACTTGGTACAGCACAGGTCGTCAACAAGGCCATGCCAAAGATATACGTCATGAAATAAGGAAAAGATCTACGAGAATATGGGAGACAGCGTAAAGATGAATAAAATGACAGAAGAATGAAGGTCGCCTGTGTGGCCGCCTGCGCTAACAGGTGGTTACCTCACATGGCCGTTGTATACCCAGGTTCTTTGCCTGAGTGGATAGCGATGACTGATGATGATGGATGTGTACAACAACACACAGAGTGGTTGTGACAAAACGTCTGAACATGCTCTTTTGTGTTATCTCTCACACCTTCAGCCCTCCGGCAGTATCCTTTCTTTTTCTTCATTTTTCTCACTCATCGCTTTTACTTGGCATAAATCATGCCTTTTCATTCGTTATTTTCACTAATTTGCTGTACATACATAGCATGGTGATGTCTCTAACACGCCACTCCCCTATGGAAGTATTTGCTACGGGAGTAATTCGTATCTTATTGTTTACCACTCCTCAGACATATTTACGTTCCGCCAGCTGAACTGTGGTATTATCGTAACAATACCCAGTCAGACCGGTAACCCGCTTATCTCTTTGAATCCGTCTGACCACCTGTGGATACGTGTCGATCAAACATTTGACCCCATTGGAAATCGGCTGATCGTGTTGACACAAGCTTGTATGAAAGAAGACAACACTGTCTGACCAGACATCTGTCTGGCGGAGGCACGGAGATAAAGGGGATAATTAGATAATCTGTCGGGATAGACATCTGGACGGAAGTCATTACGCCAGAAAACACATGGTCACAATATTGTGATAGACAGAGGTGCACCGGAAGTCTTATGTAACGATAAGACATCACTGTTGTAAGAGGCCACGCATGTATATTAAATTTAATATTTTCAAATACGCGTGGGATGAGTAGTGATAAACTTCCCCACCCAAACAGTGTTAAATAGATTTGATTTGTTCGCCAGAATCTACAATGAATTCATTGGAACATTCGGCGGAAACACAGCTGGGATTTGAAACTAAGGATTGTGAGATATACTGTTGAAATCAGACACAGAACAGCACAGACTGTATCGCAGCATCAACTAAACACCTCCTACAAGCCAGAGGAAAGAGGATAGGACTTACAATTCCACAACTATAAGTACCAGATCAAGTATTGGAAAACTTTGGAATTCACAAGTAAACCCGAAATTTTAATACAAGACTGGAAACTTGGGAATTTTATCACAAGGAGTCTGAGAGGAATTTTAACAAAATTTTCCGAGGCAAGATTCATAGAACACCAGCCGTCAGAGAAATTAACTCATATTTCCCACACCAAGTCATAAGAGGAATTATACAAACAGTTTTTCCAGGCAAGGAATTTGCAGAACACCAACCGTCAGAGGAATTAACTTATATTTCCAGACTTAAGTGATCTTGAAGCTCTAAAACAGAGCTGTGTCCATTCTAAATCTGTGCCAGGAGAAGTGTGCATTCCCAAAATTTTGGGGTAAATGTAAACAACTTATTTACTAGTGTAAATCTTACAAGTTTCTTGCTAAGTGGTTATATACGAGGCTGGCAACTTAAACATATGAAAATAGTATATGCATGAACCACTACTGCAAGAGCTGGTGATTGTTTCTGACTAGTCGTGCGGGGAAACCCGACAGCAGAGATGACCCCATAACTCAGACGGGTGTAAGGATGAGTAATGAGTGATGATTACATCACATGTGCCTAAAGTGTATAGAATCATTTTGTGAGATTTATATACTTTTTAAATTTTAATTCAGGCAAATCATTATTCATGCACTCCAGGCGCAATTTCCTAGTTGACACCCAGAAGGATATTGGTGAATTTTCATCATATTCCCTGAGTTACATTGTGTGCTCGGGAATTTAATTCTTCTGAGAGGTTAACCTTGGTGTGTGGAGCGCATGACAATAGGCCTGTTAGTTTGCGGAGAACAAATGTACTCAGCAGAAGGCATTTGCTTCTATTTGTCACAGTTTGTGGCTACAAGCCACCAGACGACTGTGGTAATAACGCCGCTAGTGTGAGAGAAGAGCATCACCACCAACCGCCGAAATAGGACAAATTGAGTGAAGAAGTGCCCTCATCACCACGAAGTGACGAAAACTACGGCTGCAGGACTCATCTGGAGCTAAGTTTTGTGTAACAGGCTACAGCAAAAATACGGACATTATTAACGCCCTACCAAAACCTCAATGAGGAAAAATTTAATATAACTTTCACCCCATTTAATCTTTATTTTAACTTGTTGAACTATTTGACTATTAAATTTGTTGTATGTTATTTTACACTAAACAATAATTGTTGATCCAGTTTATATGTACGAATGCAAACGTATGAGCCAGTCTTTCTTAATAAATACACATAAACAAATATATAGCAATTACTTATAAGAGGGCATTCGTTGGATTACTCCAACTGGGAGCTTGAACGGGCCAGAACCATTGCATTGTCGCATAGAGATTTATGATCAATAAATTTTCTATATTCTTTTCTTTTTCTACCCGTGTCCTCTACTTTATTATCGCTCTTTTATCCTTTTCCTGTTTTCTCGCATTCGTTCGTTTGCGACAAAATATATTTTCCCATTCTGACTTTGCCGTTTCTTTTCTCATGTTAGAACGCATTTTATTGCATCATGTGTCAGTCCCCGGGATGTGGGCGTATAGTGTGATATTTCGTGTAGTCAGACATGATGGCAGACATATCGTCTACATTTTCACCTGACAAAGCATTTCTTCGGCTGAGTTCTCGGCGTTAGGTGTGAGTAGGCGCCAATCTGCTGCGCTCAGAAATAAGAGTAGTCGGGTGAGGCGTTAAGACGCGTATTGACAGGTGATGGCAGTTAGGGCCTGCGTCTAGTATGTGAAGTGTTAAGAGACTAGAAGGGGAGGCTATTTCGGATTTGCGAAATAACGTGGGATCCTTTGTCTGTTTAAGATATATCTACCAGAGAGAGTTTTAGACTAGTCATTCATACTCCTAAATCTGCAGCAGACAGATCACTCGTGCTAGGAAATATCTTGTGTATTGCAAAGTTCTGAGTTTCTTGGCAACATTTTGCCGAGTTCTAGACTACCATTATATTGAAGGATTCTAGTTCGTGGTTTAATCTGTACTTCTGTGTGGTGTGAAACTGTGGTGACCCAACTTTGCCAGCGTTGAGTACTGAGTAGTATCTGTGAAGAACATAAACATTTTATTCTTAAAGACTTGGGTGTAAAAAGTAAAACCTGTCTGGCATTGCATTGGCATCCAGAACGACAGAGTACCCATTCCATAAACTTTAAGATTTAAATAAAGTAACGGGCCTATCGCGCCAGATTTAATTCTTCCTGAGAGAAACCTCAAGTAAATTTCAGCCCTTGTGGCAAGTAAAATATTACAATCAATAAACATTCCGACGGAGTTGTGACTAGTATGTGGTGTGACCAAATAAAATCCTATACTGAGAGAAGGCAGTTACCTGACATTCCTAGTTACTAGAAATCTAAGCTATTGACACTTTTCTCGCTGTTAACGTTCGTGCCTGGACAATTTTAATGTGACAGAACCAGATATCCCAAATAAGAAATACCAAGGAAACGTTCCCTGAAGAAGCGAATTCAACCTATCTTTTTGGAGCTGGGGTTCCCTAGGCCAATGTCTAACCCTGGAGATTCTGTATGTGCATGTCCTAAAAATTGTTTGTCCAGAAGTTGCTACCAAAGCTGTAAGTACGAACGAAAGCTAGTGATCACGGCTGACTGAATAGAGTGAATGCAGGACTGAGCGATTCTTTTATTGTTGTATTTTGGCACCCATTTTTTTGCTGTCTTAAATTTCTTTATGCAAGTGTTGTTGCTAACAATATTTTTCCTTAAGATAGATCAGAGTATCCAAGTCTGTTCATACCTGTAAAGGGAAATCTTAGACTAAACCATATGTATCCGTGACTCTTTGGGGCTATCACTTTTCTTCTAACAGGACTGTGGGCTATACATCGAGGAAAAGGATAAGACCAATGGGTCTATCATTCTTGTAGCAATTTATTGACTTTATGACTATTTGTATATGTTTGATGTAATTTTTTTATGTTGTGATGGAAGTTTATTTTGATAATTAAACTTCACATTAAACTTAATCAGTGTGGCGGTCAGTTCGTTCCCAAATATCTATATTTTCATTGTCATAGTTTTACGTCTGTGTGTCTATTGTAGTCATTTATGTGTGTGTGTGTATGTGAGGTATATATATACTACTATGTATTATATTAGATGTGTCTGACTAATCTAACTCTGTTGTAGATGATAGGCTGACTGAGAGAAGCTTCTCGAGTGTCAGAGACAGAATCTAATATAGTTCCTCCATCTCACCCGTGAAATCTATTTCTATTTTATCACCTCCCACTGAGCTATCACTTATTTCTATGTCTATTCAGAAGGGACCAAACTAAGTCTTAATCACCTATCACAAATCTACGACATGCATAAACCCTTCACAAAAGGCGACGGGCCAGATAATAAGTTAACAAATTTGCTCAGCCTTTAAGCAGCGTTTGTTCTTGGCTTCTGAGAATATCTATTGAAGGCTCCCTGTCGTAAATTTAGATAGGTATAGAGAGTTATTTGGTCCCGTCTGAATAGAACAGAAACAGTGGGTTTATCTAAGAAACGAAAGTGTTATAATAGATTCCACGAGTGAATAGATTAAGGTGCAGATCTGTCTCTGGAATGAGTGAATTCTCTAGTCCAGCCTATCTGTACGACTTATCTTTAGAAGAAGACGATCTATCACACTTCCCTATAATGTTAATTATAAGTTATCCACACACACACACACACACACAGAGAGTTATGTGACAAGACACACAAACGTGAAACCTATAGTAAATGGAGATTGGGTTGACCAACACAATTAATTAAGTTTTGTTTAGTTTATTATCACTTAAACTCTTCACAACATCAAACATATAGAAATCAATAAAATCATAGGTTACAGAATTATGAAAATAACCCCATAAGTGCCTTCCCCTCTGTTGAGAAAAGATCCCGCAAGAGGTAAATAATCCAAAAGGTCAAAGATTAACACTATGGTATAGAATAGACAGTATCATCATCATCATCAGTTGCCATCTCCACAACGAAGGTTGGCTGTAATGGATCTCCAACGTCTTCTGTCTCTTGTCTTGGTGGTGCACTCTGATAGACTCTTTCCTGTCCATCTCTTGATGTTATCTTCCCACTTATAGCGCTGTCTTCCCCTTGCACGTTTGCCTTCAACTCTCCCTTCTGTTATGGTCTTCTGCAAGGTGCTATGCCTTTTTATGTGGCCAAAGTATTTTAGCTGCCGAACTTTGACCTCCCTCATTAGTTCTCTTTTCATACCTAGATTTTCTAGGACCTCCTTATTTGTTTTCATCTCTTTCCATGAGATACGCCCCATTCTTCTATATNTNCACNATNCNNGNGCCTCAATTCTTTCTTCCAAATGCTTATTCATCGTCCATGTTTCTGCACCATACAGAAATGCAGAATATATATAACACTTTATGATTCTCAGTTTTAATTTGTGAGATAACTGTTTGGATGTCAGTATATGTTTCATGTTGTTGAATGTAGCTTTGGCCATTCCTATTCTCTTCTTGATTTCTGTTTCACATCTGCCATCTTCTGTTATTATATGACCAAGATATACGTAGCTCTTGACTTGTTCCAGGATTTTCCCATTTACGCTTATCTTTAATGTGGGTTTATCGTCTGTTTTGCTAATTATCATAGTTTTTGTTTTCTCAATATTAATGTCGAGTCCATATTCATGACTTATACTGTTCACTTGCTTCACTAGTTCTTGTAACTCCTGTTCGCTTTCAGCTAACAACACGGTATCATCTGCATATCTAAGGTTGTTTATCGACCTTCCACTGATGTTTAGTCCTGGTATTTCCTGTATCTGTTTGAAAATTTTTTTCGGTGTATAAATTAAATAGGCAGGGGGACAGCACACAAACTTGTCTGACACCTCTTTTTATGTCTATGTATGGTGAATAATTCCTTCCCGATCTTACTGTGGCAGTTTGCTCCCAATAAAGGTTACTGAGTATTCTTATATCCTTTCCATCAATACCTATGTCTTCGAGGCATTCAATTATTTTCTCATGATGGACTCTGTCAAAAGCCTTCTTATAGTCAATGAAGCACATATACATACTTTTTTGGACCTCTGTATATTTTTCTGCTAATATTCTTAGGCAAAATATTGCCTCTCTTGTTCCACTGTTCCGTCTAAAACCAAACTGTTCTTCTTGGATTTCGCTGTCTACTTTACTTTTTATTCTTTCCTGTATGATTTTGAGCAGTATCTTAATTGCATGACTCATCAGGCTGATTGTTCTGAAGTCTGAACATTCTGTAGCATTTGGTTTTTTGGGCAATGTTATGAAAACTGATGTCTTCATGTCGTGTGGTATATATCCTGTATTGTATATATCGTTGCATATTTCTGTGATTGTATCTATACCAAAGCTCTCCAGAGCTTCTATCATTTCAATTTTTATGTTATCCATGCCTGCTGATTTTCCTTTTTGTATCTTATGAATGGCATTCTCTACTTCTGATCTGAGAATGTTCGGGCCTTCATTAGAATCTGGTGATGGTTTTTTACATCTGTTGTCCTCGAATAGTTCTTTTACGTATTCTGCCCATCTGTTTGATATGTCTTTCTCATCAAGTATAGTATAGTATAGTTTAGTATAGTAAAGAACAAAGTTTTTTACTTGAGCTATCCCAGTAAAATAATCAGGTTAGCGAACAAAAGAAAAATACGAGAGTGGGTACAATGATTATACAAAAAAAAAAGAAAATATTCACTCCTCTTTCTCTCCTCTGTCAATCTGTGGCCACATACAATCTCGCTTACCTACTAGTTGGTTAACAACCTCTTGAACGTAAACATCAATGAAAATGTATCAAAATCCAGTGTTGTGCTTCTCCGAAGTGAGCCCTAGTTCCTCCACGAATAATTAATTTTCCTAATGGGGAACGCCTACTTTGGTGGTGCTTATTGGATTTGATAATGTCACATCAGATAGTTCATGTAGCAAAATATAAACCACGATCTAGTGTTCACAGTAGACAGTTGACAGTACGTCCAATGGTTAAAGGAAACATCTGGTTGGTAAACTGTTAATAAAAAATGCTGATGATGGTATATCCTATCGGTTTTTCTCTCTGGGGTTGAGTGCCGATTATGAAACAATGTATTCCCCTGGATAAATCCACTTTGAAACACAATTGTCAGAAGTCGGAACAATATGTTATATGTATATATTTGGCCACAGCGGGCTGATAAAATTGAATGCAAAATCTGGGTATTTTGTATGTCAAGTTATTATTCTTATTGTTTATAGTTTTGGACTCTCTCTGGATGAAGCAAGAGGACCAAACAGGTCAACATCGACGACCCGATACTAAATAAGAATTGTTACTGGTGCTATTAGACCGCTGGCAACTGGTTTGTGATTCGAGTGCTAGATAAGGAAGAAAAAAAAACATATATAAACTGCTACTCATCTGTCCGTACGTTTTCCGCTTTGGCACGTCGGGAAAGAAGGGTATGTGCCCTCTCCCGTATTGCCTGCGAGAAAAAGAACAGCGCAAAAAGTCCTTTATTCAATTTATCTATATGCGCACTTTAATAAAATCTGCCTGACACTACTTGCTAGTTGATTGTCGGCTGTTGTTTAGTCACATAACATTACTCTAGTCAATTATTTAATTACACACATTGAAGTATAAACGAATTCTATTCGGTCACTGATCCGTCACACTTAATAATACTAAGTCCGCTAAGCCATATCTTCTTGTGTAAGAAAAAAATGGGGTATTGGGAATTACATTACTCTGAACGAATGGCAAGAAATATCTAAGCATTAGGTTATTTCACTTAGTTTTAACCGCTAGGGAATTATATTGAATAAATTGGTACCTAACACATTTTAACGCTTAAGCACAATTTCTATTACCACAAATCAGAAATTTAAATCCCCACGGGACAATTTAACATAATTAGTGAAGAAAAGGTACTAGTCCGTTCGTGCTTAGATTCTCCAAGAATTTCTGAGTGACTCTAATACTGACTTTACGAGGACGGAGTATTTATACAAAAATGGTGTTTTTTCACTAAAGGTTGCTATAAGTCACGCCTTCGGCCGTATCAGGGAAAATCTACGGTTCGACTCCCGAAGTAAAGGATTCTACGGTTCGCTCCCTCGCTATGCCGAAACGACATCAAAAAGACCTGGCCATGCTAGTATGCCTTCTTTGATTATCTCCGTCTGCCGTAGATCAACGAATTACGTCCCCTGGGATCACGGACATCAAACAGTAACACTGCAACTTTCTGCCCGTCTTTTCCCTCTTCAAAGAATCTAATTATCTCTACGCGTGCCTCTGTCTGATTGACGTCTCAGCTCGCTTGAGAACTCAGGTAAACACCCCGGTTTCTCTCCCCTCTTGTTAAGACGGTCGGGTGCTAAACTTGTAAACGCTCATTAGCGCATGTAAAATAGAAAAAATAGGCGTGGCTTCAAAAGAGAGTCTACAGGCAGCGAATTGCATGGTTTTGCGTGAAACATTAGATGGGGAAGCAAAGGTGACGGATCACTGTGGCTATATTTACATATATATGTGACACTCCCCTAAGGTAGAAACGCCATCTACATCTTTGCCAAGAGTAATCTTGCGCGAAGATAGATACCTTGGACGACCTACTTTTAGATACGCTTGCGTTATGACCATTAGTGGACTACTACTGCAAAGCAAGGGGAGGCAATCCCATGACAGTGGTTATATAATACGAAGTGGTACTTCTATATAAAACTTGAGGAACACAGCTCGAACAGGAACTGTTTACTTACACTGAACAACAGTAATATTATATAGTTGGACCTCCAACAATTTGGTCCCCTTGACATTCTTTCATACGGCTTGTGGCGTGAGGTTTTTATTGGCTCTAAGATCAGTATAGTACTGACAATTACAGAAATAGAATTTCTGCAGAAAATGGTGAAGTCCCGGTGTCTGAGAGAACTACTGGTATCACAAATTAGTTACGGCTGTGAATGATCTGATCTCGAAAAATTAGTAGAGAGGAGACCGACATAAATTGCCACCTCCGCTGTGTAACTAACTGTGATATTAAGACAAGGAAACAGATTTTACTTAACAATGATAAAATTGACAAGTCTTCAAATACAATTTCCTTATTATTTATTTAGTATATACACTATCTACTCTTGTGCTGAAGGGTGGATGTTGAAACAATGGAATGTAATGGATTTGTAAGTTCACAAATGATTCACATATATTTATATATATTACAAGTCTTCCAATTTATAGGAAACAAATTTATATCAGCTGGGCTGTTAATCACTTATAGTAAATGTATCAGATGTGCTGTTAATTACGTATATATATATATATATATATATATATATATATATATATATATATATATATATATATATATATATATATATATATATTTTATCAGCTATGATCTTATTATTGTCTCTTGCTACGCTAACTCGCTTTCTCGTCACTGACAGTTACTTTGCTCATAATGCTGACAGAAATGGTACTAATGTGTACTCATCTCTCAAAAGTTATGTCCTTCTTAGTTTCTTGCACACAGCACCCGCTGATGGTCGATTCGTTAGCCCACCCAAGACTGAGGGGGACTAAAGAGGTAGATCCTGCGCAATCACTGTGCTCCTGCGACGTTCCATGCAGCTGGATTGACACGACATACGACCTCAGGTTTGATGACACGAATAAAACCTGTAACAAGTAAAAATAGGGGCTAATTTCTGTCATCAAGCCCACCTATTTCTAGTATGAAATGAGCGTGTGTCTCAGGTGTCTGCATGTAGGATGAATGACAACATGGCTCAGTATGAGTTAGCAATAGCGAGACAAGACAGGTGTCTACTTGCAAAACATTCTTTCTGATAAATTAATACATGGGTACATCCAATAATATGAGTTCAATACATGAATACATCCAATGATATAAATTCAATACATGAATACATCCAATAATATAAATTCACTACATGAATACATCCAATAATATAAATTCCTAGGTGTGATACAACCATTTCCTTCCCCCTATAATATACCAGGCCCTCTCTGACAAGTGATATAATATATCCTAACAATATTGTTATGTTCTTTGATAGGAGTATATGAGACGAGGACTGTTTGGTTGTATTTCAGGTGGGAGTAATCTGAATAGACTGAAGTTATGTGAGACAATAGATTGAGTTATATGAGACAATAGATTGAGTCCTAAAAAGGACTGTGTTGGTTATATTTCAGGTTGGAGTTAGATGAGACAATAGATTGATGAGTCCTAACAAGGACTGTTTTGGTTATATTTCAGGTTGGAGTTATCTGAGACAATAGACTGAAGTTATGTGAGACAATAGGTTGAGTCCTAACAAGGACTGTTTTGGTTATATTTCAGTTGGTCTGAGATAATAGATTGAAGTTATAGGAGACAAAAGGTTGAGTCCTAACAAGGACTGTTTTGGTTATATTTCAGTTTGGAGTTATCTGAGACAATAGACTGAAGTTATAGGAGACCATAGATTGAAGCATGAGTCCTTTTAGTCTTTGTCTTCATCAATCATATCAGGAAATACAATCATTATACCTAATGCCCCAACATACAATCAGTAACCTGATACATTCATATTGAAACAATTTATATAAAATATATACAGGTGTAGGTAGTATAAATGACACACAACCAATACAAACATTATATATCTGCTGTTGGCCTATTTGCCTACAAATAGTAAATTATATTTACCCTCCAAGATTTAAACAGGCCAGGTTTTGATCCGACTATTGAAGCAGGCTGCAGGTCAATGCACTCAGGTAAGCAATAACTCAAGGTTTACAGCTTCTCCTCTTCAGTCGGTCGGTATCTGGCTTCGTGTTGGTGTTGCGTGTTTTTGCATAAAATCTCGCCCGATTATATAGGCAGGTGAGGTAACTTCTACTGCTTAAGGAAAGCGTTTGATTGGTTCCTGGTGTGGCAAGCTGATTGGTTGTCTGCAGTTTCGTACCATGCCTCGTACAGCCTAATTTTATTCTGTTTTCTCCGCCATATTGGGTGACAAGATGGCCGCGACCCACATCCGAAAAAAACAGGGCTTAAGTTTTAATTTTATTCTGTCTCAGAGACTGGTGAACGTTGCTCGTTGATTGGTTGAAGCAAATTTGTATCTCGACATAGTGATTTAACAAAGTAGTGGGTTTACACACTCGTTTCACGACACGGCTCACTTGCCAATAATAGTAGACTCTGTATTACGTTGCACTATCTGGCTCTCTTTCGATTTTACTGCTGCTTATCTTCTGTCTTCTTAAAACTGCTTTGACTATTTAACTATTACTGTTCAGGTTATTGGGTTGTAATTACCGGACGACTCCGGGGACTGACTCTTTCCCTGAACCTAGCAGACTCCTATACTGGCCCCGAATAACAGGCCCACTGCACTATCTTAACTACTGCACTCTACGTACCATATTAACGAATGAGAGCATAACACGCTCTTCCATTCTTCCACTACTTGTCAGGATACTTCAATACATATGTTGAAGACATATACTGCACAAATCTGCCACCGCAGACCTACGTATTCACATAGAATCTTGAGCAAGTCACTGTCGTCTCAACATGGCTACCCTCGTGTACTGGGGTACGTGCGACGTGCACTGCTTCACTCATGCTTCTGACCTGACTGAGGTGCTGAAGAGCGTGCCTAACCAGTTTTGTTACCCTCTGTTCGAACTATATGGAAGTCCGTCTCGTGCACATTGTTTTCTTGCATCCCCTTTTTCTACTCTTTATAGACTATCTTAGGTTTGATTTTCACTATTCGTTCCTCTTATCTGTCACGTCGGCGTCTGTGGCCTAATGGATATGAACGCAGTTTCATAATCTAGATATACCAGGTTCGAAACCTGCTGCAGGCGGTTTGGTAGCAGATCGCTTTGTGTGGATTTTTAACAATGGTATAAGCGCCGTACCGTTCAGAAAGCAATGGCAAACTACTGAATGAAAAAATTGCCTAGAAAAATCACAAAACAGCCATTAAAAGCTGGGGTTGATTGCCACGTCCTGTAAAGGATAAACAACTAACTTTATCTGCCACACCTGAATAGAGACAAGAATTACTGTGTCAAGTTAACGCAAAAAAGTGTACCCTGAACTAATACAATGGAACACAAGCTACTATCACGCCAATAGTCAAGTACGTTGCTTCCTTTTTTAAATCTGCAAATTAAATGACAAAGCTCTGTTGTGAGGCAACAAGTACATGCCCGTGCGTTCTTTCAATTGGTGTGCAATTTAGTTGTAGCGGTGCAAAATGCGCATCTGTTCCACACACAAAAAAAACCGTTGATGGAAATGTGTTTGGTTTCCGTTTCGAACAAGTTTCGCTTCACGTCACGTGCTTCACGTAGCCAATTAGGAGGTTTAATAAATAAAGGTGTCAGAGGGAATAAATGCGAGTAAAACATAAGAAGTCAGTGTTAGACACTCTGGAATTGCAGTGTAAAACAAAATCTTCTGGGCAATGCAGAAAAAAAGGCCACAGCCCTTATTCAAGGTCATGACTCATAATGTGTGAGTACGAACAGCCATACTTAAGGTGATATTCCATAATGTATGGGTATGAATACAATAGTCATGTCGCAAAATGTGAGGTATTTACAGCCATGCTTAAGGTTATGTTATATACACTATATGGATACTCACATGCATACTTAAGGTCGGATCACACTGAGACAGTACTTACACTCAAGGTCAAGTCTTACATTACGGATGTGCTTACAGTCAAATAGAATACTGTGTTACACGCGCTGTGAGAGCTACAGAGCCATAATCAACCATGCCAAGTATGAGTACCTACCGCTAAAATCAAGGTTATGTCAAACGCTGTATAAACAATTACAGACACAAACAAGGTTATGTCACACGCTGTATAAGCAATTACAGGCACAAACAAAGTTATGTCACGTGCTGAATGAGCAACTACAGCAATGTCGGAGGCTATGTCACACTCTGAATAAGTACTTACAGCCGTACTCAAGGTGATGTCAGTAATGCTGTAATGCTCAGACGTAGAACCGCATAGAGGTAAGCGCATACGTGCGGGAAACACAGTTTCTTCTTCCTCGTTCGCCTTCAAACGTCCACATTTATGACTCTAATAAAGGCAGTAGTCAACTCAAGGTTCCCGACATCTCCAAACAGTTTTTCGTTGACAGAAGTGGGTTGTTGCCATATGCTGGCAATTGCCACTGGCAAATACTGCAATAACTTCAGTGCTGAAGCAGAAGCCCTGAAACAGGCAGCTGAAACTCTTATTGAATGCAAAGCACAGGCAGAAAAACAGATAGTAATCTTTACAGATGCCCTCTCAGTAATATCAGCGCTGAAGAGCCACCAAACTAAAGGATTGAAAGATCTGATAATCTCCCTTGAAAGACTGGCCAAATGCTTCAACAAGTGCACTATCCAGTGGATACCAGCCCATTGCAACATACCAGGAAATGAGGAAGCAGACAGACTTGCTAAGGAAGGAGGTGCCTTACAACAAAATGATATAGAGACAACTTACGCAACGGCAAAGACTACTATAAAGGCTACATTCAAGTCCAAATGGGAAAGAGAGCACCCGCGCCATTTGAAAAATGATGCATATCATCAACTATCCAGGAAAGAACAGGTCATCATTTTTCGGCTACGCACTGGACATACCTTGTAAACACAGTTTGAAAACAAAAGATTTTGGGAGATGGTGTGTTATCCAGGAAAGACATCGATAATATGGTTGCATCTGAAGTTCTGTGTAGGTTTAAAAGCTACCAAGTGAAAAGATAGTTAGCTAGATAGACAGACAGACAGACAGATGATGATAGAACAGTGACATCGTTGGTGCCGCCAAAATGTATACTTCAGGCCTGTGTCAATAACGACCTAGGCTTTTGACAAGTCCGTGCGCTGTCACAGAACGCCATAACGAAACTGCCTGGTATCACAAAATTTGCATTTTATTCAAAGAGAAACTTCACAACAGATTACCTCTTTTAACATTGCGTTGCTTGATGCTTTTTAACTTTTGGTGTTTTCTCTCTGGCCTTCTTTCATTCAATGTTTATTCTGCTTGTTATGTCGTGAAGCAACCTTAGCCGGTGTTAACGTAAAAAATGAATATTGTGATCTTTATCTCCGCACAGCGCAAAAAATCGTGGAATGTGACAGAAGATGACAGTGACAACTGAGACATAGGGAATGTATATTCAGTTAATCCTTCGCAAATATAAGACCACTTATTCCAGTCGTTAATGTATGTCAGCCTAAGGAGGAAAGGGGGGGGGGGGGGGGGGCCTTTCGGACAATCATGTGAGTTGTGTTAAAATTATGCAGATGTGTTTGCAGCAAGTATTCAGGAAACCCACGACAAAGTTATTATATCTTACTTTCATGCCGGTTCTCGTGGCAGAGTTGACTTCTTATCTCAAATTTCGGAGCAGAAGCAGCAACAGTAAATTTGTAAAATTGGAGCCAAATTTATTTTTAAACTTACTGCGCTCGAATGGCAAGGCGCGGAAATGTGAAACACTTTCTAAAAAAACGTTATATTGGGAGTCTGGGACACGCTCTTCCCGTGTGGGTCATATCTCATAGTTGCACATTTCACGTTCGCTTCTCTGAAACTATTTAAACTATCTTTGTTATTGTTGTTTAGAATCGAAATAATTGAACTTCGGGCAAACCCCTAAGTGCGGAGTCTCCCTCAGCAAGTCTTGAAGGGTATGAATGATGATTGTTCCTATAGCGCGCTGGCTGTATACACGTCCGGTCCATCCTCCTTGATTGTCTGCTGTTTGATACCATACTCCAGCAGTCTCAATTAACCGTCTTGATTCATCGAATGCAGTGGCGTTCTCTAACAGACGATCATTAATTGTCCTTAGTCTTTTATAACAAACACCATATTCCGATGTAATTAGCATAACCATCAATGTGGTATCAAATACTGGTAGTAAGCACAACACTTATCAAGTGTAACAATGCGTTTGCCTGTGTGTAAAATTTTAAGTTACATTTGTACGTGAAAGTATGCCAGAATCAGTGCAAACAAAAAGCATAAATACCTATAAATTTCGTTGTGGACAGGAACATGACTGTTTAATTAAGTGAACGAGAGATGTGTGTGGATAATGTGCAAGTGAATCATCACTTTCGTTAAGGTAATGCAGAGAGACATTTTAAAACTCTCTATCCTAAAACTGAATATAAGTATTTACAGCAGCCACTTAATTTATTATCCTAAAACTGACACTGATTTCTCATCTAGTTGTGACTTGGTACAACAGACACTACAATAATTTTAAAAATCAGCTTTCTCTGCAAAACAATTGTCTACTGATGCTGTTGGTAAAAGCAGAGCCCCAACTCTTGCCACTTAACCGCCTGTCTCGGGTAATAGGTCAGAGTAAAAAGCCTTTCGAAAATGGTGAGATGATTAAGGAAGCCTTTTTTTTTCTTTTTTCGAAGCTGCAGATCCGCTCTGTGATTTAAATAAAAACCCGTTTGAAATAATATCTGCAGTTAGTTCTCTTCAGATCAGGGGCGGTCTGACAGTGATCCTACCCCCCACCCCCCGACAACAGGGAATTGTGTACCTGACAGTTGATTGAGCTAGATGGAGGCTAGGGAAAAGTGGGACCCCCTACTGCTGTTGGCCCTTGGGCACTGTTTGATTGGCCGGTAAATCGGCCTCTGCTCCAGCCTTCCACTAGAACATTTACAAGAAGAGTTTTTTTAAATGCTAAAATGACGCTATTTTACAACTCGGCAAAACAAAAAATCTTCGTAGCCTGTGGCTACTTTTCCCTTCAACTTGACGAATCTACTACTGATGTCACTGATACGTTACAATCAGCTGTATTTGTTAGAATGTGTCACGGGTTGCCTCCCCTTAGCTCTGCAGTAGTGGTCCAACAGTGGCTAAAGCTCAAGAGCAACTAATGTGGGTCTTCAAAGGTGTCTACCTTCGCACAAGATTACTCTTGGCAGAGTTGTAGGTAGAAGGATAACGATGCTTCTACCTCAAGAGAGTGTTCACAAGATATTCAGAAAATCGAGAACAATGCTGCATGAGGATGAGCAAATGTTAACTCTAGTATCAGCCGTCAACTTTTGTGAAGGATAGGGTTTTCTTATAATTCGTTAGCTCGTTCAAGCCCCCAGCTGAGTTAATTCAGCGTAATTCCTCTTATTATTATATAGCTCTGTTTCAGTGTATTCAAGAAAATGGTCTGAGACATACGGATGTAGTACATTCAAAATGATCAAATCAACATTTAGATTTGTCTTTATACAAGTAACAATTTTAATAATCAATTATGTTTTATCAACTATAAAAATGAATAATTCCTTGTAGAAAAAGTTATCATCATCGAGTGATGTTAAGGCGTTAAAAATTGGATAATTCACTTGGCAGCTTTTATGTTTCTACTTAGCTGCCAATGAGTTTGTCTGTTCTGCTACAGCTGATGTTAGGGTCTTTGCAGATAGCTGACTAAATCACACTCGTCACTGGTCAAGTTTGAAAGTTGTAGCACGTTCCAAGAAGTATCCGGGAGTAACTACCAAGTTGGTCCCGCGTCTCTAAGACCCGTCTTATGATGGTGTCTAGCGTCGACTTCAGGCCACTTATACCTTAAAATGTTCCAGAGATGGTACCCTCAACTGGTACCACCAACTAATATCACAAAAGAAGAGAACAAATACCCGCTTGAGTATTGCGTTTTCCGACACATACTTATGTGTCCCCCTCTTCCTATTCCACCATCTCATCTACCTCAGAACTGTTACCCTCGCTGAGAATTAATATTAATCCCATTCAGTGGGAAACTTTCTTTACATTTAAATTGAATATATGTAAGTTTAACTTTCCATTGGTTGAAAAGGTTAATAAAATAAATTGAATATGTTTCCCTTTACATCTACCATGTTTGAAATGGTTAGCAATATAGATTGAATATGTTTACATTTACATCTACACTGGTTGAATATGTTAATAATATAGATTATGTTCATTATTTCTTTCATCATTCACTCCCTGCTCCATATGAAACTTGGGACTACCTCTGCTTTTAGTTCTCTATAAGAAACTCGCAATAAAGCAGTCACCAGCCCTGCAGTGGTAGTTCATGAAATCATAATTCTATATGCTGAGGTTGCCAGCCTCAAATGACTTGGACATCTGCAAGCCATTTTCACATATTAATATTCACATGTCAATATATACATGTTAGTTCACGTGTTAATAATGCAAAACATGGAATTTAAAATGTACAACTTACGCCAATTTGTAGGTTTATAGACTGCTGGCTCACAGAAATAGTTTAAGGCAGCTTGACGATGCCTCTAACGCGTGGTCTGGGGTGTTGTTTTTTTAGCAATAAGTTCCCACTTTGACTTTGTGTTACAGTTTCCTCAGATTCCGGTTTTCCGTGTAAATATGGTAGAGTTTTCCTGGGCTCTAAGTCCTCAAGAGGCTCAAACAAGGTCTGGTCTGGTAAATGAAACCTGCTGCTATTCTTACCTCTGGCAAGGTCTGGTTGTCTTCTTGGCACGAGGTGAATTTTCACAGTGTTCTAACTGACTAAAGTGTCAGGTTATATTATACTTCCCTCCCCCCGCAGTACTTTGTTACGATTTAGGTAGGGTCCAATCAGGAATTTTGTTCTTATGTTTCGAATGCCCTCCAATCTTTTCAAAACCTTTTTTTTTTTTTTTGAGTGGGGCAATTCAAAATATTTCCACTAGAAAATTTATGTGCGTTAATGCAAAGGTCATGTCTTCCAAATATGGAAGTGATATTTCCGTACTATTCTCGTCAGTGATTACAAATAACTTCTTACTTTTATCTCAAGTAATATCTTCGTAATACTTCTATCTGGATGCTATTACCCTCATTCCGTCTTCCAGGTGCATGTCTGTAATATGTCCGCAGACGGGTAATTTATCTCCCCGTCCTTGTGTAAACACCGACCCTCATGTAACCATCTGGGCTGTGACTCGTCCCGACAGTAATTAGGGAGTCCCAATCGCCATATCAGCACTAAATAAACTGGCTGGGAGTACGTTGTGCTAATCCGGCGCGGCCAAGGTTTGGTGCATGAGAATTTTACCAACATGACTGTCGGTCAATATTGCATCACCTCTTTACTCTCTCAGCAGGGATGGTCAGGTAAACAGACAAGACGAATTATTAACGTAAGATGATTTGCAAATACCAAATATCTGCTTGAAAGCAGAGAAAGAAAATGTGCCGACCACTGAAAATTCCACGTAATCAGTACTCACAACAAATGTAATGTCTACTGCCGGAGAGGAGAAGAGATCGACCCAATGATTGTGTGACAGAATGGTTGTCATGAATGTTGAGTTTCCCAGACTTTCTTTTCTAGCACTGCATCCACCATCAGCAAGCCCTCTGTGGAATATTTTTAAACATGAATGATGTTAAGAAACTGTGGTCAAACCTGTTAACAGGATTGGGGCGCACTCCCTTCAAAGGAGGCTGCTCAAAGGGTTGTTGAAGGGCTAGAAATAAAGTATGAAGAACTACTCCTCCATAATGAGGTGCGTTGGCTAAGCATGGGCAAAGTTCTATATCGTTTCAAACAACTTCTGCCAGCCAGGGTAACATTTGTGCAAGAACGTGATGAAGAAACATTAATGGGGATTGTAAAAGGTTCTTAGTGACTTCAAGGCTTCAATATGCGTCGCTGACAAACACAAATGCTTGCCTTTTGGTTCAAATCTCAAATGTTACAATTAAATGACTCAGCATATTCAAAACCATTTTTTTTAAAATTACTATTTACATTTAAAACTACCCAAAAATTATCATCGCTAAACAAATGTTCATTGTGAGACAGCCAATAGAAGACAATATCTATACAAAAACAGTTATACCTCCAACTCGCTCTGCCGCCCTGGTGAAACCACAAACATGGTACACCCTTCAGGTGGCACATAACTCAGTCTTATCTTCTGTGCTCCTGCAAAAGCGCAATGCCTGTTAACAGTGATAATCTTTTGGGAGTAATCAAATTACAATGGCAACTTGTACATAACTGCCTTCCATGACTCCCACCTACGATACTTGATCCTTCGATCTCCTTTGCGCGCGCGCACACACACACAGTGACTGGTAGAAATGCGTACGATATTAACAAGTGACTTTATAATTTGTACAGACTAAATTTAGCAAGGTGGCAATGACGTAGTCTGACTCGGGTCACAAAATTTCCATATCGAACAACAAGGTACTAAACGAAATTCTTCTCTGTTAAACAGAGATAAAATACCTAAGCGTCAACGTTTAATTTCGTCATTTCCATGGTTGGTGTTTTAAATGGATTTTGCCAGGGTAACGGCCTCGCTGACCTACTCTTTGCGATATTGATATACCGCGGACAGAGCTTGAACCTGCCCAGCGTTTTACCCTTATCACCAGGCCTGACAGCATGATCCGGACTGTACTGTCGCGTGAGTCCTGGATGTAGCAGTCAAACCGACTGACAAGATCGAACTCTCAAAGCTTTTACGATAACGACTTGAGAGGTTTATTAATCTGTCTCTCATTCAAACAAGACTTTCCAAAGTCTTCAGCGGAACTTTCATTTCTACAAGCTGAATTTTTAAACGTCTCAAAAAGCCTTCCAGACGTTTTAGCTTGCTCGCAAGCAGAATTTTTGATGTTTGATATTTAGGTAAGGGTGCTAACTGTACAGTCTCCAAAATGTGCCCAACAGTAATTCGCCTCTTATAATTTAAGACCGAAATTCCATGAGTTATCATTTATAACGTTATCTTTTGTTTTCAATAAAGACATTTAATGTGTCTCGTTTCCCTAGCACGCGGGAGGATATTGTCTATAGGAAAGTTATCGACAAATTTCATTTGTCGGAAATCAGAAAGGATTAACTATATTCGGTGTTTATCTTTCTCAGTGCATGGAACCGTTGATAAACGTATACTGATAACCGTGAAATTGGTGGTTGGTGTTTCTGCTACGAAACATTTTCACACTAAAAAAAATGTGTCCTGAAGTTATGGAATGCTTCGAGAGATGGCCCTTTGCAAGTGTTTTCAATCCATTAATAAATGAATATGTAAAAGTAGTGTGAAAGTGGTTCAATCCTTCATAACCATCACGGGCAAGAGATGAGATTGACGACCGGCGACACGACATTTGTGACCGTACATCTCTGGGAAGGTTAAGGCGGCCGGCGTGATGCTGACCACATCCCCCCTAGTGTGCCGATGGTCAAAAAAATATGGGCCTATCATATTCCCAATATGCCTCAATGGGCGTGTAACGGGATCCTTGACCTTTTACACACCCACCCTCGTGGGATGCTAGACGTGAGTTCAGTTGTAGTGTTGATAATAAGAGTACTGTGCTCAGTCTGTAGCTGTTTGGTGTACAGCAGTGGCCATAACATAAACGATTCCTCTAACTTGACCTCACATTTGTGGGTGCTAGCTGACACTAACTGGTTGACAGCGGGTTGGAGCTTTACAAGAAATTGTGAGTGAAAGTTGTTGTTTAATAAAACAACACAACTTCCATTACTTCAGAATAGCAGAGATAAAGAGAGTTTGTCTAGAAGGGAGGGATATTGAAGAGCTGCATGTGACTAACGCCTGAGACGAGGCTTGACGGCAAGACAGATTTTGGTGAACACATTTCTGATAGTTATTTAGCTTAGAATGATGAAAGTAAGAAAGTCAGGTGATACTGATATCAGCAAATAAACGGTTCACAAGAGAACGAGAACATTAATGGTATGCGGGAGCAGGAGTAAGGCGAGAGGGGGGGGGGGGGGGGGGAGGGGGGGGGGGGGGGGGGGGGGGAAGAAATCAGAATGAACCCAGTGTTGGAATGAGATACTGTGGTCGTGGTTTATCAGCGCCTGACTGCTCGGTTTTATCATCCAAGATGGAGATGTTTAAGTAAAGCTACCCGGCTTCTATTTCTATGCGTGAAATTTTAGGTGTGAAAAAGGCAGTAAGAACGATTGTGTGTGTGTGTCTACCGGCGTACCTAAAGTGACTGATATGATTCAAGGGGAAGGGATATTTTTTTTTTAAAAGCTATTACCGCAGGTCTGTTGGATATTTTTCAAATACTTCTAAGCATCCCTCCAGGCATGAGTGGGGTCTCCTAAGGACTCGAGAAACACTAGACACACTTGTTATTTCTTGCCAGCCTGAGTATGAGTGACTAGAAAGAGCGAACTGCAGGACTTTGACAGAGTTCCATTGTAGTTCAACCCATGCTCATTGTCATCGTGACAGCACGGGACCCAAGGAACTATACACGCGCTTCAAGAGCCACAAAGAATTTGTCTTGATGATTATGAAGCTTGTATCCTTCATATAGACACTCCATACATAGACAGGAGTGAAGAGTGACATAGCCTCAGCTAGCACTGTGACAATCACTTTAACCATTATCTTTTATGTGGTCAAAGTAAGAACAGTGGCTTTACAGTTAGTACACCGAAAGACAATATGTTTAAACTTGAGAGCAGGTATTCATAAGGTCGTAAAGAGTTCTTGCCACGACGTCAGGAAATGTTTATGGGTGCTTCACACCTCACGTGACGTGTCCATGTTGTTCTTAACGATTTTACTGCTAGACCTGTCGGTTGTATGTAAGAGCGAGAACTTTTATCATAATTTTTTTTAGGAGGTGAGAGAGTTAGGCGAAATGAAATGGAATACAAATCCTGGTCCGTTACTTACGGGCCTGCGGGATGAAATCATTATCCGCCATTTGATGCATTTGTATCCTGGCGTGTGACAAGAAAGGTGTCTTAAAATGCGCATATTCAGGGTCAGGTTAAACCATACTGAAGAATAGAACGCCAGACTCTTAGAAACGCTGTCCGGTCTGTGTTTAAACATGTCAAAACTTGAGAAAATAGAGCTGTCAGAAAATTGGATCCTGTTTGTGTTCACCTGTGTGGGGATGCGTGGGAAAGCGGGTGTATATTGATATGTGCGTGTGCCAGACTTTGACAAAGTGAAAGAACCCCCAACAGAATGGTGTGAATCGGACAAGGAACGCCTCATTTTTCTCGTGGAGACAATCATATTCGTTTATTGGTACAAGTAATATCGACAGGCTAATTATCGACGCTAACTGACATCTTGCTGAAAATGAGACTTCATTCACGACCACAAGTCAAATAGGGAGACAAAATGGCATGGTATCAACAACACGTTTTGTTTTTAGTCTCCAAATTCAGACCGCTAATTTTGTTTATATTTGGACATGCGCCCTAATATAATCTACGGACCCTGGTCTAGATTCAACAAAACGAGAAAAAAACCCAATATTTCAAACCAAAAAAAAAAAAAAACACTGTGACAAATAATTTAGGCGCTTCAAAATGTGTTATACCCTGCAAGATCACTTAAATTTTTTGCGCACAGCAACGACTAACACAGACTAGGATGCTCTATAGTTATCACTCAAGTGTCGTGAAATGACATCTGGTCCACATCACGAATTCAAATAACTCTGGTCTTAACGGCGCGCCATACATTATAAAAAGATAGGATACCCCGACCAATGAAAACGCTTGTTTACAACTGCAGGGAGCATCAAGATGGCCAGACCCTATTTTGTGTAACATGATTTACTTAGGAATTTTGGTACAACAGTATAAAAGAAGTATCACTTGGCAGAGGTTTTCAACACGATATTAGGAATGTTACTCTACCCGTAAGTAGTAATACTTTTACTAATACTATTATAGGACGGGAGAAATCTTAGGTTAAATGCATTCGAAGCTTCAGGTTGGCCTAAAGTTAGCTGTTTAAACTATGCATAACAGAAAATGCTAGTAGTAACCAAAGAGATTATTATTATTATTATATATATATATATATATATATATATATATATATATATATATATATATATATATATATATATATATATATATATATGTGTGTGTGTGTGTGTGTGTGTGTAAAGCCTAATTCTAAGTATAAGGAAAACTTTACTTGACTAAAATCGCATCAAGAATAACGGAGATAATTTAAAAAGCATTTTTCCTACATTGAAGGATAGGCAGAATAGTCCCACATTTTCTGATCTTTATTACATCTTTTGGGATTTCCGTCTCATACGGACGAGGCTAGACTATAAATAGAATCACCTAACAAATTTCTGTCAGTCACAATTTGAAAACACAGAAAGCGGGGGAAGCAGTGCATAGATTAATGCCAGCGTTTGCCTTTCTGCAACTGTAGCAGACCTTATTCACCATTGAGGGCCAGTATGTGTGTGTGTACCTGAGGGTAAGACCGAATTTATTCATATATATATTCATATATTTATATATTTATATTTATATTTATATATTTATATATATATATATATATATATATATATATATATATATATATATAATAGTGTCTAATAATAATAATTAATCCACTGTGCGATACGATGTGTATAAGATGTGTAGGAATGGACTGTGTCTTCTGATGAAACTTACAGGCCCATGTGTACTTCTAGAGGCAAAGCCCGCCTTCGGAAATATTTAAATATATTGAGAGAGATGGCTAATTGTGTCTGTAAGTTGAGAAATATATTTAAAGAAGTATTTCTTGAATGGAATGAGACACTTGACAGGAACATAAAGAAGGATGAAAGGGATTGATTCACAGTATCGTTTGACATCTTGTTAAATAGTTTTACTTACAACCAAATTATGGTATGGAGGCGAATCATGGGACGATACTTATAAATTAAAAGGTAGAATTAAATTGTGATCATTTTGTATTAAAATGATTGTTGTTGACTACACTATACCCTGTGCTTCTGCTGCACGCTTATCTGAAACTGTCTATCGTCCCCATCTGTGTCATAAGAGGGGTATGGATAGAAAATACAGGGATTGCGTTTGAATTCATTGCAGGTTTAATCCTTTAAACACAAGCTTCAAAAAGCAGAAGAGGCTACTCTTACTAAAGTTTCATCGTATGCAGTGCCAGTTGGTGATAACAGGCCCGTCATCACGTGAATACTTACTGGAACAAGTTCAGCTGAAATTGTGTTTCCAGCATATAAAGGAGCCAGCTGCCGTGATACAGATAAGTTGCGTACTGCAACTGTCAAGCTTATCCAGCTCAAATAAAGAAACATATTTTCCAGTTCAGGATGACTAAAATAATATAGTGTTTCACAACTTTAAATAATAATAATAACCAATTCAACTAATGAATACTCCAGCCAGAGAAGTTGTCTACAAGATGATAGACATTGTGAACCAAGAAAAAAGAACATTTATTTAATTATTATTATTTATTTCATACTGTAACATATTTGAGTTCAACATTTTCAAACAGAGAAAAATATCTGTTAATTAAATTGTAAATATTCACCAGAAGACTTTTCTTAAGTTCTTTAAGTTGAATTTTAGTTCTTCTTGGTGAATATAAATATTATATATATATATATTACCCCTAGCAGAGTCAGAAACATATAATCACAGAGGCGGATCAAGGGAGAGGTAGCAGTTAGGGACTCAGAGTACTACATCATCATCTTCTCTGGGAACTTACATAGCTTGACCCTACCTTTGTGTCTATATACCCTTATTCTCTTCAGAGAAAGGGGGTATTACTGATAAGACCAGACTCTTATCTGGCACTATCCTGGTATCATCTGATACATCTTTATGTCCAGGTCTTAATTCCAGGTTTTTATTCTTAATAACATCTCAAACCTCTCGTGACATCAAGTACAGGCCAAAAAATGAAACAGTATGTAGTCGGCTTGTGTATTAAGATTGCAGTGCAAACTGACGAATAAAATTGGTATTAAATATTCATATGTCATGATATGTTATTATAAGAAGGCGAAAAGTGTGCAGCTGTAGCAAACAAAGCTGGTGAGAGTTCGGATAAACCATAGCATTTCGTGGGCATTTACAAGGTGGTCTGATTATGGGTCTAACAATATGAATGTTACTAGATGGTTCACATTATATTCACTTTGGTTAGCTTTCATTAACACGTTATGAATTTTAATTGAAGAATAATTTTAAGTCGTGCTATTAGACTGGACGTGTATTTGAGAAAGTGTGCAACCAGTGTTATTTTGTATTATACAATTACAAACATAGCCACAACCACAGTGGAGCTGACATTTACATGCGAGTGACAACAAAGTTGGCGAACTATCTACATATAAATATCAGTTTCAAATTAAGGGGTAGTACTTCTGGGGTAAAAAAAACTCAGCATTTTTTTCCAGGTCTTAATTCTCCGTTTTTTCTTTAAACAATTTAGCCAGACATCAGTAGGAATAATCCTCTAATTATCTTAAGTAGACTTCTAAAATACAAAGGTAAGTTCAGTGTTTCCAGACTCACTCACGTACATGGAAGAGGCTTCAGGAATAAGCTTCAGGAAGCCAAGATTTCACAACAAACTCCGCCTAACTGTGAAGCTGTGACAGGCGACTATTATCTTCATCGCTAGGCGTGGGGCTTCTTTTAAAGAAAGATTTCAACGCAAGGAATATTTGGGATGTTCTGGAGTTGAAGTGTGCTAAGCACTGATAAAACAGTGCAGTACCTCCAATAATAAATAACCAAGACACAAACACAAATATAATTAAGGAGTAAGGCAAGTCATAAACTATATTCACAATATTGATGAGATTATGGAATATAATATGAACCGTGCATCATTTCTGTGAACTAAGGAGGACAACATTGATTGATCTGTCCACATTCTAACAACAGCGACATCGACCTTTAAAATGTCTGCATATAGGTGATGAAAGTGCACAACGTTAGTTAGATATTGAGCTGTGGGAAAAACATTTTTAGCAGGAAGCTAAGCTATCAGCACATACTCATTTAGAAATTTTCGAGCTCTCACCTGTCGGCATTTTTTATTACATTTCTTGCTCACTTACGAGCTGCTAAATGGTGGTAAACTGCAAGCACTTTTGCAAAATAATGCTTAAGTAATTGTTGATGCGTGTTTAAAATCCACCAATCAGCGATGAGTTAAGAACAGGTTGACTTTTTCTGTAAGCAAGCTTCCAAAATTACCTACAGATATGTTAGCAAATAAACGCGCTGTAATAGTGCACTGCTGTCATAATCCACATGGATATAACTGTTTTTTGGATCATAATCAGCAGCAAGGTAACTGATCTTTATCTAAATTCCTCCAGTGTGTTACCAAGGCCCGAAAGGGAAAAATAAAGACTAACACTGTGCCCTTGCACGCATGTCGTAAAATCCACAAAGAAAGGTTCTCTGTTTTTTGTCCTAGTAAGACAAATTACCTTTTCCCGTTTTTTTTTTTTTTTTTTTAAATTCACCAAGCTTCGATAGCTCTCACGTGACCACATCTAATACAGCTCTCACGTGACAATTTCTAAGATAGCTCTCACGTGACCACATATAACTCCCTCATAAAGCTGGCCGTCTGAAAGTTAACAGAAAAGTCAAAAGACTGGAGAATAAATGCTGCAAATGATTATCCAGATTTCACTGGGGGACTACACCTAGAAGATGTCGACTTATACATACGTTCTGGCAGCAATAGATAAAGCTGAAGGGGCGGACAGTGACGTCAAAATAAGGATACAAAGGGTAAGAGGAGCTATGATGGGAAATATATATGGGACTATCCAGTCAAGCACGCACGAACGCACAATAACACACATATAATCACACAAACGCTGGCTTGGCCATGTCCGCCGCATGGAAGATGGTCGCATCCCGAAGGGTATCTTCTACGGACAATTAGCAGATGGCAAGAGCGTAACGGTTGGGCGACCACAGCTGAGGTTCAAAGATGTGTGCAAGAGAGATATGAGGGCACTGGACATGGATCCAGCAACATGGGAGGATGAAGCTGCCGATCGCACTCAGTGGCGATGCTATTTACGGCACCACCTCAGAGTGGGCGAAAAGAAGCTCACACAACAAGCAGAAGAGAGCAGAAAACGTCGAAAATAAGCAGCTGAGGGCTGTCACCTCAGGGGCGCATTCCCATAGTCAGTTATGACTGAAGGGCTGTCACCTCAGGGGCGCATTCCCATAGTCAGTTATGATTGAAGGGGCTATTATTAATTATTAATCACACAAAAGAATTGTCTGCTGAAAGTCTTATTGTACGGCCTTAAAATATGGAGATAACAACATTATCAATAACAGCAACAACAAAGAAGTAACAAACTTTCATAGACGATTGAAATGATTTGATAGGACTGACAATTTGGAACTAATGGAAAACATTATGACACAAACGCGTGGAACATGACGTCAGTCAAACTCACTGACTGGGGACAAGACATTTACTAAGGAAACCAGTTGACAGCATTACAAGTCAGTCCTTGTTCTGTAATCCCATGGGTAGAAGAATTAGACATGAAAGAAAGAAGTGTGTGTGTGTGTGTGTGAGAGAGAGAGAGAGAGAGAGAAAAAAAGGGGGGGGGGGGGGGGAAGAACGACTTAAAAATCATTGAAATAAAATAATCAGAGTTTTTAAAATTGAAAACATGGAAAGAACTTGAAAGGACGGCACAAGATGGGAGGGTTTGGTGTGAGCTGACTGAAAGCACGTGCTCCGTAGATAGGCGATCGATAAAGACGATTGCGTCCTTCTTACCTCCCCCCATACACACACACACACGAACGCCAAAAAAAGTTAAATGTTATCACTTTTCATTTATCACTGTTGATTGTGCACATCAAAGAAGAAACGTGTGGTACATATGTTCCAAAACAAGGAATACCTAAGACGAATTCAGTCTGCATCATGATAGCGCTCTTCCAGAATACACCGTTTGAGAATCTGTCCTGTGACATTTGAGCCGTAATGAAGGGCAGAAAGTCAGGTTGCAAAACACCGCAGTCATTTATTTACTCAGGAAGATCGAAATGAAGAAGAGGACGCGAAATATGGCTGACAACTGATGTTCATGTAGGTGGAAACGTTGAGAAACATCATCGGATTAGCCGTGTATTGGATAAAACAGCAGAGTGGTTGAGAAGACAGCAGATGTATGAATCTCAGACATTTTTTCATTCCATGTCAGAGCTTGAGATGTACAAGCAGTAACAGGGCTACCACGGGTTCTGTTTACCTTACATGTAGAGTACGCCTTACACGTAAATTACTGCACGTTTACATAATTCTTCTCGGTTTGTGAGCGAATGAGTTGAAACGTAAAAACCCAAGACATGGGTCTCCTTTGCAATACACAATGGAGAAAACCTTTTCTGACCATACAGCTTGCTAATTTCCAAAACCACTTGCCTGTAATGGTGTTTGATGGTATTGTATGATGTTGATATTACTAAATGTAATTGTATGAGGCCAGCTGTGAAGGCTCCTGAGATAAAATGTAGTTGAGAATTGTCAGAAGGCCTTTCTTGCTACCACTACGACCTCACACTTAATTTTTTTTAATGAATGTGGCTACGTAAAGTGTCTAGGGTACTGTTATGTAGTGTGGTGTGATAGTTTATAAATACACCCACAGATATTTAAGAAGACTAATAATATTAACAAATGTTAAAATACACTGAACTAACTCACGTGTGTAAAATTTTTTGATATAAGTATATTACATTTATTTTGTTCTGTGTCAATTTTTTAGGTTGACCAGAACTTAAAAGGATTTAGAAATTATGAAAAAATGCATGGAATATTATATCATAAATGCAATAGTGTACATATATATGTACTATACTAGTTAGTTTTATTAAAATGTTCTAGTAGCCATCTACTTGGGAGGATAGTACTGTTTGTGCTGTTGGGGTGGCCTCATCACACCTGTCTATATTGACTACACAGTGTCCAGAAAATGGTGGGAATCTTTATGGGGTTCTTAGTAACTAAAGGGCGTTGGTGAAAGTCCAGCAGACCAGAGGCTCACTCATCTGTTAGTTGTAGCTCTGGTGCTGAAATCAGGTGGTCCCACCTCTCCGTGCTGGCGGGCAATAATGGTGGTCTCTGTCACAAATACTGCACAGATACACTCGAGTAAAGTCACCAACTGAATAGACCCTGCTTTGTTGACGACAGAAACTCGCAGCTCTGCAATCAAAGTATGGGCCATGTGTCAAAATCTATTCTCTACCCACGTCTGGACACAACAGTGACACAACAACCACATCATACAGACAGGTCAGATCTCTCTGACCAAACAGCACATTTACCATGGTGGTTTTACATCAGATAGATCCTCCCAGACCATAGATCCTGAAAAATGTTTATTAGTTTTCGGCCCTAAAAGAGGATAGGTAATATGTATCCTTATTCTCAACACTTGATCTGTCTTGCATAATCCTTGCTGGAGTTTATGTACATTGTTGGTCCCTAGACCCTGACTAGGGCGGGGGGTCTAGAGCAAATCCCTACTTGTTTGTAAGGCTAGATTTCGATATGGCAGTATCAAATCACTCGAACATGAAACAATATTCAAAATATATAAGGAAATAATTTCAATCTTACCAGATTATGAATAAATAACACAGAATTGCTAGCAAAACTCAGCTGAGCTGCTGGCTATAGTATGGCGTCCCTAAATTTATTTCACTTGCTTTCATATGGAATCACCACACTTTAAAATCTGTGTCTATCACTGAACAACTATTGAAGAATGGCCCCACTTTCGCGTCTGAGCGCTAATGATATGATTGTCTGTGGCCAATCACTGCCTAGGTTATTTGAATTCAAAATTTCTACACTAAAGTCATTTCAGTCATGCTTCAGTCAAGTATGGATGTTTATCTGTTAGTCTGTCCGTCTCTACTTGTGTTTTCTAAAAAAATGTGCTTGGTTTTTGAACCAACCTTTCTCTCCCCTCCAAAATTTTGTCGTTAAAAGTTATATTTAGACACAGCTACCGCTCAAAAACCCTCTCCTCCATACTAAGTAAATTTGAACACCTGCGTCCAAGGTCGTGTTTTTGTGTGCAAATTGCGACACTTTTTTATTCAACACAGTCTGTCGATGATGTGAACTACACTGTCTTTTGTCATTATCTTCAATATTATCTATCCGTTTGTAAAATTAAGACCATCTTAGTTCACTGCTCAGAATAGGCCATCCGGCCAGCTAATTTTTATATTCCTAACATTAATATTAAGAAAAAATTACTTTTTAATTTTTGTAATATTCCTAACATCTGCGTTTTACCGCTCCATTCAAATCAAAAGCTTGGTATCGCAAAAGCGTCCAATAAATGACTGTGGCGTAACATATCTAGGGTCCCTTCTGTGGAGTTGCTTACTTTTTATGTCAACTTGGGAAACGTGACTTTTCTTCGTTTCCCCCCCAATTGCGTCTCCTTAGCCTTTCCAGTCATATTTTTTTTCTTTTTGATCCGCCGTTCCCCTCCTGTCTAGCAAGTCAATTATTATGGAGGATGATGACCCGCGGTCTAGGCGATCATGTACATCAGCAGCCTACGCATTATGTTTTTATCCTTAAATGTTATCTTTGGAGGGATTTTACCGTTGTATCTCTGTCAATTTCACTACACATCTCCCCACTTGAAAACATGCCTATGGCAAGTTCCAAAACCAGCGATACACATAGGTAAAATTACTCCTCACGTCTGCCACTACTCTAATTTTGATCACAGGGGTGCCGACTGAGGAAATCTGCACCGACATTCAATTTGCCTGGGATATATTGGATACTAAACTGATAAGGTTGAAGCAATAAAGACCACCTCAGCAATCTTGCGTTTTCATGCTTAGCCTGAGACAAGAACACGAGAGGCTGATGGTCCGTCTCCACCACAAATGTCCTACCATACAGATAGATTTGAAACTTCTTTATTGCCCAGATTAATGCTAAACATTCCTTTTCGCTTGTGGAGTATCCTTGTTCCGCCTTATTCAATTTGCGGCTTGCATAAGCGACTGGTTTCAGTTCCCCATCAGGTGAAGATGATCTTTGCAACAAACCCCTCCGAGTCCTACATTACTTGCATCGGTTCTTAAGACAAAGTCCTGTGTCAAATCAGGCAGTTTTGAGAATAGGCTTGCTAGTGAGTTTTTCCTTTAACTCTTGGAACGCTAGTTCACATTGTGCAGTCCAAATAATTTTATCTGGAAGTCCCTTGCGAGTCAAATCAGTCAGAGGAGCACAAATAGCGTTAAAATTCTTGATGTATTTCTGATAAAATCCGCATAACGACACGAATGATCGCACGTCCTTTTTTGTTTGCGGCCTAGGTGCTCTCTGCAGTTTTTCCAAATTCTTAGGATCAGGGGTCATATTACCCTGATATACAGTGTGTCCCAAGAATTCTAACTCTTTGCATCCAATACAACATTTTGTTGGCCTAGCAGTTAAGTTCGCCTCCCGAAGTCTATCAAACAACATCTCCAGAGCTTCAATGTGTTCTTCAAATGTCTCGGTGGCGACGAGAATATCATCCATGAAATTTGTGATACATGGGTTATTCAGGGGATCCAACAATTTTCGCATCATCCTTGAAAACACACTCGGAGCATTTTTCAGTCCGAATGGTAGCATATTGAATTCATAATGTCCATCCGAAGTGCTAAAAGCCAAATAAGGTCTCACTTCATGCTTCACTGGGATCTTGTAATAGCCTTTACTAAGATCCACCTTTGAAAAGTATTTTGCCTTGTTCAGTCTGGCAAATAACTGTTTTGTGTCTGGTAATTGATCCACTTGTCCTTCTGTGACAGCATTCAGTTTCCTGTAATCTATGCACAGTCTGTGTTCCCCAGACGGTTTTCTCAACAAAACGACACTAGAACTAAAAGATGATTCACTGTGCGAAATAATCCCTCCTTCAACAAATACTCTATTTCTTCCTTCAATGCCTTCTCCTTCGCGAACGGAATAGAATAGGCTCTCATACAGATTGGGTTTGAGTCTACCAGTTTCATGTCATACTGTAGCAAATTTGTATGGCCTGGTTTATCTGTTAATACATCTGTATGTTCCTCCAGAACTTGTTGAACTCTCTCCCTCTGGTTTTTTAGTCAGGTGCTTACTGACTTTTACCTGTGCTGCTGTTTCACAAGGATGTAATGGGTATTCATGTGAGGTGAGTGGTTCCTTTTGCATCTGGGTTGCAATAGCCAAGGTCAATAAAGGGGTGCTTTCCTGGAGTGGTCTGTCCAGATACTTCTTTAACAGGTTTACATGATAAACTTTTTCCTTCCCCTTTTTGTCAATTTTATAGTTTGTTCTAGACACCTTCTCTAGAACCGTATATGGACCTTGCCAACCAATTTGTAATTTATTCTGGCTTCCGGGTAGTAGAAGCAGCACCTTCTCTCCGACTGCCAGTTCCCTGTCCTTTGCCTTCCTATTAAAATATGCTGCATGTTTCTTCCTGGCTTGTTTCAAATTATCATTTGCCAGTTTCCATCCAGCTTTCAAACGAGTGGTCAGTTCGTTCACATATTGATACGATGAGGTAACAGTCTCTTCCGCCTTCTCATCTGTCCAGGTCCTTAATAAAGCTTCTAAAGGACCTTTTATTGGCCTCCCAAATAGCAGAGTTGCGGGAGCCATCCCGGTTGAACTATGTGGTACCTCCCGTTACGCAAACAATGCGGCGGGCAGGAATTGATCCCACAGATCCGGTTTTTCGTGTGCCAGCTTTCTCAGGATAGAAATGAGAGTCCCATTGAACCTCTCTACCTGGCCGTTCCCTTGTGGATGGTACGGACTACAATGAAAGTGCCTGGCTTGAAATAGCTTAAAAACTTCTTCCGTTAGTTTCCCCTTGAACTGAGATCCATTATCCGTCAAGATTTGATGTGGGAATCCTAATCGGGTAAATATTGTAAGTAGTGCCTCTGCTACATGTTTTGAATCAATTGATGGCAGGGCTACCGCCTCTCCCCACATAGAACAAGTGTCCACCAGAGTAAGGATGTAACTGTTCCTCCTCTTGGTCCGAGTGAGAGGTCCTACAATATCCACTGCAACCCTCTCAAAAGGTGTTCCCACTATGGGCATTTCCCCTATAGTTGCAGGAGCAGTCCAGTGCTTTGGAGCTACCCTTTGACATTCTGGGCAGGATTTGACATATCTTTTTATATCCTCCGTTATCCCTGGCCAGAAGTAATGACAAGCTATACGCTGTCCTGTGGCGCTGATCCCCATGTGCCCACTGAAGGGAATCGCATGCCCGAGTTCCATCACTTTATCTCTATATGAAGTGGGAAGAACCAGCTGGTTGTGACCATTTGTTCCAGTTTCGGCCTTCCTGTATAAGAGTTTGTTCTTCATGAAATATTCCCCCTTGCTCGGAGGTGTGTGGCATTTGGGCAATTTTTTAAAACAGGGCTTAAGTGTCCTATCCTCAGCCTGCGCCTTCCTCATCTCCTCTGGATGAGCATTTATAGGTTCACCTTCTTCCTCCTTCTTCTGTGACCTGGTCTGCACTGTCGCCATGATCACAGGTTTCTCGGGATTCCCCAAGAAGACGTATCTACACCCCAATATCAGAGGGTAGATTGGTTCATCTATCACTGCTGCTCTGATTTCTCCTTCCACATAGCGAGTTTTCACCGTTATCCTTGCGATGGGAAGTGTCATGAGTGGTATGTCCTTAGTCGCCCCTTGTATTTCCACTGTTTCTGTGGTATACTGACTTGGGTCCACTAGGCTAGACTTCACAACTGAATCATAATCCAAACCTGTATCATAAAGGCACCTTATGGTGACCCCATTACAAATAACATCCTCACAAACTGGGGGGTGATAAGGTTCCTGTTGTCCCTTAGGATTAACCTTTAATCTTTGCGTCCCCGACTTCATTGCAGCAATGTTTGAAGGTTTCCTTCTGCAAAATTCGGTGTTATGGTTATCCTTCTTGCACCATTTACACCATCTTTTTCCTTGGTTCAACGGTTTTCTTTCATTGAACTTTTGGTCATTGAACTGTGAGTTTCTGTCGCGATAGTCATTTCTTGGCCGCTCAAAGTTTGTCCTACCTTTATTTCCCTGCTCTCTATTATCAAATTTGTTAAATTGCTGTGGAGCTTTAAAATTGTCTATGTGCTTCTTCTTAGCACCACTTACCTCTGCCTGGGCTGCCTGATACCTCTCAGCAACATTTAAAATTTCCCCCAACTTCTCTGCACCTTGTTCCATGAGAAATTTTCTCATGTCTGGAGCCATGGACTCTCTCAATTGCTCAATCATGATCATTTCTTTAAGATCTTGGGTCTTCCCCAGAGCCGTCCATTTCTCCAAATAGGTTTCTAGTCTAGCAGAGAATTGGTGGTATGTCTCCCAGACATCAGTTTAGCATTTCTAAATTTCTTACGATAAAATTCACCATTCTTCTCGTACCTTAATAACAAAGCCTGCTTTAACATGTCATAATTGTCTTGGTCTTCCCTGTTCATTTTAGCAAATACTTCATAAGAAGTACCCCTCAATCCCTGTGATAGCTTTAAACTCCACCTCTCTCTCTCTAACCCATATGTAGTAGCTAATAACTCAAAACGTCCTAGGTACCCCTCTATGTCATCGTCTTTCTCAACAAAATGGTCTAAATGAAACCCCATAGCTGAGTTTGAGGCTCCCAGACTGGGCGTAGCATCTGAGGCAAAAGGGCTGGCACCATTTTCAGGGGCCGGGCCTTGTAATTCCAGCTCCCTTAGTCGTAATTCGTGCTCCCTCTGCAACCTTCTATCTTCTGCCTCCCTTTCGGCAGTCAACCTTTTTTCTTCTGCCTCCCTTTCGGCAGTCAACCTTTTTTCTTCTGCCTCCCTTTGCTGTCGTTTTTCTTCTGCCTCCCTTTGCTGTCGTTTTTCTTCTGCCTCAATCTGCAGCCTCTTAATTTCTCTATCAGCCTCAATTTGTAACCTCTTCTCTTCAGCTACCTTTCCATCTTCCCTTTCAATATATTTATCACATTCGGCCGTTACGTATTGAATTAAAATCTGACCATCCATTCCCATCTCCTTCGCGGTGAGCACAGCAGCTGATCTAAATTTTGCCAGCTCCGCCATACTTTTTAGACAATATAATAATATACAAGATAAATCTCTAACCAGTAAATACACTAAGTACTTCTTATGACTATAGTCTAACTAATTCTAACTAACCAGTTAACTAATTAATTATTACTGGCTGTGAAGATTCACCAACTTTTATCTGCAGGGACACTTTTAATTTTAAAGGAAATTTTACAATTTATTTCCCTACTTTTATTTCTCCCACCAGGAGATCCTAATATTACTGTTGGGCTAATTATCCCTGGACAAGACCCCAATATATGTAGTGGTGTTGATGGTATTGTATGATGGTGATATTACTAAATGTAATTGTATGAGGCCAGCTGTGAAGGCTCCTGAGATAAAATGTAGTTGAGAATTGTCAGAAGGCCTTTCTTGCTACCACTACGACCTCACACTTAATTTTTTTTTAATGAATGTGGCTACGTAAAGTGTCTAGGGTACTGTTATGTAGTGTGGTGTGATAGTTTATAAATACACCCACAGATATTTAAGAAGACTAATAATATTAACAAATGTTAAAATACACTGAACTAACTCACGTGTGTAAAATTTTTTGATATAAGTATATTACATTTATTTTGTTCTGTGTCAATTTTTTAGGTTGACCAGAACTTAAAAGGATTTAGAAATTATGAAAAAAATGCATGGAATATTATATCATAAATGCAATAGTGTACATATATATGTACTATACTAGTTAGTTTTATTAAAATGTTCTAGTAGCCATCTACTTGGGAGGATAGTACTGTTTGTGCTGTTGGGGTGGCCTCATCACACCTGTCTATATTGACTACACAGTGTCCAGAAAATGGTGGGAATCTTTATGGGGTTCTTAGTAACTAAAGGGCGTTGGTGAAAGTCCAGCAGACCAGAGGCTCACTCATCTGTTAGTTGTAGCTCTGGTGCTGAAATCAGGTGGTCCAACCTCTCCGTGCTGGCGGGCAATAATGGTGGTCTCTGTCACAAATACTGCACAGATACACTCGAGTAAAGTCACCAACTGAATAGACCCTGCTTTGTTGACGACAGAAACTCGCAGCTCTGCAATCAAAGTATGGGCCATGTGTCAAAATCTATTCTCTACCCACGTCTGGACACAACAGTGACACAACAACCACATCATACAGACAGGTCAGATCTCTCTGACCAAACAGCACATTTACCATGGTGGTTTTACATCAGATAGATCCTCCCAGACCATAGATCCTGAAAAATGTTTATTAGTTTTCGGCCCTAAAAGAGGATAGGTAATATGTATCCTTATTCTCAACACTTGATCTGTCTTGCATAATCCTTGCTGGAGTTTATGTACATTGTTGGTCCCTAGACCCTGACTAGGGCGGGGGGTCTAGAGCAAATCCCTACTTGTTTGTAAGGCTAGATTTCGATATGGCAGTATCAAATCACTCGAACATGAAACAATATTCAAAATATATAAGGAAATAATTTCAATCTTACCAGATTATGAATAAATAACACAGAATTGCTAGCAAAACTCAGCTGAGCTGCTGGCTATAGTATGGCGTCCCTAAATTTATTTCACTTGCTTTCATATGGAATCACCACACTTTAAAATCTGTGTCTATCACTGAACAACTATTGAAGAATGGCCCCACTTTCGCGTCTGAGCGCTAATGATATGATTGTCTGTGGCCAATCACTGCCTAGGTTATTTGAATTTCAAAATTTCTACACTAAAGTCATTTCAGTCATGCTTCAGTCAAGTATGGATGTTTATCTGTTAGTCTGTCCGTCTCTACTTGTGTTTTTAAAAAAATGTGCTTGGTTTTTGAACCAACATTTCTCTCCCCTCCAAAATTTTGTCGTTAAAAGTTATATTTAGACACAGCTACCGCTCAAAAACCCTCTCCTCCATACTAAGTAAATTTGAACACCTGCGTCCAAGGTCGTGTTTTTGTGTGCAAATTGCGACACTTTTTTTTATTCAACACAGTCTGTCGATGATGTGAACTACACTGTCTTTTGTCATTATCTTCAATATTATCTATCCGTTTGTAAAATTAAGACCATCTTAGTTCACTGCTCAGAATAGGCCATCCGGCCAGCTAATTTTTATATTCCTAACATTAATATTAAGAAAAAATTACTTTTTAATTTTTGTAATATTCCTAACATCTGCGTTTTACCGCTCCATTCAAATCAAAAGCTTGGTATCGCAAAAGCGTCCAATAAATGACTGTGGCGTAACATATCTAGGGTCCCTTCTGTGGAGTTGCTTACTTTTTATGTCAACTTGGGAAACGTGACTTTTCTTCGTTTCCCCCCCCGCCCCCCCCCCCCCCCCCCCCCCCCCCCCCTCCCCCCCCCACCCCCCCCCACCCCCCCCCCCCCCCCCCCCCCCCCCCCCCCCCCCACCCCCCCCCCCGCCCCCCCCCCTCCCTCCCCCCCCCCCCCTCCCTCCCCCCCCCCCCCCCCCCCAATTGCGTCTCCTTAGCCTTTCCAGTCATATTTTTTTTCTTTTTGATCCGCCGTTCCCCTCCTGTCTAGCAAGTCAATTATTATGGAGGATGATGACCCGCGGTCTAGGCGATCATGTACATCAGCAGCCTACGCATTATGTTTTTATCCTTAAATATTATCTTTGGAGGGATTTTACCGTTGTATCTCTGTCAATTTCACTACATTGCCAAGCAGCAAAAGTCCAAGGTGGCGCCATCTCTGTTGGAGCCAAACCTTTGCTGGCGCCTCTCGAATTAGCTCTACTTTGCAGCAGACTATTTGTGATGAAACGCATTGAAACCAACGAAATATTAAATTATTATTATTGTTTTGTTTTTGTTTCCCTTCTCTTGATGTAAAGTAGAGAATCTAAAAGCATTGAATGATGTCGGAATACCAGAGACGCTGAAATGTGCTCTATAGATAATAACAATAACTTAGAAGCAACTATAACAATCACTCTCTAGGTGCTTCCAAGTTTATACATATGTTTTTTTTCCCTAAGTAATGTTAAGCTGCAATTAATAACAGTATGGTGCTCCTAGGGCACAGGATAATACAGGAGCAGAACTTATAAAGAAAGTAAAATATCGAAGCAACAGCAGGCTAACAAACATTTTTGATAAACCAGGTTAATACATAGTGCAACATGTTTCAAGATTGCTTACGTGCAAGATAGACTAAACACCGGCGCAGCCATCTCGGAATCTCCAGCCGCCGAATGTCTCCGAGGTAAGCATTTATTATTCCTTTTCACAGATCACTTTTTTTTCTGCTGTTCTTGTCACTTGGCGAGAATCCTTACAATGGAGGAAATTTTGCAAAGGTGCAACAGATTTATTCACATTTGTCATGCGGGTTTAACCTTCTCTGTGGACAGAAATTTCCAATTTTGCCTTGACTATTTTCGTACGAAACTGGTCACATAAGCACGCACGTATAATATAAACAGTTTTACCTCTTTCATCTGTATACAAACATACACATACAGAAGTACACACGTATTAAAATAGACCCGATCTGCCATACCTCGCGGGCATACAGATGGCCTTCATATCGTTTACCGTTAACACACAACCAGTTGTTAGACATGAAGCAAAAACCATGAAACAGAGCAACGTGTGGCCGCATTATGTATAGTTTCCGGAATACAGCTTGGTATTCACTTGGAAGGTACCTTTTACATTCACAATCTCACGTGGTCTGCGTAAACTCTTTAGACTTTGGTTAGTTATGTATGCTCTTCAGATCTTTTTCTTAAAAACATCTGTTCCCTCAGGCGTTCTTCTCAGTGACAGACATATTTCTGCAACACTTCCCATGCTGGAGTAGATAGCAAGCGTCAACGTGTACCTGAAAACTGAAGCTAATTCAGGCTTATCATGCGTAGATAAACAACAACAGTCAATCAAAGCTACTTCTACTTCTGGTGCTACTGTTTCTGCTACGCTCACTTCCCTTTTCCTCAGGCTAGGTGCCTCACTGCTCATGCGAATCTGTACAGACAGACACTGTGATGCCTATCTGAAGGTCGAGTCTGTGAATTTGTCATACTGCAAACTTATACTATTGCCACTAGGGCCCTACTCTATTCACGCTTAATATCTACTGTATTTGCAGTTTCAGGACAATGAAAATAAACGGTTATATTATAAGACTAGCGAGCGTTCTAATAATTGTGTAAAACCGTAATCATTATTAATCATTAAAATTGCATTATCCCCCCGTAACGTTAGTATATTACATCTTTTCACATCAAAGTCGCAATCTTTTTTTTTATGACGCGTTTTTATTTTTTTTGGGTGCAGGAAACTGAATTCAACGAATGTGAAACAACGCTAATTTTGTCATCAATATATTTCATGGCGCTGGATGTTTTTTTTTACAAATAATCCTGCCTCTGTTGCATTTTCGGTGACAACACTGGCCACTGCAGATTACTAGGCTTCATCTATCGCCTCCGGATATCCATGTGGAACCGGAATCCAGACACCTTACCACATTCTCCAAACTGTACAACCCATGATGACCCACGAAGCCAGACCTGGCCAGAGGGTACTGAGCTCAGGCAGAAGCTATGGGGTGCCGCGCTGACCTGGAAAAGACTGTGAACTTCGTCCTGGTGACAGGACTACAGATTTAGCATGACTACAAACTGAACGCAGAAGAAGAATGTGACAACACTTCTGAAGCTTCTATACTGTCATGTTGCACTGTTACCGCGTTTCCATTCTTCTGAAGCGAAATGGAAATCAAGACATGCAGTAGAAAAAAGAAAAACATAATTATTTCCTCCCATGTTTTGGCAGGTGACTTCCTCTTATCATACTAAAAATTTAAATGTTTCGTGAAGATGCAGGGTTCGATACAACAGAGAGGAGCAAACAGTTAGACTATTGCTACCTATCAAGCACATAAAAGGCGACTATGGAGGGACCGAAATGGATTAGCTAAACCTTATTTAAACTTACAGATATTGAAAAAAGGAGATCACATCAGACCAATGCAAGCCTTAGGGAATGGATAAGAAGGTCCTATAGGACCTCATAGCAGACAGGGAACACCAAAATGAAGCTGATAGTGAACGCCAAAATGAAGCTGCACTGCCGACTTTACTTTTCAGCCAGATTTCCCGGAATCGTACTTATAATGTTAGAACTGTGTATGAGGTAGGTCGATACCGATACTGTTGGCATTCAAAATGAGAAACTTGCAAACCAGAAATTCTGGGACTAGACGAGACAAGACTGAAAGGGTGAAGAAAGGAAATTTAATGGGCGCAAGAGAAATACTGCTTCACTTAGGTCCTGCAGGCATAGATGTACCACACAGTGAGATCGTGAGTGTAATGTTGTGAAACCAAGAATAGAAGGCGATGGGAAGCGTCAAGACAGCACTCAAAACTTCCAAGAAGAAAGATAATGTGAATTTTGTCAAGAGATGGGTCCTTAAAAATGATTTTTTTTTTTAATGTTTCAAAGATGGTTTCAAAATAAGACTCCTGTGTGTCCTTGACCTGATAATATATAACGAGGAAAACTATACTGGTGTGGATATCCGCATCAACATATCATTTCCCTGTTTGCTCCCCGTTTAGAACAACTGGTTCCCTTGCAGGAAGCCTGATCCACAGCACCCATGTACTTTTACACGTTGGTCTCTATAGCAATTTGTTTGACATGATGATGATGTCAATTTTACTGGGCTGTTTTGACAAGAGCAAGATGACATTAAAACCAGTGCCTGTGCTATAACGCCAGCACGTCTTCCTTTACATTTAAGACATAGGACAGGCAAGCCTGATCTTCAGTTGTCACTCTGACAAATGGATTATAATAAATTTCAAGGTTCATTATTAAAGTAAATGTCTTGAATGTCATCTTACTTGACATTTTTGTACCGTGTTGTGCATCTTAACTTTGACAGACATTCAGACATTTGATATCAGGACATTCAGGCTTTAAAGCTTGAGAAATTTGCACTTAACACTGCTCGGGCTAATTGTTTATATAAACGCTTGCAATCACGCATGCGCAAGCAACTATCATATAAAGAACAGTTTAAATTAGATCTTGCTTGTGGGAAGACAATGCTTGTTAAGACAACAAGTTGTCATCCAAATGTCAAGGTCGGACGCATCTTAAACGCTGCCATTTTCTGATGATATCTAACAGATCCTGATAGGAACAAAAACCTCTGATGTTGTCTTTTTTCTCTGATGGTCTGTATTTACCCGCTGAATTGTCCTGAAGATCAGCATTCTGGTACAAGTCAATAACTGAGGAGGGCAGCTATAAGCTGTGACATATTATGAGAATAGTTTTCATCTATCTATTTCATTATCTACATTTTTCTTTTACCTAGCTTTCACCTACGCCTGTTCTGCTAACATAAAACTCTCCTATACTCAGAGATCTGTCTCTTTTTCTAATTTAGCACGCAGATTTTATTGCTGTTCGCTATTTCCTTTGATGAATGTTCTCGAGTAGACCTATTAGCTACGTTGAGCTGTAATTATTAACGCCAGCGATTGAAAATCGTGGTAATAGATCAGACAGCGATCAGAGCAGATTATTTGGAACCAAGGTGAGGCAAATTTCTATTACCTCCCTTGAAATCCGTTCACTAGAGCAGGTAATTAAACACGGCGAATTGCCAGATCAAAAGACATTGCTCACTAGAATGGCCATACGAGCAGAGACGTGTAAAATTTGCATTGATTAGCAAATTACGTTACGCCGGATCTCAAGCGAGTCCATACGCAACAGAGAGAGTCTGGATTTCGGTTCTAGCGTGAAAAAATGGCTTTGATTTCACGTATTCCCCAAGATCTGAACGTAGGTGCTAAATCTAGCAGAGAGTCTGGTTTTCGGTGTATAGTGTATAGTCCCTTTGATTTCAGATATATAAACCCCAGCATTCTAACTCAATTTATCCAGTACCGCCACAGAGTTCTAGAATCACTTGTATTAAGTAGAGTTCTTAGTTTTCGGTGGAGATAGTCTAAGAAGCTTGTGTGAAGGTAAATACTATACTAGTAGTCTTGCGTAATTAAAGTGGTAAAATCGTCGATTATATTTTACTAGATTTTCTGTGCAGAGTGATTTACTAGATAGGTCCGTCATTTATATTTCTCTAGGTTTTACTGTGTTACAGTGGCTAGAAGAACAAATAATAATTTCTAGCTAAACTATTCCAGCTATAAAAAAAATTTAATTAATAGCTAGGAACCAATCAGAGAATATTTTAACCAACTAGTAATGCACTGTTCATCATGAATATTGACGAAATATGTATTTATTTCTAATTCATGATGATTGATTTGTTTAAATGACTAGAATTTATTTCACGGGAGTTTTTAAATGATGAGGCAAGTTCTAAGCTTGTGGTGTCAATTTAAGTTAAATAACCGAAGTGGATAAATATATTCTATTTTACGCGGGTTAAGGATAGGATTGTGAATACTATATTATGGTTAAGTATTTATATTTTTTCTCCTTTACACAGTATTGGGTCAAACCCTAAACCTTACCAGCGGCTTCCATGTAAATCTGAGAGTAACCATACAAAAGAACAATTTAATTAGTATCTGGGTTTCTTCAAGGTAAAAACTGTCTGAGGTTGTGTTTACACCCAGAAAGAGTGTCGTGAGAAATTCTAATCCACATCTATAAATTAAAAAGTAAATGTAAAGCCTAACGAATTAATTCAATAAAGGAAAGAAGAATGGTAAAAGAACAGTGCGGTCACAATAGCGTACGCCTGTGTTATAGAACGTCATACTAGTTAAACAAGAAATCCACTTTTTCTACTTCGTCTGCATAATTGTAGCGCTTTCACGTTTGCTAGTAAAGCCTACTGCATCAAATACACGCGTTTCTAAAAATAAAACTGGTACTGTGTTTCTTAGAAAACCTTGTGATAGACACACTGCGTAATGACCTAGATTTAATATTCCATTAATGTCATTTTATGCACTACGTAAACTAAAAGACAGACGGGCTTAGAAGAGAGAGAGAGAGAGAGATGTACGGAGGAACGCATGCAATACTACCACGTCGTCTAGCGATATAAAATTAATGCCACCCCACGCGAAAGGCATGCAGGCTTGATTTTTTTTCTCAAATAAACAGTGACAAAAAACACTACCAATACGAGGTAAGGTTTTAAAAAACATGGTTAATGCTTATTAGGAAACATGACACAATACTGTTTTATGTCTGAAATCCTGACATTAGCCTGACAGTACAGAAGACACCCCATCGTATAGAAGTGAACGGGTGGTAGAAGAAAATACATATTTTGAACGAAGCCACTTAGCTCCATTAAACTTATATATTTGGGTGCCTTAGGTCTTGCTGACAAAGAATATGTTAGGTGTTAAGCAAATAGTCTAATAATTAACAAATTATAGCCAAAATATTATAGTGGTGTTGTCTGACAACACAGGATCATATTTGCTCATAATGGCGTGTTTGGACACTGCTTTAGAGGAAATGAGGCCACCACGTTAAATTCGATTTGATTGGCTAGAATAATATGTAAGGCGAAACATGATTAGTCGATTGCAAATACTATTTTTGGTTGTTAATGGAAACGGTAGGAAGGGTACTTTTTTTCAAAGGCTTTTGTAAACATGGTCTCATTGGCTAGACCATTTAATACAGTCAATTAGGAGCGTCTGTTCAGTGCCACTTTTTGAAAATAAACTTTGTAGAAGCAAGTGCGTTGAGAACCAGCTCATATTTTTCTAATAAAAGCCTGGGACAGAGGCAGATCGGAATTGTGCCATAACTCATCGCCAGTCAACGTACTTGTTTAATATTTCCTTGAATCGTGGTAAGCTAGACATATTTGATATCTTTTTGATGAAAATTGAATGTGAATTGATAATTTATGTCTGTATGTATGTGGTTCAGTAACAAACCTGAGGCAAAGCCTAGATATTGCTCCACCATGAACAAAACTTGTCGGAGAGGAGTATAACTGCATGGGATAGCCAAATAGTACTATGACACCTATCTTATTGAATAGAAGGAAATAATGTTGGAATTGCAGAGGCGTTGTAACCATTAGGGAGAGGAATACTGGTGTATATTGTTACATGAGAAGCTAGCAGTTGGCCTACCGCGCTGAACTCGGTGTTTGTTATGTATTGTGCTTCAGTGTGGAAATAGATTATAAATTAGTTCTGAAGTAGGAGGTACAACCTTCTTGTTTCAGGGACCGTGGTACTAAAGTATTAAAGCAGCACCTGGTCTGAGTTTTGCTGAATCCAGAGGCTGGTAGCATACTCCTTGGTCAAGATATCGACCAGTGTTGTTTCTCAAGAACACGGTGAAGCAAGCGAGCAGAGGAGTCAGAGTTCCTGCCGCCCACACAGAAGTTAAGATTTCGTTGGCCAGAGCAGCTCAATCTTGTGTATACCCCCTGTAAAAGATCGGAGTTGTTTGATCCACTGCAGTGTACACAAACCAGTGCTACAATCCCAGCAATCAGTGTTAGCTGTGAAGACTGTAAAGTGTGATGTTCTTACTACAGACCTCTTGTAATGGATATAGTCAATGATGGCTGGTAGTACTGTTGCGTTCAAAGGGGTGCTGTCACCGTGAAGACAGACACAGGTCAACTCGACCTACACAGGGTAGTGTAAACATTGAAGTGAGAGTACATTGTACGCGAATGGTAGTATGGTTCTGAAGAGTTGACAACTTGGTAACAATATATTCATACTCTCACATGTAGCAGTCAAGGATTACTGGGACTACTGTGTTCTTTTTATAATGTTTAATGAGACGCACACTGGAACAGTACGTGTATGGTTACAGGAACACATGACGACATAAACAGCATAGTGTTGATCAATGGTGTATCATCTTAAGTTAGCATACATGCTGGATAACCTCATACTGGAACATTTGTAGACAAGCATTCAGAGTTCCATAGTTAATACACATATATATCAGGTTGTACTGACAGATCACGTCAGTTTATACATAATGTTCGTAGTGATTCCTAAACAGAATCTCTCTTAGCATGAGTGTAGCTTGTACTCTCGTGGAGATTTCTTCAAATAGCATTTAGTACATATCTTCGGAGTAAATGCTAAATCTCCCATAATAGATCTTTCTTTCATAAATATGATCTCTGGATCATTATCGGGTAGTAAAGGGACATCCCTGTTCTCTGATGAATGATTGACAATAATTCGGATTCCAAGATGGCTTCCTTGGTCCTTAACATCGCTCACACAACGGTGAGACGACAAAACTTCTAGAAAGATTCACTTGATAAGGATATCAAAGTTTCCACCAATATCAGCATTATCTGTCCTCATAATTGCTGTGTAGAAACATTATTAGTGCTGCTAAACGATATGTCGTTCTGACATCTGAACATAAGTAGATTCATGTAGGCCTAAACATAACCCATCGTAAGCCTAGGAACGAAGTCAGTAAAAGTACGTTTACCTTGGCCAAGAATAAATAGCAAGCACAAAACACTTTTCTGGCGTAATAGAAACAATACTGGGGAACACATAGACTAAAACAGTCCTAGAAGACACAATCTTCTTCCCCATGATAACTTGAGATCACAAAACTCTGGACCGCTCGACATGGCGTCCCGCCAGACTCCATAACCGAAGAACACACTCTCTTATCTTCATCCGCTGAGCGTGTAAGAAGAAATAATCCAGCCAAGACACACAAAGATAACATGATATAAGACCGAATCGTCTCAAACAGACAAACAGTAAACCTAGATTCGGACTTTCAATATTCCTGCAAAACCTTAAGCGAGAACAATCTGTTTCCAGCTATAATAGACATAAAATGATATAAATCTAGATTCCTCCGCTTGTTCAATACACGGGAACAAAACAGGAACCGATCACTCAAAGAATAAAATACACATTTACCATACTGAGTTATTCCCCTTCTTAAAAGTTGTAAGTTCATAAATAAATATCCTTTTATCAAACAGATAGTTACATTTTCATTTGTAATCGTATCAACTGTAATCTGTGCGACATATAACAAATATGTACGCAACACCCCCCTCTAAAATTGACTGTACATTAAATCAAGAGGGACAGTTATTTGTTTCAAATAAAAAGAAACTGTGAACTTTTCCAATATTATTTCCACAAGAAACAAACACTTGAAGTCATGATGACAAACAACAACCTAGCTTGAAAAGCCAGTATTACCTCATAGTACTACATCACTACTTACACACATATTGTAATAATAATATATGTCAATACAAAGATCCTATCTATAAATTGTGTACATACAACTTGTGATTACACTTGAGTGTGATTCCTGGTTCACTTTGTAGTTTAATCAGGATATCTATTATTGAAAGGAATTAATACATATTTTAAAAGTTAACACTTGACTTATTAAGATAGTCTTATAGAGTGTTCTATGTATGTGAGTGTCACAGTGTTGTAAAGTATTGTGGATTAAATTAAATTGTTTATCTGTCTGTTGGTTGTTGTAAACATACACTTCATCACTATCATAACCCTAGACATTCAACGTAGTCATCACATATATTCCAGAATAAGTCTGACTGAGGTCTAAATGTGGTAGCAAAGTAAGGTCATCTGTAATACACCACACTTATTAGATACAGATACCTTCACAGCTGATCTCAGTCAGTACACTAAGTCCCCTATAAATATTTATATCATCCCACTTTACCACAAAGAGACAGAATACCACCCAAAGAACATTAAGAGTGACTTTGTAACTGGGCATATAGATCCAGATTTTCTTTCCAAATTTCATTTACAGTCAGCCCGTTGCGGTGACTTAACAAACATTAACATCTCCCGACGGTTTGACCAGTTGTGGTGTGACCAAGAATTTTATACTGAGAGAAGTTACCAACCTGAAATTTCCTATGTACTGGAAACCTCAATCTATTGACACTGAGCGCTGTTAAATTTCTTACCTGGACAAATTTAATGTGACATAAACAGTTAATCCTAAATAAAACATAACAAAGGTAGCGCTCCCCAGAGAATTGAAATTAATCTGTCTTTGAGGAGCTGGGGTTCCCTTTGCCAAAAATAACACTGAATTTGCTGTGTGTGTGTCATAAATATTGTTCCAGAAGATACAACACAAGTATTTAGGTAAGAAAGAATGCTCGTGGCCACGGTCGTCTGAGAATAGAGGAAGGATGAACGAGTAATTCTCATATATATATCTTGTAGAATCCATGTACTCACTTTGTGTATTTTTATGCAAGTGTTGCTAATGTGATGATATCCGATATTTCACCGATCAAAATATAGCATCTAGTAGTTTGTAGGTATAAAATAACATAGGTATTACCACACCACCAAAAGACTAGTTTTATTTCTTGGTTCCTAAAGGGTTAACGCGTAAAACGCCGATAGTTGAAAATGCCAATGTGACGTTACAGACTTGCAAGCCTTACCCAAAATGCATGCGTGAAAGTTAGTGTAGTTGGAAATCGTGTATTTCTTGGAAAAGACAAGGGAGAGAACGGGGGAAATGCATAGACCCTGTTTGAATTTCTAAACTGAAACTAAATGGCCTAAACGAGCGATAGGAAAAATAAAGACTAGAAATGAAGATTAAAATGCTACTAATTAGTTGTTAAATATATAATATGCGTTAGTCTAAATATTTTAGCCTACTGTATAAGAAAAATATGTTATTTGAATAAATATACAGGAAAGACGAAAAGGGTAAAAATAATAGCTAGAAGTGTGAAACCTGATGCATTAGATGACAAAACGGTAGAATAAGTAAATATTTTCATTCTGGATTAACATGACTTAGATAATACTAGCGATATGGTAGAATGAAGACATATAAAGACGTGCCTGGGATTTCTTTACTGAAGCTAGCCATATTGAGGCCATAGAAAGGGGTGTCTCCTGATTTGAAAATTGTAGGTTAGCTTTTGAAAATAGACGCGTAGGAACGGAAGTCACCTGATTGGTTGAGGAGCATAACTAAGAAAGTGAAATAAATACTCAGAAAGACGAGCGTTCCTTGCCACTTTCAATTTAAACTTTCACATGTAAAGTTAATAACGTTTACAGACAAGTGTGATCAGATGCCTTCGCTGTTCTGTTATTCAGCAGGAGATCTTGTGTGACCATTTATGGCCTGTAATTAACTTACATAGTGAAAAAATTCGATATTTCGGTAAGACCAACATTTATATAATTATTATTGTATTTGAAAAATGTGTTTGCCATATTGATTATGAATGAATATTTGAAGGGGAGAGTCCCAGTCGTACAAGTGCCATTTCAACATGTTACGTACACTCATTAAATGGGGTTAGATAATCTTATAGCTTCATGTAAAAGCCCTACAGCTTTGCTTGTACTTTGGGAGATAAAAGAACTTAATAAAATCCTTGCAGTTTTACTTAAAAGTTGGGATAAAGAGAGATTAATAAGGGAAAAGACTTTAATGAATAATGTTCAAGTATAGCCAGAAAATCACTGGCCATCTTTATGTAATCCATGTTATTACCTGAATGTATTTATGAAATTATAATATTGTATTAGGACTAGGAAGAAAAAAAAAAAAAAAAAAAACATATGTTTGAGATATTTAATGATACTAGAGCACACTACCCGAGGGGGAAAATAATTATTTATGTATTATGTTCTGATTTTTGATTGGTTGATATCTGTAAAACTGTTACAAATGGAGATAGGTCAGAATATTATTTTGAGGGGAAATTAATCCTCTACTTCCAGAGTTTCTGGGTGTGAAACTGAAGTGAGCCAGTCACGTTGTTGTTCAACCCTGGTAACTGTTCGAGGCCATATGATTTGAGGGCCTACCTTATCTTGAATCCTGAAAGCTGAGCAGTGCTGTGAGGAGGAAGATTTATAACCAGGACATCGCAGAATTTTCGACACCTATCTTAAGATAAGCCCTGTGTTTTGGGGCCTTGTGAATTCACTGAACTATTCTCCACAATTTGATATTTCAACCAGATTAAATAAAATGATGACAGTAGTGATTCCCCAAAATATGTGCTTTAGTTTGGACTAGAGTATTACAACAAGAACACTTCCTAGTCAGAAATAAAAGGACTTTAGTAGTGAAACTAGATTGTGTGTAACTGTATATAAATGTTTAATCTTAATGTTTTTTATGAATCAACTCAATTATACTTAATACATTTGAAAACAATTGTTCAGACCAAAATTCAATAGGGGGTTGTTTACTTAATTGTTTATTAACCTTAAAGTGTGGTTGTTGTTATTTTCTGCACATGCATTGCATATACCCTAGACACGTAGCTACACAACATCCATACATTATAACATATAAATTGGGGATAACATACATAGCGGGTGGTAGTCATTGGTGGAAGCAAGACAGGTTTCCTGACATATAGTTAAAAGGTAAACTTCCTCAGGAGCTAGCATAGCTGACTTCACATCTGCTACACAAATATATATATAAGTAATATCGACCCACCACATATAGTGGGGGCCAAGCCGGGATTTCCAAAGTTTTATAATAAGTAAATAAGTGGAGGTTTTGGTGAATTGACATTGCTCTGTGTTGTCCTGTTAATTAGATATTAATTAGATATTTTGGTTTATTTAAATCACATTGGATAGAATATTAAGATGGCAGAATTGGCCAAGTACAGATCTTCTGCTGTGCAGACTGCGAAGGAAATGGGTATGGAGGGACAGATTTTAATTGATTATGTTACAGCAGAGGTTGATAAATATATAGCCAGAGAAAGGGAAGATGCTAGGGAGGCTAAGAAATTAGAGGCTGATAGATTGGCGGAGGAGAAACGAATTATGTTAGAAGATGCTAGAGAACTTAAGAAATTAGAGGCTGATCGGGAGGCTGAGATTAAGAGGCTGCAGTTGGAGGAAAAGAAACTTGAGGCTGAGAAGGAGGAAAAACGTCTACAGAGGGAGGCGGAACGAGAGAAAGAAGAAAAGAGGTTGGAGGCAGAAAGGGAAGACAAAAGACTGGCTGCTGAAAGGGAAGCAGAAGATAAAAGGTTACAGCGGGAGCATGAGTTACGACTAAGAGAGTTAGAGTTACAAGGCCATGCTCCTGAAAATGGAACTAGCCCATCCACTTCCGACTCAGCTGCAAGCCAGGGGGCCTCCTCATCAGCCATGGGGTTTCATTTGGATCCTTTTATTGAGAAAGACGATGATATTGAGTCCTTCCTTAGCCGTTTTGAAAGTTTAGCTACAACATATGGGTTGGAGAAGGATAAGTGGAGCCTTAAAGTATCCCAGGGACTTAGGGGAAATTCTTATGAAGTATTTTCCAAGCTCAGTAAAGATGACCAAGACGATTATGACATTCTTAAACATGCACTATTGGTCAGATACGAGAAAAACTGTGAATTTTATAGGAAGAAATTTAGACAGGCTAAATTACTCACAGGGGAGACCTACCACCAGTTCTCGGCCCGACTAGAGACCTATTTGGAGAAATGGACTGCTCTGGGGAAAACCCAAGATTTAAAGGAAATGGTTATGATGGAGCAGGTTAGAGAGTCCATGGCTCCAGACTTGAGAAAGTTTCTCACAGAACAGGGTGCAGAGAGACTGGTGGATATTTTAAATGTAGCTGAGAGATATCTAGCAGCCCAGTCAGAGTTGGCAGGAGCAAAGAAGAAACATATAGATCATAATAAGGGTCCCCAAATTCAACCTCAGAACAAATATGACAATAGAGATAAGTTTAACAAGAATAAACCATATTATGATAGGTCCAGGTACGAACAACGTGACAGAAACCCTCAATATAATGAAAGAAAACCTGTTAACCAGGGAAAGAAATATTGTAAATGGTGTAAGAGGGATGGCCATGACACCCATGACTGTAAAAGAAAACCTTCCACCTTTGCTGCAATGAAAACTGGGAACAAGGGAGTAAAGGCAAAACCTATTAAGCCACATGAGCCCTATCACCCCCCAGTATGTGAGGACGTTGTATGTAATGGGGTCACCATAAGGTGCCTTTATGATACAGGTCTAGATTATGATTCAGTCGTCAGTTCGCACCTAGTGAACCCAGATCAGTATACCACAGAGACAGTGGAGATACAAGGGGCGACTAAGGATATAGCAACCATGACACTTCCCGTAGCTAGGATAGAGGTGAAAACTCGTTATGTGGAAGGGATCATCAAAGCAGCAGTTATAAACGAACCCATATACCCTCTAATATTGGGATGTCGTTATGTCTTCTTGGGGAATCCCAAGAGACCTGTGATTATGGCAACAGTGCAGACCAGGTCACAGTCAAGGAAGGAGGAAGATGAACCTATAAATACTCATCCAGAGGAGATGAGGAAGGCACAAGCTGAAGATAGGTCACTCAAGCTGTGTTATAAAAAATTACCTAAATGCCATACACCTCCAAACAAAGGAGAATATTATATGAAAAATAAATTGTTATATAGGAAGGCTGGAACTGGATCCAATGGTCACGGACAGCTGGTCCTTCCCAAGGCATATAGGGAGAAGGTGATGGAATTAGGACATGCTATTCCCTTCAGTGGTCATATGGGGATCAGCGCTACAGGTCAGCGCATAGCTTGTCATTATTTCTGGCCAGGAATAACTGAGGATATAAAAAGATATGTAAAATCATGTCCAGAATGCCAACGGGTAGCTCCAAAGCATTGGACTGCCCCAGCAACTCTAGGGGAAATGCCCATAGTGGGAACACCTTTTGAGAGAGTTGCGGTGGACATTGTGGGACCTCTCACTCGGACAAAGAGGAGGAACAGTTACATTCTGACTCTGGTGGACACATGTTCCATGTGGGGAGAGGCGGTAGCCCTGTCATCAATTGATTCGAAGCATGTGGCAGAGGCATTACTCACAATATTCACGAGGTTAGGTTTCCCTCACCAAATCTTGACTGATAACGGCTCACAGTTCAAGGGGAGACTAACAGAAGAGGTATTTAGGATCTTCCAGGCCAAGCATTTTCATTGTAGTCCGTATCACCCCCAAGGGAACGGCCAGGTGGAGAGGTTCAATGGGACTCTCATTTCCATCCTGAGAAAGCTGGCCCATGAAAAACCTGATACGTGGGACCAATTTTTGCCCGCTGCGTTGTTTGCGTACCGGGAAGTTCCACACAGTTCAACCGGGATGGCACCCGCAACCCTGTTATTTGGGAGGCCAATAAAAGGTCCATTGGAAGCCCTATTGAGGACGTGGACCGATGAGAAGGCAGAAGAGACTGTTACCTCATCATATGCGTATGTGAACGAACTGACCACTCGTCTAAAAAACTGGCTGGAAACTTGCAAATGATAACCTCAGACAAGCCAGGAAGAAACATGCTGCATACTTTAATAAGAAAGCGAAAGATAGAGAATTACATGTGGGAGAGAAGGTGCTTCTTTTACTTCCCGCCAGTAGTAACAAGTTGCAAATTGGATGGCAAGGTCCATACACCGTTCTAGAAAAGATATCTAGAACCAATTATAAAATAGACAAGAAAGGAAAGGAGAAAATATATCATGTAAACCTCCTAAAGAAGTATCTCGAGAGAGAAAACCAGGAAGGGACACCTTTACTGGCCTTGTCCATTGCAACCCAAATGAAAAATGAACCACTCACCTCGCAGGAATACCCCTTAAAACCATGTGAAACACCTGTACAGGTGAAAGTCAGTAAGCACCTGACTAAGAAACAGAGGGAACAGGTTCAAAAGGTTCTAACAGAACATACAGATGTGTTAACGGATAAACCGGGGCACACCCATTTGTTGGAGTATGATATGCAATTAATAGACCCAACACCTATCTGTATGAGGGCCTATACGATTCCGTTCGCTAAGGAACAAGCATTGAAGAAGGAGATAGATTATTTGTTAAAAGAAGGGATTATCTCTCACAGTGAATCTCCTTACAGCTCCAGTGTGGTTTTGCTGAGGAAACCCTCTGGGGAACATCGTCTGTGTATAGATTACAGAAAACTGAATGCTGTCACAGAGAATCAGGTGGATCCATTACCTGACCCAAATCAGCTGTTTGCCAGGCTGAATAAGGCAAAATATTTTTCTAAGGTGGATCTTAGCAAGGGCTATTATCAAATTCCAGTAAAGCCTGAGGTCAGATCTTATTTAGCATTTAGCACCTCGGATGGACATTATGAATTCAACATGTTGCCGTTTGGGTTGAAAAATGCTCCGAGTGTGTTCTCAAGAATGATGAGAAAATTGTTGGATCCACTAAAAAATCCATGTATAACGAATTTCATGGATGACATCCTCATTGCCACAGAAACATTTGAGGAACACATTAACTCTTTGACGATGCTATTTGATAGGCTCAGAGAGGCAAATTTGACTGCGAGACCAACCAAATGCTATATTGGTTGTAAAGAGTTGGAGTTCTTGGGACATACGATATATCAGGGTAACATGACCCCTGACCCCAAGAACCTGGAGAAATTACAGAGGGCACCTAGACCACAGACCAAGAAGGACGTGAGATCGTTTGTGTCGCTATGTGGATTTTATCAGAAGTACATAAAAAATTTTAACTCTATATGTGCTCCTCTAACGGATTTAACTCGCAAAGGAAATCCAGATAAAATTGTGTGGTCTGCTCAATGTGAATCGGCGTATCAAGAGTTAAAGGAGAAACTCACTAGCAAGCCTATTTTGAAATTGCCTGATTTGACTCAGGAATTTGTGGTAAGAACGGACGCTAGCAACGTAGGATTAGGGGCTACATTGTTGCAACGGTCCAATTCAAAAAAGGGGGAGCTGAACCCAGTCGCTTATGCTAGCCGCAAGCTGAATAAAGCGGAGCAAAACTACTCAACAAGTGAGAAAGAATGTCTAGCTTTAATCTGGGCTATAAAAAAGTTCCAGATCTATCTTTATGGTAGAACATTTGTGGTCCAAACGGATCATCAGCCCCTCGTATTTTTATCATAGGCTAAGCATGAAAAAACGCCCGATTATTAAGGTGGTCGTTACTAATCCAACCTTATTCGTTTTCCATTGAGTACATACCCGGTTCGCTGAATGTGGGAGCGGATTTTCTGAGTAGACATCCTTTGGAAGAAACTCAGGGGAGTCATAAGGCCAAATAAGTTAATTTGATCTATGTGAATCTCGGATTTTGAACTCGCTTTACAAGCATGTTCTTAAGTGGGGAGATGTGTGATGATATCCGATATTTCACCGATCAAAATATAGCATCTAGTAGTTTGTAGGTATAAAATAACATAGGTATTACCACACCACCAAAAGACTAGTTTTATTTCTTGGTTCCTAAAGGGTTAACGCGTAAAACGCCGATAGTTGAAAATGCCAATGTGACGTTACAGACTTGCAAGCCTTACCCAAAATGCATGCGTGAAAGTTAGTGTAGTTGGAAATCGTGTATTTCTTGGAAAAGACAAGGGAGAGAACGGGGGAAATGCATAGACCCTGTTTGAATTTCTAAACTGAAACTAAATGGCCTAAACGAGCGATAGGAAAAATAAAGACTAGAAATGAAGATTAAAATGCTACTAATTAGTTGTTAAATATATAATATGCGTTAGTCTAAATATTTTAGCCTACTGTATAAGAAAAATATGTTATTTGAATAAATATACAGGAAAGACGAAAAGGGTAAAAATAATAGCTAGAAGTGTGAAACCTGATGCATTAGATGACAAAACGGTAGAATAAGTAAATATTTTCATTCTGGATTAACATGACTTAGATAATACTAGCGATATGGTAGAATGAAGACATATAAAGACGTGCCTGGGATTTCTTTACTGAAGCTAGCCATATTGAGGCCATAGAAAGGGGTGTCTCCTGATTTGAAAATTGTAGGTTAGCTTTTGAAAATAGACGCGTAGGAACGGAAGTCACCTGATTGGTTGAGGAGCATAACTAAGAAAGTGAAATAAATACTCAGAAAGACGAGCGTTCCTTGCCACTTTCAATTTAAACTTTCACATGTAAAGTTAATAACGTTTACAGACAAGTGTGATCAGATGCCTTCGCTGTTCTGTTATTCAGCAGGAGATCTTGTGTGACCATTTATGGCCTGTAATTAACTTACATAGTGAAAAAATTCGATATTTCGGTAAGACCAACATTTATATAATTATTATTGTATTTGAAAATGTGTTTGCCATATTGATTATGAATGAATATTTGAAGGGGAGAGTCCCAGTCGTACAAGTGCCATTTCAACATGTTACGTACACTCATTAGATAATCTTATAGCTTCATGTAAAAGCCCTACAGCTTTGCTTGTACTTTGGGAGATAAAAGAACTTAATAAAATCCTTGCAGTTTTACTTAAAAGTTGGGATAAAGAGAGATTAATAAGGGAAAAGACTTTAATGAATAATGTTCAAGTATAGCCAGAAAATCACTGGCCATCTTTATGTAATCCATGTTATTACCTGAATGTATTTATGAAATTATAATATTGTATTAGGACTAGGAAGAAAAAAAAAAAAAAAAAAAAAACATATGTTTGAGATATTTAATGATACTAGAGCACACTACCCGAGGGGGAAAATAATTATTTATGTATTATGTTCTGATTTTTGATTGGTTGATATCTGTAAAACTGTTACAAATGGAGATAGGTCAGAATATTATTTTGAGGGGAAATTAATCCTCTACTTCCAGAGTTTCTGGGTGTGAAACTGAAGTGAGCCAGTCACGTTGTTGTTCAACCCTGGTAACTGTTCGAGGCCATATGATTTGAGGGCCCTACCTTATCTTGAATCCTGAAAGCTGAGCAGTGCTGTGAGGAGGAAGATTTATAACCAGGACATCGCAGAATTTTCGACACCTATCTTAAGATAAGCCCTGTGTTTTGGGGCCTTGTGAATTCACTGAACTATTCTCCACAATTTGATATTTCAACCAGATTAAATAAAATGATGACAGTAGTGATTCCCCAAAATATGTGCTTTAGTTTGGACTAGAGTATTACAACAAGAACACTTCCTAGTCAGAAATAAAAGGACTTTAGTAGTGAAACTAGATTGTGTGTAACTGTATATAAATGTTTAATCTTAATGTTTTTTATGAATCAACTCAATTATACTTAATACATTTGAAAACAATTGTTCAGACCAAAATTCAATAGGGGGTTGTTTACTTAATTGTTTATTAACCTTAAAGTGTGGTTGTTGTTATTTTCTGCACATGCATTGCATATACCCTAGACACGTAGCTACACAACATCCATACATTATAACATATAAATTGGGGATAACATACATAGCGGGTGGTAGTCATTGGTGGAAGCAAGACAGGTTTCCTGACATATAGTTAAAAGGTAAACTTCCTCAGGAGCTAGCATAGCTGACTTCACATCTGCTACACAAATATATATATAAGTAATATCGACCCACCACAGCTAATGCTGTCCCTTTCCCAGAAGAGATTAACGTATAACTCTGTTCTTTACTGTAGAGGGAAATACTAGACCATAGCGTATAAATCTTTGACTCTTTGGGGTTAATAACTTTCGTCTAACGGGATCTTGTCTCAACAGAGGGAGTGAGGATTACACCTATGAGTCTAGCCCTTTAATTAATTCATTAACTTATGTTTATTTGTATTTGATTTGATATTCAAAATATTGCTGTCGTGAAGTTTTTTATAATAACTAAAATTTACATAAACTTTATTTACGTCTGTTGGTCAGCTTGTCCCAAAAGATCCCTATTCCATTGATATAGCTTTCACGTCTGTGCGTCTAATTGTCGTCACTTATCTGTGTGTGTAGATGTGAGTGGTTGAATATATATATATATATATTTATTTATTTATTTATTTATTTATTTATTTATATTTATATTTATATATTTATATATTTATATATTTATATATTTATATATTTATATATATATATATATTTATAGGAAAACTGTCTGATCTAAGAATCTCAGTCGTAACCGATAGGCTGGATAGATTATCTCTCAAATCGAGGGACAGACTTTACCTTTCACCATTTCACTCGTGAAAAACTATTTCTTTACATTATCTCCCACTGAGCTATCACCTGTTCTAGGTCTATCCAGACGGGACCATAATTGATCTTAATTCCCCTATCAAAAATCTACGACATAAGCACAATTTACAAGTGCGTCGCAATCAATGTTCCCTCCAAGGATTGGAGTTTTCTCCGCACCGTTGCTCATTAAAACTCATATAGGAAAATGCCTCGCACGCCCCTTGACATCGTTTAGTTGATGAAATAAAGCACACTTATATTCGATAACCTGATGAATCTCAAATTTGGACTATTACATAGTGTATAAACGTTTTATTAAAGAGCTTCAATGCTTTCCACTGTAGCCATCCAACTGCTCTTCCTTAGCATCACAGAAACGTCATCTGATGTAAATATTACCATTTTTCTTAAATCAAGCTTGTACTTTTTCAAAGAACTGTGTCATTGCTGCAGCAATAGATGAACTGAGTTTAAACATTTCTGCCAACATGTTCACGGTGAGGCAGTTCAGTGGCGAATTCTGGATTTTTGTTTCGATGTGAACTTATCCGTTCAGAGGCGCTTTTTTTTGGGGGGGGGGGGGGGGGGGGGCGCCTCAATCTTCGAATCCCCCGTCATCTAAATTTATTGTTTATTTCATCGGCTTTTCTCAACTTTACATAGAAGAATCAACATTGTGCTCACTAGCAATAATCATACTATCGTGTATAATCAGTATGTGGAAATATGAGCGTCTCTAATCATTAAATGTTTCCTCTTTTATAATGTAACTAAATGTAGCATCACCAACTAAATTATCATCACCCTTTTACATACTGATCCTTACGAAGCATGGGCAATCAATGCACCCGGTCATCAATCCTAACAAATAATAAACAAAATGATTAATAATATTTTCAAATCAGTTTTCTCATTGTCTTACTGTGGCCTCATCCTTCATCTTTAGGCCGGAAAATATCAGCAGATGAGATCTTTGATGGCGTAGTAGAGGAAAACAGACCACCCAACGTGCCTAATAACACGATTACATTTCTGCGACAACCTAACCAAATACCATGTCTGTCCTGACTGGATTTGGATGGTTGAGATCTGTATTTTATTGTTATTATTTTTGTAGGCTTATAGCTGACCACCTATCTGTGGCTGTAAACGTGTCCCGTTTAGTAAAACAGATCTTAAACGCAAAAAAGAAAGAAAAAACAGACATGAATGCATAGTAAATCCTTATTTCTTATTTGCTATATTATTCTCGCGTTGTGATGTTACCATACCTGAGAAATCTTCCTACTTACTCATCTGTAACTTATACTGGACTCATCAAACATTCAGCTTGTATACAGAAGCCAGCACTCTTTCCGGTATCAAATGTGTGAGATCAAATTGTTTATACAGACTCTGGCGTGAGCGGAAAATGGAAAAGGAGTCACGGCTCACACTCACACCTGCATGATCTTTGTGAAAAGAGCAATCTTTGTCTCACACACACACACATATGAAGGTTAACGAACTCTTATAAACAGTCCATTTTAGATAGTGTACTTCGTTCAGGAACACGCAGACATCTTGAAGTTACCTAAGAATCAAGTAATGCCTGTAGCTAAACAAATAAGTAGTGAGTGAAGATGTTTCCCTCCACACTAGCAAGACTTTGGATTCTCTCAGATCGTCAAGCAATTGAAAAATACCATGAGTTTGGAAGTTTTATTTCGTTCTGAGAGTCTGAGGAAAAGTTGAAGTGTACAAAAGAGACACGCTGTCACAAAATTAACAGTGATACAACGTAAAAATATCTCCAAAGGATAAAATATAGGGATAAAAAGAATGCGTAATTTACTAGAAGGCATGATCGCCCACGCCGCGGGTCACTACCCTCCATAAAAATTGACTTGCTAGACGGGAAATCAAAACGGTTACCATTTGAACGGGATGAGAACGGCGGATCAAAAGGAAAAAAATATGACTGAAAAATTGCGTGAGACTAGCAAGGCTAAGGAGACGCAATTGGGGGGGGGGGGGGAAGGAAAATGTACGTCCCCCAAGTTGACATAAAGTAAGGAAATCGACAGAAGGGACCTTGGATATGATACGCCACAGTCATTTATTGGACGCTTTTGCGATACCAAGCCTTTTATTTGAATTCAGCGGCAAACGCAGATGCTTGAAATATTACAAAATTTAAAAAGTAACTTTTTCTTAATATTAATGTTAGAAATATACAAATTAGCTGGCCGGATGGCCCATTCTGAGCAGTGAAATAATATGCTTTTGTTTATACAGACGGATAGATAATAATGAAGATAATGACAAAAGACTGTGTTGTTCACATCAGCGAAAGACTGCATTGAATCAAACATGTCACTAATTTGCACAAAAATCGCGACCTTGAGACGCAAGTGTTCAAATCTAGTTAGAATGAAAGAGAAGGGACATTGGTGGGAGCTGTGGCTAAAAATAACTTTTCAGGCAAATTTGTAGAGGGGATGGATAGGTTGGTTCAAAAACCAAGTACGTTTTTGTGAAAACGCAAGTAGAGACGGACAGACTAACAGATAAAAATCCATACTTGACTGAAGCATGACTGAAATGACTTTAGTGTAGGAAATTTGAATTAAAAAAACCAAGGCATTGATTGGCCACAGACAATCATATTATCCGCGCTCAGACGAGCTTTTTTTGCCATTCCTCAATAGTTGTCCAGTGATAGACACAGTAAATTTTAAGTGTGGTGATTTCAAATGAAGTAAATAGAAATAAGTTCAGGGACGCCATACTATAGCCAGCAGCTCAGCTGAGTTTTGCTAGCATTTCTGTGTTCTTTATTCATAATCTGAGCTGTGAGTTTTTTTATGTTGACACCAAAAGGTGGTGTCAAATGCTGGGTAAATAATTGACAGTGAGGACCCGTGCAGTGTCGCATCTCGGCAGAACAGCCTTGTATTGCCCCCAAGCCCGGAGAGGTGGGGCCACCCGATATATTGCCCCCAAGCATGGAGAGGTGGGGCCACCAGATTCCAGCACCAGAACTACTCTTTCAAAGTTACGTAAGCAGGCTGGTCTGCTGGATTTACACCAACTTCATAGACATAGCACCCAAAGTGAATTACTACTAAAACATCCCATTTTCTTCCATCATTAATAGATAATGTTTGGTAGGCTTAGACAGGGAGGGATGAAGCCACCCCAACAGCACATCTATTCATCGTTCTCCCAGGGAAAATAAAACTATGAACTGTAGAAATAATAACTACTCGTGAAAAATATATACGTACACACCTTTTATTTATCATGTCATTTATTCATGCCATTCACTCATAAATTCCAAAATCTTTCATATGTTCTGGCCAACATAAAACCTTGGTTCAGAACAAATAAATTTAAAAAAAGATTTACTTTCTAAAATTTCACCAGCTGAATTTAGTTTATTGTGTTCTAAATTTTATTGATAATATTATATTATTTAATATCTCTGTGTGTGTGTTTGTATATGTCAATACAATACATTACATTCAGTACCCTAGATTTTAACGTAGCCACATTCATTAGAAAAAAAGATAGGTGTGAGGTCGTAGTGGTAGCAAGAAAGGCCTTCTGAAAATTCACAGCTACATTTTATCTCAGGAGCCTTCACAGCTGACCTCATACATCACACTTAGTAATATCACCATCATACAATACCATCAAAACCACTACATATATTGGGGGCTCGTCCGGGATAATTAGCATAAACAGTAATATAAGGATCTCCTGGTGGGAGAAATAAAATTAGGGGAACAAAATTGTAAAATTCCCTTAAAATTAAAAGTGTCCCTTTAAATTAAAAGGGCAATTAGAAGTTGGTGAATCTTCACAGCCAGTGTTAGTTAATTAGTTAATTAGAATTATTTTAGTCTAGAATAATTATAAGTACTTTAGTGGTTGGAAATTTTACTTTGCTTATTGCTAAGATTTGTTTAGAAAGTATGGCGGAGCTGGCAAAATTTAGATCAGCTGCTGTGCTGACCGCAAAGGAGATGGGAATGGATGGTCAGATTTTAATTCAATACGTAACGGCTGAATGTGATAAATATATTGAACGGGAAGAAAGGAGATTAGAAAAAGAGGCTGAAAGAAAATTAGAGTCTGAAAGGTTGGCTGAAGAGAAGAGGTTAGAGGCTGAGACTAAGAGGCTGCAGATTGAGGCAGAAGAAAAACGACAGCAAAGGGAGGCAGAAGATAAAAAGGCCGAAAGGGAGGCAGAAGAAAAAAGATTGACTGCCGAAAGGGAGGCAGAAGAAAAAAGATTGACTGTCGAAAGGGAGGCAGAAGATAGAAGGTTGCAAAGGGAGCACGAATTACGACTAAGGGAGCTGGAATTACAAGGCCAGGCTCCTGAAAATGGTGCCAGCCCTTTTGCCTCAGATGCTACGCCCAGTCTGGGAGCCTCAAACTCAGCTATGGGGTTTCATTTAGACCATTTTGTTGAAAAAGACGATGACATAGAGGGGTACCTAGGACGTTTTGAGTTATTAGCTACTACATATGGGTTAGAGAGAGAGAGGTGGAGTTTAAAGCTATCACAGGGACTGAGAGGTACTTCTTATGAAGTCTTTGCTAAAATGAACAGGGAAGACCAAGACAATTATGACATGTTAAAGCAGGCTTTGTTATTAAGGTACGAGAAGAATGGTGAATTTTATCGTAAGAAATTTAGAAATGCCAAACTGTTGTCTGGGGAGACATACCACCAATTCTCTGCTAGACTGGAAACCTATTTGGAGAAATGGACTGCTCTGGGGAAGACCCAAGATCTTAAAGAAATGATCATGATTGAGCAATTGAGAGAGTCCATGGCTCCAGACATGAGAAAATTTCTCATGGAACAAGGTGCAGAGAAGTTGGGAGAGGTTTTAAATGTCGCTGAGAGGTATCAGGCAGCCCAGGCAGAGGTAAGTGGTGCTAAAAAGAAGCACATAGACAATTTTAAAGCTCCACAGCAATTTAATAAATTTGATAATAGAGAGCAGGGAAATAAAGGTAGGACAAACTTTGAGCGGCCAAGAAATGACTATCGCGACAGAAACTCACAGTTCAATGACCAAAAGTTCAATGAAAGAAAACCGTTGAACCAAGGAAAAAGATGGTGTAAATGGTGCAAGAAAGATAACCATAACACCGAATTTTGTAGAAGGAAACCTTCAAACATTGCTGCAATGAAGTCGGGGACGCAAAGATTAAAGGTTAATCCTAATGGACAACAGGAACCTTATCACCCCCCAGTTTGTGAGGATGTTATTTGTAATGGGGTCACCATAAGGTGCCTTTATGCTACAGGTTTGGATTATGATTCAGTTGTGAAGTCTAGCCTAGTGGACCCAAGTCAGTATACCACAGAAACAGTGGAAATACAAGGGGCGACTAAGGACATACCACTCATGACACTTCCCATCGCAAGGATAACGGTGAAAACTCGCTATGTGGAAGGAGAAATCAGAGCAGCAGTGATAGATGAACCAATCTACCCTCTGATATTGGGGTGTAGATACGTCTTCTTGGGGAATCCCGAGAGGCCTGTGATCATGGCGACAGTGCAGACCAGGTCACAGAAGAAGGAGGAAGAAGGTGAACCTATAAATGCTCATCCAGAGGAGATGAGAAAGGCGCAGGCTGAGGATAGGACACTCAAGCCATGTTTTAAAAAATTGCCAAAATGCCACACACCTCCGAGCAAGGGGGAATATTTCATGAAGAACAAACTATTATACAGGAAGGCCGGAACTGGAACAAATGGTCACAACCAGCTGGTTCTTCCCACTTCATATAGAGATAAAGTGATGGAACTCGGGCATGCGATTCCCTTCAGTGGTCACATGGGGATCAGCGCCACAGGACAGCGTATAGCTTGTCATTACTTCTGGCCAGGGATAACGGAGGATATAAAAAGATATGTCAAATCCTGCCCTGAATGTCAAAGGGTAGCTCCAAAGCACTGGACTGCTCCTGCAACTCTAGGGGAAATGCCCATAGTGGGAACACCTTTTGAGAGGGTTGCAGTGGATATTGTGGGACCTCTCACTCGGACCAAGAGGAGGAACAGTTACATCCTTACTCTGGTGGACACTTGTTCTATGTGGGGAGAGGCGGTAGCCCTGCCATCAATTGATTCAAAACATGTAGCAGAGGCACTACTTACAATATTCACCCGATTAGGATTCCCGCATCAAATCTTGACGGATAATGGATCTCAGTTCAAGGGGAAACTAACGGAAGAAGTTTTTAAACTATTTCAAGCCAGACACTTTCATTGTAGTCCGTACCATCCACAAGGGAACGGCCAGGTAGAGAGGTTCAACGGGACTCTCATTTCTATCCTGAGAAAGCTGGCACACGAAAAACCGGATCTGTGGGATCAATTCCTGCCCGCCGCATTGTTTGCGTATCGGGAGGTACCACATAGTTCAACCGGGATGGCTCCCGCAACTCTGCTATTTGGGAGGCCAATAAAAGGTCCTTTAGAAGCTTTATTAAGGACCTGGACGGATGAGAAGGCGGAAGAACCTGTTACCTCATCTTATCAATACGTGAACGAACTGACCACTCGTTTGAAGCTGGATGGAAACTGGCAAATGATAATTTGAAACAAGCCAGGAAGAAACATGCAGCATATTTTAATAGGAAGGCAAAGGACCGAGAACTAGCTGTGGGAGAGAAGGTGCTGCTTCTACTACCCGGTAGCCAGAATAAATTACAAATTGGTTGGCAAGGTCCATATACGGTTCTAGAGAAGGTGTCTAGAACAAACTATAAAATTGACAAAAAGGGGAAGGAGAAAGTTTATCATGTAAACTTATTAAAGAAGTATCTGGACAGACCACTCCAGGAAAGCACCCCCTTATTGACCTTGGCTATTGCAACTCAGATGCAAAAGGAACCACTCACCTCACATGAATACCCATTACATCCTTGTGAAACAGCAGCACAGGTAAAAGTCAGTAAGCACCTGACTAAAAACCAGAGGGAGAGAGTTCAACAGGTTCTGGAGGAACATACAGATGTATTAACAGATAAACCAGGCCATACAAATTTGCTACAGTATGACATGAAACTGGTAGACTCAAACCCAATCTGTATGAGAGCCTATTCTATTCCGTTCGCGAAGGAGAAGGCATTGAAGGAAGAAATAGATTATTTGTTGAAGGAGGGGATTATTTCGCACAGTGAATCATCTTTTAGTTCTAGTGTCGTTTTGTTGAGAAAACCGTCTGGGGAACACAGACTGTGCATAGATTACAGGAAACTGAATGCTGTCACAGAAGGACAAGTGGATCCATTACCAGACACAAAACAGTTATTTGCCAGACTGAACAAGGCAAAATACTTTTCAAAGGTGGATCTTAGTAAAGGCTATTACCAGATCCCAGTGAAGCCTGAAGTGAGACCTTATTTGGCTTTTAGCACTTCGGATGGACATTATGAATTCAATATGCTACCATTCGGACTGAAAAATGCTCCGAGTGTATTTTCAAGGATGATGCGCAAATTGTTGGATCCCCTGAATAACCCATGTATCACGAATTTCATGGATGATATTCTCGTCGCCACAGAGACATTTGAAGAACACATTGAAGCTCTAGAGATGTTATTTAATAGACTTCGGGAGGCGAACTTAACTGCTAGGCCAACAAAATGTTGTATTGGATGCAAAGAGTTGGAATTCTTGGGACACACTGTATATCAGGGTAACATGACCCCTGATCCTAAGAACTTGGAAAAACTGCAGAGAGCACCTAGACCACAAACAAAAAAGGACGTGCGATCATTCGTGTCGTTATGCGGATTTTATCAGAAATACATCAAAAATTTTAACGCTATTTGTGCTCCTCTGACTGATCTGACTCGCAAGGGACTTCCAGATAAAATTATTTGGACTGCACAATGTGAACTAGCGTTCCAAGAGTTAAAGGAAAAAACTCACTAGCAAGCCTATTCTCAAACTGCCTGATTTGACACAGGACTTTGTCTTAAGAACCGATGCAAGTAATGTAGGACTCGGAGGGGCTTTGTTGCAAAGATCATCTTCACCTGATGGGGAACTGAAACCAGTCGCTTATGCAAGCCGCAAATTGAATAAGGCGGAACAAGGATACTCCACAAGCGAAAAAGAATGTTTAGCGTTAATCTGGGCAATAAAGAAGTTTCAAATCTATCTGTATGGTAGGACTTTTGTGGTCGAGACGGATCATCAGCCTCTCGTATTCTTATCTCAGGCTAAGCATGAAAACGCAAGATTGCTGAGGTGGTCTTTATTGCTTCAACCTTATCAGTTTAGTATCCAATATATCCCAGGCAAATTGAATGTCGGTGCAGATTTCCTCAGTCGGCACCCCTGTGATCAAAATTAGAGTAATGGCAGACGTGAGGAGAGATTTTCTCTATGTGTATCACTGGTTTTAGAACTTGCCGTAGGCATGTTTTCAAGTGGGGAGATGTGTCATAAAATTAACAAGTGATACAACGTAAAAATATCTCCAAAGGATAAAATATAGGGATAAAAAGAATGCGTAAGTTACTAGAAGGCATGATCGCCCACGCCGCGGGTCACTACCCTCCATAAAAATTGACTTGCTAGACGGGAAATCAAAACGGTTACCATTTGAACGGGATGAGAACGGCGGATCAAAAGGAAAAAAAAATATGACTGAAAAAATTGCGTGAGACTAGCAAGGCTAAGGAGACGCAATTGGGGAGGGGGGGGGGGGGGGGGGGGGGGGGCGGGGGGGGGGGGGGGGGGGGGGGGGGGGGGGGAAGAAAGGAAAAAGTCACGTTCCCCAAGTTGACATAAAGTAAGGAAATCGACAGAAGGGACCTTGGATATGATACGCCACAGTCATTTATTGGACGCTTTTGCGATACCAAGCCTTTTATTTGAATTCAGCGGCAAACGCAGATGCTTGAAATATTACAAAATTTAAAAAGTAACTTTTTCTTAATATTAATGTTAGGAATATAAAAATTAGCTGGCCGGATGGCCCATTCTGAGCAGTGAAATAATATGCTTTTATTTATACAGACGGATAGCTAATAATGAAGATAATGACAAAAGACTGTGTTGTTCACATCAGCGAAAGACTGCATTGAATCAAACATGTCACTAATTTGCACAAAAATCGCGACCTTGAGACGCAAGTGTTCAAATCTAGTTAGAATGAAAGAGAAGGGACATTGGTGGGAGCTGTGGCTAAAAATAACTTTTCAGGCAAATTTGTAGAGGGGATGGATAGGTTGGTTCAAAAACCAAGTACGTTTTTGTGAAAACGCAAGTAGAGACGGACAGACTAACAGATAAAAATCCATACTTGACTGAAGCATGACTGAAATGACTTTAGTGTAGGAAATTTGAATTTAAAAAAAAAACCAAGGCATTGATTGGCCACAGACAATCATATTATCCGCGCTCAGACGAGCTTTTTTGCCATTCCTCAATAGTTGTCCAGTGATAGACACAGTAAATTTTAAGTGTGGTGATTTCAAATGAAGTAAATAGAAATAAGTTCAGGGACGCCATACTATAGCCAGCAGCTCAGCTGAGTTTTGCTAGCATTTCTGTGTTCTTTATTCATAATCTGAGCTGTGAGTTTTTTTATGTTGACACCAAAAGGTGGTGTCAAATGCTGGGTAAATAATTGACAGTGAGGACCCGTGCAGTGTCGCATCTCGGCAGAACAGCCTTGTATTGCCCCCAAGCCCGGAGAGGTGGGGCCACCCGATATATTGCCCCCAAGCACGGAGAGGTGGGGCCACCAGATTCCAGCACCAGAACTACTCTTTCAAAGTTACGTAAGCAGGCTGGTCTGCTGGATTTACACCAACTTCATAGACATAGCACCCAAAGTGAATTACTACTAAAACATCCCATTTTCTTCCATCATTAATGGACAATGTTTGGTAGGCTTAGACAGGGAGGGATGAAGCCACCCCAACAGCACATCTATTCATCGTTCTCCCAGGGAAAATAAAACTATGAACTGTAGAAATAATAACTACTCGTGAAAAATATATACGTACACACCTTTTATTTATCATGTCATTTATTCATGCCATTCACTCATAAATTCCAAAATCTTTCATATGTTCTGGCCAACATAAAACCTTGGTTCAGAACAAATAAATTTAAAAAAGATTTACTTTCTAAAATTTCACCAGCTGAATTTAGTTTATTGTGTTCTAAATTTTATTGATAATATTATATTATTTAATATCTGGGTGTTTGTATATGTCAATACAATACATTACATTCAGTACCCTAGATTTTAACGTAGCCACATTCATTAGAAAAAAAGATAGGTGTGAGGTCGTAGTGGTAGCAAGAAAGGCCTTCTGAAAATTCACAGCTACATTTTATCTCAGGAGCCTTCACAGCTGACCTCATACATCACACTTAGTAATATCACCATCATACAATACCATCAAAACCACTACACACGCGCAGTTTAATGACTTGTTTTCATCTGCCATTATACACCACTCCTTCACAGAAAGTCTTCCGTTTTCTGTTTCATGTATCTTCACTGCTACAAATGACCATTTGTAACATAAATGGACGAGGTCATCCATTATTCTAACTTGTTATATTGTTTCCTAAACGAATGTGTACAAATAACAACATCTTTAAGGGAGGCAGGAAAACTACAGGGAGAAACCAGTGTGATATAGAGGACACTGAAATAACTGGCGCAGATTATGCCAGACTTTGAGATGCCTATATGAAGGTTTATGCTCCCCAGGGAGCTAAATGACAAAGATGAAGGAGGTAACACCTGCACAAAATGGCATCTAATTCAACTGACCATTTGCAAAACAACAAATTCGAGTACTCGCACGTGTTCAACATCATCCGTGTCGATATTCACAACACGATATTATCGTGTGCTACTGGCCCAGATGGCTTTTTGGGCTTTACAGATAAATGCTGTATAGATAGCAGTAATGGTGTCTGGAGGTGCTAGAAGTGTTCAAAGCTGCCTGATAGTACCACGTCAGTTATAATGCTATCGTTTTAACAGAAACGAGATAATATCACGAGAGGCTGTTGGCAAATAAATGTGAAAAGCGATAAGCTTACCAAATATCACCACTAGTCTCTATTTGTCACAATATCTCACCACTAGTCTCTATTTGTCACAATATCTCACACATTTGTGTATGACAAATCAAATAGACTAACTGTTGTCTCAAATCGAAAGTTGCCCGTCTCCAGTAAATAGACGCAGATTTAAATAACAAATCAGGCTGAACAACTTTCGCTGCTTGTGTCAAGTAAATGCAGGCAAGCTTGTGCGACACTTAAAGCAAACAAGACAGATCACCTGCTGTCTCAATACAGATAGTTGCCTGTATAGATATCCACTACCTTTCGCCTGTTGCCACTCCAACAAACTATTCATTGTCAATTTTCATGGAGTTTCAGGGACGACAACCGAAACATAATATGTCTGACGACTGCTCAAACAAGGTGTGTTCAGTTTATTTTTCTATATCTCTTATATTATTTCAGAACCTATTCTTTTGTTTATTTCTCTATCCGTGACATCGGCCCCATTCTGCGGTCAAGACAACTAAGTACCAACAACTTACAGAATTGTTCATGCATTTGACAACCTCCTCCCCTAGCTTCCTTCGTCCAAAAGCATCCCAATTGTCTGCACTGGCCTAATTAGGGACATTTGGGAGACACTATTCAAGAAACGTTCCTGTTCACGTACCACCACAAACAGTGAAACGAAATAAGCCTCTATACAGGTGACATATGAAACCATCACACTCTTTGTTTAGACAACTCTTGAAGAATCGAAGATACCCTGTGGCCTGCTTTGTGATCCTGGCATTCTTCTCCCCTAACCCGCTAGAGGCCTTCACTGCGAGAGGTTTCGGTACCTGGTTCACAAATATTATGTTTGCTGGTCGGGCTCGTGGGATCAGATTCGAATGAGAGTACGATAGTGTGTGGGGGTGGGGAACAAAAGGAGGGTGGTTACACACAAATACACAGAAACGAGTATGCATGCCAGGAGTATTTAAAAAAAAAAGAGTACTAACGACGCCGAATCGGATATAGTGTGTGCAGTTTCCGGGAGTGCCCGAGCAGACAAAGCATTAATGTTGCCACTGCTCTACCAGGCATGTCGTAAAAGGCGGTTAACGTGAAACTGCAAATGGGGCCGGTAACCTAATCATGTAAAGAAAAAAAGATGCTACAGAAACCGTTAATGCAAACGCCCACAAAGTCTAGCTGTCCCCCTTCAATCAGGCTTCACGGAAATGGAGCATTTGAAATGATAGCAGCATGCACCGGAAGAAAGAGATGACTGAACGACCAACTCCCCAACATTTCACAATGAATATTCTCGTTTTATACACATTGGTGTTGCTCAGTTCATAAAAGGATGACAGGCTAGACCAGCGATTCTCAACCTTTGGAACGCGACCAAACATTTCTCTTTCGTTTCCCTATCTCGAAGAAGCCTAAACGGCATGCCTTTGGTTGATTTTCAACAATTAATTTCTAGTTGTCAATATTTGTACATGGGTCGAAAGCTTCTCCTACTGTCGAATTTGGGTCGTGCTCGTAAAAACGGCAGAGAACCACTGGGCTAGACCAACAGGGAACAGGACCTACGCTCGACTAACGGATACTGCCTTGATGTAGTCGCTGACGAGTAACGTATCTACACAGATAAAGAGGGGAAACCCAAGGTCTGTAAACATTAAATAAATCATACACAAAGGTATATTTCAGGCACTCGTAAGAAATAAAGAAGTAGAAAACTAACAAACAGAAAAACAACAGAAGTAATAGGCTTACCGGGGACTCGTACCAAGGACCTTCCGAACGACACCACCCCTAGCTACGGGAGCGAGTCGTTACTATCCTCTCTGCCAACTAGGCACCACAAAAATAGTGCATTGTGGATAGAGGTTATCATGATCTCTCCATGTAACCCGGGTATGTACCTAGGGACGACCCAGAATAATTATAGACGCAATCACTTCTGCAGTTTTCCCATTAAACAGTATAGGTCAGATTACATAAGATAAAGACATTAAAACTGTGTCTAATAAATGACAGAAGAATGAGAATAGTACAGTACAGAGGGAAGATTTGTATTGTATAAACATTTATTCTCAATTAACCGTTTATTTGCCTTGTTAAAACAACTTTATTTATTTCAACTTTGTTAAACAAAAAATTCATTATTAAACCTGTTTAAATGTAAATCTAAATCGAGAGTTCATCGCTTAACTGAACTAATTTGACTCAGTATGACTTTTTGTTTTAAATACACATATATAGAGCTATATAATTAATATTCTGCTGAATCACCTTCAGCTGGCGCTCATACAAAACGAGTCAAAATATTTCTCACAGAATGAGCGGAGAATAATAAGTTTATAGCAACGTAGATGACTCAGTTGTTATACTTGCCATTCTATACATTCCTGTGAGACTGCCTAAAATAGAAGCATAAGTATTCTATTTATATCTCTGCCAAGAGTAATCTTGAGCGAAGGTTGATACCTTTGAAAACCCTCATCCTTTTACTTGGAGTTTGGCCATTAGTGGACCACTACTGTAGAGCAGGGGACACAGTTTAAACAATGATTGTATTACTAAAGGTATTTTATTTTCAAAACGGCCATTTCGACCACTGAATATGAAAATGTCGTAAAAGTGTGTGCTCTGTACTTAAAGTGTTTATAAGACGAGGAGGGTGAGAATTCAATTCGATTTGCGTCACAACACTTCAACGTGCGTCCACAACACTTCAACGTGCGTCCACAACACTTCAACATGCGTCCACAACACTTCAACGTGCGTCCACCATAGATGTTTATAAACATGATTCGAAGTCTAAAAGTGACAGAAAGCGATACGGTTTGTGTGTGTGTGTATTTATTTTTTTGGTGTGATTTAACATGGGTATTCTACAGTAAATTGAGCTAAAGAATATTCCAGATGTCGTGAGACATTCTAAATCCACATATATAAATTAAAAGGTAAATGTAAAGCCTAACAAATAAATTCAATAAAAGGAAAGAAGAATGGTAAATAACAGTGCTGTCACAATGACTGTACTCGAAATCCCCTTGTTTTCTACTTCGTCTGCAAATTGTAACGTTTCACGTTGATAGTAAAAGCCTTCAGCAGCATACACGCGTTTCCACAACACAATAAAACGTGTAGTGCCTTTCTAAGAAAAACCTTGAGATAAACAAGCTGACCTAAATTTAATATTCCATTCATGTCATTTTATACACTACGTTACCATAAACGAAAGACAGATGGAATTAGGATAGAGAGAAGGGAGGGCTGAAAGCCGGAACGCATGCAACACTAACACGCGTCTCGCTATACAATTACTACCATCACGCGTGTAAGGCCACAAGCACTAGCTTTTTTCAAATCGACAGTGATAAAAAACACTACCCATACGAGAGTTAGGTTTAAAAAACTTACAAAACGCTTATTAGGAAACATGACATTCTACTGTTTTATGTCTAAAATCCTGACATTAGTCTGACAGTACAGCAGGACAGGTGGCGGTTCTAAACATAAAAAATAAAAAAACAACTACACGACTATCCTAGAAAATACATACTTTGAACGCAGCCACTTAGCTCCCTTAAATTTGTATATTTGGGTTCCTTAGGACTTGCTGACAAATAATATGTTAAGTGTTACGCAAATAGTCTAGGAATTAACAAAATATAGCCAAAAGAAATAGTGAGGGTGTCAGACAACACCAAAATCAGAATCGCTCAGTGGCAGATTTTGAAACCACCATTGTACGGGAAATAGGTCCCCATGTTAAATCCTATTTGATTGGAGCGCAGTAAATGTAAGGCTAAACACGATTAGTCGGGCTACAAATACTATCTTTTGTTGTTAGGGGAGACGGAAGGAAGGGTACTTTTTTTTTCAAACGCTTGTGTAAACATGGCTCGATTGGTTAGACCCGCCAATATAGTCAATTAGAAGCGTTAGTTCAGCACCACATTTTCAAATAAACTTTCTAAAGCAACAGTGCGTTGAGATTCAGCTTATATTTTTCTAAATAAAAGCCTGAGACAGCGGCAGGTCGGATTTTGTGCCATATTCATTGCCAGTCAACGTAATTCTGTATTATTTCCATGAATTGTGGTAAGCTTGAAATATTCAATATCTTTTTAATGAAAATTGAATGTAAATTGATAATTTATGTCTGTATATGTGTGTGGTTCAGTAGCGAACATGAGGCAAGGACTATATAGTGCTCCAACCTGAACAGAAGGTGTCGGAGAAAAGTAAAACTGCATGGAATTGCCAAACAGTACACTGACACCTATCTTATTGACTAGAAGGAACTAATGCTGGAATTGCAGAGGCGTAGTAACCATTAGGGAGGAGTATACTGGTGGAAATTGTTTCAGATGAAGCTGGCAGTTGGCCTACCGCTCTGAGCTCAGTGTTTGTTATGTATTGTGTTCAGTCTGGAAATAGATTATAGATTAGTTCTGAAATAGGAGGTACAACCTTCTTGTTTCAGGGACTGTGGTCCTAAAGTTATTGAGCAGCACCTGGTCTGAGCTTTGCTGAATCTAGAGGCTGACAACATACTCCTGGGTCCAGATAGCGACTAGTGAGGTGTCTCCAGAACACAGGGGAGCAATCGAGCAGAGGAGTCTTTTCCTGCCGCCATCACGAAAGTTAAGCCTCTGTGGCCAGAGGAGCTCAACATTATGTGTTCCCCTCTAAAATTGACTTTATAATAAATCAGAGGGAAAATACATTGTGTGAATTGATAGGAACTGTGAACTTTTCCCCATACTATTTCCAAGATAAACAAACACTTGAAGTCATGATGACAAATAACAACATAGCGTGAAAAACAAAACCAGTATTACCTCATAGTACCACTACACAACTGACACACATAGGATAATATTAATAAAATATGTCACTACAAGGTTCATATTTATAAATTATGTACATATAAATTGTGATTACATTTGATTGTGATTCCTGGTTCACTTTGTAGTTGAATCAGGATATATATATTAGTGAAAGTAATTAATACATATATATTTGAAAATTTACCAGTGACTCATTTAAGATAGTCTTATAGAGTGTTAAATGTGTGTGAGTGTCACAGTGTTGTACAGTGTTGTGGAATAAATTAAATTGTTTATCTGTCTGTTGTTGTTGTGACTTACACTTCATCATATACATACCCTAGACATTCAACGTAGTCATCACAATATTCCAGAATAATTCTGACTGAGGTATAAATGTGGTAGCAAGTAAGGTTATCTGTAAAACACTACACCTATTAGATACAGATACCTTCACAGCTGATCTCAGTCAGTACACTAAGTCCCCTATAAATATTTATATCATCCCACTTTACCACACCAGACATGTTTTGATGTAGGTCTAACTGAAGAACTATATTTTCAGCAACTTTCTTTTGTATGAGAGTAATTGAGGCCAACTGTAAGTTCAAAAGCTGGATCATCATTTCTTTGATTAAATGTTGCATCGCTTGAAAGATATATATGAGTATATATATATATATATATATATATATATATATATATATATATATATATATATATATATATATATAAATATATATATATATATATATATATATATATTTTTTTTTTTTTTTTGGGAGAAAAAATGAAGACCCTGAGGAAGGGGCGGACTGAGCGGTTGGACAATCGGAGCAGTGCCCAAGGGCCAACAGCAGTAGGGGCCCACGCTCCCTAGCCTCCATCTAACGTAAACTAACAAGTAAACAATCTCTTATTGCCTGGGGCCCAGATCGCTGTCAGTCCGCCCCTGCAGTGGTATATTTTAAAAAGATAATGAAATACGCACAGGACTTATGGTAAGTTTACCCTGCCACTCTTTCATTTGTATAAATGGCATCTTGTGGGATATAAAAATCAGGGAGTCGCATTTGGCACCAATTTGAGTGATGCGCCCTTTTAGAAGGAAAAACAAAAACATTTGTCACACGCTAACGTCAACATTTGTCACACGCTAACGTCAACATTTGTCACACGCTAACGTCAACATTTGTCACACGCTAACGTCAACATTTGTCATACGCTAACGTCAACATTTGTCACACGCTAACGTCAACATTTGAGGCCTGGAAGAGCGTAGCGTCATCTGTTATTTTCGTGAGGGGCGCCAGCTGATGAAGACCTGGGGTTGTGAAAGGCTGCTCCTGCAAGACATGCACACAAATAGTGCATTTCAATTGTATGCAAAACTACGTGCTCACGGTATACATTGTTCCTTATGGTATGCATGTGTAACACAGTGCGTCTAACTGTTTGAAAATGGAAAACAACCATCAATAAAATGCAGTGTGAATAACGACATGCTGAGAAATAGTGCATTTCCTGGCAGACAAAATCTTATCTGTGATTCGCTGAGGGTAATATGAGCGTAAGTATCAGGATAACAGTCAAACTGCCACATAAACACATATGCCAAAATGTCTAACTACCACTATAAACGCTGGGCTCATTATCCTATACAAGAACCATTCCGGGAATTCATAAAGTGAATGCTCCTTTTTTCCAAAGATTTAACTAACTGTATCATTTTTCCGTGCCCAGCCTTTACTTCCTCAAATCCCGAACCTCCCGTTCGTGTTATCTCCAACGTCCACGGGCCTATCACACAAGCCAAATATTTGCCGGGAGTCAACGGATTTTTCACACCTCAAAGATCAACACTGGCGACGCTGGAGGCCTAACACAACCCTGCCCCGCGCAGTTTGCCGGCCGCTTACCTCTAGCATTCATTTAAAGGGAAAACGAAAGTGAATAAAAATGTTCAAACTTGGTTCCGAGGGTGCGGAAAACTTGCCCGCGAGAAATTCGCTTTCACCTTTGATGTGCGTGCATCTAGATTAACGTGGATAGCACTTTTCCATAAAAGGACGGTCACGTGAGATCAACAGCTGACAGATGGCAATCTAGAGAAACAAAACAAAAGGAGACAAGCGAAATTTACGATAGATACTAACTTTGTACCGAATACATGAACTTAAGTGTCAATATTCTGTATGGATCAACGTGCAGAAAAGAGGTCAAATGCTTCGAGGGATTACACTTTCCTGGATTTGGTCTTCGAAAGACAGAAAATGAAGTGGTTATTCCATCTCATGAGAACAGAGCCCGATAAATTACTACTATCCGTCTACAACAGTAGGAGATCTGGTTTCAGGGCACGGGCCGGGGAAGAGCAAGAGACAGATGGATAGACAACATCACTGAAGCTCTACAACAACACGGGCTCACGGCAGTCAATGCTACCTACTACGCTTCACGGACCAACAAAGTCAAAGGAATAAATTTCTCAAATCTTTTTCTTTTGCGTTCAGTTTGTAGTTATGCTAGATCTGCAGGCCTGTCGCCGGGAAGAAGTCCATAGTCTTTTTCCAGGTCAGCGCGGCAGCCCCTTAGCTCAGCACCCCTTGGCCAGGTCAGACGTCGTGGGTCATCATGGGTTGGGCAGTCTCCCCCCCCTCTCTCTCTCTCTCTCTCTCTCTCTCTCTACCTGATCGTTAGTGTAGACCTGAGAGACAATGTCACGATGACAACAAAGAGTTAGGAGGTCAGGGTCGACTATTCCTAGGTAAGGCTTCTTGGTTCGCTCCTAAATAACCATATCTATCTCTCTTATAAAGCTGGACGTCCTACTCAGGCTTCTCTCGTCACCTTCAGCTGGGTCGGAGAAGGTGTGATGATATTACAGTGATACAACGTTAAAATATCTCCAATTATAAAGATAACGGGTAAGATAACATGTAAGGATAAAATTATACGTAAGATACGAGGGTACATTCTCGCCTACGCCAGAGCTTTCTACCGCCATTGAAACTAACTAGTTAGACATGCAGACGAAACGGAGACAAAAGGGAAAAAATATGACTGAACACGTGTTTGAATCTAAAAGGCAAAAAGGACGCAATTTGTAGTTTAAAGGAAAAAATCACGCCACTAGTTGACACAATGTAAGAGATTGGTGGAAAAAAGACCTTAGCTCTTATTCGAAACAGTCATATCTTGGACGTTTTTACGGTAATTGGTTGTTTTATTTGAATACAGCGGCAAACGCGTGGACGAAGGTTCAAAAACAAATTTCAAAAAATAACCTTGAGAAAAGTAGGTTTTTCGTTAATAATAAAGTTATGAAAATAAAACCTAGCTAGTTTGATAGCCCATCTTGAGCAGAGAAATAATATACTTTTAATTATACAGACGGACAGATAACACGAAAGATATTGACGAAAGACTGTATTGTTCACATCAGACTAGCGAACAGGTTTTTGTGCATATTTCACTAAAGTTACATTTTGGTGTCCTTGAGCCCTAAAAATGCAAAAATCAAACTGCAATTAACTAGAGGGGAAAGTCGGAGGATAGCAGCTAAAAATAACTTAGTGGGGCAGGTTTGTGCAGTTTTTGCATGTAGTTAGTCCAAGAAACAAGTGTATTTTTTGTGAAAAACCAAGTAGAGACAGACGGACCAACAGAAAATAAAACACACTTGACTGAGATTTGACTGAAATTTGACTTTTGGTTTGAATATTTGAAAAAAATGTTAGAGGGGAAGTTCGTTGATTGGACAAAAGCATTCATATTATTGAGAAAGAGACGCACACTTGTGCCATTTGATATAAGACTGTCCATTAACACAGTTCATGACTGCTAGAGGTGAAATTCCCGGAATTAATAAATAAAAATCAGTGGGACGCCATAATCTAGCCAGCAGCTCAGCTGAGTTTTGCTAGTAATAAGTAACTGTGTTCTCAATTCTGAATTGTGGTAAGGAAAAAAGCATTTATCTTGTTTATTTTAATATTTTGAGTGATTGATACTGCATATCATGAAAAATGATTACGACAAGTAAGTGCCTGCTCTAGGTCCCCAGCAGCAGTACAGGGCCTAGAGACAAAACAAGTAAAATATGAAACCTATCTAAGACTATGGAAGGCGGATCTATAATTTACATCAGTGGAAACATATTACCCACCTTATTGAATAGAAGAGGAAACTATTGAACATATTTCGGATGCAATGCAGTCTTGGGAAACTGATACTAATTGATAACAACTGGGTGAGATGTGTTACGTTGGTCAGAGAGATCTGACTCAATCTGTGTAGTGTTGTTTTGTGGTGTTGTGTGTAAGAGTGGCGCAGTGAATAGAGTACTGACACATGGCACAAATTTTGTTTCAGAGTTTCTGATCTGGCACTACGATTGTGCCAGATACTCTTGTAGAAGTACAAGAGCGGGTGTCTGTGCAGCCTAACATTTTACTCCAGCTACTAAGAGGAGTGGGCCACAAGAATTCTGTACTACATCATTACAGGCCAGTAAAGTGCAAACCTGGCCTGCTGGAGATTCATTAACAAATCCCACCATCAATAAAGAAAGAAAGCTTGTAATATTAACATTAGTCCCTATGTTAAGGACTATGATCTTTGTAACCACAGAGTGGGCATGAAGACGCCACCCCAACTAACCATCCAGTGCTAGATTTCCCAAGACAGTGTAGATACCATTAATAATAATCATTGTAATAATACACTTATGTACAAAAGTTATATTTGATTATGCAATATATATATATGCATTTCATTGATAAATATCTATCATTTCATATGTTCTGACCAAAAGAAACAATTGGTTCAGGACTAATAAATTTAAAAATGTTTAAACTTAAACTTTAACAGCCAGTGTTAGTTCAGTGTATTATAGAGTTTATTATTATTATTAGACTTATTAATTACATGTGTGTGTCTGTGTATTTTATTACCTACACATTACATTTCAGTACCCTAGACTTTTAACGTAGCTAACACTCATTATAGTAGAATAGGTCTGTTTGAGGTCGTAAGTGGTAGCAGAAAGGCCTCCTGTAACTCCCTGTAGCGGGAGGTTATTTAAAATTATTTATTATGTAAAAGTATGCCAGTAAAGAGTTCTGGTCTTACAAGTAATACCCCAGTCTTAGAAATAAGCACTGGTGTATTGTTATCATAAAAATAGTCAGACTGTGAAAACCCTGGCCCAGTTGGTAAGAAGTAGTACCAGGATTTAAGGTGTCTCCTCCATGTGACTATCTTATGATTACTTATTTTCTAGGGGATAATAAAATGAACATTCACTGAAACCACAAATGGAAAAAGTGAATAAATCCTCAGGTACAGTTAAAATAGTTTAATAATTACACTAATATTCTATTTCTACTAGTTGGAAAAGAGTATACACATATATATAAAAATATTCACACAGTTACTATTATTGTCTGTTTAGACTTCAAGATCTTAAATAATAAAGTTACTGAAATCACTGTTATTAGTCCTTTGAATTTAAGGATAACTGTCATCAGTTGACTGAGTTTCTGTATGGTTAATTATTGTTTTGAACTATTGGCTGTTTCACAGGTATAGGTGGTCAGTGTCAAACAGGACACTTATCTTTCCAACTTGATACTGCTGAAACTGTCCTTTGCTGATATCAGACTTGGTAGGCCCAACAGTAGGGATGCCAATGACCAGTTGAAGTTCACTCTTTGGGGTCCTGCACTTTGGTGGGATTGCCTCGGATGAACTACACCGTCTTCTGATACTGACAGTCTGGTTTGAGTTATTTCATGGAACCTGCAACATATCAGCCTTGGCTAGTATCTGGCTAGACTTGTAGCTGACTAGCACAGATGTCAGACCAGTCAGTCATCAGATGTCACCGTTATACAATCATAGTAAGTAAGGACATCATTTCAGTGATATAGCATTAATATTAACATTTCAATTAAGTATAACTGACTAGCACATAAGTCAGACAAGTCAGTCATCAGGTGTCAGAGTTATACAGTCATAGCAAGTAACATCATTTCAATGATACAGAATTAATATTAACATATCAGTAATAAACATCATCTGGTTTAATCCGCTCCTATACATCCCTTCATATTCTATAACTTGATCCTTCCAAATCATATCAAGTACAAATTCAAATCTGATGCTATCTTAGCAACTACCCAAAATTAATACATAAAATAAATAGAGTGAGTGACCACGTGATCAGGTTGCTTTCTACTAAAACTGGCTGTAGAACACTCCAGTTTACCAGCTGTAAATGGGTACAAAGTTGTGCGCTCGAACTAGGGAAGGCAAAGGCAGCGAGGAAGGGGACTAGTCACCTTAGCCTCGTAACTGGGATCTTCCATGATGAAGTTTCTAACACTTCATTTCCCTATGACAATCTCTGGTCATGGGACTGCCCTTATCTTCGTAAGCGATAATGCATTTAATATCGACGAGATACAGCATTAAATATAATAAATATTTTCTATTTGGCTGTGGGGCTAGTTTTGATACGTTTTTGTACAAGCAACCATCTTCCACTAAGCACATGAATAAATCATATTAAAATAATAATACGTTATATCAATGAATATTATACTGGCATATTTTGTGAATTCTAAATGAACCTGTAATACAAAATAAAAGAAATTATTATACAGGATAGCTATCGTAAATTCGCTTACCCTCAGACTCCAGACACTTAGACTGAAATTTTCTGGCGATCCGCTCACACTTCAGATGGATTTAGAGTCGTGGCGTTATCTGCCCTCAGTCTTGTCTCAACCTCTTGCGTTGTGTATCTCTCTCCGTTTACCGATCCGCTTTAAATACGTATAGCGCGGACGTATCGGAGAGTACCGACGTCACAGCTTAAACCTAACCTGAAAAAATCCTTCCCGAACCGTGATTTCAGCCGATCTGTGCGTCGACTGAAATTTTGCCTTTCTCATTCTCAGCATATATAATATCCATATTGTTCCATCTTATCTAGTTTTATTCAGCTGATAAAACTCTATCTTCCTATCCATGTAAATTCCCAAACTGTTATTTGTTGATTTTAATATTTAGAACAGAAGTGAGTTTACATGCTTTTAGCGTAACTGTGGGCAGCCGAAATACGCATATATCTCCGTAAATGAGAACTTCCTACCGTTCCATCTTATATGCAGTTATACACCATCCTTCCCTGTACTGAAATGTAAAATCCTTTTCATACGGATTCCCTTCGTTTTATTTTATCGTTGGCGATTTCCTCTGTCCGATACACATTTCGCTGATACGCCGCCATTTTGAAAGCGGTCACTCGATCGTAGATGGGTTTATAAATCTAACTGAACTCATTTGCAATGACTTGAAACCAATTTTGCGACACTCCCATAAACTTTTATCTCAGGAGCCTTCACAGCTGACCTCATCCACTACACTAGGTAACATATCAACCATACAATAACACCAAAAACCACTACAGAAGGTCAAACTGCTCCTCTCATGGAGCCGACAGTCTTGGAGCACATGTTATACTCTTTGTCTTGCCCACATTGGCACATATGTTCTGCCAGATTTCAATGAGTTATATAGATGGCATTTGAGTCTGCAATGGCCGGTTCTTAGTCTGAAAGTTATCACTTGATCTCGTCTTGGTAATGTATAGTATAGTTCTGCAGTACCGGACTCTGGGTGTTCCTTATGCCATTTTTCTCTATAATTATTTCTAATAATTACCTTTATATCTTCATATGTAGCCTTGTCTTCTGTTTGGATTTTCCTTCCTCCTTCTTTGGCAAGTTTGTCTGCCTTCTCATTTCCAATATATACTGAAGCACATTAAAAACGCACCACTATTATATATATATACTGATGCCGAGAAGCTGGAAAAAAATGTGTAGGAATGGATTTTCCCCGTGTTTGTCATGAGGTAGAGAGCGAATGGCTGCTAGAATGGAAAGTGCATGATTCAACCCACGGGTTTGTGTACAGACTACATGAAAACAATGAAAGTTACACGTGCAACACGATTCCCAACAGCTATGATCCTGAAAATGTGTACGCGTTGTGGCAATATACTCGGTAAAAAGGCCGTTGAGACAAAATACCCAGTACATGTGCTTGAAATGCCACGACTATCTGAAAACGACCGCCAACGAGCCATTGGTATGTTGGAGACCGGAATGAGCTCGCGGGCCTTTGCCAGAAGGATGAATTGCCACAACAGCACTATTGTACGTCTCAATGAACGTTACGGAACCACTGGCAGTGCCCGGGATAAACTTCGGAGTGGCCAACCACGAGTTACTACCCCTGCGCAAGATCATCATATTGTGCTGAGTCACCTGAGGAATCGTTCTCTCCCGGCAAGTGTAACAGCAAGAGCAATAGTGGGTAGACGTGGGCAAGTCTCTCGAATGACAGTCATACGACGACTCAGAGATACAGGCCTTACTGCAAGGCGACCTTATGTTGGGCCAAACTTGACTCACAGACATCGTCAGCAGCGCATGCAATGGGCAGAGCAACATGTCAGATGGACTAGACTGCAGTGGAATGCTGTCCTATTCACAGACGAGAGCAGATTCAACATATCCTTTGCTGATGAACGTATGCGGATGTGGCGACGGTGTGGAGAGCGCTTTGCAGATTGCTCTGTTCGTCAGCACAACCGATTTGGAGGTGGCAGTATTCACATTTGGGGAGGATTCAGTTTTCACCATCGCTTGCCTCTTCACGTCTTCCGTGGAAATGTTAATGCTGTGACATATCGAGATGAGGTTCTGGATGCATTGGTTGCTCCTGCGTTCACAAATTATCCAGACTTGCAGCTTCTCCAGCAGGATAACGCACGTGCGCACACCGCATGCATTACGCAGCAATATCTACAGCAGCAGAACATTGTGACGATTGATTGGCCTGCCCTATCACCAGACATGTCCCCTATAGAACATCTGTGGGACGAGCTTGGACGCAGAGTCTACAGGCAAGGTTCTCCAGCTAATCTGCAACAGCTCGAAGCTGCTCTTACACGTGAATGGGACTTTATTCCCCGGAATTTCCTTCAGAGACTTGTGCGTTCCATGCGGAGCCGCTGCCAAACTTGTTTGCAAGCACACGGTGGACATACCAGATATTGAGGATAGCGTGAATGAATTTTTTTATTGGTTGCATTTTTGGTTTTCTCCCTTGCCTGCACAGAATGCAATGAATTTCATAACAATCAAATGTACAAATTAATGACCAGCATGGATTCATAGGAAAACGAATAAAGATTCCAAATATTTAAACTTGTAAACACTTATATTTACATTTCACACTCTGTTCCTAGATTATACAGGTGGTGCGTTTTTAATGTGCTTCAGTATATATTACAGTTGTTAGGGATCCACTATACTTTTAATTTTTTGAATTCGTAACTGGTTTTCATTAGTGCTTCTGCCAGGCTAATTCAATGTTTTTGTTGTTTCTGAGAGCTGTGATGACTGATAGTGAGTCTGTGTGGGGCACTTTCTTGTCTCTAGCAACATCTTTATTGTCCATGATGGTAACTTCAGTTGTTTTTAGTGCTTCTGCCTCAGTTTGAAAGTTGTTTGACTCACCACCATACTAGGAGGGATTCTGCAGTCAGTCAACATTTCAACACCTTTTATTTCTCTAATGTAGAAGGTCTCATGTTCACAAGCTGCTCTGGAAAGATATTCATATGCTTGATTTTGCTGCATTTTAATGGTGCCTCACAGATGCATGAACTAATTCAGCTCATAAAACACCCGAACATTAATAAAATTCAATCTATATCTGAGCGATCCCAAAATGAAGCATAACAGTTGATGGAATGGGCCGACTCCTCGATTAAAATTTAGCGTCTGGAGGAAGAAGAGAGCAGATGTAATTTAATACAGTTTTTTTTTAATTTCTTTTAATGACACCGACAAAGAGTATATTCTATAGCATACTTTATGGATCTGCTAGTTGCCATTTATAAATCAATGCACATGTTTTGTTTTTCTCCATCTAGCACAATACTGATCAATTCAGTTATGTCCCTTTACCATTTCATGTGTACCTGGGATCAGAGTTTTACTTTTACACGTGCCTAAATTGTGACGTCACAATATGAGCAATATCTGAAGACACATGTAACAAAGGAAAATGCAGCAGATTTATATTATACGTAATTCCATTAGCAGCATCGATGTTATTATATTGATTCATCGTTTAATCCGCTACAGAATCCGAAACCCATGACTTTAAGATTGACATTTTCTTGTATGCCACAGCTCTCTCTCTCTCTCTCTCTCTCTCTCTCTCTCTCTCTCTCTCTATATATATATATATATATATATATATATATATATATATATATATATATATATATATATATATATATATATATATATATATATATATAAGATAGAGACGGTTGTGATCACACCCTGCATTTTAGTAAAAGGGCACACTTGTACACTAGAGTTTGAAGCTCACGGCTATACCGAAAGTTGGACAAATGTTAAGTTTCAGCATTTCAACATGAAGCCAATAGCTGTAAATAACCTCTGACCTCTATCAATGTGTGGAATGAAAGTAAAGGTGTGCGAGAAATATGGAATACTATTTGGAAATAATTAAAAATAACGAAGCTAGAGATTACGCACAAAGCAGATGACGCTACCAGCCTAGATTACGGCCAGTTAAGCAGTGTCTACAAGAACTGAGAGAGGAAACAACAGCAGAGGGAAGGCAGGAACACTGTGTTTGCAGTAGGCAATCTTAATGACTCCAAACACTGAAGTTTGCGGCATAAAATCTTAATGACTCACATCATTGACGTTTGTAGCATATAGCTTTAATGACTTGAAATACTCAAGTTTGCAGCATACAACATTAATGACTCGAAATACTAAAGTTTGCGGTACACAAACTTAATGACTCGAAATACTAACGTTTGCGGCATACAACCTTAATGACTCGAAATACTCAAGTCTGCGGCATCCAGCCTTAATGACTCGCATACTCAAGTTTGCGGCACACAACCTTAATGACTCGATATACTCAAGTTTGCGGAATACAGCCTTAATGACTCGAAATAATGAAGAAGTGGAAGCACTAGACAGTTACCATAGTTCATATTTCAGAAGTCAAAACAATGTGGTTTATTGGAAAATAATGCAGTTTCATAATGGATGCGGCACCCAGCATGTTTCTGTTCGAACAGACACATTTTCGCCGGGTTGCACAAAGCAGATTATTCCTTGGAAAAAAATAATTATGCGTGTATTATTATTAAAATTCGAGACAGCAATGCTCCGCAGACAGCGACGCGGGGAGGGGATGTGGGGGAATATGATGCCTTCACGCACACAGAGTCCAATTTGACGTTAGTGTCACCTTACACAAAGGCAGAACGGGTTATCAGGGAACGACTCGTCGGCATAAAGAAAGCGTTTGACCAAAACAGCTATAGCGTTGTCTAGGACAGAGTACAAAGACTAGCGTGTTATTACATGCAGGAGTTATAGGCGGTTACACTGAAAAATCAAATTTGGATGACAGATGACATCTTGAATAAAATGGCAGAAAGAAAGAAAGCAAAAAACACTCCAGAATATAAAACAATAGACAATGACATACGTACTATGTGTAGAGAAGCAAAAGAACGGTGGATAGAAACAAAATGTAAGGAAATAGAAGACTTGGAAGCGAAGCATATGACAAGAGATATGCATGAAGAAATAAAGAAATTATCAAATCGGTCGCGGTTTGCACAAGGAGGAAGCTGTATCAAGAACAAAAATGGTGTAATATTACTTGATGAGAAAGACATATCAAACAGATGGGCAGAATACGTAAAAGAACTATTCGAGGACAACAGAGGTAAAAAACCATCACCAGATTCTAATGAAGGCCCAAACATTCTCAGATCAGAAGTAGAGAATGCCATTCATATGATACAAAAAGGAAGATCAGCAGGCATGGATAACATAAAAATTGAAATGATAGAAGCTCTGGAGAGCTTTGATATAGATACAATCACAGAAATATGCAATGATATATACAATACAGGATATTTACTACACGACATGAAGACATCAGTTTTTATAACATTGCCCAAAAAACCAAATGCAACAGAATGTTCAGACTTCAGAACAATTAGCCTGATGAGTCATGCAATTAAGATACTGCTCAAAATCATACAGGAAAGAATAAAAAGTAAAGTAGACAGCGAAATCCAAGAAGAACAGTTTGGTTTTAGACGGAACAGTGGAACAAGAGAGGCAATATTTTGCCTAAGAAGATTAGCAGAAAAATATGCAGAGGTCCAAAAAAGTATGTATATGTGCTTCATTGACTATAAGAAGGCTTTTGACAGAATCCATCATGAGAAAATAATTGAATGCCTCAAAGACATAGGTATTGATGGAAAAGATATAAGAATACTCAGTAACCTTTATTGGGAGCAAACTGCCACAGTAAGATCGGGAAGGAATTATTCACCATACATAGACATAAAAAGAGGTGTCAGACAAGGTTGTGTGCTGTCCCCCCTGCCTATTTAATTTATACACCGAAAAAATTTTCAAACAGATACAGGAAATACCAGGACTGAACATCAGTGGAAGATCAATAAACAACCTTAGATATGCAGATGATACCGTGCTGTTAGCTGAAAGCGAACAGGAGTTACAAGAACTAGTGAAGCAAGTGAACAGTATAAGTCATGAATATGGACTCGACATTAATACTGAGAAAACTAAAACTATGATAATTAGCAAAACAGACGATAAACCCACATTAAAGATAAGCGTAAATGGGAAAATCCTGGAACAAGTCAAGAGCTACGTATATCTTGGTCATATAATAACAGAAGATGGCAGATGTGAAACAGAAATCAAGAAGAGAATAGGAATGGCCAAAGCTACATTCAACAACATGAAACATATACTGACATCCAAACAGTTATCTCATAAATTAAAACTGAGAATCATAAAGTGTTATATATATATTCTGCATTTCTGTATGGTGCAGAAACATGGACGATGAATAAGCATTTGGAAGAAAGAATTGAGGCTCTTGAAATGTGGATATATAGAAGAATGGGGCGTATCTCATGGAAAGAGATGAAAACAAATAAGGAGGTCCTAGAAAATCTAGGTATGAAAAGAGAACTAATGAGAGAGGTCAAAGTTCGGCAGCTAAAATACTTTGGCCACATAAAAAGGCATAACACCTTGCAGAAGACCATAACAGAAGGGAGAGTTGAAGGCAAACGTGCAAGGGGAAGACAGCGCTATAAGTGGGAAGATAACATCAAGAGATGGACGGGAAAGAGTCTATCAGAGTGTACCACCAAGACAAGAGACAGAAGACGTTGGAGATCCATTACAGCCAACCTTCGTTGTGGAGATGGCAACTGATGATGATGATGACACTGGAGATTCCATGAAACTATTAAAGTATTGTCAATAGAACACAATGTAAGGGTTCTGTCTCTCGTCTTCTTCAACTTCTTCTTCGTTCCCTTTCAGACACCAACTTGAATTTGTTCAAAGAAATCAGTGGTCATCTTGAGGTTGATAACATCTCCGTAGAGTATTCAAATCTACCAGCACAAATTAGCCTTAGTCATCCCCAAAAAAAGCTGGCTGTTGTTATACCCATGTATCGATGTATGAAGACTTGCACGTTTATTATTCCACGTGCCTTCTCTGAACCTCTTAACGTCAATTTTTCATAGAACGATCCATTCTGAAAAGTGTGCCCTAATATGACAATTGAGGCGTTGCGTTAGACATAAGCAAACGCTGTTGGATTGGTGACCTCGCAAACTTCGCGTCAGAGGTAGCGTCACTGGGCCAGTGACCTCTAGACTGCCACATAAATTAACAGCACAAGAAAACCTAGAGGCCACACAGACAGCTTGACAAATCTGCTCGTCAGCTCGAAAGAAGCCGGGGATACAGATTTTCAGACGGCATCCACAATACCGAATGTCATTTGCATACCAATTGCTCTGGGCCAGGGCCTCGTGGACTATGACGGATGGGAGGTCGTTCACGAGTGACAGATGCGGGAAAACGGGTAAAGATGTGCATTGAAGTTGTTTGGGTTTTTTTAAAATCCCGCACCAGCGTTTATTTAGCCTTTGTCATTTTTCTGTCCGAATTTCACTGTACCACGAACAGTTCAGCCGAATTTCTTCTTAGTGAAGGCAACGACTTCATTGATAAAGAGATGATCAATCAATCAATACCCTTTAGCTTCCCAAGGATCATAAGCCTTCAACAAACACATGGCAAGTCCTCCAGTCACGTGATATCAGCTCAAGTTCTTTCCAAGTCTTCTTCATCATTTTCACTTCTGCCTCCAGTTCTCTTTCTCCACGCGTTTTTGGTCTACGTCTGCCGCTGTTTTCTTGTAATGTGTTTCCTTGTAATGTGTTTCCTTGTAATGTGTTTCCTTGTAATGCTATCAACAGAATTCCTCAATGTGTGTTCTATCCATGCCATCGTCTTGTCATCTCTTGGCCATGTTTCGCTTTACGTCGATTTTCGGTTACGACAGTGGCCTGGAACCTAACATGTCGTATGAGCGAGGTATGCCTGTACTTGTCGTTCATTAGTCGCTGTCTAAAATTGATCTTCTTTATTGTGTGCGTATCACTTTTGGTTTCAGGCATGACATTAATCTCAATGTTTACTTCTCTCTCTCTCTCTCTCTCTCTCTCTCTCTCTCTCTCTCTCTCTCTCTCTCTCTCTCTCTCTCTCTCTCTCTCTCTCTCTCTCTCTCTCTCTCTCTCTCTCTCACACTGTTTTGTGTGTGCGCCTCACTTTCGCTATCCGCTGCCTTAACTTCTACTACGTTCTGATACAAGATAACACGGAATCGCGCGGAAAACAAACAGTCCTAACGAGATTTAGGTTCCACGAAGTTCAGTCACAATCCAGCCTCATTGAAACAATAGCTACATGTATAGATATTTACTACGACGTCATAAGATTTTTTTTTCACTTACGTACAGGTTCATAAGAATGACAGCAGGAAGGATAAAGACACCGAATGAAGACCGCAATAATTAACGGAGAAGGAGAACTAAGTCTGGATCACGCTGGGCATCCATGATTTAATTGAAAACAAGTTAATGTACGAGAAGTTTTGTTATTTACGGTCAATTAATTGCCATTACCGGGTTTACAACTTGCGATTAAGGAAACGAATCTTATCAAAGGTGATATTTGTCATAAATTTAACTATACACGGGGAAAATACACACCTCATTAACTTAAATGTCTGGGTGACTCCGGCACAAATATACTCAGTATCGCTACCACGAGTCTTAATAAATCGCACGATATAATTCAGTTTGTTTTCTCAACTCACGGCCAGGTCAGACGTTTGCAAACTGCATAAAGTCGACACATTTGAGGTAAAGCATAACGCTTCAATGTAGGTACAAGGGTTCTCTTGATGCCATGGATATTTTCTATCAAGTATAATCAATGTTTGACATTCACCCACAGGCACGTGTTTCCTAGTGAAAGCAATTAATTGCAATAACATTATTATTGTTATTATTATTTGGAAAAGGGTTTGACATAAAAGAATGAGATTCATCAATAACATCGGGAAAATAACAGATTAGACAACAGATAGATGACAAGACACAAAGATGTCTGATGTTTCAACACAGAAAGGTCATTGCATTTTAGCCAGTGGAGATAACGGGTATTTCAAATAAACAAAAATGGAGATGGAGACTGCAGTAATGAATAGCTTGGAGATATCTATTTAATAACAGCGAGTTCTGGCATGATAAAAACGCCCCCTCCCAATATGGCGTTAGCACTCAGAAAATGTCTAATGATAAGGCGCCCTACTCTAAAAGTCTGCTTCATTCATTTTATACTGACACAAAAATATGCCAGGTCTTTCTGAATAAATTCTGTCCGCCTTCACGGCTAGAAGTAGCACATTTTGTGTGTGTGTGTGTGTGATGCATTCAATGTTTTTTTTTTTTCAAGCTCCGGTTCTTATCATTCACCTGTTTTCTTCCTAAATGTTTAGTAATCCTTTATCAGTTAAAGATTTTAGTTAGGGTTAAGCTGGTGTCAAGGATGATTCTACTGTAGCCAGATACCGAATTGCGAAGAGGAAAAAAAAGTGTCAACATGAAAGGACCCGGGACAGCCCCCCCCCCCCCCCCCCACACCCCCATCCCCCGCCCAAATCCCAAATACTGGTACATCTAATGTAGACAAAACAATGAAGACTTGACAAGACCTGTCTAACAGTCAATAAGACTGTCGTAACTGTGAAGAGTCAGCGCTTCCATATTATTTGTGTAGTATTGTCCGTTCGGAAATTCGTGCCCACACATTGAACGTTGTAACTTTGCAACCCCATGACGGATGTTATTGAAATTTGCTACGTGCCCTACTGATATCAATGCAGTTATTAATATATTTTTTGCCCTTACAAAACTCATGTCATGTTCGAATTTTCTTCTTTAAGTTATATAAAAAAAAACTCTTACCGTTGTCTGGGTTAATTTTTATTAGTTCTACAGGAAAGTTACAAGATCCGTTCAAAAATTGCGCACTTAATTTTTGTTACAGCACAGCACAAGCGATGAAATGTGCTATTCAATATTTTTTTTTTTAAATTAGTGTAGTGACTACATGTCCGCACGTGTGCGCACCTATTGTACACAGTCGCGAGTAATTATTTCAGCGGCGTATGCTAATTGCAATGAGTTGGCTGCAACGAAACAAAACGACACCAGCGTATAATATATTAATAAACTAAACTGCATAATTATGAAAAGCGCAATGAATCTGAAATGCAAATTTATCAATTTGCAGAAGGTAACTTATATTGTACATGCATTTTCGCAGAGAGGCTAAGATGGGTTGTTTATACCACAACATCCAAGAACCAGGTAGGAGAAAACGAAAGGCTCTGGGTGTGGATAGAAGATCTTTTCGACGTTGGATACAACAGGACGGTGATTGTACAGAGGCTGCGGTTAAGCAAGGAAGGAAGAAAAAAATTGATGATTTTGACAAGGATGTCATTAGAAGTTTGATTTTGAAGATGTTTAATGCCAATCAACTTGTTACTCTCCGCATGCTGAAAAGTCGGCTGCAAGCAGAATGCGATATTAACGTCTCAAAAACAACTCTTTGGCAACTTGTCAGAAGTGTCGGCTTCACTTTTAGAAAAACGTCTGGCGGAAGGAATTTTTTATGTGAAAAACCACATCTGGTTGCAGCTCGAAGCAAATAACTTAGGCAGATTCGTGAGAGAAGGCAAGACGGCTATGATATAGTGTATTTGGACGAATCTTGGGTTAATGCTCATCATACGAACGAGAAAGAATGGCAATCTGTTGACGGAGACCATAGAAGGAAAATTCCAAGCAGCAAAGGTCAACGCATTATATTAGCACATGCTGGCAGCAGACAGAATGGGCTTGTCCGTGATGCAGAGCTTATTTTTCAATCAAAGTCTGTAGATGGTAGGGACTACCACAGTGAAATGAATGGGCACATTTTTTGAGATTGGATAGTGAATACACTCATCCCGACTCTAGATAGGCCGTCTTGCCTGGGGATGGATAATGCGTCCTATCATAATGTTCTAGCGCAGGAGGATAAAGCTCCCACTTCGGCAAGCACGAAAGACGAAATCAGGAGGTGGCTTGTGAATGAAAATATCTTCGCTGACAACAGCTATTTAAAACCAGAGTTGTTGCAGCTTGTGAGACAGAGGAATAAGACAAAAGTGTATCTGATTGATAAAATCATCCAAGAGCAGGGTCATGTTTCTCTTCGACTCCCACCTTACTATTCTCACCTTAACCCAATAGAGCTGGTTTGGGCTAGAGTTAAAGGGCAAGTGGCCGCCCAGAACACCACTTTTAAAATGTGCGATGTTAAAGACATGACTCGTGAGGCCCTTTCACGAATAGACACAGAGTACTGGGCTAAATGTGAAGAACACGTGCTACAGGAAGAAGAAGATTACTGGCAGCGAGATGGCTTGCAGTTTATCCAACCAATAACTGTTGTGAACTTATTGGAGTCGTCCGATTCGGAATGAGGCATGTCTATCACATTCCTTCGTTTGTAATAAACTAATTTCATATGCCAATCTATAATAACACATAAACAGTTACGATATGTCACAGCTTCCTGATGATTTACTGCTATCATGGTTCATTATCAGAACATCATTCCTCGTATCAAAATTACGTGAACAACCAATCACACATTTAGGACACGCCTTTGAAACCGTCTTGTCGCACAAATGTTGTGATTTACTGTAAGAATTAATGTTACGGGCAGATTTAGGCAAATGTTCCAAGAAAATCAAAGAAAATCGCCGTTTTGCAAATTTCGCGACAGCTGTGGATGTAATAATCGCAAAATCTTAACTGCATGGAAAATCTAAGACTGCATGCAAAAATTCATGTCCATACTACAAACAGTTTTGGAGAGAATTGACGCTTTCTGTGGGCATGAATTTCCGAACGGACTTTTTTTTTATAGTTCGAAGCGTCCACATGTGTGTGTTGTTTTATTTCGTGAACTTTAGTGTATACGATTGTTTTTTTTTTTTTTAAAGGGGGGGGGGGGGGGGGGGGACGGAGTGGCTAAAAGGTATGGCGTCCGCCTCTAATTCTAGGGTACCAGGTTCGCTCCCAGCACATGGAATATAATTGATTGAATTTTTTTTCTGAACCAGTGGTTCCTAGTGATGTCATACTTCCCTCTGATCTCCTGGGTAGTGAGATCGGATGCCTAGCCTTCTCGGATAAGGGCTAAAAAAAAAAAAAGTAGGAGGTCCCGTGTGCAAGTTGAGCACGTTAGAAATCCCTCGGCAGTTGGAAATCGTAAAGAGTAGGTCATACGGTCGTTGCGATGGCCAAATTTTAAGAATTAGGAAAACTACATACCACAAAAATATTTATAGAATGTGTATACACACACTGGCATCTTAGCCGGCGCTACGGAGTTCCTTGTGTGATCTAAGGGAGGAGATCGGAGCACTGATAAAGTCTGTCCGTGTGCAATGAAAATGGTCCTTACAAACCACAGCAAAAATAATAATGATTACAGATTTAGACATCTTCTCCTTAGCTGAACCAAATGGCGGGAAACTGTCAGACGTTGTCTATTTAAAACAATGTGTGTGAGAAGTTGTCTATTTAAAACAATGTGTGTGAGAAGTTGTCTATTTAAAACAATGTGTGTGAGAAGTTTTCTATTTAAAACAATGTGTGTGAGAAGTTGTCTATTTAAAACAATGTGTGTGAGAAGTTGTCTATTTAAAACAATGTGTGTGAGAAGTTGTCTATTTAAAACAATGTGTGTGAGAAGTTGTCTATTTAAAACAATGAGTGTGAGAAGTTGTCTATTTAAAACAATGTGTGTGAGAAGTTGTCTATTTAAAACAATGTGGCAACAATTAAAATAACATCATTTGCCTCATGATAAAAGCTCTCGGTTTCAAACCTGGCAACCAGTTATTGGAATACTAGTACAACCATGCCCCCGTGTGGTTTCTAGGGGTCTCTGAGGAGACGCAGAACTATAACTATGTACCCACTGACATGAATTTAGAGCAGAGCCGCCTTTGACTTTTCGGCGCCAGGGGACAGCGACTTCACATGATGCTCACCCCACTTCCCACCCCACCTCAATCCCACTTGTGCCCGCGAAAATGAACTCTACTGGAAAGATTAAGTACAAACAAGGTCAAGGTAGTCCAATAGCAGATACTGCCGTAGGGGAGTGAAGTGTTAGAGACTTCACTATACTAGGTCCAGCATCGAGAGGTGGGGTGACCACTTTCTTTCCTCGCTGCCTTTTCCTTCCCTAACTCAAGAGCAAAGTCAGGTGCCAATTTACAGCTGGGTAGACTGGAGCGTGATGATACCGTGTATCGAACCCGGTGCCTTAGCCGCGAGAGATCAGCGCTCTAACCACTCTACCAATGGAACGCTCAAAGATTAAGTAATGATGAGTAAATAAACAGGCAGATCATTTTCAGTTGATTATTATTGAACAAACAAAAAACCACGATGATAACTAAAAACAGAGTATGTCACATTTTGGTTTATTGTTTTCTTATAAAAGAGTTACACTGTGTACTTTAGCCTGGAGGAATTGTGTCACATGTGAGGAAAAGTGGAGCCTTTTGACGAAAAATTACTTGTTTCCCCCTCGCTCGCTCCAGCGCCTCTTTGCCCTTGGCGCCCAGGGTGGTTGCCCTGCCCTAAGTCCAGCTCTGATTAAGAGACAGCAAAGCTAAATAGGCAGATCAAGAAAGACCCAAAAAAATGACACAGTCAAGCAGGCAGAAAGAGTAAGAGAGAGATAGCGACAGACAGACAGGCAGGCAGGTGGGCAGACAGGTAGATAGGTCAGTGGGTGGGTAGGTAATAGGCAGGCAGGTAGGTGGACAGACAGGTAGATAGGTCAGTGGGTGGGTTAATAGGCAGGCAGGTAGTTTGTGTTTAGGCTGGTTGTTATAGCCCCATTTCGTATCAAATTTCCGAAGCGGCAGATAAACAGTTGACAGGAAGAACCAAACAAAAGTCAGCTGCAGTAACAAATAAGAGAGAACAGACAAACAGTTCACGAAATTCCAGCTATAAATTCACACTGCGGCCAGGGAAATAGCTCCATAAGCCAGTGTAGATTCTCAGTGAGCGACACATCAAAGGGAACGATGTACATTAACTTGTCAGACCCCATTGTGATACTCGTAACTTTCCCACATCCTACATGGGAAACTTTTTTAGCCAAACGTTCTGTGATAGCAGGACATGTGTGTATAAATGAATGTGTTAGATGTAATTTGGCTGGACATTTCTCTCTTTTGTTTCACGCGCACGATAATTTACGCACTTAACTTCAAACCATGGGAGTGACACTGTTAAAACTCGATAGTCTCTGAACAGGCGTTTGCTGTATTATTGTTATTACTAACAGAATAATGATGTGATATTTGGTTCTCAAATGTGAGTTTGCTTAAATCTGAAGGTTATCTTTGTTTGATGGACCAACATTGAACACGTGCATTTCCATTTTACCCCACAAGTGATAGTTAGTGAGATTCAGTCGGGGCCCGCCATTCAAAAGAGTTGTGGATCCCATCTCATTCCAACATCCGCGGCAATGATTGGCAAAACAAGGTGGAAAGCTTCCTCAGCATGATACAAGCATAACTTTCGAATGGGCAAATAGTTTTATCAGAAGCAGGTACGAGAAAAAATGGTAGGGAGCGTCAAGGCCACAATTTGTAAAAAAAAATGATGCATATTAGCAGCCCAGCAGAAGATTACAAGTGGTAATCTTCATACTCGGCACGGACCATAACAGACTGGGATTCCATCTATTCAACAAGCTAAAGATAGGAACTACCGATAAGTGTTACTGTGGCACCGATAACATGACTGCTGAACATCTGCTTGAAAGATGCCCAACATATGAAGAACATAGAAGGTACATACCTTTCGTGGAAAAACTCTATGTGGATACAAATAGTCTCAAGCTGACTACTGCTTTCTATGAACATATTCATGTTGACGTCTGAGAGAGTACTAACAAGAAAAAGAAGTCAGGGCACAGAGATTTGGAGTTTGAGCTGTACCAGCCCCGATCAGTTATTTCCTCTTCACATTGTTTTTTTATTGTAGAAACCTAAGCCATGGCACCAGCGTTATCTCGTGCCCTCAGCACATAAGACATTTAGTTGATTTAAATAATGATAAAGTCATTGAATCTACTGTAACTTTGGAAAAAGCCCGTTCATTATCAGTGCTTAAAAACTTGAAACTGTACTTACATCAGTAAATTAAAGCTAATATATTTATCATTGTCACGAAGTGGATTTAAGTCTAGAGGTTGTCTTAATATATAGAGACAAGACCCTAGTGGTAAGAAAGTCCGAGAAGATAGAATTTTGATGGAAAATGACGTGACTGTGGAAAGATGAGACTATTGGCTCAAGAGTGAGAACCTGGATTGACTCTCCCTTGCCACTTTGTGACTACAACAATTTGCTATAGCCTCACTCCCCTCTGACTACCTTTAAACAAAAGGAGATAAGGATTATGTAAGACCACAGACACACTATACAGACGACATATACGTACAGTACAGTATAGAACCTGATCCAGTTTGCAATATATGTATAGCTTATTTACACAAATCAGAAAATAAAATTCATCACACAGCAAAGAAATAAATATCGTGCACTGTTGCACAGACCTGAAAAAGCAGAGAACCAATTAAATAGATAGCCACACAAAAAAACCACAACCACATTCACTCTGTCAGTCACCCTGCTAGGGAAAAATAGAATGATTAAATGATTGAAACCACAATCTAACTCGTGGGGCCTCAACTTTAGCCACCACTTCCTATTACTACAATGTTATCTACTGTGTCTGTCCTGCTGACTCTGCCTAAACGAATGTTTACACAACTTCCAACTCGTTAGGCGATATGCGCCGCTAACTAAAACACTGGACTGCTACCTAGTAGACTTTTGTAACATCTATTACTCAGAAACTATTCCCGGCTATCTCCTCTCTCCCTCTCTCTTTCTTTGCTTCAGTGTCTCTCTGACACTCTCGACCTCTGTTGCGGTGGCGTCTCCGTTACGCCTTCTCTCGTTGACTTTTTCAGAACCAGGTATGTTCACCCTCTCTCCTGTGTTCTGTGTCTCTCTGATGATTTGATTATCATGCACGAGGTACTTGACTAAAATATAGAAGCTCCTCTGCTGCTGAATAGCTTCTCTGACTTGCCCCGTTAACCCGCTCAGGATTTAGGGGAACACAGCCTTGATTTCTGGCTGTATAACTCTAAAACCAATCTCCCGGACACGTGTCGTTGTTGGAGTGGTATAACGAGCTACTCGCTCTGGATTTATTTAACGATGAACACGTTTCCGCCGAAGCAAGGGGCTTCGCGGCATGCGAACTGCTATCGCATTTCTTTCGCCTCTAGCGATATCGAGCTCTCGGCTCCTGCAATGCCAACCTTGCCATTGGAAATATGTATAGGACAAACTCCACTCTTCCACTGTACCGTGAACGCTGTAGACAAAAGAAATGCATCTAATGTACAACAGCTACCAAATTAACCACATCTCTAACTTATAACTCACATAAATCCTATGCTAACCTCACCTTCTCAATACAGCTCCCCTTCACCCGCTATGCACAACGATACATAAATATTTCTAACCACGTGTCACTCAATCTCACACTCCTTCCCTTTCCCGCTTCAACGAAAATCTTACTGGTGCGTAAACAAACTCCCGACACTGTCTGACCTTAATCTTTTGTTACGTGAATCTACCTCGTGTCAAAACATTCAAACTAGGAAATTTCCTGTCCGAAATTCCTTGGTCTCCTTTTTTTTTAACATTTCACATGAGGTTTCCCTGCTTAACCCCCAAAATTAAATTACTCCTCTTACTGCATTACCAAACATTTAAGGCACAATAAAATAACATACGCACTATTAGATGCCCAATAAAATTACACTTGTAAATATACATAAATTAATGGTGGTTTATCCAACACTCTTCATACTACAGAGCGCCCATGTATTAATAGCTAACACTCACACAGTGAATATCTCAAAACTTCACACACTCCTATATACTGCCAATATCCTAGAAAGAATTAGGCACACTTTACCTTTACATCATTCTACAAAGATAGTAATGGATGGTACCACGTTTATAACTTTAATTTAACTTCCCGAAGGAACTTTACTTAAATCAGACTACGACTCTATTTAAGAACCCACTAATATTACGGCTGTAATAAAATATGAACATACCAGTTTATCACGTTTTCTTCCGCGTGCAGCAGAACGATAAATGCTAGATTCACGGTAGTGAATCTCATCAGACAAAGGGAGTCCGTTAGAAGACCGCTCGGGTTTATATACAAGAAAATCCCCGCGGACTTTCGGCCTACGTCATAGCTATAGCGTCTTACTAACCCAATGGAATCACTTACAAAATTTTAACGGGGTCTACGCCAATAGATTTGAAAACACGTCGTGACCTGTTTAAGCGCGCGTTTCCCACTTACGTCATATTGCGTGAGCCAAACAACGAAAACTTTCCACTCCATGAATATCTCATGCGCTGTTAAACAAAGACTTGACCGCGATAATTCTTTAACAAAGAAACTGGGACTACGAGATCGCGATTAATTTAACAAAGAAAACCGTCGTGATCGCAAATTAACTTTAAAGAAAAGAAAACTGGTGTAAGTATAAACTAAACCTACCGTCATAAAACGCAATAAAATATCTACAGAAAAAGACCAAACACATAATAATTTAGAAAGAGAAGAAGACTGGGCCTGTTGAAAAGACAGAATTACAGTACAGCATCACAATCATCTGATGCTAATACTGTGCACTAGATACCAACTTAACAAACAAAATGCTAGTTGTGTTAATTCATGAAACAATTCTATACAACTATGGTTTGTTTGTGTGTTTTTTAACAATCATGTGAAGGAAGAGTAGGCCACTGTTCGTTAATTCATGCTTGTGTCAATCTGAGTCCAGAATGTAACGCCCCAAATATGAGCACAAATTCTTCAACTTCATTTAAAGCTTTCAGATTTTAAAGCTATTTATTGCAAACATTACCGTAATCCCTAACTGTAATTGAGGGAGTAATGCGGATTATTTGTACTTCGTCTCATCAGAGACCCCCCCCCCCCTTTTTTCTGTGAACGACACGGGGCGTCCATGTGAGTTAGATGATCTCAGAGACCCCCCCCCCTTTCTATGAACGACACGGGGCGTTCATGTGAGTTACATGATCTCAGAGACCCTTCCCCCCACCTTCTGTGAACGACACGGGACGTTCATGTGAGTTACATGATCTCAGAGACCCCCCCCCCCTTTCTGTGAACGACACGGGGCATTCATGTGAGTTACATGATCTCAGAGACCCCCCCCCCTTTCTGTGAACGACACGGGGCGTTCATGTGAGTTACATGATCTCAGAGCCCCCACCTTCTGTGAACGACACGGGGCGTTCATGTGAGTTACATGATAAAATAAGTCTACTGCTACTTCATGCATGTCGTAAAAGCCGACACATATGAGGTTGTTCATGGGGCTGGCAACTTCATTATGTAAACAAATCTCTACAGAAACTATGACGTCAAGATCACGTGCATGCTTTGGTGCGGGCATTAGATTAGGGGAACGGATACAGCTGTGGTTTCATGTTCCGTCAGAACAAAGAAGGGAAAATGTCATATAAATAAAGATTATCGTTCGTTTGTTCGTCCGCTCACTGTACGTGACCAGCTGCTCACACTTTCAGTACTTGTCCAACCTCAACTCTTGACACTTGACCAACATTTTCTCACCTCGATCTGTCAATTGTTGCTGTACAAAACATTCACCACGTATTGTTTTTGTCTTGACTTCTTTCACTAGCATACAACGCTATATCTCTAGCCTCAAATCCTAACCCCTTACTCACTGAGACTCTACCTGTCTACCTGCCGATGTGAACTAATTATTTTTGCTGTGTCCTCCCTTCCGCGGTATTTCTGATAATGAAGACTGAAAAGCTCTAACGCAAGGGAAATTTGACACCATTAATAACAGACTACTAATACCAGAGTATTAATAACAGCAACGTGCTTCTCGGTTGCTTAGCTACACTTCCGCCTGTGAAGTGGTCCGTTCTCTTTCCCCCCCCCCCCCCCCCACTACTTTCCCCCTCCTCAGGTGGAGGAAGCATCGACAGATCCTTCAAGTCAGCCGTGAATATTTAAATCGCTGAGTAAAATAAAGTTTTATCTCCTCAATATGTTTAAGAGCAGTTTACGCATTAAAAAAATAATATTAACATTTAATAATAATAAGTCGGTCACAGAAGTCAACACCCCACGTGCGGAATCATCTGACTTGCGAAGAGACGATAGCATTGGGTAAGTACTAAAGAAATCAGCAAGGTAATCAAAATTAAAAATGTGAATAACAAAATACACACATTTAAAAAAACAAAAAGACAAAAAGAAAGAAAGCAGAAACATGCACTTATAACCATTTTTAAAAAAGCCTTTGGGGGAACAGAAGTTAGAAACCACACTGACTAAGTATATGGTAAAGGCCGATTGAAATAACTGATACAAGTACTGGTGCTTTATACACGGCGTTTCAACAGAGAATAAGGCCCACAGTCAAACGTTAATGATGCAATGTCAGTACAATTAAAAAATACAGAGAAATCAATGAAGTTGTGGGAGCACCAATGTGCATCAACAACACAGAAGTACATGAAGTTGTGGAAGCAACAATGTGCATCAACAACACAGAAGTACATGAAGTTGTGGAAGCAACAATGTGCATCAACAACACAGAAGTACATGAAGTTGTGGAAGCAACAATGTGCATCAACAAGACAGAAGTACATGAAGTTGTGGAAGCAACAATGTGCATCAACAACACAGAAGTACATGAAGTTGTGGAAGCAACAATGTGCATCAACAACACAGAAGTACATGAAGTTGTGGAAGCAACAATGTGCATCAACAACACAGAAGTACATGAAGTTGTGGAAGCAACAATGTGCATCAACAAGACAGAAGTACATGAAGTTGTGGAAGCAACAATGTGCATCAACAACACAGAAGTACATGAAGTTGTGGAAGCAACAATGTACATCAACAACACAGAAGTACATGAAGTTGTGGAAGCAACAATGTACATCAACAACACAGAAGTACATGAAGTTGTGGAAGCAACAATGTACATCAACAACACAGAAGTACATGAAGTTGTGGAAGCAACAATGTGCATCAACAACACAGAAGTACATGAAGTTGTGGAAGCAACAATGTGCATCAACAACACAGAAATACATGAAGTTGTGGAAGCAACAATGTGCATCAACAACACAGAAGTACATGAAGTTGTGGAAGCAATAATGTACATCAACAACACAGAAGTACATGAAGTTGTGGAAGCAACAATGTACATCAACAACACAGAAGTACATGAAGTTGTGGAAGCAACAATGTACATCAACAACACAGAAGTACATGAAGTTGTGGATGCAACAATGTGTGGAAGCAACAATGTGCATCAACAACACAGAAGTACATGAAGTTGTGGAAGCAACAATGTACATCAACAACACAGAAGTACATGAAGTTGTGGAAGCAACAATGTACATCAACAACACAGAAGTACATGAAGTTGTGGGAGCACCAATGTGCATCAACAACACAGAAGTACATGAAGTTGTGGAAGCAACAATGTGCATCGACAACACAGAAGTACATGAAGTTGTGGAAGCAACAATGTACATCAACAACACAGAAGTACATGAAGTTGTGGGAGCAACAATGTGCATTGATAACACAGAAGTACATGAAGTTGTGGAAGCAACAATGTACATCAACAACACAGAAGTACATGAAGTTGTGGAAGCAACAATGTACACCAACAACACAGAAGTACATGAAGTTGTGGAAGCAACAATGTACATCAACAACACAGAAGTACATGAAGTTGTGGAAGCAACAATGTGCATCAACAACACAGAAGTACATGAAGTTGTGGGAGCACCAATGTGCATCAACAACACAGAAGTACACGAAGTTGTGGAAGCAACAATGTGCATCAACAACACAGAAGTACATGAAGTTGTGGAAGCAACAATGTACATCAACAACACAGAAGTACATGAAGTTGTGGAAACAACAATGTGCATCAACAACACAGAAGTACATGAAGTTGTGGAAGCAACAATGTGCATCAACAACACAGAAGTACATGAAGTTGTGGAAGCAACAATGTACATCAACAACACAGAAGTACATGAAGTTGTGGGAGCAACAATGTGCATCAACAACACAGAAGTACATGAAGTTGTGGAAGCAACAATGTACATCAACAACACAGAAGTACATGAAGTTGTGGAAGCAACAATGTACATCAACAACACAGAAGTACATGAAGTTGTGGAAGCAACAATGTGCATCAACAACACAGAAGTACATGAAGTTGTGGGAGCAACAATGTGCATCAACAAGACAGAAGTACATGAAAGAAAATTGTAAGATCATCATGTCCAAATGCGGCGACAGCGTACGCAAGCACAAACTTTCGACAACAGAAGATCTGGTTACAAGACAACTGCCTAACACAGTGTTTCTTAACCTTTTAGAGGTCCTACACCCCCTTACAGCAACTTAAGAAGCCTCGCACCCCCTTACAGCAACTTAAGAAGCCTCGCACCCCCTTACAGCAACATAAGAAGCCTCGCACCCCTTATCTTTTAGCTCGCAATTACATGCCAGAAATGCTAAAAGGATATACAAGTTTATTTTGATAACATTTTATCTAAATAATGTGACTAACATTCGGTACCTAATTCATGTTGTCAATGTTCTAATTTGTACAAATACATTTGAGGAGTGTAATATATACTGCTTATGATAATTAGCGTTCTAAAATATCTAGCATGTCTCGCACCAACAGAAGGTGAGTCTCGCACCCCCGGAAGGTGAGTCTCGCACCCCCAGAAGGTGAGTCTCTCACCCCCGGAAAGTGAGTCTCGCACCCCCAGAAGGTGAGTCTCGCACCCCCGGAAAGTGAGTCTCGCACTCCCAGAAGGTGAGTCTCGCACCCCCGGAAGGTGAGTCTCGCACCCCCGGAAGGTGAGTCTCGCACCCCCAGAAGGTGAGTCTCGCACCCCCGGAAAGTGAGTCTCGCACCCCCAGAAGGTGAGTCTCGCACCCCCAGAAGGTGAGTCTCGCACCCCCGGAAAGTGAGTCTCGCACCCCCAGAAGGTGAGTCTCGCACCCCCGGAAGGTGAGTCTCGCACCCCCGGAAGGTGAATCTCGCACTCCCGGAAGGTGAGTCTCGCTCCCCCAGAAGGTGAGTCTCGCACCCCCGGAAGGTGAGTCTCGCAACCCCGGAAGGTGAGTCTCGCAACCCCGGAAGGTGAGTCTCGCACCCCCGAAAGGTGAGTCTCATACCTCTGGTTAAGAAGCACCGGCCGAACAGGAAGTGTTAAAGACAACATGAAGAAGCGCAGTAAAACGCTGGTTAAAACAACACACCTAGCACAACGATTAAAACTGCTTCTCCTCGTGACGCTTAACGGCTTATGTTGGCAGAAAAAAAAAACAATTTCATAGTTAAGTATGTGAAAAACGCGTCAACCTGAGCTCATATCTGGAGCATGTGATGACCGTACACAGAAAACTTAACCTGAGTATGAGTGACATTGTAAGAATACGAGTAATATGTTCCAGATTACCCTGTCATCAAGATGAGCCATGTCTGATCGGTAGATTTGCAAAATTACTCGTAAATTGGACCATTCAAGGACACTTTGACTGGATGCTGGTAGTTGTCTACTTTGTAAATCTGATAGTAATGAAGGTCAGTGATGAAAGATGAACTGATGGTTTAATGTACATTTACTTGATAATCTTGTCAGACAAAAATACTCTCACCCCTCCACCCGCTTAAACTACCATTTCCAAAGTAAAAGATAAAACCGTGATAATAAATACCAAACCATTTTGATTGAAAGAGTATGTAATGAAATTACCATACTACTGCAGATTAAAGAAAACACAGCACTTCTAAATGTGTTAGCTTATCTGTCACGGTGTTTGGAGTCGCCTCCACCTACAGAGATGTAGAAAGGAGAAAGAGTCAAGTGATGATCTGTGAACAGGTGGTATTGTGGAGAGTGGCAAGCATAACCACATTTTTTCCCCCACAAATCCAGTCACGTGAAATGAATGGAGCGCCATAGACATTCGACACAGGTGGTCCTGAAGTGACTGAATTATTTGAGCAGTGCTCCCATTAGAAGATATTCTATAACCCAGCAGGATGTGCGGTAAAGCGGTTACGTGATACACACTTGCCATGAAAAGTGATATACTTCAGCTGTAGCGAGTGTTAGCTGCACGTGTTATTCTAATAGCACCACCATTAAGAACTACCAGCTGCCGAGGACACGAAGAGACAATACATTATGACTCCTTGGTAACTGTACGTTTGAAGAACAAAAAAGTCATTGAAGCCCTTCAATTATAATAATAGAATAGAGCAGTGGGACATGTAATCATTCCAGGAACCTAGACACACATTTTCCACGAGTTTCTACAGAATGAGTCATACATGACCTTACAACAGAGGGATGTGACAGCTGTCCTTTCTAACTTTTGCTATGTTCATAGTATCGGATCTTTCTGGCAGTCTCGCGCCAATAGAAAATGGAAACACATATTTGTATTTTACAAAATAGAAAGAAAAACAAACCGAACTTTAAGACGTTTAGGAAAATGATAACCAGTAAGAAGTGATGTGAAGGAAAAATGCAGATTTGTGAAGTGTGCGTGTAAGTGTGATGTTTCACTATGGCAAGATGTATCAGGTTTCCCACAAACTGAAGTTGTAGATGTCAATATTCAGGGACAGAGCAGCCACTAGGCCCATGACATGTCGTTAACTCTTTAATATCATTTATTTAACGCTGTCGTAAGTTGATTGAAATGTCTGACACTTTGGTCTGAGTAGTCTGCTCTGTCTTCTGTCTATATTTTTGTCTACACCCACTTTTCTGTCTTATTGCTCTTGATAGCTTAATTCTGGCATTAGCCGTGACAATCTTGCACGGGCCAGGCTTAAGTCATAAGTCTATTATTCTGCTTTTCTTGGAGAACGGCGTTCCCAAATTTCTTTGATTCACAGAGTACCCGTGAGCAAGGGGGGAAATCCCCTGCCTTTTATTTTTGCCGCTTCCGCCTTTCATCTCGAACTCTGGACGCTGGTAAGAACGGCAAAGCGTTGCTAATATTACGTCGCTTTCCAGTTTCTCGAGGCGGCCGGGTAAGCTTTCCCGTTTGGTCTTACGATTGTTTTGTTTCATCTCGAACATGCCTGGAAAAACCCCGCGGAACATCTGCAGACTTTACTTGCTATTTAAGAGCTATGCCTCTTTCAGTCAGTACCATTTGTCTCTAAGAATATTCCAGACACTCTACTAAGTGTTATTTGCGCCCACAGCCAGTTAGTGTAGGAATTCATTCTGTATCAGATAAGCTCAATTACTTAGTTAATTTATTGGGGTTCTAGCTTAATCATATAGAGTCGAGATCCCGTGTTACTTTATTTCTTCTTTGTAAAGTATTTTTGTGTGTGACCGGGATTTTCTGATTTGTTATTAAGCGCGCTACCAATGTAAAATTCGCTAAGAGTTACGCCAAGAGGGGATTTTTCGTGAGACAGAAGTGTGAGCTGATGTATATTTTATTTGACCAAAGCTTTCCACTTGGTCAGGTGTATTATCCTTTCTGTAAAGAGGTTTTTTTCTATGGAATAAATCATAAGTATCAGCGAAAGGCTAATTTTGTAAACTCATTCAATGTTAATCCTGATTTTGGGTAAATATCACTTGGGCCCTCACTCAGTTGTCATCCGGTACTATTCCTAGTTTATATTTAACGTGTTGAATACTTAGCGTTTGTTTTCGCCTTTTACCACAGTGGGTAGGGCCGGGAGTAGATCTCGCGGCAGACCAATCGTTCAGCCATTGTTCAGCTTACAAGGTGGTCATTGTGGATTATTTACCCACCGCCTGTTACAGTATATAGATCTCTATCTCCAGTGCTTACAGGCTGTTGCCTTTGCCATACAGTCTTCGGGGCAATGTCGTCAGACCCATTTACGTCCTGTCATCTTGGAGTATTCGATTACGGAAACAACAGCAAATGGATTGATTTGCCATTGCCCTAAAGACGCTGATAATTAACTCAATTTTTTTTAGTGAAGGAGAATCCAAATGTTATATGTAATTAATTATGGTGAAGAAGGTGAGTGTGGTTTGGGACAGTCACTCACAGTAGCGCACACACCAAGTCATGGAATGGTGTAACGTCTGATGATATTTTAACCATGGTTTATTACAATTATAACATCACGTAGATCTAGACGAATACAGTTACATCGAAACATGAATCTTCATAATGTAGTTAACACACCATACGGCCCTTACACATCCTGGCCTACAAAATCTCTACTCCTCACATCAGTGCACAAAGACTGCGTCTACGGCAGTTATATAATAATCATGGCCTACAAAATCTCTACTCCACATCAGTGCACAAATACTGCATCTACGGCAGTTATATAATCATCAAGGCCTACAAAATCTCTATACTTCACATCAGTGCACAAATACTGCATCTACGGCAGATATATAATAATCAAGGCCTACAAAATCTCTATACTTCACATCAGTGCACAAATACTGCATCTACGGCAGATATATAATAATCAAGGCCTACAAAATCTCTATACTTCACATCAGTGTACAAATACTGCATCTACGGCAGATATATAATAATCAAGGCCTACAAAATCTCTATACTTCACATCAGTGCACAAATACTGCATCTACGGCAGATATATAATAATCAAGGCCTACAAAATCTCTATAGCCCTGCGCAGGCATACATTATCCAAAAAACCCCCTTAGGGCTGACCACCTCAGTCAAAAACCCTGCATAGACTGAACCCACGGGAACACACCCCGTTCACACAGTCACGAGAATCTACTGTTCTCTTAACACTGCTCTCAAAAATCCCTGCGGACACTAGCCGCGAGAGCTATTCACACATCACTCAAAAACAGTACAGAAACAGTACATTATGACCAGAGTTCACCTGCTATCTGACATACTGTCTTCCACGAAACTAAGAGGAGATATCTTTAAACAAATCCATACCAATCTGTAAGCAAGTACTCTAACCCAAAATTAACTCTACTCAACACGTATTTCCCAAGATCATTTCCCTTTCATCACATCTGCACTTATCAGTTTGCCACACTCCCAGGGAAAAAAAAATGATTATATCATTTTTTTTTGTTGAAAATTAACTCCCAAAAATTTAACGGTCAATGAAGTTATATCAAATACGTACAAAAATTAACTACCAAAAATTTAACGGTCAATGAAGTTATATCAAATATCTCTTAAATTAATTCCCAAAAATTTTTTTTTAAAAATTAATGAAGTTCTATCAATTACCTACAAAAATATACCTATGACAAGAGAACATAGCACATCTACAAAAATATCATCAATAAATGTAAGATAACGACTAAATCATCCAACATAATCATTCAAACATACCAAAATAAAAATTAATCTAATACAAAACCCAAGTTAAGTATACATAGTACAAACTAAACAGAAAATAAATTATCATACGAGAAAAGACAAAATATGAAATGGGAATATGATAAGAATCAAATAGAATCATAAGATGACAATGAAGACAACAATTCCATACATGTAAAACAAATAGAACTATAAGAACCAATTACATTATCTAAAGTCATATAATTAACTTAACACTACAAAGAATGAAAGTATAAATAGCGTAACACGAAAAAAAGTATACTAGAAGTATGAATGACATCAAAGATGAAACACGGAAGCATAAACAAAATATCAGACAATATTGAAAAGACAACAGAAAAGATGTAAAGAAATGACGAATAGTCAACAAAGAGAGATGACAGTAAAGATGCAAATGTAAAGAAAGTTGGTAACAACACCTAACAATAACTATCCAAATATAACAACGTATTGTAAAATACAAAAATGCTAAAGTATATTTATATACTAACACAAAAAAGAAAGCTTATGACAAGCACAGCATAATAAGTAATTTAACTAAATTATAAACTTATACATAACTAAAAATAAATTACATCAAATATCACCCAAACAAAAAATTATTAACGATAACACAAGTTCCGCATTGACGCATAGTCAAGCGCTAACAACCAAAAAATACATCCAAACATCACAACATTTTCAAAGAATTAATGTCACTACATAATAGTAACCCTAACATACAATCTAGCGCTGGCGCAGAAAAAAAATAAATATCACAATGTTCAAAACACATTTTCCAAAAATTTACAATACAAAAAAATGTTTCTTCTCTTTAGGTTAAATAAAAATAGTATTTTTATTTCTAAGTAATATGTAGCTATAATTAATAACTAACAATTAAATTAGCTGAGTAACATAAAAATAATCTTATCATTAAATATAACATTTGGCCACCACTGATAATTAACTCAATTTTTTTTAGTGAAGGAGAATCCAAATGTTATATGTAATTAATTATGGTGAAGAAGGTGAGTGTGGTTTGGGACAGTCACTCACAGTAGCGCACACACCAAGTCATGGAATGGTGTAACGTCTGATGATATTTTAACCACGGTTTATTACAATTATAACATCACGTAGATCTAGACGAATACAGTTACATCGAAACATGAATCTTCATAATGTAGTTAACACACCATACGGCCCTTACACATCCTGGCCTACAAAATCTCTACTCCTCACATCAGTGCACAAAGACTGCGTCTACGGCAGTTATATAATAATCATGGCCTACAAAATCTCTACTCCACATCAGTGCACAAATACTGCATCTACGGCAGTTATATAATCATCAAGGCCTACAAAATCTCTATACTTCACATCAGTGCACAAATACTGCATCTACGGCAGATATATAATAATCAAGGCCTACAAAATCTCTATACTTCACATCAGTGCACAAATACTGCATCTACGGCAGATATATAATAATCAAGGCCTACCAAATCTCTATACTTCACATCAGTGTACAAATACTGCATCTACGGCAGATATATAATAATCAAGGCCTACAAAATCTCTATAGCTCACATCAGTGCACAAATACTGCATCTACGGCAGATATATAATAATCAAGGCCTACAAAATCTCTATACTTCACATCAGTGCACAAATACTGCATCTACGGCAGATATATAATAATCAAGGCCTACAAAATCTCTATAGCCCTGCGCAGGCATACATTATCCAAAAACCCCCTTAGGGCTGACCACCTCAGTCAAAAACCCTGCATAGACTGAACCCACGGGAACACACCCCGTTCACACAGTCACGAGAATCTACTGTTCTCTTAACACTGCTCTCAAAAATCCCTGCGGACACTAGCCGCGAGAGCTATTCACACATCACTCAAAAACAGTTCAGAAACAGTACATTATGACCAGAGTTCACCTGCTATCTGACATACTGTCTTCCACGAAACTAAGAGGAGATATCTTTAAACAAATCCATACCAATCTGTAAGCAAGTACTCTAACCCAAAATTAACTCTACTCAACACGTATTTCCCAAGATCATTTCCCTTTCATCACATCTGCACTTATCAGACGCCAATAGGCGTGATGGGAAACAATGGCAAAGAAAACCTATCTGCTGTTGCCCTAAGACGCCACTAGGCGTAATGACCACTGACTGCTTTGACGGTCGGTGGCTAAGGACGGAAGAAGAAGAAGAAGACCTTGGAGTATAATGACGTAAACGCCAAGGAGAATTCCACGATTGCCCGTACTCGTCACCTGGTTGTTTAGAAATCACGTCTGCACTATTCAGCTTAAGAGGTGGATCCCTTGGGTCCCTAATATATATATTCGTTTTGCCAGCAATGATCATTATTGTTCGGATAGTGAGTAAGCAGTGGGTGCAATTGTATTAACACTAGTATCGTCTCCTTTACCCGCCACAGGAAAGAGTGTGCGCTTTGATTATTAGAAGCTGTTCCAGAGGGAGCTTATCTCTACCTTACATTAATTTTTTTTTAATTAGGAGGAACAGTGTTGTGTTAGTTTTCCCAGCGTGGATTACCTTACCTAACCGGATTTATACCTGTCGTAATTTTATTTGTGATAGGTCTTAGAAATAGTGGTCCCGTCCGAGTGGAGAATGATAGTGAAGGCCCTGTGATAGTAAGGGTTAGGAAATAGATAGTTGATTCACAATGGTGCTGGAAAGAGAAAGGACAGTCTCTGAAATCGGGTAATTTCTCCGATCTGCCTATCTTACGACAATTTTATTTATCTGTAGACTCCTAAATCTCTCCTGGCTAAACAATTTTGCCAGTTACCCAAACACTCATGTAGACACACCAATTTCGTGCTACAAACACACAGACGTGAATACAAACTACATATAACAGATATGGGGTAATGGGTCGGCCAACACAGTAATTTAAGGTTTATGGTGTTTATTATCATTTAAACCAAAATTACAACATTTAGCATGGTACAGTCAAAAAGATCATAGTTACAGAAAAATATAAATAACAAGGTGGGGGAAGGGGGGGGGGGGGGGGTTGGGTTTTGAATAGTAGTATCCCAATATGCCCTTCCCGCTTGTATAGACCAAAAAAAACCCAGCCCAAAGACAAGTGTTATCAGAAAGAGACAATTTAACCAAAAGATAGATTAATTTATTCTGATAGGGGGTTTTACAATATTTAGTATGGGGTGTAGGAACAGAGTCCTAGTATTCTCCAAGTTATCCCTTGACTAAGCAGATTAAGGGAGGGTTTACCAAGGAAAAAAATAAGAAAAAGGTAAGTCTTCTCCAGTTATCTTTACAGAATTATTGAGATTATCATTTAAATGTTCTTGGTTGGATTTCTCTCATGTAACAAAATACAGAGTGGGACCGCACAGGGCCGCAACACGAAGATTATATTTAAAATGTTTATAAAATCTCTGAAGGTAGAAGAACCGAGTCTGGAGGACTCTATAATTGCTGGGACGCAAAGGTATATGATCATCCTATGTGAAAAAATAGAAAACATGAAATCATAAACCCAATACGAATCATATTCTGACGCGCGATAAATTTACAGTTAAGACTATTTTAAACACTAGCGTATTCAGTTATATATATTTAAGAAAACTCTCCGCGAGTCTAATAGTTAAAAAAACACATGTATATACAGAACTAAACTGTATTAATTGGTTATAAATCCCTTAGCGGCTTCTAAATTAATTTAAGCATCTATTATATTGGGAAATAACGTATAGATATATCATTTAATTTACAACTGGAAACTTTTGAGATGGGTTTATTTAATAGGTTTAAATTAACACAAAATCCAGTGAAATAAAATGAAAGAACTAGACCACTGATCACTTGGAACTAATATATTACCGCTGCACAAACAGAATGAATTTTAGTCTCCAATATAGAAGATATCCGCGAGAAATCTTGTTCTATAAGCTAGTACTTTCTTCAGACTCTCTGGCGCAAATGATAAACGCATTCTTCAGTGGTGTCAATATATACTGAAGCACATTAAAAACGCACCACTATTATATATACTGATGCCGAGAAGCTGGGGAAAAAAAGTGTGGGAATGGATTTTCCCCGTGTTTGCCATGAGGTAGAGAGCGAATGGCTGCTGGAATGGAAAGTGCATGATTCAACCCACGGGTTTGTGTACAGACTACATGAAAACGATGAAAGTTACACGTGCAACACGATTCCCAACAGCTATGACCCATAAAATGTGTACACGTTGTGGCAGTATACTCGGTATAAAAAGGCCGTTGAGACAAAACACCCAGTACATTTGCTTGAAATGCCACGACTATCTGAAAACGACCGCCAACGAGCCATTGGTATGTTGGAGACCGGAATGAGCTCGCGGGCCATTGCCAGAAGGATGAATTGCCACCACAGCACTATTGTACGTCTCAATGAACGTTACGGAACCACTGGCAGTGCCCGGGATAGACTTCGGAGTGGCCAACCACGAGTTACTACCCCTGCGCAAGATCGTCATATTGTGCTGAGTTACCTAAGGAATCGTACTCTCCCGGCAAGTCAAACAGCAAGAGCAATAGTGGGTAGACATGGGCAAGTCTCTTGAATGACAGTCATACGACGACTCAGAGATACAGGCCTTACTGCAAGACGACCTTATGTTGGGCCAAACTTGACTCACAGACATCGTCAGCAGCGCCTGCAATGGGCAGAGCAACATATCAGATGGACTAGACTGCAGTGGAATGCTGTCCTATTCACAGACGAGAGCAGATTCAACATATCCTTTGCTGATGGACGTATGCGGATTTGGCGACGGTGTGGAGAGCGCTTTGCAGATTGCTGTGTCAACCGATTTGGAGGTGGCAGTATTCACATTTGGGGATGATTCAGTTTTCACCATCGCTTGCCTCTTCACGTCTTCCGTGGAAATCTTAATGCTGTGACATATCGAGATGAGGTTCTGGATGCACTGGTTGCTCCTGCGTTCACAATTTATCCAGACTTGCAGCTTCTCCAGCAGGATAACGCACGTGCATTTTTTTTGCATTTTTGGTTTTCTCCCTTGCCTGCACAGAATGCAGTGAATTTCATAACAATCAAATGTACAAATTAATGACCAGCATGGATTCATAGGAAAATGAATAAAGATTCCAAATATGTAAACTTGTAAACACTTATATTTACATTTCACACTCTGTTCCTGGATTATACAGGTGGTGCGTTTTTAATGTGCTTCAGTATATAATTAAAGAATTGAAGGATCAGGGGGACACGCGAAATTTCACAACTTATTTGATATCAGGGAAATTCTGCGTTACTTGCCGCTGGGCAAAGCTTCTAGATTTCCCCCCCCCCCCCCCCCCCCCCCCCCCCCCCCACCGTGTCTGTTTGTCCGCCGCGATTTCAGCGCTCTTCTCTGGTTCGCACTGAGGTGCTAAACGAAGGCGTGAAACTGCTTCGTCCGTTCTGGGACCACCACTGCCTTTTGATCGTTAACCGCTTTCCTCGTTGAACTTTGGCAACGCCTATAAGGCGGTAAGAAAGAAAGGTGAAGGAGGTAGTTGATTTAGATCGCTCTAAGGTAAGGCGGAAGGCGTGGCTTATCTAAACTAAATACCAAACGAATCTCCTGGTTCCTCGCATGCTAACTGTCTACATATTAATTAGCAAACGTGGTAAAAAGTCCACTCTGCTATGGTGCATACTAATTAGCAAACGTGGGACCCATGTTGGCGATTAAATTTGCAACATAAATGAATGAGGGCTCTCATGCTATCCCAGGGTCTACCATATCATCTAACAGTTCAGGGACGATGAAATTCGTCTGTCACAATACCTACAGGACAGGCCGCTTCCCTAAAGGAAGCTGGGGCCTAACCTCTTTTAAGTTGACAATCCTGGTGTGGGAAAGTGTACGGGCGTTGGTAGTTTGGAGTGAGACGTGTGCTGGCGTGATTAGTGAAGCATTGTTGTTATTTTTCTATGTTGTGATATTGAGATTCATTAGCCTTCAGAGATAGTGAAGGCATTACTTATTTTCTTTGGTGTTGTGGTTTTCATTAATAAACACATGTATATGTAATATGTGGTGTCACGGAGTGTTTTGAGGATATTTTGCATGTATGAATGTTCCCATGCTCCAGCGGGAGTTTATTAGTCATTTGAGTTGTTGTGAGTTGGGAATGCTTGCCTTGTAATATTTTAGTTACAAGCAGTGTTGTGAGCATTGCTCAAGACAAGGCCGTTAGCCACAGTTATGCATGAATGAAGCTCAGTGGAGTGTGGAAGGTTTTCACGTGTTTGGTGAATACGAATGAAAGGGGTCAGTCAGAGAGAGATGTGTGTTTAGTCAGTAGTGTGTTGGGTCAGTAGAGAGTGGAGTCAATAGAGAAGAGACAGGAGACAGCGAAGAGTCTTGTAGTAAAGTCCTCTGTGTGACACCCCGCTCAAATTTCCCCGATTCAAAAAATCTAGTTAACGTAAATTTCCAACCTATAACACTACTTCTATGTTTGCAATTTGTCAAGGCCAAGGTCAAACCGACCGCTGAAAATTGGACAAAATAATATGAATTTTCTACTACCACGTTAAAAATCTATAAATAAATTCCATGTTTGACCTTGGTCTGAAGGCCAAAGGCAAATTTACCGCTTGAAAAGTAACTAACGTCCTCCTAAAATCTATTAATAGCTACAGTATTTGAAATGTCTCAAGGCCATCGTAAAATCTAACCGCCACATTTAAATAAAGGTTGGAATTTTCTAACACCAAGCGTAAAAGTCCCACCTCCAAACACACCCGCTCTACCCTTCCCAATTATTTATGAACGAACGCCGTACAATTTTGGCCACTAACCAACTTGGTACCTCGTCTTAATAGGGGAGAGGGGAGGTGGAAGCAAGCCAAATCGGTGTGTTTGGAAAAACTTTGATAATGTATTTCTTTATAAATAAAGAGAGTTTAAATAAAAGGGGATGTCTTGAATATATATCACCATAAGAATTTCCCTTATAATATATTATCTAGACTTAGAAACATTTATTTTACTAATATTTTGGTTTAGTGAAAGGAGCAAATAATTACGTAAAAATTACACATATGAAAACGGGGATAAATAATTAAAAGAAACCTATATAGGAAGATAGAGGACAGTTGTCCGTTTAATAATCACTTTCAATATAAAAAATCGACCCATTAATAACAAAGATATTGTATAAATAAACTTGGGACAGACGAACCAACACACTTCTGAACTGCTCAATTTGATAGCCTTCGGAAAAGTTAAATTTTCTTAACGCGTTTCTGATTGGTTGATTGTAGTTTAGGAGGGGCAATAAAATTAACTATCTGCCGGCATAGTCCGCCATTTGAGAAAAACTAAAACCACAGCCAGATTAATATCAGATGAAAAGCATTGATATTGAATGCCGTTGCCGTCTGGACGATAGCGGTCTGAACTGAACCATTAACCGCCAGTCAATCTTGATATTGTGTGTTTTATTCCACTATATAAATTTACACACAGTCTTACTTCATTCAATTATATTGAGTTACTGTTGTGTTTGTTTTATTGACACATCACTATACCTGCATTACCCTAGACACGTAGCCATATCACATACCCAGAAAATATTTCCCAGAGTGAGATCTCAGAGAGGTAGCGGATAGGTACCCTGAGAACACATCATCATCAACAATTAGACTCAGGGACTTACACAGCTTGACCTCACTCTGTCTACACTTAGTTGAGTAACACCAATAACCTCTCATATCACCACAAGTCTAGAGAGTTGAGAAGGGTGGATGTTGCAGTAGTTATTTAGGAAATAGTCTATTTTGTGATTGTAGTGATTCCGAGAAGCAGAGTGTTTGCAGGATACTCGGGATTTGTAATGTCTCCAATATTTGTAATGGCCCTGCGCCCATTGTGACTTATTGTTAATATAATATATTGTTGAAGATTGATATGGTTGTTGGAGTTAGTGCGTTACTCCTTAGACAGTGAGCTACGACGAGAGGTGTATAAGTGTTGTCTAACTTTCTACATCCACCCACCTACACCCTACTCGTCTCAGTGGTCAGAATCAATTCTCTTCTTTGATGTTTACTGTTGTGGTCCTTACTGTAATAGAATTCTTTTTTCTATGAAGCATAGGAGGACGGGGAGGAGATTGACATCTTAAAACATAGTCCGTGTATGGTGGGGAAGTAGGCCTTTAGAGATCAGATCATATCTCCCTACTCTCCAGAAGTCATCTCTCCCCCCAATTTTCATTTGTGACTTTAACTTTCTCTATTTTCACATTATCCATTCATATTCTGTCTAAACTCAAACATTCACAAGTGTGGAAAGATGGACTAAACGTCAAGCTGCAAAGAAGTGAAGTGTGTGGGAGAATGTTCAAATGGATCAGCCACTATCTTGAGAATAGAACTGCCAGAATCCAACTGCAAGGACAGACCAGTAGGAAGATGGTATTGGAGCAGGGTGTTCCCCAAGGGGGAGTCCTGTCACCCACGTTGTTCCTCGCATATATTAATGACATATCAGAGAATATTCCAAGAAGAGCCCATAATGCCTCCTTTGCAGACGACTTAGCGCTTTGGATCTCAGAGGAATATATCACTACGGCAAGCATTCGGATGCAACAAGCCTTAACATCATTGGAGGAGTGGACCAAGGCATGGCTAGTAAAGATAAATGAATGGAAAACATCATACACAGTGTTTTCTCTCTCAAACAAACCACAGATCTCCAAATTGGTGCTAAATGGGAAAAACCTACATCTGGGTGAAAACCCAAACTACCTAGGCATTACCTTTGATCGCCGCTTGACTTGGAAAACCCAGATTGAAAGAAACAGGACAAGAGCAAGGCAGAGAATGGCAATCATGAAAAAACTTGATGGCACGGGTTGGGGAGCAGACGAGAGAGTACTAAAGAAGCTATATACTGGGCGAGTGAGACCAGTCTTAGAATATGGCATTGCAGCATGGTCAACGGCAGCAAAGTCGAACTTTGACAAAATAAACAGAACACAAAACCAAGCATTGAGAATCATAACAGGGGGCATGAAGCCAACACCCATTGAAGAGTTGGAAAAGATTACTCACCTCCAGCCTATGGAGGACAGAAGAGTTAGCAAAACCCAGCAACAAGCCGAGAAATTCAGGAGGCTGATAGACCACCCAATCCACCAGAGAATAAATGGACTTGGAAGGGGAAGACTGAAGCGAAGCAACTTTGTAGAGACAGTCAAAACAAAGATGAGAGCAGACCCCATAAAGGCAATATCAACCGCTACGCCCATGTACTGCACACAAGCTACCAACTTGGAAACAACAGTGCTTCCCTGAAATGATAGAAAACGTTCCTGGTATTGAGAGAAAGAACAACCAAAATGAAACAGAAAGGAGAGTCCTAACCACAAAATATATAGAGAAACACTACCCAAGCAACACCTGGATCCATGCATACACAGGTGGATCAGCAACTAATGCAACAGAAGATGGGGGTGGAGGAGTCTTCCTGAGCTTAAGCAATGGCACACAAAAAAAGATAGCAGTCGCAACAGGGACATTTTCAAGTAACTTCAGAGCAGAGGCCTTAAAAACTGCATCAGAAATTCTAATGACAGAAGAAAGCTCAGAGATACCAGTAGCTATCTTCTCAGATGCGCTGTCAGTAATTACAACGCTGAAAAGTCAAAGTAATGCTGAAATGGATGACCTAAGAGTAACACTTTACAGACTATGTCAGCAATATAAAAGAGTCGTGATACAGTGGATCCCTTCTCACTGCAACATCCCTGGAAATGAGTGTCGTGAAATATTCTAATCCACATATATAAATTAAAAGGTAAATGCAAAGCCTAACAAATAAATTCTAATAAAGAAAAGAGCAATGGTAAAATAACAGTGCTGTCACAAAGAATGTACTCGAAATCCCCCTTTGTTTTATGCTTCGTCTGCAAATTGTAACGTTTCCACGTTAAATATAAGCCACTGCATAAATACAAGCGTTTCCACAACACATTAAAACGGGTATTGCATTTCTAAGAAAAACATTGAGAGGCACACTGCGTAATGACCTAAATTAATCCTAACATTAATTATACTACGTTACCAAAACGAACGAACAGATGGACTAAAGGATAGAGAGAAGGGAGAGGCAGAAAGCCGAACACGGGCAACACTAAACACGCGTCGCGCGATACACTATTGCTGCCATCACGCGTGTAAGGCCACATGCACTAACTTTATTTCAAATCGACAGTGATAAAAACACTAACCTTCCCAGAGTTAGGTTTTAAAATCCTGAAAAAACGCTTATTAGAAAAGATAACATTAGATGGGTTTACGTTTGAAAACATTACAGTACCCAGACAGCACATCTTCGAAACAGGAGGTAGAAGAAATTGCATATTTTGAACGCAGCCACTTAGCTCTTTTAAAATTGTATAATTGGGTTCCTTAGGGCTTGATGACAAAGAATATGTTAAGTGTTATGCAAATAGTCTAGGAATTAACAAGTTATAGCCAAAATAAAATGATGGTGCTGTCAGACAACACCCAAAAATCAGAATCGCTCAGTGGTAGATTTTTTAAACCACCATTGTACGGGAAATGGGCCACAAGTTACATTTGAACTGATTGGCTGGAATGATATGTAAGGCTAAACACGATTAGTCGGACTATAAATGCTATCCTTGGTTGTTAGGGGAGACGTAGGAAGGTAAAATTTTTTCAAACACTTGTCGAAACGTGGCTCCATTGGCCAGACTCGCTGATATAATCACTTAGGAGCGTTAGTTCGAGACCACTAGTTCAAATAAGCTTGATAAAGCAACAGTGCGTTGAAGCCAGCTCATATTTTTGCTAAATAAAAGCCTGGAACATAAGCAGATGGGAATTTGTGCCAGTATTTGTGCCAGAATTCATTGCTAGTCAACGTATCTGTGTTTATTTCCATGAATTGTGGTAAGCTTGAACATTCAGTATCTTTTAATGAAAATTGAATGTGAATTGTTAATTTATGCCTGTATATATGTGTAGTTCAGTAGCAAACATGATGTAAAGCCTATAATGCTCCAGCCTGAACAGAAGGTGTCAGAGGAAAGTAAAACGGCATGGAATGGCCAAACAGTACACAGACACCTAGATTATTGATTAGACAGAAATAATGCTGGAAGTGCAGAGGCATAGTAACCATTAAGGAGGTTAATACTGGTATAAAGTATTTCAGATGAAGCTGACAGTTGGCCTAACGCTCTGAACTCAATGTTTGTGATGTATTGTGCTCAGTGTAGAACTAGAGTATCAATTAGTTATAAAGTAGAAGGTACATCCTTCTTGTTTTCAGGGACTGTGGTCTTGACGTTATTGAGCAGCACCTGGTCAGAGCTTTGCTGAAATCCAGAGTCGGACAGCATACTCCTTGGTCCATTTAGCTATCAGTGAGGTGTCTCCAGAGCACAGGGGAGAAATCGAGCAGAGGAGTCTTTTCCTGCCGCCATCACGCAAGATAAGCTGATGTGGCCAGCTGAGCTCAACATTATGTACCCCCATCTTAAAAATGACCTTGTAAAAATAACATTAAGAGGGGAATTTAAGTGTTTTAATATCAGGAACTGAGAACATCTCCAATACTAGTTCCAATAAAGACAAACTATTGAAGTCATGATGACAAATACCAACAGAGCTTGAACAAAACAAAACCAGTATTACCTCATATTACTACTACACCACTGACACACATAGGATACTATTAAAAATACATGTCACTACAAGATTCATATTGAGAAATTCTGTACATATAACTTGTAATTAAAATTGATTGTGATTCCTGGTTCCCTTTGTATTTGAATCAGGACACATATACATTCATGACAGCAATGAATACATATTGTTATTTGAAAAGTTATCAGTGACTCCTTTAAGATATCCTTTAGAGTGTTATATGTATGTGAGTGTCACAGTGTTGTTAAGTGTGGTGGAATAAATTAAACTGTTTATCTGTCTGTTGTTGTTATGACTTACACTTCATCATACACATACCCTAGACATATAACGTAGTCATCACACTATTTCAGAATAATTCTGACTGAGATATAAATATATGTGGCAGCAAGTAAGGTTATCTATAATACACTACTCTTATTAGATATAGATGGGAGCCGCGCTGGTGTAATGGCTTCGGCGTTGTACTGGCGACCAGGTGTTCATGGTTCAAACCCGGGCGTCGGCGTTTGAAGAAATGTTTACGGCCGGAAATTTGACTGAATAGCCTGAACGGCTCCTGTGATAAACCCTCTGTGGATGGGAAGGAGCGAAGCTCCTGACCGGGTTGGAAGGAAAGTCCTCAGGTTCCCCAGCCTCGCAATGACATGTCATTGGGCCGAAGGGCTGAAAGCCCAAGTGCCGCTGGTTAAGAAAAAAAAAAAAAAAAAAAAAAAAAAAAAAAAAAAAAAAAAATTAGATATAGATACCTTCACAGCTGATCTCAGTCAGTACACTAAGTCCCCTATAAATATTTATAACATCCCACTTTACCACATATATTGTGGTCTCGCTCTTGGGATTTTGAATCTTTACCTATTAAAAATAGTGGGGGTAATTCACTTCAGGGAATATAAGAATTAAAAGGTATCCTTGGGTGGAATTAAATAAGGTTGAGCTCACGGTGCCTGTGTTGTCCATTAGATATATATTTAGAGATTGAATTGTTGGTTAGACATTGTATAAATTTACCTGATAGACAATGGCGGACCTGGCCAAATTTCGATCTGCTGCTGTTCAGACTGCAAAAGAGTTAGGATTAGATGGGCAAGTTATGGTTGCCTATGTCACTACGGAATGTGACAAATTTATTGAACGCGAAGAAAGAAGGTTTGAAGCCGAAAGAAAATTAGAGGCTGAAAAAGAAATTAAGAGGTTGCAGATTGAGGCTGACAAAGAGGCAAAAGCATTGGAAGCCGAGGAAAGAAGACAGGCTGCAGAAAGGGAAGAGAAGAAATTAGCTGCAGAAAGAGAAGAGAAGAAATTAGCTGCAGAAAGAGAAGAGAAGAAATTAGCTGCAGAAAGAGAAGACAAGAAATTAGCTGCAGAAAGGGAAGCAGAAGATAAAAGATTACAAAGGGAACATGAGTTACGACTAAGGGAGTTTGAGTTTCAAGGCCATGCTCCTGAAAATGGTGCCAGTCCCTTTGCCTCTGATGCCACTGCTAGCCAAGGAGCCTCAACCTCAGCTATGAATTTCCATTTAGATCATTTTGTTGAGAAAGATGATGATATAGAGAGCTATCTAAATAGGTATGAACTATTAGCTACCACGTATGGGTTAGAGAGAGAGAGGTGGAGCTTAAAGTTATCTCAAGGACTTCGTGGGGCAGCTTATGAAGTTTTTGCAAAAATGAGCAGAGGTGATCAGGAAAATTATGACATGCTAAAGCAGGCTCTTTTGTTAAGATATGAAAAGAATGCAGAATTCTATAGGAAAAAAATTTAGGAATGCTAAACTACTGTCAGGTGAAACCTATCACCAGTTCTCTGCACGAATAGAGACATACTTGGAGAAATGGACTTCTCTGGGGAAAACCCAAGATCTTAAGGAAATGGTCCTTATAGAGCAATTAAGAGAGTCCATGGCTCCAGACCTGAGAAAGTTTCTCATGGAACAAGGTGCAGAGAGGCTGGGTGAGTTGCTAAATGTTGCTGAAAGGTATCAAGCAGCTCAAGCAGAGGTAACAGGTAATAAAAAGAAACAAGTGGATAACTTTGGGGCACCACAGAACTTTAATAAATTTGATCCTAGGGATCAAAACAAAGGTAAGCACCAGTTTTATAGGCCACGGTATGAAAATAAAAATAAATTCCCACAATTCGATGAAAAGAAATATGATGAAAGAAAATCTTTCAACCAAGGAAAAAGGTGGTGTAAGAATTGTCAGATGGACAATCATGACACTGACCGTTGTAGAAGGAAACCTGTGTATATGGCCACCCTTCAGGTCAGGTCGACCTCAAGACAGGAGGAGGATATTATGTTGGATACCACTCCAGAAGAGATGAGGAAGGCACAGGCTGGGGATAAAACACTCAAGCCTTGTTTCAGAAAATTGTCAACTTGTCATACAACTCCAGGCAAGGGAGATTTTTACATGAAAAACAAGTTGATGTATAGGAAGACTGGAGCTAGATCCAAAGGTCAGGGACAACTGGTACTTCCTAAAAGATATAGGGCAGACTTAATAAGGAGCCTACATGTGAAACCAGATGGGGACCATGAGAAGATAGGTACCATCATTCAAAAGGTGGCTCACAATTATTATTGGCCCAAAGCAAGATAGGACATTGAGAATTTTGTAGAAAGGTGTAGCATTGCACATGAGGGAACACCCACAAGTGGGAACATGGATCAGGACCTGGACACGCCACGGGGCAAAATTAGGCCTGATAATAAAAAGAAAAATAGATTTGATAAAGTGGACCAAATGGAATGGGAAGCCCCTTTTCACGGACAAGCTTCACTTAACTGTTTTACAATGGCCACTATGCGGAGAGTGCAAACAGATGTCTTACCCCAGGATAAGCCGAAAATCCCTCAATCGGACTTAAACAAACTGGAGGAAGAGGATGTAGAAAGGAAATCTCTCATCAAGAATTTTAAGTGGGGAGAAAGCCCCAAAATAAAAATTGGTAGCGGTCGTTTTGTGCATGATAATTCTGGGAAGAAAAATCATCACTATAAAGCTTCGAGTGGAAGAGACCATACCGGTGCATGGACAAATAGGTCCACAAAATTAAAGGTCCATATGTAGCTTTGTTAAGAACGTGGACTGATGAAAAGGCAGAGGAAAACATTACATCTTCATACCAATATGTGAATGAGCTGACCACTCGTTTAAAAACTGGCTGGAAACTTGCCAATGAAAATTTGAAACAAGCCAGGAAGAAACATGCTGCCTATTATAACAGGAAGGCGAAAGACAGAGAATTGGCTGTGGGAGAGAAGGTACTGCTTCTTCTCCCCGGGAGTCAGAATAAGTTACAAATTGGATGGCAGGGTCCATATACAGTTCTAGAGAAGGTGTCTAGAACAAATTATAAGATAGATAAGAAGGGGAAAGAAAAAATCTATCATGTGAATCTCCTGAAGAAATATTTGGAAAGAGAACATCAGGAAGAGACACACTTGTTGACCTTGTCCATCGCCATGGAGATGAAAAAGGAACCACTTTCATCATTTGAGTATCCATTACACCCCTGTGAGACAGCAGCACAGGTGAAAATCAGTACACATTTAACGAAAACTCAGAAAGAGAGAGTGCAACAGGTTCTAAATAATCATGCAGAGGTGTTAACAGACCGACCAGGGCATACAAACCTATTGGAATATGATATGAAACTGATAGACCCCACACCTGTCTGTATGAAACCATATTCGATTCCGTTTGCTAAGGAGAAAGCTTTGAAGGAAGAGATAGACTATCTATTGAAGGAAGGAATTATTTCACACAGTGAATCTTCGTATAGTTCCGGTGTTGTACTCTTAAGGAAGCCCTCTGGAGAACATAGACTCTGTATAGATTACAGGAGACTGAATGCTATTACAGCAGGACAGGTGGATCCATTGCCGGATACAAATCAGCTGTTTGCCAGACTAAATAAAGCTAAATATTTCTCAAAAGTGGATCTGAGTAAAGGATACTATCAGATTCCAGTAAAACCTGAGGTTAGACCATACCTAGCTTTTAGTACCTCAGAAGGACACTATGAGTTTAATAGATTGCCATTTGGATTGAAGAATGCGCCTAGTGTCTTCTCTAGAATGATGAGAAAATTGTTGGATGTAAACATTTCGGAGGAACGTAATGAATCCCTGAGTTGCCTCTTTGATTGAGGATATTCCGAATGTTTCATACAGGATAATAAGAAGATTATGGGATCCACTACGAAAACTCTGCTATCACCAGGTATATGTTATCTCCTCATAACGTACATTTTGAGGGAAATATAATGTTCTCTGGACATGTCAGTGCGCAGACTCAGAGAAGAGAAATGGTGAATACGGGTTGCGAAGCAGCATTAAGACAAGCACTCACACTTGCGGCTGTTCAGTAACATAACCGAAATATATTATTGGTTGTAGAAGTCTGAGGCAGATTTCATGAGTAGTGCCTACTCTGAATGGACCCAACTACATAAAACCATGATAGCACCACAGCAGAGTAAAGTCAAGTTGACTTACATTTATCTATGTGTATATAGAATAAAGGACTGACATGGGATGTCTGTTTTAAGAGGGGAGGTGTCGTGAAATATTCTAATCCACATATATAAATTAAAAGGTAAATGCAAAGCCTAACAAATAAATTCTAATAAAGAAAAGAGCAATGGTAAAATAACAGTGCTGTCACAAAGAATGTACTCGAAATCCCCCTTTGTTTTATGCTTCGTCTGCAAATTGTAACGTTTCCACGTTAAATATAAGCCACTGCATAAATACAAGCGTTTCCACAACACATTAAAACGGGTATTGCATTTCTAAGAAAAACATTGAGAGGCACACTGCGTAATGACCTAAATTAATCCTAACATTAATTATACTACGTTACCAAAACGAACGAACAGATGGACTAAAGGATAGAGAGAAGGGAGAGGCAGAAAGCCGAACACGGGCAACACTAAACACGCGTCGCGCGATACACAATTGCTGCCATCACGCGTGTAAGGCCACATGCACTAACTTTATTTCAAATCGACAGTGATAAAAACACTAACCTTCCCAGAGTTAGGTTTTAAAATCCTGAAAAAACGCTTATTAGAAAAGATAACATTAGATGGGTTTACGTTTGAAAACATTACAGTACCCAGACAGCACATCTTCGAAACAGGAGGTAGAAGAAATTGCATATTTTGAACGCAGCCACTTAGCTCTTTTAAAATTGTATAATTGGGTTCCTTAGGGCTTGATGACAAAGAATATGTTAAGTGTTATGCAAATAGTCTAGGAATTAACAAGTTATAGCCAAAATAAAATGATGGTGCTGTCAGACAACACCCAAAATCAGAATCGCTCAGTGGTAGATTTTTTAAACCACCATTGTACGGGAAATGGGCCACAAGTTACATTTGAACTGACTGGCTGGAATGATATGTAAGGCTAAACACGATTAGTCGGACTATAAATGCTATCCTTGGTTGTTAGGGGAGACGTAGGAAGGTAAAATTTTTTCAAACACTTGTCGAAACGTGGCTCCATTGGCCAGACTCGCTGATATAATCACTTAGGAGCGTTAGTTCGAGACCACTAGTTCAAATAAGCTTGATAAAGCAACAGTGCGTTGAAGCCAGCTCATATTTTTGCTAAATAAAAGCCTGGAACATAAGCAGATGGGAATTTGTGCCAGTATTTGTGCCAGAATTCATTGCTAGTCAACGTATCTGTGTTTATTTCCATGAATTGTGGTAAGCTTGAAACATTCAGTATCTTTTAATGAAAATTGAATGTGAATTGTTAATTTATGCCTGTATATATGTGTAGTTCAGTAGCAAACATGATGTAAAGCCTATAATGCTCCAGCCTGAACAGAAGGTGTCGGAGGAAAGTAAAACGGCATGGAATGGCCAAACAGTACACAGACACCTAGATTATTGATTAGACAGAAATAATGCTGGAAGTGCAGAGGCGTAGTAACCATTAAGGAGGTTAATACTGGTATAAAGTATTTCAGATGAAGCTGACAGTTGGCCTAACGCTCTGAACTCAATGTTTGTGATGTATTGTGCTCAGTGTAGAACTAGAGTATCAATTAGTTATAAAGTAGAAGGTACATCCTTCTTGTTTTCAGGGACTGTGGTCTTGACGTTATTGAGCAGCACCTGGTCAGAGCTTTGCTGAAATCCAGAGTCGGACAGCATACTCCTTGGTCCATTTAGCTATCAGTGAGGTGTCTCCAGAGCACAGGGGAGAAATCGAGCAGAGGAGTCTTTTCCTGCCGCCATCACGCAAGATAAGCTGATGTGGCCAGCTGAGCTCAACATTATGTACCCCATCTTAAAATGACCTTGTAAAAATAACATTAAGAGGGGAATTTAAGTGTTTTAATATCAGGAACTGAGAACATCTCCAATACTAGTTCCAATAAAGACAAACTATTGAAGTCATGATGACAAATACCAACAGAGCTTGAACAAAACAAAACCAGTATTACCTCATATTACTACTACACCACTGACACACATAGGATACTATTAAAAATACATGTCACTACAAGATTCATATTGAGAAATTCTGTACATATAACTTGTAATTAAAATTGATTGTGATTCCTGGTTCCCTTTGTATTTGAATCAGGACACATATACATTCATGACAGCAATGAATACATATTGTTATTTGAAAAGTTATCAGTGACTCCTTTAAGATATCCTTTAGAGTGTTATATGTATGTGAGTGTCACAGTGTTGTTAAGTGTGGTGGAATAAATTAAATTGTTTATCTGTCTGTTGTTGTTATGACTTACACTTCATCATACACATACCCTAGACATATAACGTAGTCATCACACTATTCCAGAATAATTCTGACTGAGATATAAATATATGTGGCAGCAAGTAAGGTTATCTATAATACACTACTCTTATTAGATATAGATACCTTCACAGCTGATCTCAGTCAGTACACTAAGTCCCCTATAAATATTTATAACATCCCACTTTACCACAATGAGGAGGCTGACAGATTGGCAAAGGAAGGGGGAAAGCTTCCTCAACTTGACACAAATATAACTGATGAGGAGGCCAAGAGTTTTATCAAGCGCAGGTACAGGCACAAGTGGGAAGCAGAGCATCCAGGCCACACACAAAATTATCCATATTACCAGCTGAGCAGAAGTAAACAAGTGGTAATCTTCAGACTTCGCACAGGTCATAACAGACTGAGATATCATCCATTCAACAAATTAAAGATAGGAACTACTGATGAGTGTGACTGTGGCACCGATAAAATGACTGCCGAACATCTGCTTTAAAGGTGCCCAACATATGGGGAACAGAGAAAACGCATATGGCCATCACCAGTACCATTCCTGGAGAAAATCTACGGAGATATCAACAGCCTTAGGTTGACCACTGCTTTCTTTGAACTTATTCAAGTTGACATCTGAGGCTGAACAAGAAACATTTACTTTTTCCATACTCGCGACGACAAACACATGGTTAAACATTACAGTTGTCATCTGGTGTTGTTCCCGTGGATCTCTGAAGACTCAAAGACAGAATAGACCTACTGCACCCACATCATGTCAAACTAATTGCCACATAAACCCACTACTACAAGACCGTGTTCAAGGGGGGGGGGGGAGACGACCAGCGGCAGTGGTGGCTTCATGCTCTAAAGGAAATAACGTATTAAGTTCAATGTTCTTCACGATGTTATGTGACTAAATATGTAAACACCATAAGTACAGCTACATAGATATGAAATTATAATGTTTTATGGCAGCAGACAACATTTGAAAGCATCATCAAGAATCGGACCTGCATCAAGAAAATAGCAGAACTATTTGGTAGCTTAATGCGGATCCCAAGACACAATCAAGGACGTTACTTTGTTCCCGTACCGTGAGAAGAATGAAGGGCTTGTGCAGAATGCCGGGAGGAATTCTGACAGACATAAAGTGGAGATAACAATGTTATAATCGCTGACTTGTCTGGATGGGCCTTGTACTGGCAACTCCCACGTTTAGATTCTCAACTTCCTGTATTCATCCAATCATTAGTTGGGCATGGGAACGCAAAGGCAGACCCGTAATATTAGCATCAGACTGAGGCTGATCAGTAAAGGTGAAAGGTTAGGATGAGGGGTCGTCTGGGCCTGAGTATTCTGATACGTGTGGGGGTCACTACAGGACAAAACTTGCCACATAAGAGAGGAACAAGGACGCTGTGATCATTCCTGATAGAGGAAGGTCGGTTCTTCTCTTTTAATTCCTTTTGGAGCATGGAACCACAGCAGCTGGTTTCTCTCCCCTCCCCCTTTCTAAACGTAGTAACCCTGCACTAAAAGTAGCTCATATTAAAGTGCCTTATGTTGATGTGTATCTGTCAAGTTCTCAGTACGTTATACCCACATCAACTAAGTCAGGTCAGTAGACCGTTACTCAACCCTCGTTGCATGACACAGAGAAATAAATTAATATTATTCGAAGATACTAGTATCGCTTAAAATTTATAAAATGCTACATTTGTAAGAACGCCCTCGTCTCATCTATCCATTATTTGCATATGTGAGAATGTCCTCATTTCAAGAAAATAAATATAATTCAAACATTGCACATGTACGTACCCCATGTTCTCACATGTCAAACATTGTACCTGTTAACAGTGCCCTCACCTGACCTATCAGACACTACATTTGTAAGAATGTTCTCATCTGACCTATGAGACACTACATTTGTAAGAATGTCCTCATCTGACCTATTAGATACTACATCTGTGAGAATGTCCTCAACTGACTTGTCAAGCACTGCATTTGTAAGAATATCCTAGTGTGATGTTTCAAACACTATATTTGTAGGAATGTCCTCACCTGACTGATAAAGTTGATATTTAGTTGGATATAATATATGTTGATAAAGTACACCAGAACACTCCTAGGCGGGAAGACAGGCGTCTATCATCATCAGTTGACAAGATCCCTATGGTGTTGCCTGCCCCACTGTAGTGTATGGAATGTCAACTTGACCTACGCAGTGTTGTGTAGACATGGATGGAGTGTATAATGTGCGAATGATGATAAGGGTTCGTGTTGTTGACAAATGTTCTCTTCTCACACTCATGTATGACCGGAAGTCATCGACACCAACGACTGTGTACCTTTTCTAAAGTTTAATTGGACGTACACACTCGACAGCACAGATAGTGACAAATCACAGGTTGCCATAATACATCATAGTACAGTGGACAAATGGTCTTGCAATGTTACATGGGCACTCATGTAGAATAATGGTATAATGGACTGTCAATAGCCAAGCACTCAGTATCGCCCATACATATATCATCTGACGTCACTGACTGAGCACGTCAGCTTGTAAACAATATTTCAGATGACTTCTAAACCTAATCTCGTTTAGCAACGATTCTTCAACATAATGTTCAGCACATATTTTTCCATATAATAATATTGAACCACTAACAATGGGTTCTCATGTGTAGCAGTGATCTCTGGACTGATCAAGCGATAATACGGGCATCCCTTTTCTCTTCTTGAAAGTCCTACATGTTTTGGTTCCAAGATGGCTCCACTCGTGAACTGTCACTCACGTTTGAATACAGATAATGAATCTGTTCTAAAGTTAGTCATTCATACAACATTTCGTTGCTCTGTAGATTTGGTCATGAACAATAGACTGCATTCTACAGAATATAGTGCTGCTAGGAATCGAAGTCGTTTTTCATCGAGTCAAATATATTCTCTTAAACATTCAAATCGTAATTATCGACAATGGTGGCTTCGATCGAGAGTTCATAAGAGTATCTTTGATTACCTTGGTAGAGGGAATATGAAACTGCCATTCCTTGGCAAGATGAATAAACACTGGGGTAAAGCATACACGATAGGTCTAGACGACTATCACTTTCCCCAAAACCACTGAGATCACTTTTCAAGGCATCAAGCCGACATAGCAAAAACACACACATTCCCTATCAGGACGAAGCCAAATCACCCCACTCAAGCGACACATCCGCCGAATAGCCTTTGACCTCTCTAGAGACAACAGAACATATAGTTCGACCTAGATATGTAAAGATATACAGATATAAGACAGACTTGTCCTACTCAGACAAACAATACACATAAATTCAGGCCATAGATATTCTGAAGCAAGAACAATCTATTATTACCCAAACAACGAATAAATCGCAGTAAAAATGTATTTATCCGCGGAGTTCAAGGGAAGTAACTCAATAATGACTTTCCCTTAAGCACTAAAAAATTACCTATGTATAATATTGTAAGATATCAAAGACTGCACGTAACAGTCTTACCACACCTCCCGGAAAAAAAAAAAATGGAACATTTTTTTTTTTTTGAAATACATCTAGGAGCAACGTACAATAGGCTCACAACGCATGAATAATGCGCAGATGAAAATATCAGGAATACCTATAACGCCTAATATGAGGCTAAGTCGACTTATGGAGCGACTGGTGAGAATGTGTCTCATAAACTGAGAGAAATTATTTCTCTACAAGTATATTTTTCCAGGAAGGTGTCATCAAAGTATAATACAATTCTGGCAATTACACAATGCCTAAAAAATTCATATCATCACTACGTATTAGATATCTTAAATTTATGATTTATGAAGTAAAAATCATCAAAGCACAGCGGTGAATAAACATACATGAACCGCTATGTAGTGATACAATCATTATATTATTAAATTACAAATGTGTATCTATCATGATATAGAAAAGGAACTACTATAGAACTAGACATATCAAGAAGTCTAAGCCCTAATAGTTATGTGGAATCATGTGGGCATCTTGACAGAATGTCTGCCATCACATTATCTGATCCCCGAATAGCTCGCACAGAGAAATGAAAAGGTTGAAGAGCAATTGCATATCGAGTAGACCTCGAGCTCTTCAAATTCTTACTCTGTATAGCAGTAAGAGCTTTTTGGTCTGTTTCTACTATGAAATGTGCGCCTAGTAGGAATCTCTGTAGTTTGAGGATCGACCAAACCATAGCTAATAGCTCACGGTCTAAAACCGAATAATTCCTTTCTGCCGCATTAAGTTTTCTGGAAATATACATTACAGGATGCAGAGTTCCAGAGTACTCTTGCATTAGTGCCGCTCCAATCCCAGTGGATGAAGCGTCACTACGAAGAACGAATGTCTTATCTTTAGTGGGTAGCACTAAAATAGGTGGTGTTGAAAACAGTGTTTTAATCTTATCCAGAGAGCATTGGCATTCCTGAGACCAGTGGACCACATTAGGCGAACCTTTCTTTAGAAGTGTTGAGAGAGGTGCCATGATAGAGGATAGATTCTGAATGAATCTGCCATAAAATTGAATAAGACCTAACAGACTTCTCACCTGTTTTTTAGTCTTAGGGATTGAGATGTTAAGTATCTTACTAGTATTATGGTCCTCTGTCTTTAGGAAACCATGACCAACTCGGTGGCCTAGGAAAGAAATTTCGCTAAAACCAATATAGGCTTTAGAGGGTTTCGCTGTCAGGTTGTGCTCACGCAAAGTAGACAGCAATTCATCTAACCCTGAATAGTGATCTTCCCAAGTATCGCTGAAAAGACAGATGTCGTCTAGATATGCAATGACATCTGACCGATAAGATAGGATTCGGCGCATCATGCGTACGAACGTAGCTGGTGCGTTCATAAGACCGAAAGGCATAAAATTCCATTGGAACAAACCTCTAGGTGTTGAAAAAGCCGTGAGAGGTTTGGCGCGTTCAGATAAAGGAACTTGCCAATATCCCTTAGACAAATCAAGTTTAGTGAAAAAATGAGATTTGGAGAGTCGAGTAAGTAGCTCTTCCAGTAAAGGCATAGGTTCGGCATCGAACTTCGTTACTTGATTCAATTTTCGATAGTCAACGCAAAGACGTATGTTATTGTCTTTTTTACGCACAATAACCATCGGCGAAGAATACGCAGAGGTGGATGGTTCGATTATTTTCAAATCTATCATCACATCCAACTCTTTCTCGACCTGTGCTTGGAAATGTATAGGTATAGGATAAGGTCTAACCCTAATAGGAGTATGGTCAGTTAGCACAATGTCATGTTGAATGACATTAGTTTGTCCAGGGATGTCAGTGAGTACATCCTGAAATGTTTGCAACATAGTTGAAACTTGTCGCTGTTCTCCTAGAGACAAATCAGGAGAGACAGTAACGTTCTTCCATGATTCACTGGAATGAAGTGGGATCATTGGAAGAGGAAGATTTACATCTGAAAAACTTGTTTCCTCATCCTGTATCACGGACAGTGATGAGTAATGACCATGTGGTACTGGAGAATTGTCCGTTGCTTGGAAAATGGGTTGCAAATAATCCGGACGTTCATGGAATTCAGTAAGCATATTGATGTGGAAGGTTTTATGCTTCCCATCAATATCGACAATATAGTCGACATCGGAAATTTTCGATATTATATCGTACGGACCTTTCCAAGAAATAAGCAATCTGTTTTCCCTACAAGGTAGTAATACAAATGCTTTGTCACCAGGACAAAGTTGTCGTAAGCATCTCTTCTTATTGGCAAATTGCCTTGCCTTCTGTTTCGCAAATTCAGAAGAAGAAGTTGCTAATTTGCATGCTTCGATAATCTTTTGTCTCAACGCGATGACATATTCGTAGGATGACTTTGTGTCATCGTCAATATTGTCAGATGTTATGAGATCGTGAAGCAACGACATAGGGCCACGCGGACGCGCGCCAAAGACGAGTTCAAAGGGAGAAAATCCCGTATGTTCATTGGGTACCTCTCTGTAAGCGAAGAGGGCCGCAGGTAAAACTCTGTCCCAGTCTTGAGGATGATCCTCAGTTATCTTCCCCAGTAAGTTTTTAAGTGTTCTATTAAGGCGTTCGACCATACCATTAGACATTGGATGGTAGATACTACTTAAAGATCTATCTATCTGCAGGGTAGACATTACTTGAGACATGGTATCTGATATTAGTTGGGTGCCATGGTCTGACAATATCTCTCCGGGGAACCCCAGACGAGAAAATATAAGCCAAAGAGCATCTGCAATATCAGCAGTAGTAATGCTCTTCAGAGGAATAGCCTCTGGCCAACGTGTGCACATATCAACACACGTCAAGATAAACTGATGTCCTCTGGCAGACTTGATCTTAAATGGACCAATAATGTCTATGGCCATTTTTTGAAACGGCCGAATAGGAATGTCCGCCGCCTGAATGGGTGCAGCATGCCGTGGACCTTTGGATTTAACTTCCTGACATACTTTACAAGATCGACAATAAATCCGTATGTCCTTGTTTACCAATGGCCAAAAGAAAGCCGCAAGGACTCTTGACTTAGTACGGGAAAAACCCATGTGTCCAGCACACTGAGAGTCGTGAGCGTGCTGCAAAATTTTAACTCTCAAATTCTTGGGAACCAGGATTTGAGAATGACTTGACGTAATGGAGTCTTGAACCATACGTACAAGTACGCCATTCTTCTTTGTAATCCACGATTTACGACTTGTGTCCTTATTCGGATCACCTTTAGTTGCAAGAATGAAGAATTTCTTCAGAGTGGGATCATCTTCTTGCTGTTTTATAAACGAGTCACGAGAAATTACCAAGGGATTATCTTGGTTATGCACTTCATTATCTCAGTAGATGAAGTTTGAGGCACATTAAGAGCCTGAGCTCTAGTGACTACAGCGTTAGCAATCTGCATGTTTTGCCTTTCCCAAGTGGAAATTTGTTGCGGAGTGCATTCCTTGACTCCATGAATGCGACCGATGATGAGGTCAGCGATCGGATTCGGAAGAAGACATGCGTGTACATCTCCTGTAAAGAAAGGAGTAGCAATCCTAATGATAGCGGTAGAGTATTTCTCTAATGTGCCGCCAAATGTTACACATTTGACTACTTGTCCAGTGGCACGGGAAGGATCTACGAGTGACTGCCTAACACCAATTGTGGTGCATCCAGAATCAAATAGCACAGAGACTGGATTGTTATTCACTAAACCCTTATGTAAGACAAGAGACCCTCTTCCATCATGCGCGACTGATGCTGGAAGAGCAGGAAGAGGATGGCCACAGCTTAAAGTAGTCACTGTGGTTGGCTCAAATAACGTTTTGCATTGGGGGCACTGAGATGCTCTCCCAAAATCAAAAGCGGCACATGCCATATTACTAGCATCATTATTATCTTTACTCTGTTTATAGGCTTCATGGGACTCTTGTTGTGCAGAGTTTGCCTGAAAATGTGGTTTATGTCTTTTGTATTGAGATCTACCTCGGTTATTATCACCTCTGTAGTTATTGTTACCTCTATTGTAACCCCTATTTGGGTTTGAGTCATAGTACCCTTGGTTACCATTATCATATTCATTATAATGAGTATCTCTGTAATTATGATCTTGTTGACTCCAAGACGGATAACCCTGATAGTTTCTATAATTACTTCCTCTACGGAAATTCCTATAATTATGACCACCCCTGTGTCGAGAGCTATCAGGTCGTCTCCAGTTCTTTGAAGAAGAACCCTGAAATGATTGGTTACCTTGGTTTTGATAACTATTATGGTTACCTTTTTTATCAAATCTGTTTTGAGGTCCCTGAAATCTGTGTGAATAATTGGGATTGTATGGTGTTGCTGAAGCAACTGGCATACTCTCCTTAATCTTAGTGTTGCCAAAAGTCACGTCGGGGTGTGCAGTGACATATTGGGAACAATATTCTTCCATTTCTTTTAGAGATTTAGGTTTACGCTCATGTATAAATTCAAGGAAAGGTTTGTTCACACATGACATAATCTTATCTCTGAGCAACAAATCCATAAGTCCTTCATACGTTTTTTCCGTTTTGGAAAGCTCAATCCAACGATCAACTGTGAGACGTGCCTTTGCAGTGAATTCTGAGAATTCTACCCCCGTCTCAGGTACCATCGTCTTAAATAAAAGGCGATAGCCTTCCTCACTTAGCTGATATTTTTTTTATCAAAGCCGCCCTAATGACATCATAATTATCCTTATCTGCTTCTCCTACAAGGCATAATCTAGTCAAAGATTCACCTTTCAAGTTTTCTGATAATTGATTAGCGTATTGTGATTTATCCACATTATGTGTACGACAAGAACGTTCAAATCTATCCAGCCAGAATGTAATATCGTCACTGGACTGATTGAACGGTGGAACCTTAACCTTGTAAGTAGAAGGTTTACCATTACCACTAGATGCCTGATTAACATTACTCATACTTGTCAATCTCAATTTCTCCAACTCAAATTCATGTTCTCTTATTGCTTTTTTCTCTTCAGCATCTAATCTTTTTTGTTCAGCCTCCCTGTCTAATCTTTTTTGTTCAGCCGCAGCTTCTCTTTCCAATTTTTTTTGTTCAGCTTCACTGTCTAATCTTTTTTGTTCAGCCGCAGCTTCTCTTTCCAATTTTTTTTGTTCAGCTTCCCTGTCTAATCTTTTTTGTTCAGCTTCACTGTCTAATCTTTTTTGTTCAGCTTCACTGTCTAATCTTTTTTGTTCAGCCGCAGCTTCTCTTTCCAATTTTTTTTTGTTCAGCTTCAAATCTCCTTTCCTCTACCTGCATCTGCAATTTCTTTTGTTCAGCAGCAGCCTCAGCTTCTTTTTCTAATCTTTTCTCTTCCGCCATAGCTTTTCTTTCTTCTGCAGCTAATCTTTTCTCTTCTGCAGCTAATCTTTTCTCTTCTGCAGCTAATGCTTTGTCATATTGAGCAACTGCCCATTGTTCTAATTGTTGACCAGTCTTATCAAGAGCTTTCCCTTGAGTAATGAAATAATCTAGAGTAGACATGATGCCTAACAATAATACTAATCACCTGAATCAATAATAATACCCCAAGTTCTCAATGACTTGATTTATCAGTATACTATCCCAATATCTGTGGGTCACAAGCCTTTAATAAGGTCTTGTATAATAGTAATAATAATCAGGTGCTGGTCTATACCATAATCCAAGTGCAGTGCACAGGCAATTGTGTCTTATGAAATATACCCATATAAAACATATGTCAACCAACAGAATACATAAAGTACAAATAGGACTGACAATACAAGAACGTTTGCAGAAATCAAAATAAATCAAATAGGGAAATCAATGAAGATAATCACTGAATCTGCAAAGAATAACAACACAAATGACGTCACAATATATGAATATAAATTATGAATAGAACTGAAAGATAGAAAAGGTTAGACCAACAAATTACAAACAAATCAAAACAAAACTAAAGAACAAAGAAATATTACAAAAATAACAATAATTACAGACTTCACAGCTAACACAAAAGCAACAGTTGTCGCAGCAAATTTTCAATCAAGAAAATTGCACCTATAGAAAACGCCCACAACGGACCCTCTATGACGTGGGATACTCTGTTGTGAGGACGCCGCCCAACCTTAAACACAACCCGCTGACATAGAAACTAACATACTATACAAACAAATAACATGTAAACATAAATATATATAAATTATGTGTATGATAGTATGTGTTGCAAAATAGGCTCAGTCTTACAGTAATGGCAAAGTTATTTTTCATGAAAACAAACAAACTGCCACTTTATTCAATTAAACATTCTGGCCTTAAATATTAAAGTTCATATATGGCAAACAAGAAGATCCATCGATGAAACCAGGACTTCTTAGTTCACAAATACTGTCTTTCTGTTAACACTGACAAGAATTGATCCAACTGTTCTGTGAAACTCTATAATGTCTAATGTAAAAAATGTCAACAACGCTGACCTACATACTGCATTCACTTGACAGGTCACGTGACGAAGCGTTGACAAAGAGCAAACCAATACTGCAAGTGTGTCGTATCAGCCACAGGAAACGGTCTGGTATCGGTAATCTGTTGACTTCTGAATTTCTGCGAGGTCAAACCCAGAAAGCAGGTCCACCAGTTGATAATGTTGATATTTAGTTGGATATAATATATGTTGATAAAGTACACCAGAACACTCCTAGGCGGGAAGACAGGCGTCTATCATCATCAGTTGACAAGATCCCTATGGTGTTGCCTGCCCCACTGTAGTGTATGGAATGTCAACTTGACCTACGCAGTGTTGTGTAGACATGGATGGAGTGTATAATGTGCGAATGATGATAAGGGTTCGTGTTGTTGACAAATGTTCTCTTCTCACACTCATGTATGACCGGAAGTCATCGACACCAACGACTGTGTACCTTTTCTAAAGTTTAATTGGACGTACACACTCGACAGCACAGATAGTGACAAATCACAGGTTGCCATAATACATCATAGTACAGTGGACAAATGGTCTTGCAATGTTACATGGGCACTCATGTAGAATAATGGTATAATGGACTGTCAATAGCCAAGCACTCAGTATCGCCCATACATATATCATCTGACGTCACTGACTGAGCACGTCAGCTTGTAAACAATATTTCAGATGACTTCTAAACCTAATCTCGTTTAGCAACGATTCCTCAACATAATGTTCAGCACATATTTTTCCATATAATAATATTGAACCACTAACAATGGGTTCTCATGTGTAGCAGTGATCTCTGGACTGATCAAGCGATAATACGGGCATCCCTTTTCTCTTCTTGAAAGTCCTACATGTTTTGGTTCCAAGATGGCTCCACTCGTGAACTGTCACTCACGTTTGAATACAGATAATGAATCTGTTCTAAAGTTAGTCATTCATACAACATTTCGTTGCTCTGTAGATTTGGTCATGAACAATAGACTGCATTCTACAGAATATAGTGCTGCTAGGAATCGAAGTCGTTTTTCATCGAGTCAAATATATTCTCTTAAACATTCAAATCGTAATTATCGACAATGGTGGCTTCGATCGAGAGTTCATAAGAGTATCTTTGATTACCTTGGTAGAGGGAATATGAAACTGCCATTCCTTGGCAAGATGAATAAACACTGGGGTAAAGCATACACGATAGGTCTAGACGACTATCACTTTCCCCAAAACCACTGAGATCACTTTTCAAGGCATCAAGCCGACATAGCAAAACACACACATTCCCTATCAGGACGAAGCCAAATCACCCCACTCAAGCGACACATCCGCCGAATAGCCTTTGACCTCTCTAGAGACAACAGAACATATAGTTCGACCTAGATATGTAAAGATATACAGATATAAGACAGACTTGTCCTACTCAGACAAACAATACACATAAATTCAGGCCATAGATATTCTGAAGCAAGAACAATCTATTATTACCCAAACAACGAATAAATCGCAGTAAAAATGTATTTATCCGCGGAGTTCAAGGGAAGTAACTCAATAATGACTTTCCCTTAAGCACTAAAAAATTACCTATGTATAATATTGTAAGATATCAAAGACTGCACGTAACACTGACCAATCAAATATTTGTGAGAATGTCATAACCTGACCTAAGAAACTACATTTGCAAGAATGTCCTCGCCTGACATATCAAACGTAGCACTACATTTGTTAGAATGTCCTCATCTGACCTATCAAACACTATATCTGTAAGAATGTCATCACCTGACCTATCAAACACTGTATATGTAAGAATGTCCCCGCCTGACATACCATACACTACATTTCTAAGAATGTTCTCATGTTATCAAACACTACATTTGTGAGAATGCCCTCATCTGACCTATCAAACACTACCTTTGTAAAATGCTCTCACCTGACCTGTCAGACAGTATATCTTTTAGTATATCAACGTCTGACGTATCAAAGACTACACCTGCAGCAATGTTCTGAGTTCAGTTACAATCGTAAACAGATGGGCAGTAAAAGTGAAGTTCATGGTTGCAAATATTCTTAACACATTTGGCGCAAAGAAAGCACACAGAAGACTAACAAAAGGCTATAGTCGCACCAATTCTGAACAAGAACTGTAAGAACGGGACGTTTATACGCACACTCTTCAGTATAACATGAAAACTGTAAGCAAACGTAAGTGAACAGATATAATAATAATAACAATGATCGAAATTTTTAAAAACAAAAATTACGGATTAATATTAGAAAAGTGACGTGAGAAATTCTAATCCACATATCTAAATCAGAAAGTAAATGTAAAGCCTAACGAATTAATTCAATAAAAGGAAAGAAGAATGGTAAAAGAACAGTGCGGTCACAATAGCGTACGCCTGTATTATAGAACGTCATACTAGCTAAACAAGAAATCCCCTTTTTCTGCTTCGTCTGCATAATTGTAACGCTTTCACGTTTGCTAGTAAAGCCTACTGCATCAAATACACGCTTTTCTAAAAATAAAACTGGTACTGTGTTTCTTAGAAAACCTTGTGATAATGCGTAATGACCTAGATTAATATTACATTAATGTCATTTTATGCACTACGTAAACTAAAAGACAGACGGGCTTAGAAGAGAGAGAGAGAGAGAGAGAGAGAGAGAGAGAGAGAGAGAGAGAGAGAGAGAGAGAGAGAGATGTACGGAGAAACGCATGCAATACTACCACGTCGTCTCGCGATATAAAATTAATGCCACCCCACGCGAAAGGCATGCAGGCTTGATTTTTTTTCAAATAAACAGTAATAAAAAACACTACCAATACGAGGTAAGGTTTTAAAAAACATGGTTAATGCTTATTAGGAAACATGACACAATACTGTTTTACGTCTGAAATCCTGACATTAGCCTGACAGTACAGAAGACACCCCATCGTATAGAAGTGAACGTGTGGTAGAAGAAAATACATATTTTGAACGCAGCCACTTGGCTCCATTAAACTTATATATTTGGGTGCCTTAGGACTTGCTGACAAAGAATATGTTAGGTGTTAAGCAAATAGTCTAATAATTAACAAATTATAGCCAAAATACTATAGTGGTGTTGTCTGACAACACAGGATCATATTTGCTCATAATGGCGTGTTTGGACACTGCTTTAGAGGAAATGAGGCCACCACGTTAGATCCGATTTGATTGGCTAGAATAATATGTAAGGCGAAACATGATTAGTCGATTGCAAATACTACTTTTGGTTGTTAATGGAAACGGTAGGAAGGGTACATTTTTTCAAAAGCTTGTGAAAACATGGTCTCATTGGCTAGACCATTTAATACAGTCAATTAGGAGCGTCAGTTCAGTGCCACCTTTTGAAAATAAACTTTGTAGAAGCAAGTGCGTTGAGAACCAGCTCATATTTTTCTAATAAAAGCCTGGGACAGAGGCAGATCGGAATTGTGCCATAACTCATCGCCAGTCAACGTACTTGTTTAATATTTCCTTGAATTGTGGTAAGCTAGACATATTTGATATCTTTTTGATGAAAATTGAATGTGAATTGATAATTTATGTCTGTATGTGTGTGGTTCAGTAACAAACATGAGGCAAAGCCTAGATATTGCTCCACCATGAACAAAACTTGTCGGAGAGGAGTATAACTGCATGGGATTACCAAATAGTACTATGACACCTATCTTATTGAATAGAAAGGATTAATGCTGGAATTGCAGAGGCGTTGTAACCATTAGGGAGAGGAATACTGGTGTATATTGTTACATGAGAAGCTAGCAGTTGCCTACCGCGCTGAACTCGGTGTTTGTTATGTATTGTGCTTCAGTGTGGAAATAGATTATAAATTAGTTCTGAAGTAGGAGGTACAACCTCCTTGTTTCAGGGACCGTGGTACTAAAGTATTAAAGCAGCACCTGGTCTGAGTTTTGCTGAATCCAGAGGCTGGTAGCATACTCCTTGGTCAAGATATCGACCAGTGTTGTTTCTCAAGAAAACGGTGAAACAAGCGAGCAGTGGAGACTGTTTCCTGCCGCCCACACAGAAGTTAAGATTTCGTTGGCCAGAGCAGCTCAATCTTGTGTGCCCCCCCCCCCCCCCCCCTCTAAAATTGACTGTACATTAAATCAAGAGGGACAGTTATTTGTTTCAAATAAAAAGAAACTGTGAACCTTTCCAATATTATTTCCACCAGAAACAAACACATGAAGTCATGATGACAAACAACAACCTAGCTTGAAAAGCCAGTATTACCTCATAATACTACATCACAACTTACACACATATTGTAATAATAATATATGTCAATACAAAGATCCTATCTATAAATTGTGTACATACAACTTGTGATTACATTTGATTGTGATTCCTGGTTCACTTTGTAGTTGAATCAGGATATCTATTATTGAAAGGAATTAATACATATTTTAAAAGTTAACACTTGACTTATTAAGATAGTCTTATAGAGTGTTCTATGTATGTGAGTGTCACAGTGTTGTAAAGTATTGTGGATTAAATTAAATTGTTTATCTGTCTGGTGGTTGTTGTGAACATACACTTCAACACTATCATAACCCTAGACATTCAACGTAGTCATCACAATATTCCAGAATAAGTCTGATTGAGGTCTAAATGTGGTAGCAAAGTAAGGTCATCTGTAATACACCACACTTATTAGATACAGATACCTTCACAGCTGATCTCAGTCAGTACACTAAGTCCCCTATAAATATTTATATCATCCCACTTTACCACAACAAGGAAGGGGATACTAAAGCTTTGTTCAGTATAATGTAAATGTGTTAAAACACCGTCATATAAGACGATAAGATCAAGTGTATATTTTGTACATGAGTGATAAATATTATTTCTTGGACTCCACATTGATAACGGCTGTTTTTAGCCACCACATGTATAAGATTATACTGGACACATAGATGAATGTTCTCTTGATGTGGAATGAATGTATGGTGGTGTTGTGTGTCAATCCCAATGTTACTTGTATGCCACTGTTAGAGCTGGGCACACAGTAGAATGGTCAACTTGTTCCGACACAGTGTTAAGGATTTAGGTCACCTTGTTCGTCAAGTGTTGAGGCGCTGACAAGGGACAGTGTTGACATAGAGTGAGAGTGTAGATGTAATTTACGCGAATGGGTGTACAGTTCTGTAAGTTGACAAATCACTCACTCTATCACAGCTAGAAGTCAATAAAGTGTAGACTACTGATGACGTTTCATACATTTAATAATGGACGCACTCTAACATCACAGATACAGTCACTTGAACAGGTTGGTGAATTTACTTGAGAGAGAGAGAGAGAAAGTGAAACTTTACTGGACCAAGCGGTCTACCATACTATACTATACCAAGGACTGTGGCAGTCTGGTCATTCGAGTGAACGAAAGGAATTGTCAGCATCATACTACTATCTACATCAAGATAAGTGCCTATGTGTCGGCACTCAAAAGTTTATCCACTGATTTTTATTAAAGAGAACATAAAATATTTGATTATCCAATAAATATTCCACAAGAGACTAATATAAAGAGAGGGGATGATGATAACACCCCAACCCCCACCATTAGTTACCAGTGTTACTTAGTTTAGAGAAATACCCAAATATAATTAGATTATAATAGTCCTTTGTATGGACAGAAGATCCATTGTGTGATTAATCTTTATGTAAATAAAACCATAAAATTCATTTTGTTGTTGGTCCTGACTCAGAAAATTCTGAATCAGGGCATAATAAATTGTAATCTAGCCAGTTACATAATATTCAGCCACCGACTTCTATAAGATATATAATAGAGTGTCAGTTTGTTTGTGGTTGTGGTATTGACTCAGTCCTATATATATGTGTGTGTGTGTTAGAATTTAAATGTATTTGTAGTAATTTTACTTACACTACATTTCACACTTTCATAACCCTAGACATTATACGTAGCTATCATACATACTAGTCAAGAATAGGTCTGATTGAGGTCATAAGGTGGTAGCAGAAAGGTACTCTGATAACTCAACCCAAAATTTATTATAATCAGGGACCTTCACAGCTGACCTCATTCAGTACACTAGAAATATTGAATGATAACATCTGAAACACCAAAATCCACCACAGTGATATAAATAACTTCTTTGCGCCACCTATTTGATGTCAATGTCAAAACGGTCAATACCTGAAAAGCTCTCCAGGAAGAAGACACATTGCTAGAAAAGATGCCTAAAAGAAACACGCTAATGCCAAGCGGAGACACAGAAAACAGAGAAAACAGAATATGTTAGAAATCCAGTAATCAGGCTGTATCAGCATAGTAACTGGTGCTTCGAGGAAGGAAAGGAGGCAAAGGACGATAGAAAGATGGAATTAACGAAATCTGTAGAAAGCATGGACTGATTCTAGCAAAACAAATGTACCCAGCACACAGACAAGAAACTGCACCCAACCACTAGACGGTGAGAAGACCCAAGAAGCAAACACTTCCTCTGTGAGGATGTGAAAGAGTTAAGATGCACCGACGTTTTCGTCACTAGAGATGGATATGTTGTTGTTGTTGGTTTTGTTTCATTAGGGCTGTTGAACACGTCGCTCTTTTGTGATCAGAAATATTTCACACAGCAAGCTTAGCACACGGAAATTTTCTGTCAGTAGGTCAATAGTGTTTACATCGTGACTCGATATTGTGGACTTAACATCCGGGACTTCTCAAAGAGGATTCACAGCAACAATGAGACAAACAAGTACGTTGGGACAAGACCGGAACAGACGATTGACGCGGGCAGGACAAAATCCAGGAAGCCGTCGAGTAACAAACGTTGAGTAACAAACGTCGAGTAACAAACGTCGAGTAACAATGTTCTAGAATTTAGGGTTGAAAAAGAGAGGTTGACTTCAGAAGCAAACGACTATATGAGATAAATGGTGCAAGGTCAGAACTGTTCGGAGGAACTAGAATCAGATGCTATAGACAGGAAGGCCTGAAGAGATCTGGGTGACGGTCTAAACTCCATAAGCAGTTGGCAGACGAAGAAACAGTTTATTAAATCTAAATAGTAGGTCACTAATGGTAGAGATAAGTTCCTGTTCTTTTTTCTGCACGAGACAACCTACCTTGCATGAAATCATGCACGAGAAGCTGAGTCTGGAAGATATTCCTCACAGACAAATGAGCCAGTAAAAACAGTCGACGAGTGCAGCCTGGGATTGATGTGATGAACGCGATTGAATATATAACGAAATCAAGTATGCAAGCAAGTACGACCCAAGCTGTGAGCAAAACCTGGCCTGTTTTCTGTAATATAAGAATGTCTGAAAGCTGAGAACCTGCCACGATGAGAGAAGAGCGAAAGATGAAAGAACAACAATACGATACAGTTAGGTAGGCTACCTGAAGGTAAAAAATGAATGAGCCGTAAACTCAACATCTGGATGAGATAGGACAATAGAGATGGCGCGAAGAAGTAAAGAGATGTGTATGTGCCCGCGTGTGTGTGTGTGCACGTAAGTGCGCAAATGCGTGCGCACATGTGTGAACGTATGTGTGTGTGTGTGTGTAATACTTGGACAGTATGTATGAATGCTCACGTTGAGAGCACATCATGGGGCGAAGCAATCTTGATAAAGTTATATTTAGCGTGATTGCTACGCACCACGCTGAGCCTCACCAAAACGCAAAAACTAGAGTCGTTAGCTATGACAAAGCAACGTATCGACGGATGACGAACGAACAGAGTTTGTGTCTACGCTTTGTAGCGCACAGACGTGTCCACATGTGTGGCTTGGTCCACTTATTATTATTATTATTATGTGTAGCATTAGGCTACTTTTCATAGTGTTTCAGGAGTCTGGATTTGACTCGAAAGTCAAGTGTATATTCATACGTCAATGTGGTGAAACCACTTCGTCAGGATATGTTGAATCCATAGTATTGAATAGCCAAGATGGCCAGCAATATATTGAAAGATATCCAAGATATTTCAAGGTTAGTACCACATATATAGTTATAAACATTGGTGAAAAAGTACAATGTGTCAGGAAGAATCATAAGAGAATATATCTTAGCGGACAGAAAATAAGCGTGCGAGAAAGCACAGGACTATGGTATAATAGATTTCAGATAAGCGTGCGAGAAATCACAGGATTATGGTATAATAAATTTCAGATAAGCGTGTGAGAAAGTACAGGACTAAAGTATAATATATTTCAGAATGAAAAAATAAAAGCAGAAATTATTGAAGAATTCGATTTTTACAATGGATATCTGTTGAATGTCGGAGCAAATTATAATTCATAAACTTTCTTGCATGAATAAAATTGAAAGTCGTTTAAATATGGAGTCTTCAAAGAATCAATGAAAAGTTCAAGTTTGTGATTTTAACATTGTGACAGTTGTCAGTTTTAGTTTGTGGACACGCATACACATGTTGAAAATGAAACGATTCTTCAGAAACGAATTAAGCCAGTTATATTCAAAGAGTTAAACTAACCATAATAACATGTTTTTGCGTTATAATAAAAGCATTTATTCAGCGAGTCATCAAACCATTGCAAACGAATGACAATACCCAGAGACAATCGAATTTGCTCTTAACAGCTCACATGAAACTAGAATATGTAGCACAGTTACATGTTTGCGTGTGCACATAATTTCATCTGTGTGCCATAGTTTTCTCAGTAACAGCACGCCTTGACGTGTGCATTTACCTGTTATAATTATGTAACTGTGGCAATACATTTCTGTGGCTGTATCAAAATTCATTATGATTACATACATACATACACACACACACACACAATTACCCCGTACGATTTCCAGGGATCTCTGAGTAAACAAAAAATGAACAGACCGCTGCTCCTACCAAGCATGCCGTAAAGAAACAACTTAAGGCCAGGTTAAGCGAAGATCTAGCATCCTCATCCAAAAAATAATTGCTGCCAAAACGACCACTGCAAGAGAAAATGCAGCTGTTGTTGCAGGCTACCTGCATGGGACCAGCAGAAGTGGAAGCCCCAGTCTCTTTACGGACAAGAAAAATTAGTGTTGACAATTTTTCCTGAGCTTATTTACATTTTTATAGAATGGATATTATTATTTAACCAAATTATACGATAAAAGTGAAGTGAATCGTGGACAATTAATGAGCAAGCAGGACAATCACTGGAGGCAACAGTGTAAGTGGTATAGAAGAATCGTATGAGGAAGTGAAAAGACTCGTGACGAAAACGTTGACAGACCAAAGATTGAATGTGAAGAGCTATTGCTGTAAATATCGCTCATCTTTCACCGTGCATGTTTGAAGAAGAAAACAAAAAAACCAAGGTATTCCCGGAGGATCAAGTATTGCCACCTCCTTAATTTATCATCTCCAGCCGTACTGGATGTTTTCTCTTCTGTCCCACAGGTCTGTCTCTCTTCCTTTATGTGCCTATTTAATACGGGGGATCTGTCTGTAATCAGGAAGTTTTTTTTTTTTTTTTTTTTTTTTAATAAAATGTTGCCTCGTTTTGGCGAGGCGCGTCCCGTTCAACCTAGTCGGTTATATTAGGGCGCATGTCCAAATATAAAATACCTTCAGGTCTTGAAACATATTATTGGTAACATGCCACGTTTGTAAGCCACAGCGTGGGACAGATTTTATATTTGTATTGAACAGTGTAGCGGAAGGTTTTATATGTGTGAGATGATAGTGCTAGAGTAGAAATAGTATTCTCTCCAGAATGTGTGAGGTCCCAGTGACAGAGAAGTACACTGGTATCACTCGATAGTCACGGCTGTGAAAGTATCTGGACTGAAAATATTCAGAGAACAGTCAGACCTTACTGCGCCACCTCCGCTATGTGACCACCTGTGATAATAATAGAATTCAACCAAACTCAGTATCAACTATATTGAATGAATAAAGCTGGTGAATACAATTTATATCCTCTTTATTTACATCTATCTAATTGTGGTGATTGTGTGTGACTGGTGATACAAAAGTTATATTTATACAAAACCAAATTGGCGAATTCAATTACAGTTTTTGCAAGTTAAACTAAAATGTCATTTCTTTAGACTCTTCCAATTAGTTGGGTAATAGACTTCTTCACTGTCTTATTCACTTTATAACTTTCACTAGTTTATCACGCAAATTGTCATCACAAAACTCTGCTTGACAATTATCACTTCTTGGTTGCACGATTGTCACAAATATCACTCATCTGTTAGGTTAATCAGTGTTCATATGAGATGTACAGCTTCAGTAGGTCTTGCTTCTACCAATCCAGACACTGCCGGGGCGATTCGCATTGATCATCGAGCAATTCTTGATCATTGACCTCTGACTTTTGGTTGACAAGTATGAACCTGCAGATAATTGTAGGATATGTGGCTATTTGTGGATAACAATTACCACATTCCTATTGTAGGTGAGATGAATTTGTTTTCAGATGTATGCGTGAAAATGCATGATTATGGATCAGTGACAAGACAGGTGTCTACTGTGGAACATTTTATAAAATCAAATAATACAAAATAATATGTACACACATATATGGTATGAGGTTATAGTATCCCCCTGCCTGACACGTTAGCTCTGTAAAGTAGAGATGGCTACTGTGTTTATGTGTCGAAACAATGTGTCGAAACTGCGTCGTACCCGAACGATTCGATGCGCAGATTTTTGCGGTGTCGAAACAGTGTCACGTCCTGTCTGTTTTGCAGAGACACATTGTCTCACGCAGATTCGACACATAGCCTGCTTCGAACAGCAGCTTCAGTTCCCGTCTGCTTCGCTGTTTTGCAAAAGGCACACTGTATCATTGTCTCATGTGTCAAGCGTGCGCTACATATGGCGTTCATAGATAGTATGGAAAATCAAACAAGTCATAATTTTTTTTTAAATAATTCCTCAGGACTGAAAGAGGCTTACTACTATTAGGTGTCTGCTCGGTTTGAGTTGAATCATTGTCGCTGACTGTACCTATTCTAGTTTTATATAATGTGTCATTATTACTGTTATTATTATAATTTTTTTCACTTTTACTGCAGCTGTCAGCATGTTCCCCTTGCATATCATCATAATGAAAACGACTGTGTAAAATTCTTAACAGTGGTCACACGAAATACCATAGATTTGTACTAACGAGAATAAGTAAATCTGCATACTAGGGTGTCACGACTCATGTCTCATTGTTTCAGTTAATTTACTTGTAGTCTGCTGTTTCGAAACAGTTCCATAGTTCTTTTTCATCCAAGCGCTAATTATACGCATGTTACGGTACTCTTGATTCCTGACTTCAGGCGCTCTCGTAAGAAAACGTGTTTTGTTTATACATAAAATAGTGTTTAAAACTTGTGTTCAACCTCATTTAATCTTCATTTATGGCGGGGAGAAGCCCTGTGTGGGATTATTTGGTAAATATCGAAGACAACATAGTAAAATGTAACGTGTTTTCTGGTATTTTATTATTCAAGGGTTCGTCAACTTCAAGTATGACTAGGCACTAGAGATGGCTAGTGTGTGTATGACGGTATGTGTCGAAACAATGCTTCGAAACAGCGAGCGATTCGACACTTCCTGCTTGTTTCTTTCGTCTGCCTCGCTGTTTTGCAGCGACACACTGTCTGAGCCTATGTAAAATTTGAATCAACCGTTCGGAACATTAGTATGGAATATCAAACATGTCATATTTTTCAGGGATGTATTATGATGACTTGATTTTACAAGTGATATTATTTTTGCTGAGAAGTTATAGACACTGGAAATTGTGTCAGTATTGCAGTTGTCAATGTTTTAGGCGCTATGTTAAAGTTGAAAGTGTCAGTGTGTTCGTATAAATGTAATATACACTTTATTAGCTCTGCTGATATGTGTACTCGGTGTGGATTTGAATCATTGTCTACCAAATCTAGCTTACTCTAGTTTGATATCATGTGTTATTATTACTGTTATTATTATTGTTGTTTTTTATTATTTTCCCATATACTGCAGCTATCATCATATCTACGTTTTATTACATCATAATGAAGACTTGTGTAAAAATATTGAATTGTGGTCACACGAAACGCCATAGATTTTCACACACGACAGTAAAAACAGAGGAAAGTGTCTCACACAGTTCATGTATACCCGCGCCGGTACTGTCTATAAGAGACTTCTTTCTCCCCGATACGGGCAATTGTGTCGTTGTGTCGTTGTGTCGACTCACTGTTTCGAAACAGTTTAAATCACTGCGCTAACTGTTTCGAAACAGTTGAGTGTGTCAATTTGCCCACCTCTACTGTAAAGTGCAGTAACTTGATGACAGAATGAATAAGCCCTGATAATGATTGTGCTAGCCCTGATACGGACTCAATCATGGTGGTTATATTTCGGGTTCCAATCTTCAACAATCATATCAAGTAATAAATTAATATACATGATACTTTCATAACATATAGATTAAACAAATCCTGAAATAAAGTTGTAATTACTGTATTATTTTACATAGTAACTTTACATACCCTCGCAGGATCTAATTAAGATCAGTAAAGACTGGCTTTAGTGGAGTAACAGAACTGCCTGGCTGCAAATAACAAGATATTGGCCGTGACACGTTTCTCTCTCTCCAGCCGTTGTCCTTCTGTCTTGCCTCGCTGTACAAGTGAATTTGAAATTTTGTTGTTGTTGTTGTTTTGATGAGGTGATGGGTGGAGGGCGGGCACTTAACAGCTGACTGTTATTGCCTCTTCTCGTTCCATCTTGGTCTACCCTGTTCAACCTGAAATTTGGTTATAATTGGGGTATTTAGTGTCATTTTATTTACTAATTTTGTACTCAATTTAACTAACTGTTGTCTTTTGCAGTTACTGATTTTTATTTATATTGGTATTTGTCAATTGTATTTACTCTTTTGTATTGTTTATAGATATCTATTGTCCTTTACGCTTGGTTTTAATTTGTATTAGTATTTGTTCATTTTGAGTTATTGTCCTTTTTTTTTTTTTTTTTTTTTTTAAACCTTGTTGTCTTTCCTTGTCCTATGAGTAGTTTTTTGTTAATGCTTTGAAAGTTCTTGCTGCTTAATTTCTATTTAGTTGGATGTTTTTCCTGGGGTACTAACATTATATGTTTTCCTTTGTTTTATGTATATATCTTTTAAGTATTGATTGGGCATCTCTTGGGGCATCTATACTTAAAACCTTATCACCTGTTAAGTCTATATTGTGATTTCTATAGTAGGTTTTTAATTCAAGCCTTTGTTGTTCATACTTTTTACAGTGGATCAGGTAGTGGTCTATGTCATTTTCTTCCTGACATTCTTGGCAGTGTGGTTCTTCTACCATAAAGTATGCGGCACCGAGACGGAGACGCCACAGTTTTTTGTTTGATGGTATCTTTAATTCTTCTCTGACCTGGCACGTCCTTGTTGGTTCTTTCAGCAGTTTGAACGCGTGTCTACCTTTTCTACTTTTCTTCCATGTTGTCTTCCATTCCTCGTTTATAGTTATCTTCACTTGGCTCTTGATCTCCGACCTTCCTAGTCCTGCTTTTATATTGTTTTTACTTGTTCTTCCATTCTTGGCGTTCTGGTCTGCCAACTCGTTGCCAGCAATACCTATGTGTGCTGGAACCCACACTAGCCTCACTCTACATCCTCTGTGTCCTAGTGATGTATTAATTGCTAGAATTTCCTCCTTTATGTCTGGCCGGCAACATTTACCTGAGTGTTCTAGTGCTTGTAGTGATGATAATGAGTCTGTAAATATCGTAACAGCTTCTGGAGGGTTATCTTCGATTATTTCTAAACTTTTACGAATTGCTACCATCTCTGCGGTAAAAATCGAAGCCCCTTCTGTTACACTGTAGCTCTTTTTTATTCCCCATTGTGGTATTACAACTCCGGCACCTAGTTGTCCACTATCTCCTTTGGATCCATCAGTGTATACAGCCAGACTTTGTTTAGTTAGTTGATCTATGAACTCTCTACTTATCATTTTGGCTTCCTTATCTTCTATGTTTTGTTTGATCTTTTCAGTAAGTGAGTAGTCTATGATTGGTGTTTTTAGTTCCCAGGGTGGTATTTTGCTTCTGTATTTATTACTATTTTCAATTGTGTTTGATAGTTCTTTGTACTGCGTTAGGTCTTCTATCGTTCTCCACCCTGTTGGATATCTATCTTTATTTAAGGGGACGTCCCATACACTTGGTTGGTTTTTGACAAATGCTTTATGTGCTGGATGGGTCACTTCTTGTGCTACTTTACTCCAATAATTTATTCTCAGTTCTTTCCGTCTTAGATCAAGGGGAGGTATGCCAAGAGCTACTTCTAGCGCTTCTACTGGTGTCGATATAAATGCACCTGTAATGGTTCTCATGGCTGCATTTTGAATCCTGTCCAGTTTTGCTTTGTTAGAAGCTGCAGCTGAGTCATAGACTATGCTGGCATAATCCAGTTTCCCCCTGATGAAAGACTTGTAGAACATAAGCATTATTTTATTGCTGGCCCCCCATCCATTACCTTTGACAATCCTTAGTATATTTAGGGGTCCCCTACAGCTTTCTACCAAATTGTCTATATGTTTATTATAATTTAGTTGTTTATCTAAAGTTACTCCCAGAAATCTTGTTGTTGAGGAGGTACATATTTTCTGTCCTTTAATGGTTATATTGATTTTGTTTTTTTTTTTTTAAATTTCCTTTGCTGAAAATCATACCTACTGTTTTGTTTACATTAATTTGGAAGCCCCAACTTTTCATCCACTCTGAAACTTTGTCTATTTGATTTTGAAGTTTTTTTGAAAACATGGTCCAAGTTTTTTCCAGATCGCCAAATGGCACAGTCGTCTGCAAATTGAGATACTGCATTCTTAATGTCGTTAAATTCTTCTGCTAAGTCATTTACAGCTATAGTGAAAATTGTAGGTGAAATCACTGATCCCTGAGGAATCCCATTCTGTTGTTCATATATATCTGACTTATCATTGTTTACCTGTACCGCAAAATACCTGTTTTGTAGAAAGTTTTCTATATACCTATAGGTTTTACCAGTTATGCCAATCTTTTTCATTTTGTAAAGAGCTCCATCTCGCCAGCATTCATCATATGCTCTTGCGACATCTAGAAAAACTGCTACTGTTTTCTCTTTTCTCTTGAACCCTAGTTTAACATCATGTTCTAATCTTACAAGCTGGTCTACTGTACTTCTATCTGCTCTAAACCCTGACTGGTTTGGGCTATATAACTGATTTTTTTCCAGGTAGAATTTTAATCTTTTGTTAACAACAGTTTCCAGTATTTTACCTAGTTGTGATGTTAAGGAGATAGGCCTATATGAACTTACATCATGGGCTTCCTTATTGGGTTTTAGGATGGGTACTATCATAGCTACTTTCCATGCTTTTGGTATCTTTCCTAAGCTCCAGATTTTATTATAAAGGGAAGTTATTATGTTTATAGTTCTTTTGGGTACTTTCTTAAGGATTTCATAGCTAAGTATATCTTGCCCTGAGGCAGTATTAGATTTATCTTTTATTGCATTAGTTATCTCTTCCTCTGTTATATCAGCATCTAAATAGTTTGTTTCGTCTATCTGGTCTGGTAGTTCTTTTGAAAACTGTATCCTAAGTCTTTCTCTTCTCTCATTTTCTTCCTGTCCAAGACTACTTTTTGCACTGACTTTATAGAAATACTCGGCAAGGGCATTAGCTTTTTCTTTATCTGTTTCTGCTCTCTTTGGTAGTTTGATTGTTGGCATTATTGTTTTCTTATTGTTCCCTTTGATTGCCTTAAGCTTTTTCCATACTTCTTTAATTTGAGTGCTATGTTTTAGTGACTGACAAAACTCCTTCCAGTTAGTTTCTTTGGCTTTAAATATGATTCTGTTAGATTCATTCCTAATAAGTTTATACTCATCATAGTTTTCTTCTGTTCTGTTATTTCTATATTTTTGTAAGGCCCTTTTTCTTCTCTCATGAATTTCTGCACAGCTTTTATTCCACCAGGCAACTGGTTCTTTATTCCACTGAGTTTTTCTTTTCTTAGTAATGTTATTTATTGATTTAAGGTGTTGTGGCATATTTTTATTAGGTATATATTTTATTGCTACTTTCAGAATTTCATTGGTCAGTGTTTCCGCCCACAAGTCAGTATCATCTGATTCCATGTCTTTATATTCCATCATCTCCAGCTCTGATTGGAAAGCTTCCCAGTTTGCTTTTTTATAGTTGAAGGTAGGTTTCTCTGGTTCTGGGTTTGGAATGACATTTTCATGCATGGTTATTACAATGGGCAGATGATCTGAGTTTGTGTCTTGTAACACTTCCCAATTTACATTCGCTAGGTTGTTAGTTGCTATACTTATGTCTATTGCTGAGTCTGCCCTATTAGCTTGTGGATTAATTCTTGTTGCAGATCCATCATTTAGTATTAGTAGTTCATTGTTTTCTATGAAGTCAAGTAGGCATTTTCCTGCATTATCTGCATGTTGTCCACCCCAAGCACAGTGATGGGAATTAAAATCGCCTACTATGATTGTTTTGGGGCCTAGTCTGGTACTTATGGCTAGTATTTCTTCATCTTTAGCATATACATTTAGAATTGTTAGATTGTTTGGTTCAGCTGCTATAGTAGCCTGGATACCTTCTATATTGGTTGTATTAAATACTTCCCAGTCTATGATTTTAAATTTTTCGCTAACTAAGACTGCGACACCTCCTCCTCTACCTTCTTTCCTATCGTGTCTAAGTATCTTAAAGCCCTTACAACTATATCTATTATTTGGGTTTAAATGGGTCTCTTGAAGAGCATATATATCAGTATTTCCTCCAGTCTCTGATAGTAGGGGTGCAAAATTTTTTTTAATACCCCTACAATTCCACTGGATAATTCTAAATCTTTCTAAATTGAATTTTATCATCATCTAGTATACCTTTTATTTTGATTAACTATCAAATTTGCTCTTATTCTTTATTTCCTGTACTTGTGGACCCACTATCCATCAAGTTCTCAAGAAAATCCTTATTTAAACTTGTCATTATTTCCCTAACTTCTTCCGCTAAGTGTGGTAAAAGTCCCTCAAATCGTTTTTTGATAGTTTCTATGATAGTTTCTTCTAGGTTGCTTTTGTTCTTTTTGACCACTTTCCTATTTTCATCCAATGTTATATTCCCTTCTCTCCCTATGTTAAACTCCTGTTTTTCACTTTCCATTCTTTTTAGTATTATTTCACTTTCTTCTTTTTGTTCAGACAGTTTGACTAGTATCATTTCATTTTCTTCTTTCAGTACAGTCAGTTTAGCTATATCCTGGGAAATTTGGTGCTGTATGGCTTTCACTTCTTGAAGCACTGCCTCTGCACTTTTCAGTGAATTCACATTTTCCAGTGTTGTAGCTGAACTGTCTGGCTGGCTGTTTTCTTTTGTTTTGTTAGTTATTTTCTGCTCTTTTGACTGCTGCATTTTAATAGTTTTGATTTCTTCTTTAAGAGACTTGATTTCTTCTACAACTTTACTGTTTGTGTTTTTTGTGTTTTCTTTTATTTCTTTCATTACTGTTTTAAATGGTGTTCTTGTTAAAATGGATTCTTTTAGTGCTTGTTTTGTTTGCTGGTACACTGGACAGCCCTGATACCTGGCACTGTGGTTCCCTTTACAATTGATACATTTTCTGTTTCCATTCGCCTTTTTGTAGTCTGTATCTGCCTTTGCCTTTTCACACTGTGTAGAGGGGTGATTACTGGAGCAGTACCTACAAACTGTTTTCCCCTTACAATTGTTCCTTCCGTGGCCGAATTTCAGACAGTTGGAGCATTGCAGCACAGGGGGAATGTAAGTTTCTGTGTGCTTCTTGGTTTTCCCAAACAGTAGAGTTTTAGGGGTTTCCCTCCCTTCTGCCGTTATTATAACCACTGGGGTTACAATACTCCCTTTCACCATTATTCTGTCCACGTGTACCAGCTTTATGTCTGGGTTATGTTTTGCGAGGATGTTCATAACTTCCTCGCTTGAAAGGTTAGTGTTTATCCCTTTTAACACACATCTACTGGTCTCTTTTGCTAGCTCTATCTTTACTTTTATGTCGTGTGCAAGAGTCACTGTTTTTGCTTCTACTTTGAGTTCCTCTAACATCTCTTTTATTCTGTCACTCTGATTTGGGGTAATTATTATGCCAAAATGGGTTTTTGAAATTTTGGCTATCGCCTTTTTGCCTAACACTGGATCAAGGATTTTTATAATTTTGTCTTCATCTAGTGCCTTGATCTTTACAGTCTCACCAGCTACTTGTGTTATCTTTAAACGACATATGTTTACTCCATCTTTATTTTGGGAAACTGCCTGGGTTGCTTTATATCTTGAGTCTTCTTTGGTATTTTCATTGCTATTTTTTTGGTTATAAATTTCTTCTATGGGGGCCTGACTATTCTCTTCTAGTTTATCGTGTCTGGTGTCCCTATCTTTGGTTTTAACTGTTTCTGCCCACGTTTTGCCTTCACCTGACTGTGATCTAGTTAGGACTATAGGTGCCATGTTTGGTTATGAGCTATGTCCTAATTTCCTATTTGAATTTTTTTTTTTTTTTTTTTTTTTTTAACTTATTGTTCTTTCCTATTTCTTTTAGCTCCCTTTCTTTTATTTTGTTATTATTAATTTAATTATTTTATTGTGCTATCTTCTTCTTATTTGAAATCATTTACGTCCGCCCTTATATATGCAGCTACCGGACGTACAGGAAACAAGGCTCGCAACTCCAGCAAACTTCCCAAAAAAGTTGTAACTTCGGGGGGTTTGTGCTAGAGGTGTTTCAAACCTTGGTCTCGTGCATTTCACCTTTCCCAGTTCAAGCCTTTGGAGTTATATATTTCCGTTCTCCATGAGTTGACCTTTATATCCATATGTTGTTTTCCTATATCTGTCGTGTTAACGATTTTATATTGAATTATAAATAGGAAAAACACAGGATTTCTCAATGCACGGACACTATTCTTGCGAAATTCTTCACAACTACTTACTCCCTTCTGATTTCCTTGTACCTATACATAAATGAAGATATTCCCGTCAAAAGGAGACCATTCTCATCCTTGTCTGTCATTCCGTTCTCCTTCCCGATGTCTAATTCTAACCATGATTTCGGACGATTTATTCTTCCTTATACACTCGCCGAAGTCATTCTATCTGACCGTGGGAAACCCCTTCTCTGATTGGCTGCCCTAGATACACACAGGAAAATATCCCTGCATTCCTTTGTTCAGGTCAGCACACTGGTGTCCCACTTTTCGGTCTTCAAACATTTAACTAGGCAATGCGTAACATGCGACAAACAGCCTAATTTATATTCCTTGGAAAGTGCTGCACATACTGTTCGAGGAGAAATCGTGGCACATATGACTTTATTTACCATGGCACCAATATCTTAATGTGTTGTCATCCGTTGTTGATGTTACTCCCCAAATAGGTTAAGCTGTGCGCTTCTTCAATCATCTGATCACAGGTCTGTGCTGGATATGTCTGCCATCTCGTCACATACATGTGGAGCACACGCACACAAATATTTATTAAAACTTCATTTGCAGCGTGAAAAGCTGCCACGACACCTAACAGCATGAAACTTGTGACATGACCATAATGTCTTTCTCCCGTAAACCGGTGAGTTGATAATACTAGGCCATCCATTGACGTAAGCCGGTTTCTATAAGATGAGGAAATACAGACTGAGTGGGAGGTTTACTAAAAAAAACTGTATACCTTTTCGTTGCCTTTACCGTTTTTTTTTCCATGTTAATTTCATGTATGTCTTACTGATACTTCATCACCACATAACTATCCTTCTCGGTCTCCAGTGACTCAAGCACTGACACTATCTTCAGACATCTTCTCATTCACCGTTCCCATCTCTCAAAGTTGACGCTAACACTCAGTGAAGGTGCCAAGCGTGATCTAGCTGCTAGCACATTTTGGATAACTTTATTTAGTCGTTTTAGCTAGCCTACTGTGACATGGGGAAAATGTGACATCAGGCTCGTGTCAACTAGACTCCCATCACATCTTATCACACACACGCACGTCTGCGTCCAACTACGTAACGTTTGTCCACTAGCAACAAACTTTTTTAGACATAGTTGCACAAAACCCACCAAATAAAGTAACCATTCTCACAGATTCTCTTTCATCAATACTAGCAGTTAGAAACAGAAATTAGTGCAGCAGGCCAGATAGCATAAATGAAATACTGCAAGTCAATACATTTCTACACACAGCAGGATGCAGTATCACTCTAAAATGGATACCAGAGCAAGCTGGTATAGCAGGAAATGAGTTTGCAGATAAAGAAGCCAAACGGGGAAGAACTAGTTATAACAAAATTGAAGTAGGCCTAGAGAAATTTAAAATTAAGAGCTTAATTGTACGAGCAATAAATAAAGAATAGATAATAGCATGGGACCAAAGCAAAAAAGGAAGACACTCATATAAAGTCCTGAAAAAAACCAAAAAAAAAAACAAGCAAAAACATGTCAAATACAAGATGAATTAAAAATACCAATTATTAAAAACTTGCTAAGGCTAAAACTTGGAACTGGATATTTTATGATAGACAAACGCACATGTGAAGAGTATCAAGAACCAAATACAATTATACACTCTCTGGTGGACTGCACAAAATATGACCAGGACAGGAAAAACATTAAGATAGTGTAATAATCACAAGGTAGAAATGAGTGTAGACAATCTTATAGGCATTAAGATCTCACCAGAAATACAAAAGTTAATAACACGCTATATTACAAAAACAAAAGCTAACATATAAAAAACAAGGATGCTGGGTAGTGGTCTACAGTGGTAGATTTTCCCCAGATAAATACGGACTGACTATAAATAAACCTCCAATAAAGACTAAATGCATACTAGTATAGGCACTGTCGTTATTCTGAACAATACAACAATATGAACTATAACTAATATGTTACCTACGAGAGAAATAATACAACATAGAGCATAAACTAAATACAAACAAGAAAATATTACAATATCTCAAACGCGTCCTGATATAACCAACAGATCCATGTATATGGTAGATGGTTGAAATGAGTAAACTTTTTTTTTTCTTTTCTTTAAAAAAAAAAATTAATATGCAGTGATGCTTAACCTTGCGTGCTACATAGAAAAGTCGTTGATTGCAGCAATAATGCAAATATTGTTTTATCAATGCTTGACCTGAACAATAACTGAAGAACAAGAAAGAAGGGGAGGGGGGTTTGAAATAAGTTAGTGAGAAACGAAGAGATCTGGGTTATAACTAAAACTGTATCAATAAAAAAATAAGCAAAGAATAAGCTGGGGAGGTTAAATTCCTGTCAATCGGCAGCATGGGCCAATAATGTGAAAATGATGGTGCCTGGTTTAGACTTAGAGGACGGCTCAGAAGATGACGGATCGAGGAGTGACATATATCTGAAAGAAAAAAACAACAACAACATGACAGAACACCAGACCTCATTGTGCGTACTAGAGCGGAAAACAGTTTATCAACCTTATCTGCAAAGAATCACTGCATATTAATTATTATTTTTTTTGTTTTTAAGAAAAGAAAAACAAATAGTTTAACTGATTGAGTGTTTGTTGCTTGTGGCGAAGTATCATATCTATACAACATTATTATAGCACTACGTCTCACTACTTCCTACTTTCTCACTTTTGGTAGCCTCTTTCTTAATATCATATAACAGTGTTATGGAAGCCTCGTTTAGTTTGTGCCAGTCTGTTTTTTGTTTTTTAAATTTCGGTTACATATCCTTTGCCGGTAATTTCCTATCTTTCGTACCTTTTTGCTCCGCACTGAATATGTATAGTCAAGTGTTGTTTCGTAGCGCTTAGGGTTAGGATTAGGGTTAGAATTAGGGTTAGGATTAGGGTTAGGATTAGGGTTAGGATTAGGGTTTGTGTCAGGGTTAGTGTTAACCATAATACTAACCCTAATTCTAACCCTAATCCTAACCCTAAGCGCTACGAAACAACACCTAACTACATATATTCACTGCGGAGCAAAAAGGTACGAAAGATAGGAAATTACCTTAGGAGCACAGCATTTTCTTTTTTTCTTTTTCTTCGTATAACTGCTATAGATTAAAGAGGTTTGGTGAGAGCACATATACTTGCATCACTCCTATTTTTATACCTCTAAACGTGCACTGCGAGCAGAAGCAGGTTTCTTTTGTGTGCTAAATTCTAGCGACCCAGAGATTCAATATTTATTTTGGAGTTTATTAATAAAATCTATTTAGCTAGCTGACTAAGGCATGTTGACACCCTTAACTGACATTTTCACAATTTGTTTGTCAGATCGACAAAGTTGACCAGCACTGGGTTGCTTCTCAGTCACGTGATTGGATAGCTAATTCTGTCTGTCGAAAACTCTATTTATTTTGTCACTTGTGACGTGTTATACCGTTAGGGGAACTTCGCTAAGATTTTGTCCAGGTCGTTTCTGACTGAATGAATTATAAATTAAAGGGAGGGGAGGGAAGAGGAAGTCACGAGTGAATTTTTAAAAAAATTAAATAAAAAGAAAAAAAAGGATTGGGGGGGGGGGGAAATGCATAATAAATATATTAAAATGAAGTGAAAAGATTAAGTATGTCAATGAAATTGGAATAATAAGTAGGGCAACAGTCGGGCGAACATCCACAATAAGTAGGGCAACAGTCGGGCGAACATCCACAATAAGTAGGGCAACAGTCGGGCGAACATCCACAATAAGTTTAGATAACTGCTGCATAACCCAGCATCGGTAACGCCGTCGTCGTATACTACTCGTCAAAAGTCAAGGGCCACTTAGAAAAACCTTGGTTGAAACCATAAAACAAATCTGATATAAACGTAATTGGTATCAGTCAAAACGGCATTTATTGAATACCAAATTGACATGTCACGTAAAGAAATGGAAACACACATTCAAACGCAATGAAGCTGTGACGTGTGTCACCCACCTTTTCAAAAGTCACACAATAGATATTGGACAAATAGACATTTCAAAATCGTGTATGACCACCGTTTGCAGCAAGGCATTCAAGACAGCGTAGACGCATCGAGTCCACAAGGGTCCGAAGAGTATCCCGAGGAACAACTTGCCATTCCTGAAGCAGAAATGCAGTCAGCTGTGCAACATCCATTGGCAGGGGGTGATTTTTTAACAATCTTCGACCAAGGGCATCCCAGAGGTGCTCAATCGGAGAAAGGTCAGGTGAATGAGCTGGCCACGCCATCCTGATGATCCCATGTTGCTGAATAAACTCATTCACCACACGAGCTCGATGGGGTCGAGCGATATCATCTTGGAGGATGGCATTACCACCTATGGCCTCCAGAGCAGGCTGAGCAATGAGTCTCAAGATTTCGTTCTGGTATCTTGGGCCGGTCAAGTTGCCTTGGATGATGTAGAGTGGGGTCCTGCCGTGTCTATAGAAGCCTCCCCAGCCCATGACAGAACCCCTACCATAACGATCCACCTCTCGAATTGTGTCATCAGTAAATCGCTCTCCTGGTCGTCTCCAAACTCGAATCCTGCCATTATTGAATGACACAGTGAAGCGAGATTCATCAGTGAAGAGAACTTGACTCCATTGTTGCCTTGTCCATCGAATGTGCTCGCGACAACAAGCAGCACGGGCTCTGCGATGAGCAGGAGTAAGAGGGATTCTGACTGCAGGACATCGAGCAGCCAGTCCAAATTCATGTAAACGTCTGCGAATGGTGCTTTGACTGACATTAACGTTTACAGTTTGTCTCAGCTGACATCTTAGAGTGGAACAAGTCAATGTTCGATGGCGCAGGGCTGACAACAAGAGGTACCGGTCATCATGTCTATTGGTGCATCTAGGGCGACCTGGCCGGTGGCGATCCTCCACACTTCCTGTGGCCTAAAATCTCTCCAAAATTCTTTGGATAGTAGAGTGTGACACTGCAAGCCGTCTAGCAACCTCACGGACAGATAAACCACTTTCAACCCACGCTATAGCCCTCATTCTTTGTAAGGTGTCAAGACTTCTTCTCGGTGGCATGGTTTTTGCAAGTGATGAAACTACCCTAAGTCTGCTGATTGTGTTCACGAAAAGTCGCCATTGCACGTGGAATGTCAATCAGCACGATTACTTCACCTGTTTGGTTGTACGGAAGTTTGAAAAAACAGATTAAAAATGTGAATTTATGGTCAGCAAACCAAATTGCACGTAATCACCATGGTTGTCGGTGAGTTGTTTTTATGCTTAACGTGCATAGAGGACTGTCAGAGGAAGATATTGCACCCATTTTTACTAAAAACTTCCTTCATTTAATCATTCTATGCGCTTATATAAAAGTGTATTGAAAATAATAGGATGGCCCTTGACTTTTGACGAGTAGTATGCCTAGTTGTTCAGTTGCAAGCTCCTCGTCGGTAAAACAAAATCCTTGGTTATAAATATTTTCCATACAGTTGTTTCCCTTGTGTATTCAATTTTAGCAGACGTAATGTTACCAGTATTACAGGGGAGCCAACTTCAAGTGACTAAATCCCACTGTCAACAGCAATGTTTATATTTCTCGCAGATCAGACTTCAAAGACTTCATGGATATTCTTCATTTGTGACTCATGATGATGCTGGTATAAACTTGTCACTTATCGTGAATACAGTTTAGATTGATGGCTGCATAATATTTTCTTTAAATTAGCTCAAACGGTGAAGCAAATGCGCCTTCTGCTTGGTGAGTTGTAAGAAAGCAATGCAAGAATACGGCAATAATCTCCCATTTCACAATAGACTACACAAGTAGTTCTAGCACTCACTCACTCCCTTCAACATCCAACAAGTCTCACACACGAGCCTTAACAATCTGACACTCCAGTCAGGAAGTTTGAGCAAGCATTCATTTAAACTCAAGAAGTCTCTGAATAGTTTCCACGCTTATTCTTCGTTCGCTCTCATATACTCGTATATAACCACATTTGTCCCTTTCATAAAGTTAGCGGTTTATTTCAGGCACCTCTCATATATAACCACATTTGTCCCTTTCATAAAGTTAGCGGTTTATTTCAGGCACCTCTCATCGCCAGACAGTGTCTCCCTCAAGCGGGTTGGCGAAGGCATTGCAGACAATCCTTTGTCACGCTACCGACAGCCCTAGACGACCAGCTCTGCTGTCTGTTTGTCTTCCCCACATGGACACATATTGGTCTGTCTGATTTTCAATTTGTTCAACAGACGGTAATTGAAGCTGCATTGACCAAGTTCTCAGGCTAAATTATCATTCGATCTCAGAGCAATACGCTTCTCTTACATTATACTCTGTGTGCTCTCTATTCCATTTTCTTGGAAGTAGCATTTGATTATTGCTTTTATATCTTCATGCGTTGCCCTGTGTTCAATGTGAATTTTGTTTCATCCTTCTTCGGCAAGTCTACATGTATTCTTATTGCCATATGTCGTACAGTGTGCAGGAATGTGCTGTACCTCCACTTTGTTGAGCTTGTTGAATGGGTGCTTCTGTCCCGTGTAGTCCCTGGGATGTATGGGGAGACAAAGAAAGAATATGGTTATTGTTCTCTGAAGCATGTCGTCAGAGGCACTAATATGAGGTTGTGCTTGGGGTTAACAACCTGAACACGTAAAACAGATTGCTACAGAAATTATCACCACTGGTTTCAAGCAGGACTAGTTACATCGGTGGTTCCAAGCACCATCAGGCGCAACTGTGGAATGATTTTGATGATGATGAATCTTCTGAGAGGCTTTGTTGTTTTCATGGTTAAAAACATGGAAATAATCACTTGCCGGAAGCCGTTATACGTAAACTATGTCTGTTTCTCGCCATGATGAAGCAGAGAACATAACAGATATGTGTTAAACATGATTTCTGAAAGGTTCTCACGCGTCAGCGTTGTGTAGTAGCTCAAACCTACCGTTGCGCAGTAGCTCAGATATACCTTTGTGTAGTAGCTCAAACATACCGTTGTGTCGTAGCTTAAACATACCGTTGTGTCGTAGCTTAAACATACCGTTGTGTCACTTCTTGGAGATCTAGTCTTACTTCGTTTACTTCCAATGCTATTTCAGAAACATCTCATGTTGCGATTTAAATAATGAACTAAAATATCGTGTTTCAGGAATGAAGGAGAATTACCGTTAATGTTGGTGAGCACAGCACACTTAATATAGTTTCATACATAAAGTATTCATAATTATATATATATATGTATGTGTGTGTGTGCGCGCGCGTGCGTGCGTGCGTGTGTGTGTGATCTGCGTGTATACAACCAGCGTGCTTCAGGAACAATCAGCAAACATAACTCTTCAACATTTGCTGAGGGAGACTGAGCACCTATGGGTTTGTCCGGAGTGCAGTGATGTCGATTCTGAACAACAGTAATAATATATTCGATTCAGCGCTGCCCATCGAGAATAACTCGTTCGATTCTGTATTTCGATACAATCATTTATTTTTACTCTAAAATCATAACCTGTTATTATTTGTTAAATGGTTGTTTCAACATGGTGTCGCCTCGCATGACTAAACTACCCCGAAGAGAAACAAGTTTTGTCAGGTAGTGTCGACATCAACGAGATTCATGTTTTACTGACAGGGAGGGAACACTAAGGCGGTCAGGTCATGAGAGGAAGTGAACTACCCTCTACAGCAGTGGTTCCCAAACGCTGCAGCGCGCCAAACTGGTGCGGCGCGAGAGGATGGCAGGTGTGGCGGGAAGATTCAAAGACAATCCAAGATTTAGAAACGTTTAGAAAAATGCAAGTGCCAAAAATTAATATTATCTTATTTATTTTGCTGCATGTGATATAATATGGGAAATATATGTACACAAACTTGTAGATAAATCCAGAAGTTTCCAGATTTTTATTCAGTAATATAATTTAAGTTATATCAAATAAATTTTAATAACAAAAATAGTTTAAAATAATATAAATTATAAATATAGGCACTCAAATACTCATAACACATATGGAAGGGAAACCCCGAGGCCTGTAACAGTAAATAAATATTGGACAAACATAAAGGTATGTTTTCAGGCACTCGCAAGAAATAAAGAAGTAGAACACTAGACAACAGAAAAACAACCTAATGACCCGTCATCGAAGCATCATTTTTTGGTGATGCCTAGATGGCAGGGAGGATAACATACCTTTATGTTTGTCTAATATTTATTTACTCCAATACTCACTTCGCTGAACTTACAAAACCCGTCCGCTGTATACGGTCTGGATGTTTCATGATCATTTTATAAAGTAGTTGTCTTCTATGTTATGAATAAAGCACTGCTAGGAGTTTATTTTTATTTTTTTTTTTTTTGGAAGGTACCTTGTATTTCTTTTCAATAAAAAATTTGGTGTGGCGTGAGTACATTTATTCCGAAAGTTTGGGAAAGTTTGAGAAAAAAATGTTTGGGAACCACTGCTCTAGAATAGGTAATGCTTAGCTGGCAGAATGGATAGTGGCGATTCACTACCGTGGCTAGGTGGTGGGTGCCGTTCAGAAGGTCCTGGTTCGATTCCCGGTAAGTCTATCACCTGTTATTTTTCTGTTGTCTAGTCCTCTACTTCTTTATTTCTCCCTGAGTGCTTGATAACACGTGACCTTTGTGTGTTGTTTGTTTATTTATTTTTTATCTAGAGTCGGATATGCTGTCTCAGTAGTTGTCTTGGTTATTTCAGCTTCTTGTTGACAAACTACCGTAGCCTGCATTATGGAAATGAAGGTTACCCAGTATATTTGTGGCTGTGAGTCTACGGTTGTGTTCTGTGAATGCCACCCCTTAGAAAACAAAAACTGGATCAACGCTTTGACGTGTTTCAGACAGCTTGTTCCCGGTGTATTAAATGTCCGACGTACATCATGAAATCGCGCGTCACTGTAATAGACATCATGTTTCTTTTTAAACCGAATCACAAATCGCGTACAGCCATCACGATATGGCGTTGTCTGATTTCCTCAGTTCGTAAATAATATTTCTCGGTATTATATCTGTATTATTGATATCATATATCGCTTATATATGCTTATCACGACATTTATTGAATGAGCCGCTCTATGAAGACCACACTGACTTTTTTGTTATTTAGTTTTACAACATACAAGCAGTTTTATAACGTGGGACACATACAGCCTCAATGCACTTCTATTCGCTACCCTAGGGAAATACTATATAGTCTTCGCTGTGCTGGGAAAACACCGTATAATCTTTGCTGACCTCAAAAAATAAAATCTACAGCCACCGAATAAAAGCAGACACATTTTTTTTTCTGTGCGTGTTTGCAAGTTTTCAGAACATATTTACATACAAAGTGAATAGTAATTTACTTGCTTTTCCAGCAATTCGCAACTGTGTAGTGCAATATTTACGTTACAAAAGTTGGTAAACGAGAACCTGCCGCAAGATGATAAGACTAACATTGTATGACATCATTAAGATATGGAACTGTATATTAAAGGTATATAAACACGTATATAAATGGCACAGGAAAACCAGACAGCAGAAATGACACTGGAGGTCAACAGGAATCATAATGAGGAAATTATCAGCTAGGTCTGGTGTATAAACACGTTACTAGAATACTGGGGTAAAGACTAGAATACTGGGGTAAAGACTAGAACACTGGGGTAAAGACATACAGAACAGCATTAAGTTCCTGAGGCGTCAACTCCACCGAGAACTGGAGACAGCTGGTAGCAATCATTATCAAATAAATTTCCTTTTTTTTGGGGGGTGGACAACACACGTGTGGTCAACGTGTTATTTCCTCTGCCCCCTCCTCATTATATAGAAGTGCACTCTCTTCTCGAGTCAGGCTAACAAAACATGGATAATGTACAAACTAGTTTAATATACAGCCACTTGTTCACAATAACGGCCTGAAATAGCAGTACGGGTGGTATCATTACGGTAAATAGGTCTTTTTAGAAGTTAACTTACAACCAATTCTTCGAATTCGGTTGAAGACAAATTCATCAAGCACCTTGTTGTTAGTTGTCCTATCTACTTCACAGATCTTTATCCGGGCTCGACTTACGCTAGAGCATGAAGTTTGTTCACGGTATTGTTTAGCAAACTCTAGTCTAACAGCTACAACTGCGTAAACACTATGCTGTTACACACAAGAGACTGCACAATTCTGACAGAAGTAAGGAAACACTAAGTAGATATTTAGCCAACTCAATTCCACCCAATTCAACATTTCCAGATTGTCAGTCAGCGAGAACAACTTGTAAGCATCTTCTCATCCGTTTCTTTTGGAATCATGAAATGACATGTCTTTAATGCTTGGAAGCCGTACGAGGAGATTTATTTTCCCGTAGCAGATAAATACCTGACAAATACCTGTCTTCCAGATTTTTGGTTGGTGTTTTTTTTTCCCTCGCCACATAGACTAAGCGATAAAGAAAGAATTCAGTTTTCAGCATCACCTGTACATCTATTATTGGTTCATCGTAGCTCTCGTTTATGAACTGGTACGTCCCTCGTCGCTGTCTTCTGGTAGGTAACACAGTGAGAAGCTGCAGTTCGGTTTCTATTTTTTTTTAAATAAATTTTTGCCTCGTTTTGGCGAGGCACGTCCCGTTCAACCTAGTCGGTTATATTAGGGCGCATGTCCAAATATCTTCTTCTTCCTCGTTCATCCTGAAAAGGACGTTGGTTGCGTTGTGTCTGTTTACAGCGAAGCTGCGATATCTGTGCCTTTCGGCCGACACATCCGACTTCAGCACGGCATTTTTTGGGACCGGGTTTGCCTTCCCTCTTCGATCCCTACTCTCTCAGCCAGACTGCAGTTATGCAGCCTGTTTCCAGGACCACCACTTGGAGGTGGAGTAGGGTCTTGGTCAGCTCTGGTTCGCTGACCCTGACGCAAGCAGTAAAGCTATGGGTCGCTGAGTGCATTCTCTATTCTGCGTCTTTGGGTCCCATGTCCAAATATAAAAGAGCCTTAGGTCTGAACGTTCATGTTATAGACACAGTTGTCGGTGTCTAATATTGTTTGCCCCTCAATAACTGACACTTTCCAGGCCCGATAATTGGACTGAGCACACTTTAAATGCTTTAACGAGGATCTACTGGAGGGTAAGTCTAGAGCCAGCAGCCGCGGTAATTCCAGCTCCAATAGCGTCTATTAAATTTGTTGCAATTTAAAATCTCTCTCCCTGTTTATCTCCAATTGCGTATATTAAAGTGTCTACTGATCTACTGATGACACATGTTGATATGTTTATTATGCCATGCCCCAATAAAATTAAATACGAGGCTTTGACAGGGGCTGACAACTCAGTCATGTAAAATCAACTGCCTTATAAACCACCGCTGAAAGTAGCATACACATTGTTTGGTGATGGGGGGGGGGGGTCCTGAAGACAATGCTGCAATATTGACCCCATTGCTCCGTAAGGATCGCATGAGTCAGTGCAGGCTCTCTAAGAACAACTGTAGTGATGGACCTATGCTCCGTTAGGAGCGATAAGGAGAAAGAAGAAGAAGAAGTAGTAGTTGACGTCTTGTAGACCAGATACAAGTCTTGTTGTTGTAGACCAGATACAAGTCTTGTTGTTGTAGACCAGATACAAGTCTTGTTGTTGTAGACTGTAGCGTAGTCCTGAACCAATATCTAAGGGCAATTAACGAGAGCCTACATTGCCTACCTATATCGAAATATGTCAACAAATGTTTTCGACCAATCGCTGCACGAGCTGTAAACCGGTCTCAGTAACCGTAGGCGGCAGGATTGCTAGATGGAATCTGTGCAAACGTGAATGTGTACTTGTGACTTCAGGCCAAAAGATAAGTTATGTCCCTCAGAACAGTGAGCACAGTAAAATACCAGGAATCTTAAACTTTCATTAGATACATGGATTTAATTGTAGAAGCATGGACACAGGAGTTTTGAGTGATTACATGCAGTATAACTTAGAGCGAAGACTGTTTTCCCCGGTTTCAACTGTGATTGCAAACGCTACAAGGGAGGCAGAAAAAGGTTAGCGTGTTTAAATGGTAGCGCCCAAATGGCCGGTTTAAACAAGACATGGATGGAAAGAATCGGTTGGGAAACACTGGAAGAATAAATTATCGAAGTTTTGTATGATCGACAGATCGGGCAGAAAGGGTGTTTTTACAGAAATTTTTGTAAACATAAACTGACCCAGCCAGCCAATAGAATCGCTTGTCTTCCTTTTGCCCGCTACCTGTAATAAAAAGGGGAAACAAATCTGGAATATTTCTCTTGAACCGCCAGAACCCAGCTCCTTCGCCAATTGCCAGTGAAGCAGACTGCATGGGTTTAATTAAAAGCCTGTTGAATCTGAGATTGTGGGTCAGAGGTATCCTGTCACTCATCTTGTAGCAGAGAAGAACATTGGTGTTGTACCTAGCGGTGTATGATTTAAACAAGCACCCTGTACCTACATCAGTTGGAAGAGTGGGGACCCTCAGTGTTGGGCTTCTCCATCTTATATTCTGGCTTCAAGGAAAAGGCGGAAGCGAAGAAGTTAAGTTCTATTAGACAAGACTGACTCGCAGAGCATTGGCGTACCACACCCAGTTATAGTAGTAGTAGTGATGAAAACAGTGATGATTAAATTAGTCTGGAAGCAACATAGACTTTAGTCAGTGTGACATTTTCAAAAGCTACATAACATAGAAATACTTTGAAGATAAACTCAAGTGATCTCAATAACATTGTAGTCAGTGTGACATTTTCAAAAGCTACATAACATAGAAAATATTGTGAATTCAAGTGATAACAGTAACAGTGAAGTCATTATGACAGTTGTCAATATCCATTCCTCTAATACTGAAGATAAATTCAAGTACCGTCATTAACATTGGTTCCAAAGGATTAGTTGCACTAAGACTTTTCATAACAAGGGAGCCTTAACAACTAGGAAAAGACTTTATTTGTAGTGTTTGACTTTTATTTGGTGTAGATACATCTAAACAGATGACTGTACATAAATAAAATTAAGAAATTGTAGTTCACTGTTTTTATTACTTTATGTCAGCTTTGAATTACTTTGAATTTAATTAAATCCCCTAGATACAATAACAGCCCATAGGTATAATTCTGAGAGGGGCACCATAGAATTCTGGTACTGAATATTACTATCTCGGCCAGAAATTCTTTACAGCCTGACTTTATACCTATGAACTCTATACACCATTGCTCTTTTCTGAGAATGGGGTATTTCTTTTAAGACCAGACTCTTCTCTGGCAACTATCCTAGTATCACCTGATACACCTGGTTGTCTTATTCTTCATAATTGAGAAACCTCTCGCGACACTGGGGGCTCGTCCAGGATTGTTCCTGTATATTCTGAGCCTGCTGTTACCTTTTAGTGCTGTCAAGTGGGAAATTTTTGATAGTAAATTTTTGGTAGGGCAGGTTAAGAAATAGATTTTGAGTACCATTGAGTACAAATTAAGGTGTGGTACATGTGACGCGAAATCAGTCATTAATTAATTAATTAAGAAATTAATTTGATTAAGTGACTAATTATTTTGGCAAAAATTTTTTTTTACTTTGTATTGGTTGCACCTAAATTACAACATTGCCATGGCAGATTTAGTAAAGTTCAGGTCAGCAACACTGCAAGTGGGGAAAGAGCTTGGGATGACTGGTGATCTTCTGATCCAGTATGTTACGACTGAATGCGATAAATTCACAGAAAGGGAAGATAAGCAGTTAGCACGGCAAGCGGAAGCTGAGAAAGAGAATAAGAAACTGCAATTGGAGGCTGAGGAAAGAAGGGTTCAAGCAGAGAGAGAGGCTGAGGAAAGAAGGATTCAAGCAGAGAGAGAGGCTGATGAAAGAAGGATTCAAGTAGAGAGAAAGGCTGAGGAAAGAAGGATTCAAGCAGAAAGAGACCATGAGCTAAGATTAAAAGAGCTTGAACTTCAGGCAACTACCAACCACAATGGTAGTAGTTCACCTCATTTGGACAACAGCCCCAGCCAGAGCACCTCAAATGGAGCCATGAATTTTCATCTGGATCCATTTGTGGACAAAGTTGACGCAATCGAGGCTTATCTAGACAGATATGAGAGATTAGCGACTACTTATGGTCTAGAAAAGGAAAAGTGGAGTTTGAAGTTATCGCAAGGTTTGCGGGGAATTGCGTACGATGTCTTTTTGAAATTGCCAAAAAAGGATCAGGAAGATTATGAAGCCCTGAAGCAGGTATTGCTTGTTCGATATGAACAAAATGCTGAAGCATATAGACGGTGCTTCAGAATGGCGAAGATTCAACCAGGAGAGACGTATCAGCAGTTCTCAGAAAGATTAGAAACTTACTTACTGAGGTGGTGTAAGTTAGGAAACTTCACCACAGATTTCGAGGGGCTAAAGGAAATGATGTTGATTGAACAACTATTGGATTCCATAACCCCAGAAACTAAGAAGTTCCTAATTGAGAACAAAAGAGACAGGTTGGCTGACATAATCACATATGCAGAAAGCCACCACATGGCTCAATCCCTGACTCAAGGGAGTAAAAGGAAACAGGAGGGAGTTACGCAGCCCCAAACTCATAATAAGTTTGATCAAAAGGACAATGCAACCAAATACAGGCCAGGATATGATAATAAGGATAGGAACCCACAATTTCAGGATAGGAAACCTTACAAAAAGGAAGAAAAGTGGTGCAAAATTTGCAAAATGAACAACCACCATACAACGGAATGTGGTAGGAAAGTCCCTCCATATCACGCTGCATGCATGATAACAGTGGGAAAGGGAAGGAAGGAACCGACATCGAGTCCAGTAGATCTCCATCATCCCTCCATCTGTGAAGAAGTGATATGTAACGGCACTAAGGTAAAGTGTCTGTATGATTCCGGATTGGAATATGACTCAGTTGTGAGTGCGTCTCTAGTGCACCCTGAGCAGTATACCACAGACAAAGTGGAGATACAAGGGGCGCTAAAGGATACAGCCACCATAACACTTCCCATAGCCAGAATCAATGTGAAAACTCGCTATGTGGAAGGAGTGATCAATGCAGCAGTGTGTGATAATCCTAATTACCCGCTGGTGTTAGGAGGGAGATATGTTTTCCTAGGGAAACCCATAAAACCTGTGATAATGGCAACACTCCAGGTCAGGTCAACCCCTGGGAAGGAGGAGGGAACACCACTCAATATTCATCCGAGAGAGATGAGAAATGCCCAAGCTGAAGATAGCACATTAAAACCTTGCTTTGGCAGGCTGCCAAAAAGCCATAACCCCCCAAAGAAAGGACAGTTTTATTTGAATGATGGATTGCTTTACAGGAAAGCTGGGACAGGACCCAATGGGCATAGCCAGTTAGTACTGCCATCTATTTACAGGGACAAGGCTATGGAATTAGCACATGTTGATTCAGACGGTGGACATAAGAAGATTGGTACAACCTGTCAACGGACCTCAGTGCAACATTATTGGCCAGGGGTTGCTGAAGATATATTTCAGTATGTGACTGCCTGTGCACAATGTAGCAAAGAAAACCCCACATGTTGGGAAAATCAACAGGACCTAGGAAAGCATTGGGGCGGACGTAGGCCTGAAAATAACAAGGTAGACACAGTGGATAGGATGGCATCATCTCACAAAGGGTCTACCAGACAACCAGTTACCATGGCAACTCTCCGTATTGTACAGAGAGGGGATACAACACATCCCATACCGACAAGATTTACTAAATCATTTAGTTCGGAACACCAGGTACTGGATCAAAATAGGAGTGTGGTTAGTCGACCACCCTTGATAAAGGACCTGCGGGGAAACCCCAGGAAAATAGGTAGTGGGAGAATGTACAGTGCGAACCATTTGACTGATGCACAGCCAACTTCACTATACGGCGATTAAATTAGCATTATGAGGGCACGGCAACATTGGTAGTTGCCCAGCCCATCACAGTCCATTGGAAGTACTGATACGGACATGGATTGATATATATATATATATATATATATATATATATATATATATATATATATATATATATATATATATATATATATATATATATATATATATATATATATATATATATATATATATATATAAATATATGGCATCTTTAAAGGGAGAATTGATTTCTTGGTGCAGGAAAATTTCATTTCCCCATAGGAATCATATTATATGCTCCGAGTGGTTTCTCCAGGGTAATGAGCAGATTATTGGATCCCTTACAAAACCCATCTATCACTAATTTCCTGGAGGATACCCTCATAGCTACAGAATCATTAGAGGAACATCTATATCACTGGATCTCAGAATGTAGGGGCAGTTTTTCTGAGTAGGCACCCATCTGATCAGAACCAGGAGGGAAAGAGGGAAGAATAGATTCCGGCTGGATGATTGCCTCGTTCTTGGTCTCAGATTGAAGCTCGACATAAATCTCTCGCTTAAAAATTGGGGGGCTATCTGTAGCGTAGTCCTGAACCAATATCTAAGGGCAATTAACGAGAGCCTACATTGCCTACCTATATCGAAATATGTCAACAAATGTTTTCGACCAATCGCTGCACGAGCTGTAAACCGGTCTCAGTAACCGTAGGCGGCAGGATTGCTAGATGGAATCTGTGCAAACGTGAATGTGTACTTGTGACTTCAGGCCAAAAGATAAGTTATGTCCCTCAGAACAGTGAGCACAGTAAAATACCAGGAATCTTAAACTTTCATTAGATACATGGATTTAGTTGTAGAAGCATGGACACAGGAGTTTTGAGTGATTACATGCAGTATAACTTAGAGCGAAGACTGTTTTCCCCGGTTTCAACTGTGATTGCAAACGCTACAAGGGAGGCAGAAAAAGGTTAGCGTGTGTAAATGGTAGCGCCCAAATGGCCGGTTTAAACAAGACATGGATGGAAAGAATCGGTTGGGAAACACTGGAAGAATAAATTATCGAAGTTTTGTATGATCGACAGATCGGGCAGAAAGGGTGTTTTTACAGAAATTTTTGTAAACATAAACTGACCCAGCCAGCCAATAGAATCGCTTGTCTTCCTTTTGCCCGCTACCTGTAATAAAAAGGGGAAACAAATCTGGAATATTTCTCTTGAACCGCCAGAACCCAGCCCCTTCGCCAATTGCCAGTGAAGCAGACTGCATGGGTTTAATTAAAAGCCTGTTGAATCTGAGATTGTGGGTCAGAGGTATCCTGTCACTCATCTTGTAGCAGAGAAGAACATTGGTGTTGTACCTAGCGGTGTATGATTTAAACAAGCACCCTGTACCTACATCAGTTGGAAGAGTGGGGACCCTCAGTGTTGGGCTTCTCCATCTTATATTCTGGCTTCAAGGAAAAGGCGGAAGCGAAGAAGTTAAGTTCTATTAGACAAGACTGACTCGCAGAGCATTGGCGTACCACACCCAGTTATAGTAGTAGTGATGAAAACAGTGATGATTAAATTAGTCTGGAAGCAACATAGACTTTAGTCAGTGTGACATTTTCAAAAGCTACATAACATAGAAATACTTTGAAGATAAACTCAAGTAATCTCAATAACATTGTAGTCAGTGTGACATTTTCAAAAGCTACATAACATAGAAATATTGTGAATTCAAGTGATAACAGTAACAGTGAAGTCATTATGACAGTTGTCAATATCCATTCCTCTAATACTGAAGATAAATTCAAGTACCGTCATTAACATTGGTTCCAAAGGATTAGTTGCACTAAGACTTTTCATAACAAGGGAGCCTTAACAACTAGGAAAAGACTTTATTTGTAGTGTTTGACTTTTATTTGGTGTAGATACATCTAAACAGATGACTGTACATAAATAAAATTAAGAAATTGTAGTTCACTGTTTTTATTACTTTATGTCAGCTTTGAATTACTTTGAATTTAATTAAATCCCCTAGATACAATAACAGCCCATAGGTATAATTCTGAGAGGGGCACCATAGAATTCTGGTACTGAATATTACTATCTCGGCCAGAAATTCTTTACAGCCTGACTTTATACCTATGAACTCTATACACCATTGCTCTTTTCTGAGAATGGGGTATTTCTTTTAAGACCAGACTCTTCTCTGGCAACTATCCTAGTATCACCTGATACACCTGGTTGTCTTATTCTTCATAATTGAGAAACCTCTCGCGACATAGACCAGATACAAGTCTTGTTGTTGTAGACCAGATACAAGTCTTGTTGTAGACCAGATACAAGTCTTGTTGTTGTAGACCAGATACAAGTCTTGTTGTTGTAGACCAGATACAAGTCTTGTTGTTGTAGACCAGATACAAGTCTTGTTGTTGTAGACCAGATACAAGTCTTGTTGATAGAGCAATTTGTACAGCCGGATTTTAGGAATATTTCCGTGACTGTTAATCTCAACCAGGATCTCTTGTCAGAAATAAGGATACCATGAATGGTTGGTTACTGCGGGTTAGCCAAGCTGATTGCTGTAGACGCTGCTGCGCTGTTGCTTTTACTGTTCAAGCATGGCTTCGTGAACATCCCACAGCTGGCAGCCTAAACTCTTTGTGCTACCAACTTTGCTTGCCGGGGAGCGTGCATTAGCTGTTTAGCAGATAATACGCATTTACTTTTGTTTAACTGTTCAACTTTTACATAGTTCACTTTAACTTGTTAATCCAGCAATAGTGCTCCACTCTTTTTAAAGCACACGTGAGCCCTTTAGAAAGCCAGGGGCTCCTGACCTTGGCTGGTATGTTCCTCTTTTCCAATTATTACCGCCCCTGGGAAGAGAAATATTTAGACAAATATGAGGGCTATGTTGGAACAACACCAAGAAAGAAACATCTTATAGATACCATCTCCGTATCGACGGTTGGCTGCTATAGATCTCGAACGCATTATGTAAAAAGACTTCTGATATACCAGGTCTCTTCAAAAAGTTCCGGAACTGTTTTGTATAACTTTTTCGGGCTTACCTGGAATCTAATCAGCTTTGTCTCCTTCGAAATACTCCCCTCCTCTATTAATACATCGCTCCCAACGCCGTTTCGCTAGGCTCAGCCACTTTCTTTTGGAGATTACCACTAGCTCTGTTGCGCAATTAGCTGTCCCTAAAAAAAGTCTTCTCTACAACAAAGCCAAGCTGACTCACGCAATTCCATCCAACAATGCCCCGCCGTACCTACGATCATTGTTTCAAACCAGTAGAAGAGAGGGACAACAATTACATCAGTTACGTCTGCCCAAACCTAGGATCGACCTGTTCAAAAAGAGTCTAGCCTACTCTGGAGCCTACTTATGGAACAGCCTTCCACACCATCTAAAAAGCCTACCTACACAATATTCATTTAACAAAGCACTTTTCAAACACTTCCTAAACACTGATTATCTACCCCCATAGAAACATCATTTGCCTGTCAACATCTTATCCATAGGTCAACATTTCTTTTCCTCTTCCGCTCGTTTTTAATGGGATTAATTTGTTTTATATCCGTGTAATATTATTATATAATGTAATGTATGTGAGAATGTACCCGCATACCACTGTACTTTAGACACGTGAATAGTGAGAATGTACTCGCATAGCACTGTACTTTTGACATGTGAATTTTTTCGTTTGCTTAAATGGGATGATGTACATGAGAATAAGCAGATATACATTTTTATTTCTATTTTTTTTTTAACTGCTGAAAGACTTTTCCTGCTACGCTACAGAAGTGCGTAAGAAAGTGTTATTATTATTATTATTTCATTTTCCACCAAGAATGTATGGATATAAGCGAGAATGTGTTTTTGTAATTTTTGTATTGACGATTGATGACACATTCAAAAATACAGATTACTTTTAGACATTTTGACCGCATAAGTGAGTGTCGGTATACAGAATTTATTTATTTATTGTTTTGTTTATATTATATTATTTTATTTTTTATTTATTATTATTATTTTTCTTCAGTCACTATGTTGTTTATTTTAAAAAAAAACTACTCATTTTTAATTATGATTGCATACTGTAAATGAATGCTGTTATGTTAACTTTATAACGTTGCATGCCTTTAAATTAATGCTTAAAGTAACATGTGGGAATAAAAGGATATAGTATGCAAGATTAATGAGAGTGAAAGGGCAGAATGTTAGATGGGCCTGCGCGCACAATTCTTAACCCTTCGAAAATAAAGTTCGTTCGTTCGTTCGTTTCCACGTATATGAGTCAGCCGTTTGGATATCTTCTCAGCTCGGTCAGATCTTGAAGTGATTTCGGGAAGTAAGAAACTGAGGCGGGCTAACCCTTGCTTTCTCGGAGGTCCGCGCCTGAGTTCACTTTTTCTCTTGTAAACATTCGTGGGATTTCAATGCTGTTGTGTGAATTTACCAATAAAATCATAATTTCCTCGTCATATACTTAAGATAATGATTTCGTACTACCATAATTACGAGCATTTGTAGTTGCTGTTCAAATCCCAAAAGAATTATCCTGAGTGGGTCATTAATCATAAAGTTATAGCAGAATTTCTGCTGTGGAATTCATAATTTATCATAAAGACACTAGTTTACGTGGCAATTCCAGTGTCTTGCCCGTGTTACGACACATCGCATACTGCGTTTGTGATACAGTACTTACTAACTGCTTTATTATTCTATTAAAATTTATGTACGTGTTATTTCAAAACGGAAACCCAATTTTAAGTTGCTAGTGGAATTTCTGTCACACAAAGAACAGATTATGCCAAACATGCCGCTGCTTTGATGGCATGGGATGAAAGAAAGAGACAAGAACGTGATTCACACGCTGAACTAAGAGAGAAGACAAAGAGAAGACAAAGAGAAAAGTCCAAAGAAGACCAGAATGAGTAACGACTGATTTCACGCGGCGAGAAAGGACTTAATTGGGACTTGACCTAAATGCCCGTTTAAAAAAAAATACAGAAAGCGCACAGCAAATTTGACCAATTGCGCAAGACGTGGAGATTAGGTTTCCCCACCTTCCCTACCCCCCAACACCCAAATATCCGCGGAGGAGTGTGGATTAAAAACTGGTGTCATATGACCTGTCCAAATTTTTGTTTTCTGTCCCGGGCTAGATCCCCCACTTTATAAATCCCCCACCCCTGCTACCACTCATTCCAGGCGTTATGTTAATCACTGTCAAATATTCCTTTCTCACCTTCTCCCCCCTCCCCCCTACCCTATTAAACTCCCACGGGTCTAGATACTTCATGTTCGTGAGATGTCCTTGTTCTTGAGGAAATAATTTTTGTTACATTCAACTTAGTTCCTTCCCACAATTATGTTTACAAAGAGTTTTCTCCTCATTTATTTGACTTTACTCTGTTTCGATACGCAAATTTCCAACCTTATTTTTTTTATGACATCGCAGGTGTCTGCCATCTTTCATTATACACAAACTCCTCCTATAGCTAACCCCCACCTCATTCAAAGATAATACTTCTTTCAATCAACAACAGCAGGATATGCACCCTGTAGAAGTCGTTCCAGTGTCTACAACTGTTACCATCGCCATACCGGCCACACACATCCAAATATCGCCAACATTCTTTGTTTTTGTTTATGTCAAATAATAGAAGCATTCATGAATGTAGCCTGTCAAGTGACTTGTTTTTGTTTATGTCAAATAATAGAAGCATTCATGAATGTAGCCTGTCAAGTGACTTGTTTTTTGTTTATGTCAAATAATAGAAGCATTCATGAATGTAGCCTGTCATGTGACTTGTTTTTGTTTATGTCAAATAATAGAAGCATTCATGAATGTAGCCTGTCAAGTGACTTGTTTTTGTTTATGTCAAATAATAGAAGCATTCATGAATGTAGCCTGTCAAGTGACTTGTTTTTGTTTATGTCAAATAATAGAAGCATTCATGAATGTAGCCTGTCATGTGACTTGTTTTTGTTTATGTCAAATAATAGAAGCATTCATGAATGTAGCCTGTCAAGTGACTTGTTTTTGTTTATGTCAAATAATAGAAGCATTCATGAATGTAGCCTGTCATGTGACTTGTTTTTGTTTATGTCAAATAATAGAAGCAATTCATGAATGTAGCCTGTCATGTGACTTGTTTTTGTTTATGTCAAATAATAGAAGCATTCATGAATGTAGCCTGTCAAGTGACTTGTTTTTGTTTATGTCAAATAATAGAAGCATTCATGAATGTAGCCTGTCAAGTGACTTGTTTTTGTTTATGTCAAATAATAGAAGCATTCATGAATGTAGCCTGTCATGTGACTTGTTTTTGTTTATGTCAAATAATAGAAGCATTCATGAATGTAGCCTGTCAAGTGACTTGTTTTTGTTTATGTCAAATAATAGAAGCATTCATGAATGTAGCCTGTCAAGTGACTTGTTTTTGTTTACGTCAAATAATAGAAGCATTCATGAATGTAGCCTGTCAAGTGACTTGTTTTTGTTTGTCAAATAATAGAAGCATTCATGAATGTAGCCTGTCAAGTGACTTGTTTTTGTTTATGTCAAATAATAGAAGCATTCATGAATGTAGCCTGTCAAGTGACTTGTTTTTGTTTATGTCAAATAATAGAAGCATTCATGAATGTAGCCTGTCAAGTGACTTGTTTTTGTTTATGTCAAATAATAGAAGCATTCATGAATGTAGCCTGTCAAGTGACTTGTTTTTGTTTATGTCAAATAATAGAAGCATTCATGAATGTAGCCTGTCAAGTGACTTGTTTTTGTTTATGTCAAATAATAGAAGCATTCATGAATGTAGCCTGTCAAGTGACTTGTTTTTGTTTATGTCAAATAATAGAAGCATTCATGAATGTAGCCTGTCAAGTGACTTGTTTTTGTTTATGTCAAATAATAGAAGCATTCATGAATGTAGCCTGTCAAGTGACTTGTTTTTGTTTATGTCAAATAATAGAAGCAATTCATGAATGTAGCCTGTCATGTGACTTGTTTTTGTTTATGTCAAATAATAGAAGCATTCATGAATGTAGCCTGTCAAGTGACTTGTTTTTGTTTATGTCAAATAATAGAAGCATTCATGAATGTAGCCTGTCATGTGACTTGTTTTTGTTTACGTCAAATAATAGAAGCATTCATGAATGTAGCCTGTCATGTGACTTGTTTTTGTTTGTCAAATAATAGAAGCATTCATGAATGTAGCTTGTCAAGTGACTTGTTTTTGTTTATGTCAAATAATAGAAGCATTCATGAATGTAGCCTGTCAAGTGACTCTAAGATTGTTAACAGAGTGTTCCCCTTCCAGGTTTTTAAGTCTCCAGATTACGTTACTGTCGTGTCTCTTCTATTCCACCATCTGGATTCAAGTCTGACAATATATGTTCGCGCTAGATCCGTGTCTCAGACCAAAGATTCTTAAATGATGTCAAAATCTCTATACCAAAAACAGTCAGAGCCTCTCTTTTTGTAGATATACCGGGAATTGTTTTTTTTTTTTTAATTTAATCTGTTTTTCTCTATCACTGAAGAGTTCAGCAAGTGATTGTACATATTCTTCTTCTTTGATCTTTTTTCTTCTTCTTTGATCCTTAGCCGCCGACCGTCAAAGCAGTCAGTGGCCATCACGCCTAGTGGCGTCTTGTAGGGCAACAACAAATTGATTCCACTTTGCTCGGTCGGTGGCCATCCTTCGTACATATTCTAATAAATGTATAATTGGTTCAATCAATCAATCAATCAATCAATCAATCAATGCTCCCACAGGATCATAGGCCTTCAACAAACACACGCCAAGTCCTACTGTCACGTGCCATCAAAACGTATGTTATCGGGGCAGGGAAGTGGAGCAAAGAATAGCAACACAGTACCCTTGCCATGCATGTCGTAAAAAGCGACTAAGGAGGGTTGGGCATGGGGCCGGTTACCCCATCCTGTAAAAAATTGTAAACTGCCAAAATCTTCAACAAATTACTTCAATATTTATTGTTTACTTTCATGCATTCAGCAATTGTCCTGCAAAGTGTGGTTAATTCATTCACGTTCAAACAAATATCTCATGTACATTACTAGCTGCAAACAAAGCCACATATAACAGATAGACAGAAGACTGAGTTGTCGAGTGGTAAGAAAGCTCGCTTATCGAAGTAAAGTTATCGGTTTCGAAACGGGGTTGACTCATGCTTCAGTCTACCCAGCTGTAAATGGGTATATGACTCTGCTCTTGAGTTAGAGAAGGCTAAACCAGCACCGGGGGGAACCGGCAACACCACCTCATAAAGCTGAGATCTAGTCCCTAACACTTCACTTCCAAACTGCAGTATTTGTTATAGAACTATCTTTAGCTTTTAAAAGACATTCAAGCACACATTAATGACACAATAAATACCACACAGTCAAAGAAATGAACATACAATATTAATACCACTCAAAAAGATTAAAGACTACATTTAACGTCACTAAATTAAACAGATGGAAGGACAGAGTGAATTTCACTCAAACACAGGCAGGGGCATACAATCAAAAAGAGGAAGGGGCAGAATGAATGGCACTCAATTAAACAGGTATGTGAACAGAATGAATGACACCCAATCAAACAGATGAGAGGACAGGGGGAAGGGTACTCAAACAGATCAAGGAACAGGATGAATGACACCCAATCAAACAGATGAGAGGACAGGGGGAAGGGTACTCAAACAGATCAAGGAACAGGATGAATGACAGCCAATCAAACAGATGAGAGGACAGGGGGAAGGGTACTCAAACAGATCAAGGAACAGGATGAATGACAGCCAATCAAACAGATGAGAGGACAGGGGGAAGGGTACTCAAACAGATCAAGGAACAGGATGAATGACAGCCAATCAAACAGATGAGAGGACAGGGGGAAGGGTACTCAAACAGATCAAGGAACAGAATGAATGACAGTCAATCAAACAGGTGAAGAGACAGAATGAATGACACCCAATCAAACAGGAAGGGCAGAATTAATGACACCCAGTCAAACAGAAGAAGGGAACGACACTCAATCAAAAAGATGAAGGAACATAATTAATGACACCTAAAGAAATAAACGAAAGGACAGAAGGAATAATAATCTAGCAGATGAAGGGGCACAATGAATGTCCCGTTTCGCTTTTTATTAAACAAAGTAACTGAAATGCTCTAACAGAAGTGGTTTTTGTAGGAGTTGAACAATAAAGATCCCGTTACACGCCTAGTGAGGCATATTGGGAATACGGTGTTAGGCCCGTATTTTCGTGGCCACCAGCACATTAGGGGTGATGTGGTCAGCATCACGCCGGCCGCCTTAAACCGTCCCAGAGTTGCTCTGGTACTCAATTCATGAGGCTGGGTCGACCCCGGAGCCGTTTGCGGTCTAAAAAATTCCACCTCAACTGGGGATCGAACCATGGACCACCGAGCTAGGAAGCCAGTGCCCTAACCACTGCGCTAACGCGGCTCCTAGTTGAAGAAAGCAGACGATAATAATTAAGACAGTTTATTCCAGCTTCCATGAGCGTCAACACCAGCGACCACACCTACGATCACATCCATACTGTAACACACACGAGTATGTGAGGCACATACGAACAGAGACCCTTATATATATATATATCACACACACACAATTAACACGTGTACAAACCAGCAAACGTGAACACACCCACACATACAGGAACACAGCAACGCTGTCACAGATTATGTCATAAGTTCATCAAGTTGAGTTTGGACTTTTGACAGAAGCTCCTAAAGTAAATAAAAAATTATCAACCAGACCAAACGTGTTATCTATACATCTAATCAATCAGTCAACAAATCTGACACCCTATTTATCATCTATATATCAGTATGCCTGCTTGCCCAGTCTTCCGCCTTTCTGTTTGTTTCCATATTTATCTATTTTTATCACGTCTGACTACACCCTCCACCCACCCCATCTTAATCAATAATGACAGGGAGAGACACCTAAAACAACCATGTTTCCGGTTCCATTTTCCCCGCCGACATAAGCTTACAATAATAGTTTTCTGTCAATCTCTACACATGTCACAGAGTGCAAGTGAGGGGTCGGGTGGTGGCAGAGGAAGAAACAAAGAAAAGAAAAAAAACGCCCCTATTCCTTCTTCCATTTCAATCAATATTTTTCTCTTGTTATCTCCCTCGCCAATTTTTTTCACCCTCTTTTCACATGCTTGTATCTGAACTGTCCAGAGTCCCGGCTCTCTCCCTGGCTCCAAGATGTCTGAGCTAACTTTGAAAATCTGACACAAGGAATTCTTAAGTGTCGAACATAATAGACGCTGAAACTGAGGCGGGTGCTGTAATGTGCAGACGACAAGAACCTGATGTTATTGGGTACATGAGACCAGAACCTGATGTTATAGTGTACAAGAGAAAAGAATATGCAGTTATATTGTACAAGAGATCATAATTTGATGTTACTATGTACAAGAGATCATAGTCTGATGTCATAGTGTACAAGAAATCATGGGCTGATGTTATAGTGTACAAGAGATCAGAACCTGATGTTATAGTGTACAAGACATAAGAACATATAGTTCTAGTGTACAAGAGATTATAGTTTAGTGTTACATTCTACAAGATATCATTGTTTGATGTTATAGTGTACAAACGATCATAGCCTGACATTATAGTGTACACGATATCATAGTCTGATGTTATAGTGTACAAGTTATAATAGTGTGACATTATAGTGTACAAGATATCATAGTCTGATGTTATAATGTACAGGATATCATAGTCTGACTTTATAGTGTACAAGATATCATAATCTGATGTTATAGTGTACACGACATCATAGTTTGATGTTACAGTTTACAATATATCATAGTATGATGTTATAATGTACAAGAGGTCATAGTCTGATGTTACAGTTTAAAGATATCATAGTCTGATGTTAGTGTACAAGATATCATAGTCTGATATTATAGTGTATAAGTTATCATAGTCTGAAATTATAGTGTACAAGATCTCATAGTCTGATGTTATAATGTACAAGATATCATAGTCTGACATTATAATGTACAAGATATCATAGTCTGATGTTATAATGTACAAGATATCATAGTCTGACATTATAGTGCACAAGATATCATAGTCTGATGTTATAATGTACAAGATATCATAATCTTACGTTATAGTGTACAAGACTCATAGTCTGATGTTATGGTGTACAAGATATGTTGTTGAGTACGTAAGGTCAGAATATGATATTGTAAATCTGACACAAGGAATTCTTAAGTGTACACTATAACATCAGAGCACAGTCTGACATTAGAACTGACAGAGGACTAAGTTCTAGTGTAAACAGTCTGCACAGGATGATACCGCGATGTACATTAGTAGTAAACTAGAGAGCGATATTAAAATATGTTACTGACCAGACTCTAAGAAAGGGTAAATTGGGACATGGAACAGTCGTTTGTCCTGGAGTGCGTATGTACAGCGTCTGTATCGACCACGTAATCACCGTGTCTGCCCTCGTGTCCGGACTAGAGGCACCCTCGATATTTGCTCGGTGCAGAACAACTGTGAACGTGGCAATGGTTGGTTGTTTTAAAATGGGGTTCGATCACTCTTATTTTCTCAGGTCTTGCAGACATTTTAAGCAAATGCCGCTAACTTTGAGGACCGTTTTCCAAATATTTGAGTTAACAACAGGAGAAAGAAGTAAGAGCAGACGCCCCTGAAACATGGATATATGGAAGAACGGGGCACAACTCATGGAAAGAGAAGAAAACAAATAAACGCGTCCTATTCATAGTCAGGGCTTCAGATCCTTTCCACAGTGGGGGCTACAGCTCACTCACACAGTGGTTCCCAGTACACAATCACAATTTATACAGTGTGTGTGCAATGCAATTTTGAATGTATATAACAATATATGAAGACGGGGAAAGGGGGTGACGAAGAGGGGAGGGGGCTGAAGATTGAGTCACCGAATAGGCCGATCCCAAAACAAAACTAAATACGCCATAGTAATGAAGGGGTTTTTGTACGTGATCTAACTGCAGCAAACTACTAAGACAACTTTCTGTATTGTCGATATGTGCATCGATCACGTCCCTGTATTTATGTTTACAGAAGTACACTCTCTGCGGTAGTTTGCACAACGCGCATGCGTTATTCTTGCTGCTGAAACTGAAAGCATCGTTAATTATTACACAAGAGTTGGTTGAGAGTTTATCGTAGTAGGCAGAAGACACTGTGATGTTGATCGATGAGTTCTCTCAACCTGCTAGCTGATAGAAGCTAGTAGTCATTGCAGGACTTAGTTGATAAATGTTTTTATCAACACTATACTGCAGTTGAAAGAGTTCGTTTAATTCTGAATTTCTGTTGCGTTCTATTATAACCAACGTACTTCAGCCTTGATTGAAAAAAACGTACCTCGTCACAAAGAAGGTTAAAAACATAAAGAAACCCAAAAAAATTCAGACAAGAAAAGAGGGCTCAGACAGTATCTAACATTTCTGGATGTAAAGTCTTTAGAACTCTTAGTTGCTTGAAATAAAATAAAGTGAAAATTCTTAACCCCGAGATCGGAAAGGTCACAGTTGTTGTAAAATTAAAATACGACAACCTCCATCTCTTGTCCTCTCTCTCTCTCTTTCTCTCTCTCTCTCTCTCTCTCTCTCTCTCTCTCTCTCTCTCTACAAGAGAAGACATCGTTTCAGTTATGACAGTGCCGGGGGCTGGTATTAAAAGACTACTGGACATAATTAATAAGTTCGATATTAATCACAAGATAACAAAAACAACACTACACGTAGGAATTAACGATATCATGAATGAGCAGAGCCTAAACCCCTCAGGATTGGTGGCTACAATAAAACAAAAATTTCCCAAAGCCTCCATCTTTATTTCATCAATCATACCACCATGCTATGGGTTTCAGCGTCGCACAGCGGACACTTACAACACAAAACTACAGAACTATTGTAAACAAAACGGCCTTGGCTTCATCAACAATACTCCATTCTTTACATCTAACTCAGGAGCACCTAAGAAACGACTCTACAGAGATCAAATTCACACATCCACACTGGGAAGCAGTATCCTGGCCAAAAACATAAAATATCCAGAAAGGACACAACAAGACAGCTCAACCCATATAGAGAATGCAACGAAATCTACTGAGACATCAACATATAATTACAACGCATCACAAACCCCACCTACCCCTCAAAGAAGCACACCTATTGCAAGCAGGCAGCCTTCCAGCTATCACAACGCCACTTTCAATCAGGAAGCCGAATCTTATGATACCATGTTTCCCCCATTAGTCACAAAGCAGCCCCACTCAGGTACCTCTACCAACAGTATTCCAATGTCCCAGGCGCAGAATACTCCTACCAACACTACAACAAGGACGGAAGAAATCAGAGATCACCATGCTTCCTCCCCTAGTTCTTATTATCGTCCTCAGTGGAACCCTGAACTTGTCTATCTGATGCAATTCAGCCCTGCGTCACTTAGACAAGCATTAATGATGTCTGCCCAAAGTCATCCCTATTATATGCCCGGCAGAGACGTCAGTTATTGACGAACAAACACTTTGCTTCACTAAATCTCTGTTACTACAGCCTTCACTCCATTTGAACATTTGTTGATTTTTTAATACAACGGTAATAATCAGAACTTTAATAGTTTATCGGTTAATATCCTCTAAAAAAAAAAATTTCTTTGATTACTTATTTCGTTACAATTTAAATTTCTTATTATCACGCGTAGCTTCAATTTGTTAGAATTTTCGGTGTTAAGGTGTGAAGTGTTGTATACTTAACTTGTCTGACTTGTGACTATTATTAATTTCTTCCATCTCTCGTTTAACTTCACTTTGTTGTGTTGAGCAGTTCTGGTGTGATATGTTGTATGCCTGACTGTTTTGTGACAATTTTCATATACTCAGTTGAAATTGTTTTTTATTAGTTGTATTAATTATTTTAATATTGTATTTTCTGCAATTTCTCATTTCTTGAATTCCACTTCCTTGGTGAAGTATTAATTAAGGTTGTTTCTTCATTTTGGTGATTTCAACATCGATATACACATGTATTCAAATCTAACATGATATACACAATTCAAAAAAATATAATATTATCGTACAACTTAAAACAAATAGTTAACCAGCCTACAAGAGTAACACAAGCATCAACCACACTAATCGACCACATCTACGTAACTTGCCCAGAAAACATCATAGAATGCTCTGTCCCTAATATTGCAATGAGTGACCACTATCCAGTATGCTGTACATGGTCAAAGAATAAATGTAAAGTTCCGAAAAATAAACATGTAAGTATCAAATTTAGAAGTTTCAAACATTTCAGTAAGGAATTATTTTTAAATGACTTGCTAACTGCACCTCTCGCCCGTGTTTACCAACTTCCTGATCCGGATGACGCTATTGAATACTGGACAAAAATTTTTTATAATGTTTTTGACACGCACGTACCAGCTAAGGAAATTCGCGTCAAACGACAATTAAAATCTCCGTGGATCACGCAGGAAGTGTTGGAGGCTATGAGGCAGAGAGATCAAGCGCACAAAAATAAGGACCTCAACACATACAGGGTATACAGGAACAAAGTTCAATATTTAATTCGGAAAGAAAAGAAAAATCGTTTTAGAAATATAGTTCAGAACAAATCAAATAGTAAGGAAATATGGAAGGCAATTAACACCTTAGCGAAAAAACGTAATGCACCAGACTCATTCTCTTCCAACACTTCATTTACTTGCACCGACTTCAGCAATCACTTTCAAGCAGAAATAAACAGTCTGAAATCCACAATACCACCTTCCTCTAGTGACTTAGACAAACTTTCAGCATTCTGTAAAAACAAATGTACAAACTCAGTTCCACCCGACATTCCTTTTATGACAGTTAATGAAGTGTATAACTATCTTATTGGCCTTAAGGATAATAGCTCATCAGGGCTTGACGGAATTAGTAATCGAATACTGCGTTACGCCGCACCAGCTATTAGTGATTCACTAACTTTTATATATAATCAATGTATTGCTAAAAGTTATTTTCCTTCAGCCTTTAAGATTGCCAAAGTATATCCTCTCTTCAAACCTGGCTCGTCAGATAACAGTAATCTTGGTAACTATAGACCTATTTCTCTTTTATCATCGCTTTCTAAACCACTAGAAAAACACATACATAAAGCAACACTACATTACCTAGTTAGCAATGACTTGCTAATTGACAGTCAGTCAGGGTTTCGACAAAAGCATTCATGCCACACAGCTCTAACTAAGATGATAGACAACTTGCACCTAAACATAAATAACGATAACATATGTGGAGCAATCTTTGTAGACTTTAGGAAAGCATTTGATATGTTAGATCACGCTGTTTTAATAAGAAAATTAGAAACAATGAAAGTTAACTTTAAACTAGTGACATTACTTAAATCATTCCTGTCCGACAGACAGCAAGTAGTGTGGTACAATAACTCCTTGTCAAGCCCAACTATTATTGACACTGGTGTTCCTCAGGGTTCTATTCTCGGCCCTCTACTTTTTTCCATTTACATAAATGACCTTCCACTACACATCGAGCACTCATCCTGCGACCTATTTGCCGATGACTGTACCATTTATACTAGTGATAAAAGTTGCAACACGCTAGAAATATTATTACAAAGCGACACAGACAATCTTATTAAGTGGAGCAATGAAAACTGCATGCAAATAAATATCACTAAAACAAAATGTATGATAATATCAACTAGACAAAAATTACAAAACTCGCCGAAAAACAACACTTCAGCTCTACATTGGAACCTCTTTAATTGAAAATGTAAATGAATATAAAACACTAGGACTCATAATTGACCAACATTTAAGTTGGAATTCGCATGTACAAGCACTGACCAAACAAACGGCACAAAAAGTTTACCAGTTAGCTAAAATCAAACATTTCCTAGATGAGGAGACACGAAAAATGTTCTATACATCCCAGATACAAACACATCTAGACTATTGTTCCACAATTTGGGATGGCTGCACCATGTCCAACACTAAAAGACTCTTTTCATTACAAAAACGTGCAGTGCGCCTAATTTCAGGCAAAAACCTCACACAGTGTGTAGACGCATATACATATCTTAACATATTACCACTAAGAAAGCGCCTTCTCTTCAACAAAGCCAAATTTATTCACAAAATCTTGTCACAGAATGCTCCAACGTATCTGTGGCCTATTTTCAAATACAGCGGAAGACGCAGTCAACGCTTAAATAAATTACACATGCCCAAGCCTAGGCTCGACTTATTCAAGAAAAGTTTAGCTTTTTCTGCTGCTCATCTGTGGAATACTCTTCCACACGACTTAAAAAATACTCTTAGTCCATATTCATTCAATCACAGACTTTTCAAATACATCATGAGTGCAGATTATATGCCACCCTAATTTCGTTATGTTCTTAAATAATTACGCTGTCACCTCAGGGGCGCATTCCCATAGTCAGTTATGACTGAAGGGGCTATTATTATTATTATTATTATTACATAACATCATATGTAGGTTTTAAAGTTAATTTTGTCCTGTTTAGTATAAATTATGATACGCATCTGTAAATTTGTGTAACTGTTATTGTACTGTTACAATGTTGGGATTTTATTTTATTGTACTTTCTTGTTATTTTATTATTTAAGTAACATTTAGGATACGTGTGAGAATAAATAGATTAACTATGGAAGAAGAGAGAAAGGAAGGGCAGAATGTTAGACGGGCCTGCGTGACCAATTCTAAACCCTTTGAAAATAAAGTTCGTTCGTTCGTTCTATCTATCTATCTATCTATCTATCTATCTATCTATCTATCTATCTATCTATCTATCTATCTATCTATCTATCTATCTATCTATCTATCTATCTATCTATCTATCTATCTATCTATCTATCTATCTATCTATCTATCTATCTATCTATCTCTGATAATGTTTGTACTTTTCAACATATGTTATGTCATGCTTATAAGTAATTAATGTTAATATGAGTGTGCTATATTATTATTTTACTTTACAACGTTGAATTCCTTGAATTTGATATGTAAAATGCATATGAGAATAAATGAATTCAGTATGAAAGGTGAGAGAAAGGAAGGGCAGAATGTCAGACGGGCCTGCGTGCCCAATTCTCAACCCTTTGAAAATAAAGTTCGTTCGTTCGTTCGTTCGTTCTCTCTCTCTCTCTCTCTCTCTCTCTCTCTCTGTGTGTTTTGTTTTTTCTCGGTAAGTCTGTCTCTTTGTCAAATATCGTTTCACTAAAATTGAAATAATTTATATCTTTCATGAAGGTCAGGGACAGAGTTTAAAAACAGAAGACAGAGGTGAGATTGAAACGGAACCATCATTCACTAACCGGAGTCTGTGAAAGTTTCCAAACAGAGGTTGAATCGAGACCATCATTCACTAACCGGAGTCTGTGAAAGTTTCCAAACACAGGTTGAAATGAGACCATCATTCACTAACCGGAGTCTGTGAAAGTTTCCAAACAGAGGTTGAAACGAGACCATCATTCACTAACCGAAGTCTGTGAAAGTTTCCAAACAGAGGTTGAAACGAGACCATCACTATTTACATCAGAGTCTGAGAAGGTGTACACTATGTTGTCCACTTCACATGCTGACACAAGCAAAACAGGAACAACCAAACGGACAGAAAGTGGCAGGAAAAGTAAAGTGTAAATTAGTGTGACTGCTTGGTAGGAACTGGATAAGTAACGTAGCGTACCTGAGTGACAGAGACTGGAGAGAAAATGTACATATGTGTGACCGGTTAGCAAATACTGGACAAAAAGAATAAAGTTGTTGCTTAGAATGAGAAAGAGTGGATGAAACTGGACAAAGATACGACTTAATAGCGCGTAGACTGAAAGTCGACAAGGTAATGTCTGATACGCATCCTTACAGAACGTGTTCATCGAGAACAGGGGTTCTGAATCATTTATATGATTTTATGACTTCGATTGTCCAATAAAAGATATGGACCCCTTTTATTGTCCGATAAAAGATATGGACTCCTTTAATTGTCCGTTGAAAGATATGGACCTTTTTGATTGTCCGATGAAAGATATGGACCCCTTTGATTATACAATGATAGATATGGACCTTTTTGATTGTCTGACGAAAGATATGGACCCCCTTGATTGTCCAATGAAAGATATGGACCCCTTTTATTGTCCGATAAAAGATATGGACTCCTTTAATTGTCCGTTGAAAGATATGGACCTTTTTGATTGTCCGATGAAAGATATCGACCCCTTTGATTGTTCGATGATAGATATGGACCTTTTTGATTGTCCAATGAAAGTTATGGACTCCTTTAATTGTCTGATGAAAGATGTGGACCTTTTTGATTGTCCGATGAAAGATATGGACCCCCATGATTGTCCGATGATAGATATGGACCTTTTTGATTGTCCGGTGAAAGATATGGACCCCTTTGATTATACAATGATAGATATGGACCCCTTTGAATATACAATGATAGATATGGACCCCCATGATTGTCCGATGATAGATATGGACCTTTTTGATTGTCTGACGAAAGATATGGACCCCCTTGATTGTCCGATGAAAGCCATGGACCCCCTTGATTGTCCGATGAAAGATATGGACCCCCTTGATTGCCCGATGAAAGATATGTGCCCCTTTGATTGTCCTATGAAAGATATGGACCCCTTTGATTGCCCGATGAAAGATATGTGCCCCTTTGATTGTCCTATGAAAGATATGGACCCCTTTGATTGCCCGATGAAAGATATGGACTCATTGGAAATTATGTACATTAAGGCTTAATAATAAAAACTTGACATTTTAAAACTTTAGGTCAGTGGTGGCCAAGCTAAGGTTGGCCGAGGGCCAGATTATGGTAAAGGGTAACACCCGAGGGCCAGACCTATAAAATCCTTAAAAAATAACGTTCTGATATTTAGTTTTACACATATAATGAACCACGTACAGAAAGCAACCACAAACTACTGTACTGCACATCTGCCAAGACATGTATACATGTACCAGTCTTCGAACTGAAATTACAGTAAAAAAAAAACATAATGAATCTGTTGTTTTAATTTGTTTTGTAATTTGTAATATGACATGTAATTATTCATTTCAAACATACATTTGTGTGTTATTTCATTGTGAAGAGTGTGGCTTCAATCAACAATAAGAGACCGGCCAAAACAGGTTGGCGGGCCGGTCAAAACTGGTTGACGGGCCGGATCTGGCCCGCGGGCCGTAGTTTGGCCACCGCTGCTTAGGTTATGTACACGGATCGCTTAGAATTCCTTCACTGATCCTCTACCCCCAGGGGTTCGTGAACCACAGGTTAAGAAACATTGAACTAGAAGAACAGGTATAATCTCAGCTACAACAACAAAAACACTCCTACAAGCTGTAAATTTGGTTTCACCTACAGCTTTCACATACTTTTTTTTTTCGTTCACAAGCTTGACACAAACACGTCACAACTGTTTGATCAGTCTTAATCCACACCTCATGTTCTCTGACTGAGCAAGCCTGAATCATCATCAAAATATGTCCATAAGAAATGCACGTTAATTAATCTTTGATGACCCTGCACAAGGAACAGTCTTAACAAACTTTTGACAAGTTTTGTCAGGTAAATATGAAATGCCGTCCGAAAGTGATTGGCTTGCACCTCTTCACATGTACCCATCCCATGCTATTTAAACAACAATTTCTAATAATGATTAACGTGTTTACATGAATTTAGTTATAATCAAGTTTATTTTTTTTCTGCCGACTATAATATTAACTAACTACTGAGAAAAGCTGGAGTACCCACATACCACTCTTTATGAATTAAAAGACTATTGAACGAACGAACGAACAAACCTTATTTTCGAAGGGTTAAGAATTGGGCGCACAGGCCCGTCTAACATTCTGCCCTTCCATTCTCATTTACCTTGTTAACAGGTTTCTCGAGATCAGATCTTTTACATCTCCAGATTTGGACCAAACCAGTTCTTGTTCTTACACTGGGTTTCCTTTGTGGAGTTTTATTTTATTTTTAAATCAGTATAAATGTACAGAGCAGTCTTTTTTGTATAAACGTACCAAAAATAATTGTGACACGAACAGCAGATACTGGTCCTATACACATAATAAAAGATGTAAGGTGGGTCTATTAGCAGTAACTGCCGTAGGGGAGTCAAGGGTTTACCATAGTGGGTCCAGCTTTATGAGGTGGGGTGACCAGTACCCTTCCTCGCTGCCTTTGCCTCTCCTCTCAAAAGCTAAGTCAAGTAACTTTTTACAGCTGGGTAAAAATTAAGCGTGACGCAACCAGGTTTCGATCCAGGAATTGCTGAGAGGAAAAAGCTCTGATCACTTAGCCAATCGGACGATGTACAATAATGAAATCTCTAGCAGTTCCCATCCGCTGTATACAGAGACTACACACGCAGTCTTACCTAATTTGCGCGTGGTACTTATTTCCAAGTAGAATGTATCTGCGCATGTGAGAAACTTATGGCAAATAGCCAGGAAATGATGACAACGAGGCTAAGATGACTTTAAATATTTGTAAAGTACATGACAACTATACATTATGTCCATCACACAAGGAAACACGACTAGAACTGCCATTAGTGACGTTACGAATAGACGTGAGGGAATGACGTGTTTAGTTCAGACACACAAGTGCTAGACTATAAAATGGAGAATATAACTGCAGTAAAACTATGGAAAACAACAAACAAGAGAAAAAAATCGATTCACAAGAACAAAATAACCAAGTTTAGTCAAATCTTTCTTACCGTAAAACAAATAGTCTAGTCAGATTTGACACAAAACCCAGCGTATATGATCAATGTCATTGAGCCATTACTCGTTACAGCATAGAATCCTCCTACCATTCATTGAGCCATTACTCGTTACAGCATAGAATCCTCCTACCATTCATTGAGCCTTACTCGTTACAGCATAGAATCCTCCTACCATTCATTGAGCCGTACTCGTTACAGCATAGAATTCTCCTACCATTCATAGATTGGCTAATGTTCTGTCCAGTTTCTTTTTAATTATGGACTCCCCTTGGACAAACAAGGTAATAGTGCTGAAGACAAACAAGGTAATAGTGCTGAAGACAAACAAGGTAATAGTGCTGAAGACAAACAAGGTAATAGTGCTGAAGACAAACAAGGTAATAGTGCTGAAGACAAATAAGGTAATAGTGCTGAAGACAAACAAGGTAATAGTGCTGAAGACAAAAAATGTTGATCATCCATTTGATATCGGCGTGAACAAAGGGCACACACGGAAAACAACTAGAGCATTGTCGTTGCGATCTTCCCCACTGAACAGACAACTATGTCGGCCGTTCCCCACTGAACAGACAACTATGTCGGCCGTTCCCCACTGAACAGACAATTATGTCGGCCGTTCCCCACTGAACAGACAACTATGTCGGCCCAAAACTTGGGCATTTGCACTCTTCAACTGATTTCTGGTTGTTGTAGTAGCGGTTTGGCGTGGGTTTGGTTTCCCACATGGGCAGATGCTTGTAGAGATTGAGAATATAAAGGTTCCAACTTACACATGTATACACTCGCTCACAAACACAAATACACCCATCCACAGGAGTACACACACAGAATAGAGTGAGAGATAGACTGAATACGAATATGAAAACGAAAAACCACACTGGTCATACACACCAACACAAGAGAGAAATATGTCAGGGAACATTTTTTTTTATAAAACAAAACGAAAACAATTCACAATTTGCAGACACAAATATCAAACAATAAAGGAATCAATTTAAAAAAAAAACTTAATATGCACACACACACACACACATGTAATAATGAACTAAGAGCAATTTAAAGAAAAAAATCGCAGCTTGAAATATATACTTATTAGTGCGACAAAGGAAGAAAGATATAACTAAACAACAAAATACACATAACCGTTTACAGGAATCTCAAGAAGTAGTTAGGCTTTCCTCTGTAGTGCACGTGCACCGAAAAAGAAAGATTTGGTTATGAATCATCATCATTGATTGTTTGTTCCCCGTAGAATATAGTGCTCCAACTGTTGCTTGCCTCTGATTTTGTTTTGGGCCATTTTTTGTTTGTAGCTATGCGCGTGATAACATTGTTTACCTTGGCTTCCTTCCTCTTCTACCATTCTTCTCAAACCCTCTTTGGTGTCCCAATTCTTTATTCCCACGTGGGTTCCAGTCAAGTCATGTCTGGTTATGCTTTTTTGCTGTTTCCTGTGGAAGTGTCCCTACCATATCCCACGGTCTCTGAATGTCCACCTGTACAGGTTGATATCTGGTTCCCTTCCATAGGTTTGTGTTTGTTACTGCATTCGGCCATTTGATGGGCATGTTATTACGGAGGCATCTGATGTTTGTAATACATAGATTATATACATTTTTTGAGAGTTGTGTTGCCGTTCTAAAATATATACTAGACAAAACAAACAGCCAATACAATGGTAGACGCACACACAAATAATTTGTTAATAAAATGAAGTACTTACCGAGATTAAGAGCTTCAGCAGCATGTGAAGATAAAACTGTATACATTAAAGCGAGTAATCCAAGAACGTGAACGCAACTAAAGCTGCGCCATCTACTTTTAACACGGGCACGCCATCTACTGTCAACACGGGCACAATAACAGCACTGTCGATGATTGAGAAGATCAAGATGAATAGATGTGGAATCCAGGTCACACAAGTGCACAGCTAAGTTGGCCTGCCTGTTTTTCAAGTTATCACTGTCCAGCTTTTCTGGATCACATAATGTCGCTGTCCTCCTAACACCCATGTCAGCAGCTCAAGTATTTACAATAACCACCGGAACTTAGAAATACGTTCCACAAATATTACCACAACCAAATTTGGCATTTCACAATTTATTTTTACCAACAAAAATCTCTGCCTAAGGTGTCCATTCCCATTCTCAACCAAAAACACGAAAAAAGATCAGCTCACATTAATGTTTTTAAAACATTTAAAAACTGCGATAATGTTTACATCATTTGGCGGCTACATTGAGACTTCACAGCAACGTGATGATATCTCAGTGTCTTGTTGGTTAGTTTCCTGAAAAAGTCAATCGAAACTTGATAAACTATTTGTTATATATATATATATATATATATATATATATATATATATATATATATATATATATATATATATATATATATATTTATATATATATATATATATATATATATATATATATATATATATATATATATATATATATATGTAATGACACCCCTCCTCCTCCCCCTCCTCATGCTCGTTAAGAAGGGACTTTGAGAAGCAATGTGTGGTTTGCATAATAGCTGCAAATGTGATATGTGAGGACATATGCGAGAAACTGGTGAAGTGTGCTAGCTTATGTTATGTATGTGTGTGTGTAAGGTACTGAGATAATGATTGTCCCAGTTACTACGATATAGCTACTGTGATACGTAGGCCTTTGATGCCGCCTGCAGTGATAATTTGGTATTGCTACCGTGATATGTGGGTTAGCTAGTGATGTGTGCTAGCTACAGTGATATGTGTGCTAGCTAGTGATATGCGTGCTAGCTACAATGATATGTGAGCTAGCTACAGTGATGTGTGTGCTAGCTACAGTGATATGTGTGCTATCTAGTGATATGAGTGCGTGATACTGTGATAACAGTGCTACATATTGTGATATGTGCTGCAGTTACAGTGAGAATGACTGTGACCAGGTACTGTTACATACATGTGCCGGCGGGTAGCAGTAGAAGAATTTCATTCGCCTGCACTCTCCTGCCAACAGGGCAGTCATCCATGTTCAACCGTGTCTTTGGTTATAATTAGGGAGCGAGTGTAACATTATATTTCTGTACTTTATACACATCATGTTGTTACTTACAAGTAATTGTAGCCGTTGAATAGACCGAACTCTTTACATTATAATTTGTTGTTTGTGTTACTTCATTATTTCTTCTTCTTCTTTTGATCCTTAGCCGCCGACCGTCAAAGCAGTCAGTGGCCATCACGCCTAGTGGCGTCTTGTAGAGCAACAACAAATTGATTCCACTTTGCTCGGTCGGTGGCCATCCTTCGTACAGTGCCCCAACTCTGGTTCATTCTTTGCATCTCAGCCTCCACAGTCCTCTGCCATGTTGTTTTTGGTCGGCCTCTTTTTCGTTTTCCTTCAGGGGTCCAAAGCATAGCTGTTCTTGTGATGGCATCGGGGTCTCTTCTGAGTACATGGCCAACCCAGCTCCAGCGTCTGCCAGCTATGATGGTGTGCATGTCCTCTTGCTTGCTACGAGTAAGCAGATCTTGGTTAGTGATGGTATTCGGCCAAATACTTCATTATTTACAGCCTAGTTATTTCCTTATTGGTTGTTTTCATATTTTGTAACTATATGTTTATTCATTTATTAGCTTTTTATACGTAATATTCTGTTGTTTTACTTTGGCTTTTCTTTCCCTTCTGGTGATTACTCTTGTGGTCCTTGTTATTAATATTCTTGTGGTTTATTGTTTTTTTGTTTTCACTTATTTTTATACTAAATATTCAATTCATTTTAGAACGTCATATTTATATTAAATAACTTGTTATGAATGGGTGTTTGTTTTAGCAACAATAGCTAGAAACAATCAACTGTGTTCTACCTCCGACCGCCCCTATCTAGACAGTCCTCTCTAATCTGTCTGAAAAAAGACAGGTACAAATGTATGCAGCTCATTAGAAATTCAGTCTGGGTCAGCACTCGTCGTGCAATGTTTCTAGTGTAGTTTCTGGGATACATGTGTGCGTATGACGTCGCGTGTTACGCAACACATCGTGGAATGTAGTATTCTTAACTACTCGTGGTGGACCGCCGACGGGTTCTAACCAGCTGGTATGGATGAAGTGTTAAATTAAACACGTGACCCTTTCATTCCCGAGTTCCGCCTACAGCTATACTGTAGGTTGCAAGCACAAATCCTGGTCATGTGTAATAGCTAGCAACTGGATGTCCTGGACGTTGTTACAACACTTACCAGGAGGGCTGAATAGCAGAAATAAGTTTGAGTGGGGGGAGAAGTGGAGAGAGAGAGAGAGAGAGAGAGAGAGAGAGAGAGAGAGAGAGAGAGAGAGAGAAAAGAGACTGCTGTAAAACGTATAGCAGGGACACCAAATGTCAAATATGGTTGTAAGTAATTTTTTGAAGGAATAGTACAATGTCATTAGCTCATAACCTTTATCTCTTGTCTTTTAGACTTTATTGAGACTGTGATAATTATCACACGACAGTTCACGCATTTCCTAGCCATGATAAATATCATTATTTGTTATCAGGCTTAGAGGTCTTTTACATTCGGACATGCGCCCTAATATAACCGACCAGGTTGAAAAGTGCGCGCCTCGCCAAAACGAGACAATTTTTGTTCTTTTTAAATGTATGGCAAACTTCTCTACCACAAAGGGTGGGTATTGACAGAGTGTGGGCAATGTACCAACGATTGTCCCTTGTGCTTAGAACGGATACTGGATCATGTCTGATATTAAAACATCAAGGAGTTTCATGCGTGTGGATTTTATTATTACTTCCAATCATATTTTTATAACAGATGCTAAATGATGACTTAATAAACTCAACTTGTAATGTGAGGACAGCAGAAAGATTCTACCGCATGTCACACAGATGTATCTTACTTACTTACTTAGTCGTTCCCCTTCTACCGTGAGGTGTAGAGGTTTAGAAGAGAAAGCGCCAGACTATCCTATAAGCTGTCTTCCTCCTGGCCTGGTTCTATTCTAGTCCTCGGTCCTTCAAAGATTGTCTAATGTTCCTCCCAGCGGACTCTGGGTCGTCCTGGGGGTCTGGATCCCTGGCTCTTTGTTTCCCATGCTTTGTTTCCCCGATCTTCTCCCATTCTGCAGACATGGCCAAACCATCTTAGTTGGGACTGTTCTACTTGGATCTGCAGGGGGTGGGATACACAGATGTATCACTGTATTTAAATTAAATCCTACAAAGTATAAGCTCAACCATGGGAAAAGTTGGCTGCTAGCAATGTAACCTATTTCCAAAAATATCGAATTTCACAAGTAAAAAAATATTGTTACGACAGGAAACTCTTTAAGGGGCGTTACAACAGTACTGTATATAATCTGATCACTAGAAGTAGTCTCCTGCCAGACAAGATCTCGTATCTCGTATCTCCTTAAAACAGTTGGGGCCTTTGGTGTCATGCTCCTGTTGATTACATGAACACATTCATGTTTGGTGGCACTGGCACAGAAGAAATAAGTGGGAAAGCGTGAAGGGACTTCGGTTACACTCAACTGGTACCAATATATGTATATATGGTTGTTAACGATCCATATTTAGAAGTACTTCTGTTTTCTAGGCCCAAATATGCAGGACATGTATAACTACAGTTCTCATGCGAGTCGTTATTTCATGTTTGCACTAGTTGTTCAGCAGCAGGTGTTTCCTAGTAGCGAGTACTGGGCTTAATTTTTGCAAATACATCTGATCTAAAGTTGGTCTGTACAAAAGACAATGTCATACGGTTTATGGGACCCCAAGATGCAGCAATAGTGAATGCAGTCAGCGACCCATAGCTGTACTGCTTGCATCAGGACTAGCGAACCAGAGCTGGTCAAGACCGCACTCCACCTCCACATGGTGGTCCTGGAAACAGTCTGCAGCAGTGCAGTCTGGCTGAGCGAGTGCGGATCGCAATGGGAAGGCAAACCCGGGCCCTAAAAAATGCCGTGCTGAAGTCGGATGTGTCGACCGAAAGGTGCAGATATCACAGCTTAGGCGTAAACAGATACAACTCAACCACCGTCCTTTTCAGGGCGAACGAGGAAGAAGGAAGAAGAAGATACGGTTTATTATTATACTAGCAATAACCCGTCAATAATGACGGAAGTAAATCAAAAACTGTAATATATTTTTAAAATATTTTTTAATTCAATATAAAATGTCTTTGATGACAACATTGTTTGTGAAAGTACGTGGATTTGTTTCAAAGAATGTTCCATGCTAAAAGTGTTTTTAACAAAAACTTTCAAGTTTTCATGATTTGTTCCTCAGGTGAGGGTGACTTAGAGATTAAAATTATGTCTTGAAGAAACAATCAAAAACTTACATTTTAAGGTTATTTTTAACAAAATGATGAGTTAAATCCGTTTCCGGAATGAAACTGGGTTCTACACCGACTTTTCTTCGTTGAGTGTTACTATTTTCGGGAGAGTACATATAAGGGAAACAATACAATTAATGTCTAACTTTCAACCACAGTTGCACCCCTTAGATGTGACCGACGTACAAACGGCGAGAATTATGGATTTTGCTTATTTTGTTTACATTAAATATAACAAAATATGCTAAGATCACAATAAGAAGCCAGATGTAAATCGGATTCCAACAAAGAAAATAATATATGAATTCATAATGCAACATAAACATTCGTTAGCGGAAAATAAACATTCTTTTCAAACAAATGTAGCGAATTGACTTCAACGTGAAGTCAGAGATGATGAACTTGATAAATAATCACAAACTTAGCAATAAATAGTAGTTCCTGCTGTGTGTGTGAAAATTTTCTTTTTTGTTGCTAAGCGCTGTCTATTCAAATATTTTTTTTTCTTTCAGGCACGAAAAGAAAAACAAATTAACTGCCTCTCAATAATGTATCGTTTCATTCTCCATTTCTTCATACCTGACTGGCTACCAAATTTGCGACAATCTGTGAAATTATTTCTGATTTGCGACCTGGGGGCTATGAACTAATCCTCTAGCAACCGTAGGACTAATGAATTAATTTTCTAACGGCCCTCCTGACAATCTGTGTTTGAGATCCTTGGCCTAATTGAATAAATAAGTGGAGCGAGAAATCGCCATAACCAAAATTCTGGCTGGTAAGAAATTGTGACTGTGGCATTGATTCTCAAGAACGGCTAATATCATGTTTTATTTTATTATTAATATTAATATCTTTAAGTTATGAATGTAAAGCACTTTTTCGGCGCCCTAGTTTGGAATGAGGCAGGGGGAAAAGGGGGTGGGGGGGGGGGGGGGGGGGAGAATAAGACTGCTTGCATTTTTATTCGTTACTGTTATGTTTAGAAATGTCGTGTAACTTTTATCATATGACTGCTTGTGTTCGTTTACGCAAATTTGTGACTTTATGTCAATTATGATGATTTCATTAAGCGTAAAATAATATTAGTTACCAGTGTGACTTTACGATATAACTTTTATGGAAATTATATTTTTCTTCCACACAGTTTTTAACACTGGAGTGCAACATATAGCTGAATGGCCAACAATAATATTGGCAAAAAGCCGAACAATAATTTTCTTGTGAATAATTTCCCATGCGAACAATTCGCCAGGAGTAATTTTCAAGCAATAAAATTATGGTGCGAGAAAATTGCATAGAGTGTGGACGAATAAAACCAAAAACAAAACAACAAAAATCATAGACACCCCACCCCCAAAGCAGACATACACGCGTACTCATGGCTATGGTAACCTCCTTCCCCAGGCATACACAAAATACTTACACACTGACAAACTTATTTCTAGTCACATAAACTCTTGAGTAGCGCGCATACACTCGTCAGACTAGGCGGGCAGGGACCTTTAGTTTTTGTCTTGCTTGCTGTAACCACAGCAACGTTTTCCTGATTCTAGTTGAACGGCTCTCAGTGAAGGACATCGTGCCGCCGGTGTTAAGTTATTTATGAAAAGTACATATTTCTGAATCGGCTAATGTTAAGCAAAAGGACCCGCGCTTTTGCTAGAACTGAACTGGTATTTAGTTCGTGAGGACACCCCTCGCCCCAAAAAGGTATCTTTCTTACTTCTAATCTATCCTTCATTAACATCTTTGGTTCTTCCCTCTCTGTCTCCAAACACTTCTTCTTCTTTGATCCATAGCCGCCAACCGTCAAAGCAGTCAGTGGCCATCACGCCTGGTGGCGTCTTGTAGGGCAACAACAAATTGATTCCACTTTGCTCGGTCGGCTGCCATCCTTCGTACAGTGCCCCAACTCTGGTTCATTCTTTGCATCTCGGCTTCCACAGTTCTTCGCCAAGTTGATTTTGGTCGGCCTCTCTTTCGCTTTCCCTCGGGGGTCCATAGCATAGCTGTTCTTGTGATGATATCAGGGTCCCTTCTGAGGGCGTGGCCAACCCAACTCCAGCATCTGCCAGCTATGATGGTGTGCATGTCCTCCTGGTTACTCCGAATAAGTAGTTCTTGGTTGCTGATGGTATTCGGCCAAAAGATTCGGAGAATTTTCCTTAGGCAGATTGTGTGGAAGGAGGACAGTTTCGACATTTCCTTCTCTGTTACTCTCCTATGTAGCACCATAGAGAAGCACAGAAAGTACACAGCTCTCATACAGTCTTAATTTGGTGTTTGTGCTGTATTGGGAAGACTTCCAAATGTTGTTGAGACTAGCAAAGGCTGTTCTCGCTTTATTCATTCTGTTGTTAATGTCCTTGCTTGTTCCGCCGTCAGGTGTTACTATGCATCCTAGGTAAGTAAATGTGTCTGTCTGTTTTAACTTCTGGTTCCTTATTGTTATTGGCTCAGGATTGCCCACATTTAGTGTCATGACCTTTCTTCAGAATGATGTTCAGACGAAAGATTGTCAGGGTGGTCTCCAAACACACACACATATATATATATGTTGTTATATATATATATATATATATATATATATATATATATATATATATATATATATATATATATATATATATATATATATATATATATAAAACAACTTAGCTGTTTCAAAACATGATATATATAATTCATATTATTAATGTACCACAAATTCTTCTCCATATAAGACACCTCTGCGTCCATTCATTTCGCTCGGGGAAGTTCATTCAACCAAAATCATTCAGCAAAAACGGCGCACGTTAAATAAAAATGCGCTCATATATAATTTATTTACCTCTATGAATTTGAATTACCGTCTCTTTTATAACAGAAAACTAGACCTTATTAACGGTTGCGGCAGATTTAATTAATGGCATCTTCCTGCATTGACAATGGCTTTGAAAGGAATGTATGTAGGCATTATTTCATCCAGGGCCTTTGGTGTTTTTGTAATTTTCTTTTTTAAATGAAGGATCAAAGCAAGCTACGGAGTCGGTGTTTAACGGGTCATTCCAAACTGTGAATGCCATCATAATAATTATACCCCTTTTACGTGTGGGGGGGGGGGGGGGGGGGGTGGCAGAGAGCTCCATTTTAATCAAATGAAATAAAGGATCATGATAATATAAGCGTTTCTAGAATACTGGCGTAAAATAAAGTCATCGGACACCATTAAAGACAAGGTTGTCGCATACAGTTTATACATTTTACGCATTTTTGTATAGCTATATAAACAATGTTTTTACACAGCTGTGAACATTAAAATGCCTGTATCGCAGTCAAAGTTTGATAAACATTTGCATGCTGTCTTGAAATTTCCTTCACCCCCGGATACCTACCAAACCAAATACTGGTTCTTTGGTTCGTGAAAAATGTTGCTCAATCCGTCGTCAAAGTGAAACTGTTTTAGACAGTTTTTTTTTTTTTTTTTTTCGGTAAAGTTTAATCCCACCATCCCCTTTCTTTTATTCTCGTTTTCTTTATGTGTATGTATTTTAAACACTAGTCAACATTTAATCACACATCGTTATGTTTTTTCTGACTTCTTATCTGACTCGCTCCAAGTACGATACGCCAGACTTATGTCGTCAATGTGTAACAATTGATTTCAGGATTGTACCTTCAAGCCATTTTTCATAGGTGTGTTCGTCTGGTGGGTTACATGACCTATATTCGTTTACATTTATATATACACATGTCTGTATTATTCATGTACACGGCAATCACTGCAATGACACGCAACCTAATGTTTTTAACACACGCACGCATATATATATATATATATATATATATATATATATATATATATATATATATATATATATATATATATATATATATATATATATATATATATATATATAATCAGTAGTAGACCAACATAAATGACCAGAAGTAAAAAAAAAATTAGCTTATGTATTTGTACACATTTTTTCACATAACATCTATTTATCAAAGGCAGCTTTTGTTATCGTGGTAACAACATAAAGTGGAAATGATGTTCTGTTGTTACTACTAGTGTTCTATTTGCTAGCACTCTTTTAATTTCCGATTATTAGTATATAGGCCTACAACGGGCTGATCACCCGTTTGCCAGTCACTTCGATTACGGAAACAACAGCAAATGGGTTGATTTGCCGTTGCCCTAAAGACGCCACTAGGCGTGATGGGAAACAATGGCAGGGAAAACCTATCTGCTGTTGCCCTAAGACGCCACTAGGCGTAATGGCCACTGACTGCTTTGACGGTCGGTGGCAAAGGACGGACGAAGAAGAAGTATATAGGCCTACAGGTATACCTCGGAAATATTGCAGGTTCGGTTCCAGACCACCGCAATAAAGTGAATATCGCAATAGAGCGGGTCATACCCATTTATTTGGGCTTCCCAGTGCATATAAAAGCCTAAAATCATGTTTACACTATGTCTTTTAAGTGCGCAATAGCACTAGGTCTTAAAAAAAATGTATTGTAACATGTAAATTACTTTATTGCTAAAAAAAATGCTAATCTTCATCATCTGAGCCTTCAGCGAATCGTAATCTTTTTGCTGGTGGAGAGCCAAAATCTATCGGCAGAAGAAGGCATGTTCTAATAAATAAACATGAATATTTGAAAAAAAAGCACAATATCTGCAAAGTGCAAGAAAGCAAAGCGCAATAAAGCGAGGTATGCCTGTATTTATATAATACACTTGTATTTGTACTAACTATAGTTCACATTTGAGTTTCGTTTGTTATTTCATTGTTTGAATATTTCATGATCTATTTTTGCCTTATATTTTTATATGTCAAGACTTGCCCCCCACCTTATTATTTCTGTATTGCGGCTTTTTCGGTTTCATCATCATCATTCCTTTTCGTTCCCTGTGGAAAATAGGACTGAAACAGTTGCTCTCCATCGATTTCTATTCTGGGCTATCTTTTTCAGCTGTGCCCAAGTCATTCCAATTTCCTTACCCTCCTCTTCAACAGTTCTCTTTGGCCTCCCCACTCTTGTTGTCCCCTGTGGAATCCAGTCAAGGGCAATTCTGGTTGTGCTTGATTTTTCTCTTCTGAGTGTATCCCCACTTTCTTACCTTAATTTATGTTTGTATCTTTGGTTTAGTTCTGATTAATATTTAATTTCGGTGTCGTTATTAGCCGTTGTGGCTGGTGAAGTGTCTTCTCCAAACAAACCTTGATTATATTTTATTAGTGTTGTGTTTTTAAAAAAAATGGCATTCATACCAGTTATTTGTTTATGTATAGTATGTCTTAAGTCATTATCGTCCACGAAATTCGTTTTGAATAGACTGTTCAAAGCTTTGTTCACACCCACATACACACATAGCCTCAAACAAACCTGATAGGCACCCACAACGAATAAACAGAATTAAGAACGTACCATGTTCGTGGACAGCCGAAGATAATGTTGTGACACACAAGATGACTTACACTGCTCAAATCTGAGTTGTCCACCTGGCTATTTTATTTAGTGATAACGTGGATGAACTTTACGTCTGACATCATCGATTTCAAAATACCTAGCTATTCAGTTACGGTAGTTAGTAACTAGGCCTATCCCCTATGTAGCCTAATTTCCGGTAGTCTCTAGGGAGGCAAAGAAAAAAATAGAATTGACTAATGCTCCCAAAGGCCTACTGTAACCGGATGTGCATGGAGCTGGCAACCAAGGCTTGCAATACACGTTACTATAGAAACCACCTCTACAAGAGTACATGAATGCTCTGGTGCACGCTTCCTGCAAGTGACCTGCTGCAGTTTTAACTCCATGCTCCACGAGGAACGAACAGGGATATTATGATAACGATGGGTTAAGTAAATAAGAATTACAAACAAAGTAACAGTTTTCTAACATATCTGGTTATTTCGGTTATTATTGTTTACAAAAATGCTAGCATCTATGCTTCAGGTTCAGTAAATTGAGCACTACGCATCTGCCTAAGGAGACAGAACGAAATAAAACAATCAACAGTCTAGGCACTAACTTGAAATCTTAACTAGGCTTATGGATACGTACATAATGTGCATATTGCAGAATATTTAGGCCTACATCGTGGACACAATTTAAATGACAGCACACACGCACACTTAAATCACACACGGACACACACAATCAAACACATACAAACCTAAACATACATCTACACATCTTACACATAGTGAATGTGTTTCTCTGCGATGTAGCGTATTGAAGAAATGCCCTCGGGCTAAGTGTCACAAAGCTAACGTGTGTAAATGTCAGATGTCACACCCTGTATTTTACTGGAGATCTCCACATAAAATTTATCCACAAGGCACTGAGTATAACCTACCGAATTGTTATCCAAAGCGTCACCCAGCACAGGTGTTAATCTGTTAATCCACAATCCGTGTATGAATAGCGAACACTCATTAATCCATGAACAAAGAATATAACCCACTCCCTGAACAGGGATTTCTATATCACAATCACAACCACTGCAACCTACAGCAGAGACATCGGCAACATAATATAATATGCTGTGGTGCCAGTAGTGACTAGAAGATAAGCGTTCAGTCTTGCTTCTGCCTGCGTTCAACTAGGCGCTGTTGTCTCACCAACTCCTGGCTTCCCGTGAAATCTATTGAATCTCTGTAAGCCTCCCCGCAGAATTGTACAAGGGGACCAATCTAACAGCCCGGCCTGCGACCCTCGCTCTCTCCGCCGTCAGCCTTCGACTGCTGGCCTCCTCTCGCCAACTGTCTGGCCCTAACCATTTCCTTCTCACTCGTTTGTTCACGTCTTCCGCAGCTATCATTCACACGACATCGCCAGCCACTTCGGGCTTGTGTCAGATCCTCCATTTTTCTCCCCTGCTTCAATATCTCATACATCAATAATTGATCGGTCTCGTCCTAAATCACCGGTATATGACGAACCATTAGTTCAGTCTATATCAAGGCAGACTATTCCGCCCCCCCCCCCCTCACCCCCATTCCTGTTGAAATCTCATACCCACACACCCATTACCGTTAGTAAGCCTTTTCTTTTTCCCCACATTAAAAGTTTCTTCTTGTAGTTAAGATCGATTTAATACTCGCCACCAGCACAATACTGAAAGCCCGCGTGGTTAGAGAATATAGTAATTGTTACTGAAAGAAAGTAAGGTTAGAGCAGTGTTTCTTAACCTTTTTGTGTTCACGGCACACTTTTCAATTTTCGAAAACTTTGCGGCACACCTTTCTGACCCCGCGCTTGTATAAAAAATTACAGTGATATATACGAAACTAAATACACTAATGTGTAGGTACTTTAGAATAAAGGAAACTCTCAGTTAGATTTTATTTTAATTGTTTAAAATAATTAGAACATATATTTGACAAACAAAAAAAGAAATGTTTTTCATACAACCCTGATGGTCCTAATGCGATACTTGAGCTTGATGCTATTGAGTAGTTTCTGGGATATTATGGCGTATTTGAGATAAGCAAACTCTTATTTCATCTTCAACACAGAGAAGCCTTTCCCTTCTTTACATTTAATGCTTGTGTTGAAAATCCCAACTCACATAAATATGACGTAGAAAGCTGCATCAAAATAATTTCAGATCAGTTTGCAATAACAGAATAATCGTCTTTAACAGAAATCCAGAATGCGTCCAGGGGTATCTCAGAGTGTTTCATTTTAAGACTGCGATCAGTTCAAATAGAAGCTAACTGTTCTTCTTTTATTGTAAAATCCAAGTCAGATGAAACTGGTTAAAATGTATTTCTTACCCAGTCAAATCTCTCTGTAAGGTAAAAAAAAAAAAAGTAATGTTGGATATTTTGCTCCAATGTTTCCAAATGCTCCATTATGAGAGTAGCAATGTCTTTTACATTACTTTTTGGGTACCAGTGGATCCATATCAAGATTACCCTCCCGAGCTCTATTTAACCAGATTAATATACTTTTTTTTTAAATGACGGTAGCTTATCAGTAGATATAAGGATATTTTTATTTCGCACTTCCATACTGGTATTCACGCTATTTAGGCGGCTAAATATTTCTGCCAGGCATAATTAGGTCCAAGTGAAAGTACTATGCTTCGTACATGCCTTTGAACGTTGTTTATGCGCCTCTTGCGTTTTTGTTATATCACGAAATTTTGAAGTACATCAATTTTTGTTCAAAGCAGTTAACAGCTCCAATTATTATTGAATGAATTCAAGCTGTAAGATCAGTTTTATATTACATGATCACTAAAAAAATACTTCATGTAGTAAAGTTACAAAATTTTTGCGGCACACTTTGGTAGACGCAGCGGCACACTGGTGTGCCGCGGCACACCGCTTGAGAAACACTGGGTTAGAAAATATAGGAAATGTTACCGAAAGCCTGTGTGGTGAGAGAATATAGGAAACGTTACTGAAAGCCTGTGTGGTTAGAGACTATAAGAAATGTTACCGAAAGCCCGTGTGGTTAGAGACTATAGGAAATGTTACTGAAAGCCCGTGTGGTTAGAGACTATAGAAAATGTTACTGAAAGCCCATGTGGTTAGAGACTATAGGAAATGTGACTGAAAGCCCGTGTGGTTAGAGGATATAGGAAATGTTACTGAAAGCCCGTGTGGTTAGAGAAAAGAGGAAATGTTAATGAAAGCCTGTGTGGTTAGAGAATACATAACATGTTACCGAAAGCCGGTGTGGTTAGAGACTATTAAAAATGTTACTGAAAGCCCGTATGGTTAGAGACTATAGGAAATGTTACTGAAAGCCCGTGTGGTTATAGAATATAGGAAATGTTACTGAAAGCTCGTGTGGTTAGAGAATATAGGAAATGTTACTGAAAGCCCATGTGGTTAGAGAATATAGGAAATGTTACTGAAAGCCCGTGTGGTTAGAGAATATAGTAAATGTTACTGAAAGCCCGTGTGGTTAGAGAATATAGTAAATGTTACTGAAAGCCCGTAAGGTTTGAGGATATAGAAAATGTTACTGAAAGCCCGTGTGGTTAGACTTACTTACTTAGTCGCTCCACTTCTACCGTGAGGTGTAGAGGTTTGTAAGAGAGAGCGCCATACTATTCTATCGGCTGTCTCCCTCCTAGCTTGGTTCCATTCTAGTCCTCGGTCCTTCAAAGATTGTATAATGTTGTCCTCCCAGCGGACTTTGGGTCATCCTGGAGGTCTGGATCCCTGGCTCTTAGTTTTCCATGCTAGCGGTGGTAGCCGATCTTCTCCCATTCTGCAGACATGGCCAAACCATCTCAGTTGGGACTGTTCTACTTGGGTCTGCAGGGGTTGGGTTTTTAGGCCTTGACGTATCGTCTGGTTGCGGACCATGTCTTTTCTTCGTGTGGTTAGAGAATATAGTAAATGTTACTGAAAGCCCGTGTTGTTAGAGAATATAGGAAATGTTACTGAAAGCCCGTGAGGTTAGAGAATATAGGAAATGTTACTGAAAGCCTGTGAGGTTAGAGAATATAGGAAATGTTACTGAAAGCCTGTGAGGTTAGAGAATATAAGAAATGTTACTGAAAGCCTGTGAGGTTAGAGAATATAGGAAATGTTACTGAAAGCCTGTGAGGTTAGAGAATATAGGAAATGTTACTGAAAGCCCGTGAGGTTAGAGAATATAGGAAATGTTACTGAAAGCCTGTGAGGTTAGAGAATATAGGAAATGTTACTGAAAGCCCGTGAGGTTAGAGAATATAGGAAATGTTACTGAAAGCCCGTGAGGTTAGAGAATATAGGAAATGTTACTGAAAGCCCGTGAGGTTAGAGAATATAGGAAATGTTACTGAAAGCCCGTGAGGTTAGAGAATATAGGAAATGTTACTGAAAGCCTGTGAGGTTAGAGAATATAGGAAATGTTACTGAAAGCCCGTGAGGTTAGAGAATATAGGAAATGTTACTGAAAGCCCGTGAGGTTAGAGAATATAGGAAATGTTACTGAAAGCCTGTGAGGTTAGAGAATATAGGAAATGTTACTGAAAGCCTGTGAGGTTAGAGAATATAGGAAATTTTACTGAAAGCCCGTGAGATTAGAGAATATAGGAAATGTTACTGAAAGCCCGTGAGGTTAGAGAATATAGGAAATGTTACTGAAAGCCTGTGAGGTTAGAGAATATAGGAAATGTTACTGAAAGCCTGTGAGGTTAGAGAATATATGAAATGTTACTGAAAGCCTGTGAGGTTAGAGAATATAGGAAATGTTACTGAAAGCCTGTGAGGTTAGAGAATATAGGAAATGTTAAGAGCAGACAGCATGACCTTATACCAAACTCTGCCTTTTTCTTCGTCATTCGCTCTCAAATAACCACATCAATCTCTCTTATAAAGGTGACAGTCCGTCTCAGGCGTCTCTCAACACCATACAGTTTCTCCTTCAACTGGGTTGGAGATGGCTATGCTGCCACCCTGCTCCTTTCGTGGAACGGACAGTTTTAGAGTACATGTTATACTGTCTGTTTGTCTGTTTGTCTGTTTGTCCTTCTCACATGTTATACTGTCTGTTTGTCCTTCCCACATGTTATACTGTCTGTTTGTCCTTCCCACATGTTATACTGTCTGTTTGTCCTTCCCACATGTTATACTGTCTGTTTGTCCTTCCCACATGTTATACTGTCTGTTTGTCCTTCCCACATGTTATACTGTCTGTTTGTCCTTCCCACATGTTATACTGTCTGTTTGTCCTTCCCACATGTTATACTGTCTGTTTGTCCTTCCCACATGTTATGCTGTCTGTTTGTCCTTCCCACATGTTATACTGTCTGTTTGTCCTTCCCACATGTTATGCTGTCTGTTTGTCCTTCCCACATGTTATACTGTCTGTTTGTCCTTCCCACATGTTATGCTGTCTGTCTGTCCTTCCCACATGTTATACTGTCTGTTTGTCCTTCCCACATGTTATACTGTCTGTTTGTCCTTCCCACATGTGATACTGTCTGTTTGTCCTTCCCACATGTTATACTGTCTGTTATTCCTTCCCACATGTTATACTGTCTGTTTGTCCTTCCCACATGTTATGCTGTCTGTTTGTCCTTCCCACATGTTATGCTCTCTGTTTGTCCTTCCCACATGTTATACTGTCTGTTTGTCCTTCCCACATGTTATACTATCTGTTTGTCCTTCCCACATGTTATACTGTCTGTTTGTCCTTCCCACATGTTATGCTGTATGTTTGTCCTTCCCAGATGTTATGTTTGTCCTTCCCACATGTTATTCTGTCTGTTTGTCCTTCCCACATTTTATACTGTCTGTTTGTCCTTCCCACATGTTATACTGTCTGTTTGTCCTTCCCACATGTTATACTGTCTGTTTGTCCTTCCCACATGTTATACTGTCTGTTTGTCCTTCCCACATGTTATACTGTCTGTTTGTCCTTCCCACATGTTATACTGTCTGTTTGTCCTTCCCACATGTTATACTGTCTATTTGTCCTTCACACATGTTATACTGTCTGTTTGTCCTTCCCACATGTTATACTGTCTGTTTGTCCTTCCCACATGTTATACTGTCTATTTGTCCTTCACACATGTTATACTGTCTGTTTGTCCTTCCCACATGGGCTGTCCGATTTTCAGTTTGTTGTACAGATGGTTCCAGAGTCTGTAATGGTCAGTTCCTATTCGTTATCACTTGAACTCGTCTTGGTAATGTATAGTATGGTTCTGCAGTATCGGAGTCTGGGCGTTTCTTATGCCACTCTTCTCTATAGTTTTTTCTAATTATTGCTCTTATCGCTTTGTATATAGCCCTGCATTTTGTTTGAGTTTTCCTTCCTCCCTTTTTGTCACGTTTATCTGCCTTCTCATGTCCACAAATATATTACAGTGGGCAGGGATTTCCTGTACTTGTACTTGTTTGAATTTATAAATGGCTGCCATTAGTACTTCTGCCAGGCTGGTCTAATTCATTGTTGTTATTGTTCCCGAGGGTTGTGATCACTGATAGTCAGTCTGTGAGGAGCACTATCTTGTCTCTAGCAACATCTTTATTTTCCATGATGGCAATTGCAACTGTTTTACGTCTTGTCCATTATTCAATTTTGTGTATACTCCTCTACCTCCATTTTTGTAGCTGTTGTTGCTGATCCATCTGTGTATATATATATATATGGGTCCATTCTGTGATTGGGTACATCTTTGTCATGTCTTCCATAGCTAGGTGTTTCTCTCTGCATTTATGTGACTGCCTTATTTCATTACTTCTCGTATGGCGCCATTCACCTCTGGGAACCTTGTTCTCTTCCATAGTGGGAACGCGATGCTAGTCGTTATGGGCTCTGTTTTTGTCTGTACAAGGTCTGGTACAGTGGGGGCAGGATCTTTTGCTTTTTGTGCAAAGCAGCTTCTCCGGATTCTGCCTCGACCATATTCTTTCAGTCTGTCATTCATTAAGGGGTTTGTGAGTCTGTTAAATTTGTCTGCTCCCTGAAGAACTCTGTAATCTCTTCTGCCGCTCATTGACTGTAGTTTTGTTAGCTTGTTCATTGCATTTATTGGAGCTGATTTCATTGCTCCAGTAATGATTCTCTCTGCCTGATTTTGTACTTTTATTGCTCTATTAAAGTTGGATTTTGATGCAGTTGTCCAGGCTGGCGTTCCGTATAACCGGTGGGACATTTCATGTATACAACGTTTTCAGTATTTGGTGATCTGTACCCCAGGCGGCTGCTGCTAGCTTTTTTATTAGAGCTATTTTCTGTCTAGTTTACCAATCCCAGTCATGGAGAAACTGTGTATGGCGATTAGAGACGCCTGAAACAGCACGTAACATTTTTAAAAGACATAGGTATTGTGATAAACGAGCGCAAAGTCTATCGCCATATCTTTTCCTACATCTTTCTTATTTTATTTTCTCCCACATTTGTGCTCTTTCAAACCCACATTTGGTATTTCATCGTTTTTGATTACTCGCGACCGGTATCTAGAGAACCACATTTGTTCTTTCATCGGTGGTAAAATAAATTCTTTTCATTGAGTCCTGTAGTGAATTTCTAAATACAATATCTAAATTTGTATATAACAATATAGGGCATAAAGGAAAAGATAAGAAAGTACAAAAGAATTTTCTACTAGAACTGTTGGTATCGCCTACGCCTTCAGATTATTATTTGCAAACGAATAGCCGAACAAAACGGTACCCAATTTTTCAAATTCGTCCTTGACATAATCACTTTTCCTAGTTCTAAGAAAATATGTGCCTAAAATGCATTGTGGAACGAGGAGGGGAAAAGATAGATGAAATGCTAATTCGTTTCGCATTGATTTTAAACTAAAAGCCAATACCAGCACAGGGTCAAGCCTTGCCTTAGGGGTTTCCCCAAAATACGAGGAAAAAGTTAGAACATGTAGACAACTCGTGTCACAAAAACAACCTTAGCTCTTATTTCAAAGGACGTAATTATCACGTAAATAGAGAAGACAGCACATGGAAAAGAATTGAACGTGTAGTAGACTAAAAATAAAAACACTAACATAGGAAAAAAACTGTTTATTTCTGAACCAAGCCAATCAGTCCCATATAAATTGTATATTCGTGTACCTTAGGACTTGTTGACAAAGAATATGGTAATAGTTACGCAAATAGTCCATTAATTAACTAATTATAGCCATAATACTATAGTGGATCCGACCAGACTGTCAAGTAAAGATCATGCCTGCTTATAATTTTTTATGGCATGTTTTGAAAAAACGACTTTGGGTAAATGAGGTTGAAAGGTACGGGATATTTGATTGGGTGGATTTTGAAGGAAGGCGAAGTATGATTGGTTGACCTAAAACTAAAAATATATTTGCCTTGGAAACATATTGGAAGTTGTTATTTGAAACGATAGATTCAAAAATAAATGTAAACATGGTCCCATTGGACAAAGCAGTAGATACTGGTACGAAACGGGGACTGTTCACTGCCATTTCAAGTAAATTTTGTGTAAAGCAAGATCGATGAGAGCAGGCGGAGAATTTTCTAACATAGGAAAAGCCTGGACATAGGGCAGATCGAAAATGTGCCATATTCTATTGCCTAGTCATCGTTTACTTGTGTTATTTCCTTGCATCTGTGAGGGTTTTGGTTGCTGTCAATAACTGGTGCCAGACTACAGTGGGCCGATATATTCATGCCACAGTCTTGCCTTTTTCGGAGACAACTGTAAACCACCATCATTCTTGAAGAAGTGGGAGCTGAAGGTTGTCGTTCAGCGAAGTGCAGGAAGATTCCTACATCATATTACAAAGATAGGTGCATGTTTCGGCACCTGATCGCTCAACTAACATTATATTAAAATAAGATACTGGGAATAGTGATATAAACATTCCATCAGTGTCCACAAAAACTTACAAACAACATGCAGAGATGATGATAATAAACAATCTACCAGTGTATACTAGAAGTCACCTCAGTTAGAAAATACACTACACCCTTATAATAATAATAATATGTGTATTATGGACAGAAAGTCCATTGTATAAAATGATTGATGTAATTAATTTCTATGATTTCACTTTTGATTGACATTCCTGATTCCAAATAAATTAGATTCAGGACAATAAATTGAAAAAAACATTAACTTTACCAAACTGTCAACCACTGACTTACTAAAGATAGTCTTTTAAAGTGTAGTTCGTATGTGACTGTCGTGGTACTGTTGTGTTGTATTAGATAATAAAATAATTTGTGAAATTGTTTATATACTGCTCAAAAAAAAAGTTAAAGGCCACTTTCAATTTTTAGGTCATTTCAACTAAGCTATTTTTTTTTAAACCTGAACACTCAGTCAAAAAGGTTTTGCTGCATTTTGTTGCATGCTTAAACAATGTTTGTTAATCTGACAATAAATCAAATCTGTGTTACGTGTGTGTACCTTCAAGGTCAATCAAATGTACGTGGTGGAAAGGGAAATAATGCATGTTGGAAAATGCTTCCTATGGCAAAGCCTGTTGATAACATTGCTGAAATTTGCTTTTCACGTGCAAGTCGTGACTATAGTGAACACATGTCACCCACTTTTCGGAAGGAACGGGCAATGGGTATGTTTATAGCATTTACCATTTTAGCCATGGCTCAGCGTGTCTTGACATCTTGTGGTAGACCTTGGACGTCCTGACCTGCGTTGTTCTGCGACACTGCCGGTTGCATTATAACGATCATGCAGAGTTTGTATGACAGAGTGGGCAACTCCTAATCTCCTAGCAACTTCTCGCAGCCCTACATCATCCTGCAGCCATGCCATTGCTCTCCATCTGTCAACATTGGTCAAGCGTCTTCGCTGAGCCATGGCTAAAATGGTAAATGCTACAAACATACCCATTGCCCGTTCCTTCCGAAAAGTGGGTGACATGTGTTCACTATAGTCACGACTTGCACGTGAAAAGCAAATTTCAGCAATGTTATCAACAGGCTTTGCCATAGGAAGCATTTTCAAACATGCATTATTTCCCTTTCCACCACGTACATTTGATTGACCTTGAAGGTACACACACGTAACACAGATTTTATTTATTGTCAGATTAACAAACATTGTTTAAGCATGCAACAAAATGCAGCAAACCTTTTTTGACTGGGTGTTCAGGTTTAAAAAAAGACAGCTTAGTTGAAATGACCTAAAAATTGAAAGTGGCCTTTAACTTTTTTTGAGCTGTATATGTTCAGTTGGTTAATGCAACCTTACACTAACATTTCATAACCCTAGACACCAAACGTAGTCATCTTACATTCTATCTAGAATAAGTCTGAATGAGATCATAGTGGTGGTAGTAGAAAGGTGCCCTGGAAATTTACTCTAATATTTATTATATTCAGGGACCTTCACAGCTGACCTCATTCAGTACACTAAGATTTCTTAACAACAAACTGTATTAACATCAAACCCACCACATATATTGGGGTCTCGCTCCTGGGGATTGAACTTTTCATAACACCAGCTATATTGGGTAGTTTGCTTCTGGGATTTTAAATTCTTAAAATATTATCAATTATATTAGGAATCTCAGATAGTATAAAACTAAAAGCATTCCTTTTTGGAGAAATTAAATAGTGGTTGAGCTATCAGTGCCTGTGGTTGTTCTTAGTTATAATTAGAAATTGTTAGTTATAATTAGAAATTTGTCTAGTTAGAAATTTTAAAGGTTTGCCTAGTACAAAATGGCGGATCTGGCAAAGTTTCGATCTGCTGCTGTGCAGGCTGCTAAAGAATTGGGAATGGAGGGGCAAATTATGATTGCTTATGTCACAACTAAATGTGACAAATTTATTGAGCGTGAAGAAAGAAAATTTGAAGCAGAAAGAAAGTTAGAGGCAGATAAAGAAATTAAGAGGCTGCAGATTGAGGCTGAAGCAAAAAAATTGGAGGCAGAAAGAGAAGAAAAGAGACTAGCTACAGAAAGAGAAGAAAAGAGACTAGCTGCAGAAAGAGAAGAAAAGAGACTAGCTGCAGAAAGAGAAGAAAAGAGATTAGCTACAGAAAGAGAAGAAAAGAGACTGGCTGCAGAAAGGGGAGCAGAAAAGGAGGAGAAGAGATTACAAAGGGAACATGAGTTACGACTAAGGGAGTTAGAATTTCAAGGCCATGCTCCTGAAAATGGTGCCAGTCCCTTTACCTCAGATGCTACTGCTAGTCAGGGAGCCTCAACCTCAGCTATGAGTTTTCATTTAGACCATTTTGTTGAGAAAGACGATGACATAGAAAGTTACCTAAATAGATATGAACTTTTAGCTACCACGTATGGTTTAGAGAGAGAAAGGTGGAGCCTAAAGTTATCACAAGGGCTTCGTGGTACAGCTTTTGAAGTTTTTGCCAAGATGAGCAGGGATGATCAGGACAATTATGACATGCTAAAGCAGGCTCTTTTGTTAAGATATGAAAAGAATGGGGAATTTTATAGAAAAAAATTTAGGAATGCCAAACTACTGTCGGGTGAGACTTATCACCAGTTCTCTGCACGGTTAGAGACCTACTTGGAGAAATGGACTGCTCTGGGTAAAACCCAAAATCTTAAGGAAATGATCCTTATTGAGCAGCTAAGAGAGTCCATGGCTCCAGACCTGAGAAAGTTTCTCATGGAACAAGGTGCAGAGAGGCTGGGTGAGTTACTCAATGTCGCTGAGAGGTATCAGGCAGCCCAAGCAGAGGTAGTTGGAAATAAAAAGAAACAGGTAGACAATTTTAAGGCACCTCAAAACTTTAATAAGTTTGACCATAGAGACCAGAACAAAGGTAAGCACCAGTTTGATAGGCCACGCAATGACTATAATAATAAAACCTCACAATTCAATGAAAGGAAATATAATGACAGAAAACCCTTTAACCAAGGAAAGAAGTATTGTAAACATTGTCGGATGGACAACCATAACACTGAAATATGTACAAAGAAAACTCCTACTTTCGCTGCAATGAAAATGGGGAGAAAGGGAGTAAAGGTCAACCCTACTGAACAACAGGAACCTTACCATCCCCCAGTGTGTGAAGATGTAACATGCAATGGTGTCACCATAAGGTGTTTGTATGATACTGGATTAGATTATGATTCAGTTGTGAGTTCTCACCTGGTGCAGGCAGTTCAATACACCACAGAAACAGTGGAGATTCAAACTGCAACCAAGGACGTAGCGACCATGACACTTCCCGTCGCCAGGATAAATGTGAAAACGCGATATGTGGAAGGAATCATAAAAGCAGCAGTGATAAATGAACCAATCTACCCTCTGATATTGGGGTGTAGATATGTCTTCTTGGGGAATCCCAAGAGACCTGTGATATTGGCAACAGTGCAGACCAGATCACAGTCTAAAAAGGAGGAGGATAATCCGATAAATACCCATCCAGATGAGATGAGGAAGGCACAGGCGGAGGATAAGACCCTCAAGCCTTGTTTTAAGAAATTGCCCAAATGTCATACACCTCCAGGCAAGGGAGATTTCTATATGAAGAACAAATTGATATATAGGAAGGCTGGAAATGGATCCAATGGTCACGGACAGCTGGTCCTTCCAATTTCATATAGGACTAAAGTGTTGGAACTAGGGCATGCGATTCCCTTCAGTGGTCATATGGGGATCAGCGCAACAGGACAGCGTATAGCTTGTCATTATTTCTGGCCAGGAATAACTGAAGACATAAAGAGATATGTAAAATCCTGTCCAGAGTGCCAACGGGTAGCTCAAAAGCATTGGACTGCTCCAGTAACTCTAGAGGAAATGCCCATAGTGGGAACCCCCTTTAAAAGAGTTGCCGTGGACATTGTGGGATCTCTCACTCGGACCAAGAGGAGGAACAGTTACATTCTGACTCTGGTGGACACTTGCTCTATGTGGGGAGAGGCGGTAGCCCTGTCATCAATTGATTCGAAGCATTGGCAGAGGCATTACTCACAATCTTCACCAGGTTAGGCTTTCCCAACCAAATCTTGACTGATAATGGCTCTCAGTTCAAGGCATTGGACAAAGCAGTAGATACTGGTACGAAACGGGGACTGTTCACTGCCATTTCAAGTAAATTTTGTGTAAAGCAAGATCGATGAGAGCAGGCGGAGAATTCTCTAACATAGGAAAAGCCTGGACATAGGGCAGATCGAAAATGTGCCATATTCTATTGCCTAGTCATCGTTTACTTGTGTTATTTCCTTGCATCTGTGAGGGTTTTGGTTGCTGTCAATAACTGGTGCCAGACTACAGTGGGCCGATATATTCATGCCACAGTCTTGCCTTTTTCGGAGACAACTGTAAACCACCATCATTCTTGAAGAAGTGGGAGCTGAAGGTTGTCGTTCAGCGAAGTGCAGGAAGATTCCTACATCATATTACAAAGATAGGTGCATGTTTCGGCACCTGATCGCTCAACTAACATTATATTAAAATAAGATACTGGGAATAGTGATATAAACATTCCATCAGTGTCCACAAAAACTTACAAACAACATGCAGAGATGATGATAATAAACAATCTACCAGTGTATACTAGAAGTCACCTCAGTTAGAAAATACACTACACCCTTATATAATAATAATAATATGTGTATTATGGACAGAAAGTCCATTGTATAAATTGATTGATGTAATTAATTTCTATGATTTCACTTTTGATTGACAGTCCTGATTCCAAATAAATTAGATTCAGGACAATAAATTGAAAAAACATTAACTTTACCAAACTGTCAACCACTGACTTACTAAAGATAGTCTTTTAAAGTGTAGTTCGTATGTGATTGTCGTGGTACTGCTGTGTTGTATTAGATAATTAAACAATTTGTGAAATTGTTTATATGTTCAGTTGGTTAATGCAACCTTACACTAACATTTCATAACCCTAGACACCAAACGTAGTCATCTTACATTCTATCTAGAATAAGTCTGAATGAGATCATAGTGGTGGTAGTAGAAAGGTGCCCTGGAAATTTACTCTAATATTTATTATATTCAGGGACCTTCACAGCTGACCTCATTCAGTACACTAAGATTTCTTAACAACAAACTGTATTAACATCAAACCCACCACAAGTCCCCATACCTGGCATCATCTTTTGAAGCCCACATTGCCTCGTGAAACACGTCTGGTTTCATCAAATCAAACACCTGTGGACTATTGTTAACATTGAAGCGAGCGCGGCTGACACAAAGGATTAGTCTGTTTATTGCTCGGCCGCTGACGGGTCACCATATTGGGACAATGGCGCGGGGAGACGCCCAGCTTGGCCAGGTGAAGAAGTCTTCTCATGTTGTTCAAACAATCCGCCACGTAATACAATAGGCGTCGCCACAAAGGGACTTGTTAGCGTGCTGGTGACAGTGGACCGAGGTAACAAAGTCCGCCGCCAACACGCGGAGCGATAGACAAACAGAAAGTGACATGACAGTTGGAAGGCGGGGGACACTTTTGCATTGGCCAGCCAATTATCTCAACACATGTTTGTCAGGCCAGCCCGGCAACGAAAGTTGGTCACGAATTGCCCCACCCACTTTTGGACTGACAGGGGACAAGGGAGATCCTGGGAATGAGTGACCAGAGGGTCTCTTAGCTATTCGTTGTAGGGGTGGATTTGTACGTCACCGGTCCAAGGGACCCACATTTGACTTTTAGAGATATAATATACCGCGCTGCTCGCTAGAGAGAGGAGTCCAGTTTTCAACAGTGTGGTGTAGATAATAATCCATAAGCATAGCCTGCAACTAAATCAGTGTGGATAAAATAATTCATTTCTGTGGAGTATTGAGTTCTTAAAGGATTTTGCGAAGGGAAAAGAAGTCCATCAGAAGTCTGAGTCTACACGCTACGTGTCTGACGTCTAACCAAAAATAAATTATCAAAACAAACATTTGGTTTGCAGAATTCGCCATAGGACATTCTTCGTTCCTCAGTTAAAAAGGAATATTTCTCGCCCACGATAAAAACAGTGGACGCAGCATTTTTCGTCACCTTATATTGCGTGCTCACAAGTTCAATACATATTTAAATCAAGATCAAATAACTCGAAAGCTTACTACTTGAGTCAATCTAAAGCTCACAGTTGATTACGTGTCCAAATATCAAGTCCAGCCCATCGGAAGCTTACCATCTGAAATCAAGCTAAAGAGCTCAAACGTTGAATCTCATATTTATACCAAGTGCAACACACTCTTAAGCGCACTCTATGCAGCAGACTGCAAAGTATACTTTATGAATCACGATTACATACTCAAGGTAATGAGTCTACATATTAAGAACAGTTCGTGAAGATATCCAGTCTGGCTAGTAACCTTAGGAGATTAAACAACAGACATATTCATACGACAACTGTTAACTGTTGGTCAACACAACAGAGATATTTATTATCAACGTTCTCAGTACAACAGAAGTTTTCATCAGAACGTTCTCGACGTAGAAATACCCCACTCGAAATAACTTATAACAACTTGGGACATTCTATGCATAAATGTGAATCATCCTACCAGAGAGAAGCATTTAGAGACACATAGACTGTGTAGATTACTCACCATATTGGTAACTCGTATCATATCACATCATCATCATTTCGCTTTACACAAGCTCATTCTTAATTAACTACTACTTAATTAAGTACAATATTAATATCTCGTCTGTGTGTTTTGTGTGAATCGTCTTCTACCATCATCACGTTCTAACCATTACTAACCCTATATGTGTAGATATTTAATTAATAAACCCAATAGTCGTTTGATCATTATCTAGTTTGTTAATGTATCACCCGTGCTGTCGGTGTTAAGTATTTACATATAGGTAAATTTCTACACTCAGATGAGGTTGGGGGCTTTTTCTGTTACGGGATCTGAGGGCAAAAGCTAAGGTCTTTGGGAAACAGAACTCTTTCCATAATTAACTAGAAAACAATGTCCAGTGGAAAGCATTCGCATTCCCTTCTTCTGGTCCCTATCTCGAATAGGTCTCTATTCTTCCTTAACGAGCCAATTTCTAGAGATTTTCTACTTAATATCTCATAGGCTATTCCTGGCGAAAAATACTGTCGTAGTTGCCCCAATACTCACCAAACGACAGGTATATAAATGAGAGCGAGCGGAGAAGAAAAAGACCGAGAATCTGTGAGGTTACAAAATGGAAGTGTTACTGAAAGTCTGAGTGGTTACAGAATATAGTGTGTGTTACTGAAAGTATGTGTGGTTACAGAAGATGGAGTGTTGTACTGAAATTCTGTGTGGTTACAGAATATGGAGTGTGTTACTGAAAGTCAGTGTGGTTACATAATACAGCGTGTGTTACTTAAATTCTGTGCGGTTACAGAATACAGGATGTGTTACTGAAAGTCTGTATGGTTAGAAAATACAGGATGTGTTACTGAAAGTCTGTGTGGTTACAGAATACAGGTTGTGCTACTGAAATTATGTGCGGTTACAGAATATGGAGTGTGTTACCGAACGTCTGTGTTGTTACAGAATATGGAGTGTGGTACTAAAAGCCTGTGTGGTTACAGAATACAGTGTGTTTTACTGAAAATCTGTGTGGTTACAGAATACAGAGTGTGTTACTGAAAGTCTGTGTGGTTACAGAATATGGAGTGTGTTACTGAACGTCTGTGTGGATAAATAATATGGAATGTGGTACTGAAAGCCTGTGTGGTTACAGAATACAGTGTGTGTTACTGAAAGTGTGTGTGTTACTGAAAGTCTGTGTCGTTACAGAATACAACGTGTTACTGAAAGTCTGTGTGGTTACAGAATACAGAGTGTGTTACTGAAAGGCTGCGTGGTTACAGAATACAGTGTGCGTTACTGAAAGTCTGTGTGGTTACAGAATACAGTGTGTTACTGAAAGTCTGTGTGGTTACAGAAGATGGAGTGTGGTACTGAAATTCCATGTGGTTGTAGCGTGAGGTTTTTATTGGCTCTAGGATCAGTATAGTACTGACAATACAGAAATAGAATTTATGCAGGAAAATGGTAAAGTCCCAGTGTATAAGAGAACTACTGGTATCACAAATTAGTTACGGCTGTGAATGATCTGATCTCGAAAAATTAGTAGAGTGGAAACAATAATAAAATGCCACCTCGCTGTGTAACTAACTGTGATATTAAAACAAGGAAACAGATTTCACTTAACAATTATAAAAATTGACAAGTCGTTCAAATACAATTTTCTTATTTATTAAGTATATACACTATCTACTCTTGTGCTGAAGGGTGGATGTTGGAAGATGGAATGTAATGGATTTGTAAGTTTACATATCATATATATATATACCGTATATATATATATATATATATACGGTATATATATATATATATATATATATATATATATATATATATATATATATATATATATATATATATATACAGTATATATCATCATCATGTGACATATTCTTTCCAGAACGTTGTCTCCATTACAGCTCTCTGAACGCATCACGATTCTGGGCAAGTCGACCTGCATCAGCCAAAGACAAGTTCAGACTCTCTGTGATGTCCTGGGTCCACCGTCGTCTAGGTCGACCCCTTCCCCTTTTTCCAGGGACCATGCCTTCCATCACTGTTTTTTCCAGACTATTATGTCTTTTTATATGACCGAAAAATTTCAGCTTCCTTATTGCGATGGTATTTAGGAGCCAATGTTCCTGTACGTTTAGTGAGTGCAGTACTTCTCTGTTGGTCTTTTTTTGTGTCCAGGGTATTCTCAACATCCTTCTGTAGCATTTCATTTCGAATGATGTAATCTTTTTTGCAACTGTTTTATTGAGTGTCCAAGTCTCGCAGCCGTATGTTGCTACTGGGAATATACATGCTCTGATCAGTTGTAACTTTGTTTCTTTGCTTGTGCCTTGCCATAGGTTTTTTCATCTGTATTAGCTTATGTGAAGCAATTGCAAGTCTTCTTTTAATTTCTACTGCACAGTCGCCAGAGCTGTTAATGATTGATCCTAAGTATTCGAATTCATTGACACTTTCCAGTTCTTCGTTATCAATTTCAATTTCTGGTTTGGTCTTTACTTTGTCTGTTGTCAATACTTTGGTCTTCTTGGTGTTTAGGTATAGATTCTGGGCCTCGCTGTGTTTTTTGGTGGACAGAAGTAATTGTTCAAGTGCTTTTGGGTTGGTCGATAGGAGGACTGTGTCGTCAGCATATCTGATTTCCGGGATCTGGTACCCGCCGATGTTAAATGAGTCAAACTCTGTGTGTTCTTGGTCATCTCTTACGTTTCTCATGATATATATATATATATATATATATATATATATATATATATATATATACTATATATCTACATAAATATATATATATATATATATATATATATATATATATATATATATATATATATATAGACAGTATATATATATATATATATATAGACAGTATATATATATATATATATATATATATATATATATATATAGACAGTATATATATATAGACATATATTATATATATATAGACAGATATTTATATATATATAATAACAAGACAGGAACAAATAAATTATATCAGTTTTCACTGCGAAGTTCCAGGCAGACTGGATTGACTCGAACATACGACCATCAATGGTTGGATGACACACGAAATAAACCTGTAACAATTAGCAAAAATTAGGGTAAATTTTCTGTCATCAAGCCCACCTATTTCTAGTGTATATGAGATGAGCGTGTCTCAGGTGTCTGCATGTAGGATGAATGACAACATGGCTCAGTATGATTTAGCAATAGCGAGACAAGACAGGTGTCTACTTGCAAAAAGTTCTTTCTAATAATTCAATACATGAATACATCCAATAATTTGTACACCGTATCATACAACCGTTTCCTTCCACCTATAATATAACAGGCCATATCTGATAAGTGCTATATTGGCTGGTAAAATATATCCTAACAACAATGTTGCAGTTATGAGTCCTAACAAGGACTGTTAGGTTATATTTCGGGTTGGTTTTCTTCTTCAACAATCATACCAGGAAATACAATCATTATACCTAATTCCCCAAGATATAATCAGTTTACCTGATACATTCATAGTAAAGCAAAATCTAAAGTTATGTTAAATATATACAGGTGTATGCTATTTTCTGGTGGTTTCCTTCTTCAACGGTCATATACAATCATTATACATGATACTATAACATACAATCATTATACATGATATAGTCATATGTTATATTCAGGTTGGAGTTATATGAATGGTTATATTTCAGAGTGGAGTTATATGAGTCCTAACAAGGACTGTTAGGTTATATTTCAGGTTGGTTATCGTCTTCAGCAATCATATCAGGAAATACAATCGTTATACCTGATTCCATAAAATACAATCAGTATACCTGATACATTCATAGTAAAACAAAATATATTAAATATATACAGGTGTAGGTAGTATAAATGACACAAAAAAAATACAATCATTATATATCTGATGTAGGCCTATTCTCCTACAAGTTTATAGTAAGTTTACCTACCCTCTAAGATTAATATAAGCCAGATTTGGACTCGACTTTAGTGAAGCAAGAGTGCCCGGTCACGCAGATAAGCAATAAATCAATCTTGACAGCTTTCTCTTCCCCCAGTCGGTCTAGCTGGCTTTCGTGTTGTGTGTGTGTTTGTTTTTTTTGAATAAAATGCGCCCGTTTATATAGGTAGACGCAGGGAATCTGCCAGTGCGTAAGGAACTCTTTTGATTAGTTCTCGACGATTTGGTACATTTTTTATTGCCGACGATTTCGTACTTTCCATGACCCATTTCCGAAAAACAGGGCTTATGCCTAATTTTATTCTGTCTGCCGCCATCTTGCGGGAACAAGATGGCGTATAATTCGTTGTCGCATAGAGATTTATGATCAATAAATTTTCTATATTCCTTTCTTTTTTATACCCGTGTTCTCTACTTTATTAACGCTCTTATATCCTTTTCATGTTTTGTTCGCATTCGTTCGGTTGCGACAAAATTTACTTTCCCATTCTGACTTTACCGTTTTTTTTTTGCCTCATGTTAGCCACGCATTTATTACATAACATCTCAGTCCCTGCATGTGAGCGTAGAGCGTTAGAATGCATTCCGTCAGACACAGAAAGCAGACATGTGTCTATACGTTTCTCATGATATGGCGCTCTTGAGCTAGATTCTCGACGTAAACGCGTGAGAATGCATTCTGTCAGACATGGGATAGCAGACATTTGTCTACATTTCCATCTGACACGTAGCGCTACGAACAGTTTCTTAGCAGTAGGTGTGAAGACGCACTCTTGGCATGTTATGGCCAGTCGCCTGAATTTATGGGAAGTGTTAAGAGAAGGGGAGAGACCGGTGCTATTGCGGGGTTTTGGAAATAGCGTGCATCCTTTGTCCGGGTTTTAAGATATTAACGAGAGTTTTAAACTTTATTTCATTCAGTCCTCAAGATTCGCAGTAGACAGGTCGCTCGTGTAAAGAATAAGCTGTATAGCGAAGTTTCTCAGTTTGTTTCGACAATTTACCGAGCTTCTAGACTTCAAACATATATATATATATATATATATATATATATATATATATATATATATATATGTATGTATGTATGTATGTATGTATGTATGTATGTATGTATGTATGTATGTATGTATGTATGTATGTATGTATGTATGTATGTATGTATGTATGTATGTATGTATGTATGTATGTATGTATGTATGTATGTATGTATGTATGTATGTATGTATGTATGTATGTATGTATGTATGTATGTATGTATGTATGTATGTATGTATGTATGTATGTATGTATGTATGTATGTATGTATGTATGTATGTATGTATGTATGTATGTATGTATGTATGTATGTATGTATGTATGTATGTATGTATGTATGTATGTATGTATGTATGTATGTATGTATGTATGTATGTATGTATGTATGTATGTATGTATGTATGGATGTATGTATGTATGTATGTATGTATGTATGTATGTATGTATGTATGTATGTATGTATGTATGTATGTATGTATGTATGTATGTATGTATGTTTGAATGTATGTATGTATGTATGTATGTATGTATGTATGTATGTATGTATGTATGTATGTATGTATGTATGTATGTATGTATGTATGTATGTATGTATGTATGTATGTATGTATGTATGTATGTATGTATGTATGTATGTATGTATGTATGTATGTATGTATGTATGTATGTATGTATGTATGTATGTATGTATGTATGTATGTATGTATGTATGTATGTATGTATGTATGTATGTATGTTTGTATGTTAGTATGTATGTATGTATGTATGTATGTATGTATGTATGTATGTATGTATGTATGTATGTATGTATGTATGTATGTATGTATGTATGTATGTATGTATGTATGTATGTATGTATGTATGTATGTATGTATGTATGTATGTATGTATGTATGTATGATGTATGTATGTATGTATGTATGTATGTATGTATGTATGTATGTATGTATGTATGTATGTATGTATGTATGTATGTATGTATGTATGTATGTATGTATGTATGTATGTATGTATGTATGTATGTATGTATGTATGTTTGGAATGTATGTATGTATGTATGTATGTATGTATGTATGTATGTATGTATGTATGTATGTATGTATGTATGTATGTATGTATGTATGTATGTATGTATGTATGTATGTATGTATGTATGTATGTATGTATGTATGTATGTATGTATGTATGTATGTATGTATGTATGTATGTATGTATGTATGTATGTATGTATGTTAGTATGTATGTATGTATGTATGTATGTATGTTTGTATTTATGTATGTATGTATGTATGTATGTATGTATGTATGTATGTATGTATGTATGTATGTATGTATGTATGTATGTATGTATGTATGTATGTATGTATGTATGTATGTATGTATGTATGTATGTATGTATGTATGTATGTATGTATGTATGTATGTGGGTATGTATGTATGTATGTATGTATGTATGTATGTATGTATGTATGTATGTATGTATGTATGTATGTATGTATGTATGTATGTATGTATGTATGTATGTATGTATGTATGTATGTATGTATGTATGTATGTATGTATGTATGTATGTATGTATGTATGTATGTATGTATGTATGTATGTATGTATGTATGTATGTATGTATGTATGTATGTATGTATGTATGTATGTATGTATGTATGTATGTATGTATGTATGTATGTATGTATGTATGTATGTATGTATGTATGTATGTATGTATGTATGTATCTATGTATGTATGTATGTATGTATGTATGTATGTATGTATGTATGTATGTATGTATGTATGTATGTATGTATGTATGTATGTATGTATGTATGTATGTATGTATGTATGTATGTATGTATGTATGTATGTATGTATGTATGTATTTATGTATGTATTATGTATGCATGTATGTATGTATGTATGTATGTATGTATGTATGTATGTATGTATGTATGTATGTATGTATGTATGTATGTATGTATGTATGTATGTATGTATGTATGTATGTATGTATGTATGTATGTATGTATGTATGTATGTATGTATGTATGTATGTATGTATGTATGTATGTATGTATGTATGTATGTATGTATGTATGTATGTATGTATGTATGTATGTATGTATGTATGTATGTATGTATGTATGTATGTATGTATGTATGTATGTATGTATGTATGTATGTATGTATGTATGTATGGTATGTATGTATGTATGTATGTATGTATGTATGTATGTATGTATGTATGTATGTATGTATGTATGTATGTATGTATGTATGTATGTATGTATGTATGTATGAAGTATGTATGTATGTATGTATGTATGTATGTATGTATGTATGTATGTATGTATGTATGTATGTATGTATGTATGTATGTATGTATGTAATTAATGTATGTATGTATGTATGTATGTATGTATGTATGTATGTATGTATGTATGTATGTATGTATGTATGTATGTATGTATGTATGTATGTATGTATGTATGTATGTATGTATGTATGTATGTATGTATGTATGTATGTATGTATTTATGTATGTATGTATGTATGTATGTATGTATGTATGTATGTATGTATGTATGTATGTATGTATGTATGTATGTATGTATGTATGTATGTATGGTGTATGTATGTATGTATGTATGTATGTATGTATGTATGTATGTATGTATGTATGTATGTATGTATGTATGTATGTATGTATGTATGTATGTATGTATGTATGTATGTATGTATGTATGTATGTATGTATGTATGTATGTATGTATGTATGTATGTATGTATGTATGTATGTATGTTCAGACGAGAATATTTAAAAAAAAACTAAACTTATAACTGCACAGATCCATCACTGAGTATTGACGAAATACGTATGTATTTCTAATTCAGAATGGTTGATTTTATGAATATAACTTATTTCACGGGAAGGTTTTAAACGATAAGTCAAGCCTCCGCTTGCAGTTGATAATGTAAGTTATAACCGAAGTACATATTAGGTATAAGTATTTGATATGTTGTTTTTATTTATTCAGTGAAAACTGCGGTGACCCAACTGTGCCAGCGTTTGACTACACGAGAAATATCTGTGAAGAACTAAAACATTTTCCTTAAAGACTTGGTGTATAACCTTCACAAGAACTTTAAGATTTTAATGAAGTAACGGGCCCATCGAGCCTGATTTAATTCTTCCAGAGGAAACCCTCAAGTACATTTCAGCCCTTGCGGCAAGTAACATATTCCTATCAGTGACATTCCGACGGAGTTTTGACTAGTGGTGTGGTGACCAAATACAGTCCTATCCTGAAAGTAGACATCGACCTGACATTCCTCACTTCTAGAAACCTAAGCTATTGACACTGTGCTCGCTGTTAACGTACGTGCCTGGACAATTTTAATGTGACTTAAACCGAGATCCAAAAATAAGAACAACCAAGAAAACGGTTCCATGAAGAAGTGAATCCAACCTATCTTTTTGGAACTGGGGTTCTCTTGGCCAAGTCTTCCATCTGAGAGTCTGTATGTACATGTCCAAAAATTGTGTTTCCAGAAGTTGCTACCAAAGCTGTAAGTACGCATGAGAGACCGTGATCACGGCTGAATGAATAGAGTGAATGCAGGACTGAGTGATTCCTTTATTGTTGTATTTTTGGCACCCATTTTGCTGTCTTAATTTCCTTTATGCAAGTTTTTGTTGCTAACAATATTTGCCTTAGGATAGATCATACTACTATCAAAGTCTGTTCATACCCTTTAAAAAAGGGAAAATCATTAGACTACAGCAGATATATCCGTGACTCTTTGGGGCTATCATCTTTTCTTTTAACAGGACTGTGGGCTAAATATCGAGGGAAAGGATCATACTGTGGGTCTATCATTCGTGTGGCATTTTATTGATTTATGACTATTTGTATCTGCTCGATGTAATTTTTACGTGTTGTGATGATTTTTTTCTGATAAATTAAATCCAATAAAACTTAATCAGTGTGTCGGGTCAGCTCGTTCCAAAATATCTATATAATCATTGTTATGGTTTTCCCACGTGTGTGCGTCTACATGTCGTAAATTGTGTGTGTGTGCACGTGAGTGGTAATATATATAAATTTTCTTTATTCTGATATAGAGTAAGAGTGTGATGTCTTGTGAGTTTTGATATCTTTACAAATAATTTTTCCCCTAGACAATCGATCTGTTTATGGGCGTGCTGACCACACAATTAATAAGGGTTTTTCCACAGCATTTTTTTTTTTGAGTAATATACAATTGAGTTACAGGTTGATTTTGTCGGAATATATGTTAATTATTGATTTTGTAATACTAAATTCTGGTAAACTTTGTGATTGTGTAACAGTCACAGGGTTCTGAAGAAGTAAGTGTTTGAGCTAAGCTAAGGAGTGCGTTCAGACAATTACGTCCGGTTAATTGCCTCCCTTACCCTAACTGTCTTCAGGGGTGAACTTGATAGTGGATTAAAAATTTTAGGGATTTTTTTCTCCTAGAAATTCTTTTGCAATAATTATTTTGTTTCCACTGTCGCAACGTATTTTTCAGTGAGTAATCTTACTACCATTTAATTGGCATAGTCGCTTGCAATTAGAGCTTGTAGAGCCAGGAATAGCAGCGATAGTTCGATACTATATCATAGGAGGAGGTATCCCAGATTAAAGTATATCATCTTTTGTTTTGGTATTTTCTCGCAAGTGTAAGGAACCAGTGTATCCTTTTTCCTATTTCTTTCTCGACTAAGTCTCAGTCACTGACTTATTATGGCAGAAAGGGCGAAGCTTAGGCAGATCCTCAGGGACGAGGCAAGTGAGGAAGGTTTGGACGGAGAAGATGCAAAAGCTTTTGTCAGGGACGAACTGGAAAGATATGATGCGGAGCAGTAGGACAAAGCAGCAGAAGCTAGAGAGCAGAAGAAGATGCATGAGGAAATGGAAATCCGCAGGGAGAGAGACAGAGAGAAGGAGAGACAGCATGAGAAGGAGAGGGAGGAGAGATTCTGGTGCTTAGACGCTCCACATTTTTGACAGCAGCCTCTGGAAAACATTTCTATATGCTTCATAAAGAACGTCAAACTGGTAATCCTTGTAGGCCACTTTCACATGTCCTCCTGAGCATATTTCTGAATTTCTCGATAATAGTTTCTAGCCCTTAGCTGTAAGACTTCCTTCATACTGCAAGTATACTAATCATGCTGATATTTCTTTTGATTCTCATAGAACCATGCCGTGCCACAATTGTCGTCTTTTCCTTTTTTTAATGTTTGATGGCGGTAAACTTCTGTCCCTCACACTGATAGGAACAAAACATTTCAGTTTTTTGTCTCTGCGAAAATACTAATCTTACATTATGCACACGCCCTCTTATTCGTCTGCCCAATCGGTGGTCATGTAAATTCTTGTGAAGGTAATGAGAATTTTGTGACCGAAATAGTTATGTTGCCATGGGACCTAAACTGGGCCCATCTACCACGCATGTTTGTGTGCTACTTTGAACAGCTGGTTTTCTAAGGTCATAATTCCCAGACTTCTGAGTTTTACTGTATCTACAGTGGTGATGGTGTTAGAGTCACTGTTGTGTGTGAGGAGAACCTCAGTAGACGTATACACTTTGTCAATAATTTCAATACGTCACTCACGTTTTGTCAATAATTTCTATCCTGCCATCGTATTCACATCTAATATTTCCGACTCCTTAGACACTTTTTTTTTCTACTGCACCATTAGGATTGGACCTTTGGTCTTTACATAGTACGTTTGTAAATAAACCTTCTGATACACATGGTATTGTCCTAGACATTTTCCATCTACCAAGTAGCTTTAAAGATTCAGTTTCTATCAGCTTCTCCGTCTACGTTGGTTAAGACATGCTGAAGATGACTTCTAGGCATTAGCTTACGAGATGTTTGAGTTATTTCATTGGCGTCCATATACTGTGGCAGAGAGATTTATGATTAATAAATTTCAGATATCTATTCTTTATTCTACACTTGTCTTTTCCTTTAATTCCGCTCTTTTACCTTTCTTCCGCTCTTTTACCTTTCTTTTTGCATACGCTAGATTGTTAGTAATTCGTACCGTTGTCATTTTCCTTGCTAATTTAGCAACGCATTTTATTGCTGTTAAGCTAGTTCGTTGATGAGACAGAATCGTGTTAATTCGTTCTCGACAGGGATAAGAAGTAAGACTGGCGTCTATTATTTTTCTCTGGTCTGTCCGCTTATAGTTAATTATTCGCGGGGAATGATTTGAGATGAAAGACATTGATCGCTGAGAACGGCTATATGAAGCAGAACGTGTAAAACGCACACGGTGAGTTTATTGCCGAAGTCTGATCAGATCGAGAGAATGTACTGTGGATGTTAAGTCTGGCTTCGGTCCTGGGTGAGAAATCTCTCTGATTTGTAGAATGAGAAAGGAATATGTAAATCCGGGCGTAGGTGCGAACATCTAGCAGGTAATCGGGGTTCGATGATAGTGAATCATTTTCCTTTCATCAGAGATATATTTATACCAGAGCAGTTTTATACTTCATTCATTCAGTACTCCTTCGTCAGTAGACAGCTTCCTACGTTCTGAATACCGAGTATAGTGAAGTTCTTAGTTTCTCGACATAGCCGAGTTCTAGACTTTCTGTATAAAGGATAGTTCTCAGTTTCGTGGTGATAGCCTGTAGTTCTGTTTTGGAGGTAATAATATGGACTAGTATTTTTGAGTGATTTAAGTGGTAAATCGCCTATTTTTATTTTCACTAGTTAAATTTTTGTGCAGAGTGATTTTCTAGAATAGAAAGTAGTTATATTTCTCTAGTTTATTGTGTTACAGTGGGATAGCAAAATAAATTATAATTCCTAGCTAAAACCCATTCAGCTATAAATAAATTTAATTAAATTGCTAGTAACCAGTCCGAGAATATTTTAACTAACTAGTAAGTGCACTGATTCATCATTGAGTATTGACGAGATACGTATGTATTTCTAATTCATGATGATTGATTCTTTTAATGACTAGAATATATTTCACGGGAGTTTTAAACGATGAGACAAGCGCTAAGCTTATAGTCTCTAACTTAAAGTTAATAACCGAAGTGAATATAATATTATATTTACGCGAGGGTAGGATAGGATGTGTGTATAATATTGTGGTTAAGTATTTTGTACTTTTCTTTTCCTTATACAGTTTTGGGTCAGCCCAACCTCTACCAGCGGTTTTGTTGCAGTATATGAGAAAAACATAGAAGAAACATTTTTGTAATTTAAATACGTGAGTTTCCAAGTTACAACCTGTCTAGCACTGTGTTTGCATCCAGAAAAAGATAGAGTGCTCATCTCCCGAACTTTAATACTAAATGCAATAACTGGGCTATCGAGCCAGATTATAATTCTTCCCAACATTCTCATTGTATATTCAGCCCCTGTGGCGAGAGAAATTACAACCAATAACATTTCCGACGTTTTTTTGACTAATTGTGGTGTGACCAAGAATTTTACGTTTGAAAGTAGTTACAAACCTGCCATTTTCCTAAGCAGTGGAAACCTCGTGATTCTGACACTGTAACCCCGTTTAACATTTCTTACCTAAGCTGATTCAAGTGACCTTAACAGTAATCTTAAAATATAATTGTGAAAGTGAATGCTCCCCAGAACATCGGAAGAAACCTGTATCTGCAGAGCTGGGATTCGCTTTATCAAAAGAATACAGATTCACTGAGAGAAGTGTCCTGAAGTTTGCGCCAGAAGGCGAAAAACAGCACGCGTATAGGTAAGAATGTATGTCAGGGGCCCCTGCTGAATGAACAGAGAGAAAGCAGAACGAGTGATTCTTTCATTTTATATTCATGCACCCACTTTGAAATTTCTTTATGCAATTTGTGCTGCAAATGCTGATTTCCTCTTAGGATAGATTAATATATCAACTCTGTTCTTTAACTATGGAGGAGAAATCATAGAACGTAGCGTATATATCTGTGACTCTTTGGACGCTATAACTTTTCTGCTAACGGGATCGTGGGCTCTACACAGAGGGAAAGGATTACACCTATGGGTCTATTGTTCTTTTATTAATTCATTAACCTATGTGTAATTATATGTGCTTGATAAGCAACCTTATTTGTTGTGGACAATTTTCTTTATGCTAATAAAATTTACATAAACTTTATTCAAGCGTGTCGGTCAGCTCGTTCCAAAATATCTATATTCCATTGTTATAGTTTTCACGTCTGTGTGTCTAACTGTCGTCACTTATGTGTGTGTGTATGTGAGTGGTATATATATATGAGGGACGGTCAAAAAGTAATGCCTCGTAATTTTTAATTTCATTCAATAGGCAAGAAAACAGATAAAATTTACATTGAAATGTAGCCCCAAGTCTGAACTTCAAAAATTTATTTCTCAATGTAGTCTCCGTTATTTGTTACAGTTTCTGTCCATCTTATCCCAAGGGCATGTATCCCCGCACGGTAAAAATTTGTGTCCTTTTTCCTAAACCACTGGCGTACGGCGCGTTTAAGGATCTCGGTGTCCTCAAAGTGATGTCCGCGAAGATTTTCTTTCAGTGGTCCAAACAGATGGAAGTCAGAAGGTGCAAGATCGGGACTGTAAGGGGGATGTGGTAATAATGTCCAGCCAAATTCTGCAATCGCATCAATGGTGCGTTTAGCGGTGTGTGGCGTGGCATTATCGTGCAACAGTAGTGTAGTTATCTGATCTTTTAATGGGTAAAGTCGCCGAAGATGACCTCTAAGCTTCTTCAAAGTTTCAATGTAACGGTCTGCATTCACCGTGTTTCCCTGTTCCAAGAAGTTGAGAAGAATCACACCCTTCTCATCCCAAAACACGGAAGCCATAACTTTCCCTACAGATGGTGAACTTTTGAACTTCTTTCTTCTCGGCGATGTTGTGTGATGCCATTCCATTGACTGCCTCTTGGATTCTGGTTAAAAAAAATGAACCAAAGTCTCATCACCTGTCACAATATTCGATAAAAACTCTTCTCCTTCAGTTTCGTAACGGAGCAGGAGGTTGATGGCTATGGTTTTCCTTGTTTTTTTATGTCTGTCTGTCAACATTCTGGGTACCCACCGTGCACAAACTTTTGAATAACCCAGGTCTTTAATGATGTTCTGGACACTGCCTTTACTAATGGACAACATGGAAGAAAGTTCATCCAGTGTTACACGACGGTCACCACGAATGATGCCATCAACTCGATTAATGTTGTGTGGAGTCACTGCGGTAGACGGACGGCCAGTCCGCTTTGCGTCAGCCATTGAGGATTGACCTACTTCAGCTTCGTCACAACGATGTACCCAACGTCGGACAGTGCTAACATCCACTGTTGAATCTCCATAAACATTCTTCAAACGTTAGTGGATGCGAATTGGGGTCTCGCCTTTAGCATTGAGGAATTTTATGACATAACGTTGTTTTAACCGAACGTCTTTGGCAGCCATTTTAAAACTGTTACAGTGGAGTCACCTGTTACTGAAACAGGTTGGTAATGCTATACAGTGCAGAAGAGTGTTTGAGGAATCCTGCTAAATTTACAAATTGCACACCGATGCAGTATTTACATACATAAAAAATAGGAGGCATTACTTTTTGACCTTCCTTCGTATATATATATAAGCTTCTTCAAAGTTTCAATGTAACGGTCTGCATTCACCGTGTTTCCCTGTTCCAAGAAGTTGAGAAGAATCACACCCTTCTCATCCCAAAACACGGAAGCCATAACTTTCCCTACAGATGGTGAACTTTTGAACTTCTTTCTTCTCGGCGATGTTGTGTGATGCCATTCCATTGACTGCCTCTTGGATTCTGGTTAAAAAAAATGTCGTAGATTTTGATAGGGGAATTAAGACATTGGTTGGTCCCTTCTGAATAGGAATAGAATAGGTGATAACTCAGTGGGAGATGATAATAGAAATAGATTTTCACGAGTGAGATGGTAGAAATTAATAGAGTCTGTCCCTGAAATCGAGAATCTTCTATCTTTCAGCCTATCTTCTACAACAGATCTAGAGGAGTCAGACAGTCTATTTGACTATATATATAAATATATAAATATATAAATATATAAATATATAAATATATAAATATATATAAATATATATAAATATATATAAATATATATAAATATATATAAATATATATAAATATATATATATATATATATATATAAATATATAAATATATAAATATATAAATATATAAATATATAAATATATAAATATATAAATATATAAATATATATATATATATATATATATATATATTTATATATTTATATATTTATATATTTATATATTTATATATATATATATATTTATATATATATATATTTATATATTTATATATTTATATATTTATATATTTATATATATTCTAATAGACTGTCTGACTCCTCTAGATCTGTTGTAGAAGATAGGCTGAAAGATAGAAGATTCTCGATTTCAGGGACAGACTCTATTAATTTCTACCATCTCACTCGTGAAAATCTATTTCTATTATCATCTCCCACTGAGTTATCACCTATTCTATTCCTATTCAGAAGGGACCAACCAATGTCTTAATTCCCCTATCAAAATCTACGACAAATGTGGACTCGGCTAACGGGATTTTGAGCTTAGAATAGGAAGACGAGACGGCAAATATCAGCTCGTCTGCAGGATTAATATTCTTTATTCTGAAATAAAGTAAGAGTGTGATGTCTCGTGAGTCTTTGTATCTTTAAAAATAATATATCCCCTAGACTAACGATCTGTTTATGGGCTTGCTGACCACACTAATAGTAAATTTTTTTTCCACAGCATTATTGAGTATTATACATTTGATTTAACAGGTTGATTTTGTCGGAAGTTATGTTATATGTTGATTTTGTAATACTAAACCGCTGGTAGAATTTGTGATTGTGTAACAATCACAGGGTAGTGAAGCAGAAGGTGTTTTGAACTAAGTTAAGGAGTGCGTTCGGAGAAATTTTATTTCTCCTCCAGTTAATTGCCTCCCTTGCCCGATCTGACTTCAGGGGTGAACTTGTAGTGGATTTAAAAATTAAGGGAATATTTTTTTTTCTCCTTAAATTTTTGCAATAATTGTTTTGTTTCCACTGTAGCAACTTATTTTTGTTAGTGATTAATCTTAACTACCATTTATTTGGCATAGTCGCTTGCATTTAGAGCTTTTATTGCCGATTAATAGCAGCGATAGTTAGATACTGATATTATAGGAGGAGGTATCCCAGTTAAAATATATCATCTTTTTGTTTGTATTTTCTCGTAAGTGGTAAGGAACCAGTGTATCCTTTTTCTTACTTCTTCTTATATAAGCCGCAGTCAGTTCTTTACAATGGCAGAGCGGGCAAAGCTTAGGCAGATGCTCAGATAGGAAGCAAAGGAAGAGGTATTACAGGGAGAAGAAGCGAAAGCGTTTGTCAACGACGAACTGGAGAGATATGATGCGGAGCAGAAGGAAAAAGCAGCCGAAGCTAGAGAGCAGAAGAAGATGGATGAGGAAATGGAAATTCGCAGGGCGAACGAAAGAGAGAAGGAGAAACAACAGGAGGAAAGAGAGAAGGAGAGGAACGAAAGGAGAGACAACAGGAGGAAAGAGAGAGGAGAGGAACGAAAGGAGAGACAACAGGAGGAAAGAGAGAAGGAGAGGAAGGAAAGAGAGGAGAGACAGCATTTGGAAAGAGAAAATGAGCAACGACGACAGCATGAGTTGGCGCTCAAAGCTCTAGAGGTTCAAACTCGTGTGGCTGCCTCTACCTCCAGCAGTGGAGAGTCTTCTCCTCATTCTTCCTTAACTGATCCTTCTAACACTCAATCTCCTCAACTCACCGCTATGTCTTTCACTCTAGAATCTTTCCCCTTTCCTAATGAGAAGATTGACACGTGGCTAGAAAAAATTGAGAAAATGGCACCTCTGTACGGTTTAGAGAGGTCGCGTCGGTATATGAAGCTTTCCCAGGCTTTAAAAAGTACTGCTTATGATGTTTACTCTAAACTGGAAAGCAGCCAACAAGACAACTACGACGTGTTGAAGAAAGCTTTGCTTGAGCGCTTTGAAATGAATGCGCGCAAATTTTTGCAACTGTTTCGCAACAGCAGAAAAGAGTATTCTGAAACTTTTCAGCAGTTCTCTTCTCGTCTGAAGGGATACTTGACAAAGTGTCTGGAGCTGTCACAGCTCGCCTCTACCTATGAAGGGCTTGAGGAGTTCGTTATATGCGAATAGATAAAGAACACTTTGACTGGTGACACCCGCAGATTTTTAGCTGAGCAGGGGGCAGAAAAGCTTGAAGACATTTTGGAAAAGTCTGAGCGATATCATAATGCGCTGGCCGAACTGCCGGCCACAAAACGTAAACCGACAGAAGAACCTTTTCGAAAGAACAATCTAGACCAATCTTCTCATGCTTCTCACCAAAATAACCACAGAGAAACTGGACCCCAGAATCCCCCTCCTGAAAAATCTAAGTTCTACAAAAACAAGTACCCCAACAACAAACAGACTGATCAACCCAACCGTCCTATATGGCAGCGCGGTCAGAAAGAACAAGGTGGCAAAGGGAAAACCCCTGAGCACGGGACAACTGATCAGAGCGAGCACACCGAGCCTAAACGCATCGGATGCTTGCTAACAGTCTCGCAAGGTGGAATTAATGTCAGTGAATCTCAATTCACGATTACTAGCAATACAAGAGACCATATCTGAAAGAGCTAAAGGGGGCGTGGGTTGCATTGTGGCCCAAAATCAAAAATATAACCCATAAAAGCCAGATCCAAACCTCAGAAATGAGGTATCTGAGGAAGGTGGTTGAAGTAACAAGAAGAGACATGGTACGCAACTAGACGATACGTCAAGGCCTTAAATCCTACCCCCTGCAGACCCAAGTAGAACAGTCCCAATTAAGATGGTTTGGCCATGTCTGCAGAATGGGAGAAGATCGGATACCACGACAAGCATGGAAACAAAGAGCCAAGGATCCAGACCCCGAGGGCGACCCAGAGTCCGCTGGGAGGACAACATTAGACAATCTTTGAAGGACCGAGGACTAGAATGGAACCAGGCCAGGAGGAAGACAGCCGATAGGATAGTCTGGCGCTCTCTCTTCCAAACCTCTACACCTCACGGAAGAAGGGGAACGACTAAGTAAGTAAGTAAGATTCTCAACCTGTGGGGGATAGACCCTCAACGCGAGGTACTGTTATTTTGAACGGTTCTTCAACTTTTTGTTTATTTGACACGGGGCTTTCTTAAGATTGCATTGTCGCCAGGCACCTGGTCAAACCCGGTCAAGAGACAAGAGAAATCGTCCAACTTTGTGGAGTTTCTAAGAGTGATGCACATACAGCGCTTGCCATTGCATTGGTTGAGATCCACTCTGATTTTGTCAGAGGTGTGATCAAAGCGGCTGTTATGGATGACCCGATCTACCCAGTCATACTTGGCGGTAGGTATGTGTTTATTGGGAACCGGAAGAGCCAATTGTGGCAGCAGTAACGACAAGAGGGCAAACCAAGAAGGAAAGGAAGCCTGCTCCAAATTTGTTGCCTAAGGAACTTAAAGAAGCGCAACAAAAGGACCCTACCTTGGCACCCTGCTTTAGGAAACTGCCCATGGCTAAGGACCCTAGACAGCACGGGGACATTTTTTCTAAAGATGGCGTACTTTATCGCAGAACGGGCAAGCCTGAGCAAGGCTACAAGCAACTCCTAGTACCGAAACAGTACAGAATCCAAATCTTAGAAATGGGGCACTCTCTTCCCTTCAGCGGACACACGGGACAGAACGCCACGAATCAGCGTATATCTACTCATTATTGGTGGCCAGGAATAAACACTGATATTATCAGGTATGTGAAATCCTGTGCCCAGTGCCAACGTCTGCTACCCAAGCAACGGACACCACCAGTTTCCATTTGTGAAATGCTAGTAATGGGGACACCATTTGAACGGGTAGTCATCGACATTTTAGGACCCTTAGAAATGACTAAAAGAAGTAACAGGATCGTCCTGACCTTAGTCGACACATGCACTTTATGGGTAGAAGCTATACCGCTTACATGCGCGGATGCCAAGCATGTCGCAGAAGCCCTCGTGCACATTTTTACTCGGTTTGGATTCCCTCAACAAGTGTTGACGGATAACGGATCTCCATACTGAAACCTGCTAATGGATGAGATCGTTAAGATCTTGAGGAACCAGCACATCTACATAAAGCCTTATAATCCGGCCGGAAGTGGGTTAGTAGAACGTGTCAACGGAAACCTCAACATGTTGTTAAGTAAACAGGGACAAGTGAAACCTGAAGATTGGGATCTTTGTATTCCTGCAGCTTTATTTGGCTACAGGGAATCCCCACATACTTCCACAGGATTTCCCCCAGCTACCCTTTTATTCGGCAGACCTATTAAGGGGCCGCTTGAAGCCTTACTTCAGTCGCTGACTGACCAGAAGGCTGATGAGACCGTTGTCTCAGCCAGTAAATATGTGTCGGATTTAAAGGAAAGCTTACAGCTAGGATGGGATCTAGCAACGACCAACTTTAAGCGAGCACGCGCAAAGCACGCAAACCGATACAGGAAAGTTGCGAAAGAAAGAGAAGTGCAAGCAGGAGAGAAAGTTTTGGTGTTACTCCCCACCGGGAACAGCAAACTATGTATTATTACCTTTCTTTTCGCAAACGTTCGATTGGTACTTTTTTCCTCCCAGATTCTAACCTTTCTCATTTTTCTATTTAGCAAGCAGTTTATGGCTGTTAGCTTTTAATTGCATTCTTTTTGATGCAGGGTTTCGAGCAGACCTGGTCCCGCTCACCTGTAATTATCTCCGAAGCGATCATAAAAATCGCCGTAATGAGATCAGTCGGTGATGGAAAGGGGAGACAATTTGTCTGTTACCTTTGCCTGGATTCGTTCGTTGTAAGTTAATTTACAAGATGCGATCCGCCATATCAAAGACTCTCGCTATAATTCATTTACGACCACTTCTGCAGATAGCGAGAGTGAGGCGATAATATATGTAGATTCTATTTCATCCAGATCTTAATATAGACCTGGCTTCGGCATTGGTGCGATAGAAGTTGTTTGATTCGCAGAATGAGATAGAATTTATGTAGATTTTCCCAAAGGTGCCAACATCTGGCAAGAGTCTGCTAGTTACAACTTTCCCTTTGATTCTTCGTCAGTTTCATATATTTATACCCCAGCAGTTTAGACTTCATTCATTCAGTACTGCCACAGCTTTAGAGATACAACTAGCACGATTTCTAGAATCACCGTAATAGTAGAGTCTTAGTTTCTCGTGGAGAAAATCTTAGAAGTTTGTGTGAAGGTAAAATATATATGACTAGTATTGTCGAGTGATAGAATTGTTAGTTCGAATTATATCTTCACTAGATTGTGTGCAGAGTGATTTACTAGTTTAATCGTCATTATAAATTCTCTAAGTTTACTGTGTTACAGTGGATAGCGGAATAATTATATTTCTAGCTAAAAACTCATTCAGCTATACATAAATTTAATTATATTGCTAGTAACCAGTCAGAGAACATTTTAACTAACTAAGTAAATGCACTGATTCATCATGAGTGTTGACGAGATATGTATTTATTTCTAATTCATGATGATTGATTTTTTTAATGACTAGAATTTATTTCACGGGAGTTTTAAACGATAAGACAAGCTCTAAGTTTGTGGTTTATAATTTAAGATAATTGACCGAAGTGAACATATTCTATTTACGCGTAGGATCGTGTAAAATATTAGGGTTGAGTATTTATGTTTTTCTCTTCCTTTTATACAGTATCTGGGTCAAGCCCAAAACCTACCAGCGGTTTCTGTTTATGTATAGCAGAGAATAACTTGACGAAAAGAACTATTTTGCTGAAATTTATATTGTAACTGGCATTGAGTTCCAGAGTTCTTTTCCAATAACACTGACAAACAACATTTTTCTTTCTTATATAAGAATAAGTGTTCTTAGGTCAGTTTCTTGCGCTGATTTCAAATTTGAAATCCGTTTATCTCTATCACGTCGGGTTCTTAAGATATTTGTGAATAAATATATTTTTGGGAAACCGTTATTTGCTCCGTTTCATTTTTACTATATAACTTATTAAAAATTAATAAAATGCAAAATAATTCTACTTTTTATACTGCTAAAAGATGCATGACATATGTTATGCTATTTTCAAATAGTTACTGTATTTTGAAATAATTCTGAGCGAAATATGGCTTCTAGAAGTTGTAGAAATTCGGCTGATCTGTTCTGTTACGTGTGCGGATATTTTACCGATCGTGTTCACCAGAAAAAACTTTACACCATTACTAAAGAAAGAAAATGAACTTTATTTCGATTCGAAAGTTGATGATGCAAATAAATCTTGGAAGCCAAATGCAGTTTGTTCGACTTGTGCAAATACATTGGCAGGTTGGTTACGAAAATCGCCGAAGCATAAGTCGATGCCTTTTGGAGTGCCAGTAATATGGCGTGAACCAACAAATCACGCTACTGCTTGACAAATATCCATGGTTTCACTTTTAAAACTAGAAAGTCTGTGGTTTATCCAAATATTTAATCGGTTTCGGCTATACTTTTGGCAAAAATAAAGTACAATGACTACCAATGGCGGATTTGTGGAGACCTAAAGGTCATTGCAATTCTCACGGTCATGCAGACTGGGTATACTAAATTGTGTTGCTTCCTATGTGAATGGGACAGCCGCAACAGACAGGAACATTATGCAAGAAAGGTGTGGCCTATCAGGGATCGTATGCAGCTCGGGCATAAAAATGTAATACACGAGCCATTAGTTAACAAAGACAGCATCATTTTACCACCGTGACATATAAAGTTGGGGCTCATGAAGAATTTCGTAAAAGCGTTATATAAAACGAGCAAAGCTTTCACTTATCGTCGAGAAAAGTTTCCGGAAGTTAGCGATGCAAAGATAAAGGAAGGTATCTTTGTAGGACCTCAAATTAGGAAAGTTATTGCAGACAAACAATTCGAGAACTTGTTACATGGTAGTGAACTTCGCACATTGATGGCATTCAAATCGATCATCGATAACTTTCTGGGAAATCACAAATCTGTCGACTATGTGCATATTGTTAAGCAGTGCATAGATGCATACAGAATTATGGGCTGTAACATGTCCCTCAAAATCCATTTGCTCGATTCGCGTCTTGACTTTTTCCCTGACGACCTTGGCGAAGTCAGCGATGAACATGGAGAACGATTCCATCAAGATATCGCTGTAATGGAGTCACGTTATCAAGGACGGTGGAGTGTGACCATGCTTGCCGATTATTGTTGGAGGCTTCATCGCGATGTACCACATGCCATTCACCGACGAAAGTCGACTGCAAAGAAATTCAAGCCTACATAACTGTTATACTTCTTGTACGAATGATGTTGTAATACTGTATGCATTGTTAAAAAACTTCAATTGCGTATTTCTAGAGATCCCGACCTGATAGAGAAAAACGGTTTGCAGATTTAAAAACAGCGTATTAAAATTGACCATAAAAACATAGAAATGTTAGAGAAAGAAAAAAAAATATTTTTTTGTTAGCCAGTGTAATCAAAGTTTTACGGTCGGCCCGTGGTGGCGACTAAATCAAACATTTAACAGAATCAAACCTGTGACATTACTTGTATAACAACCACTGTGTTGAGAAGAAGATAAATCCTGAACAGAGTTATTTACCTGCCACTCGAGGTAACAATCGATTATTTCAAGCTACTGTACCCTTGTGAACATTAGACATCTTATTTATTTACTACCTGGACAAAAATTGAAGTGAAATTTATCAGCATCCTACGTACCATAGTGAAGCGAGCGCTTCCCAAGATTTGAATTTATTAGCATCTGAGAAGCTGGGGCTTGTTTCGCCTAAACACACCATTGGATGGGCTGTATGTTCCTTAAACAATTGTTACAGATGTGGTGAGAGCGCCTATTAGGTAAGAGAGCATGCCTTGTGATCACAAGTGTGTCAGAGCGAGAAAATGCATGGATGATTAATTCTTTGATTCTATAATCCATATATCCATTGATTGTGTTTTTTTCTTCTTAAAGATTACATATGCTATCTATTTCAGAGTAGATTACAGGAAAACCCTCTGTTATTTACAGTAGAGAGAAATCCTAGAAACATAGTGTATAAATCTGTGACTCTTTGGGGCGAATAACTTCTCTTATAACGGGATCTTGGTTCAACAGAGGGGGAAAGGATTACACCTATGGGTCAACTCTGTTATTAATTCCTTAACCTATGTTTAATTGTGTATTGATTTGATAGTCTAACTTTATTTACTGTGTTGTGAAATTCTTTATGATAAATAAAATTTACATAAACTTATTCAAGTGTGTCGGTCAGCTCGTCCCAAAATATCTATATTCCATTGTTATAGTTTTCACGTTTGCATGTCAAACTGTCGTCACTTATGTGTGTGTGTCGGTGAGTGGTTGATATATAGTACATCTATATAACTGAGCAATCTGTCTGACAAATACTTTCTGTTGTAGAGATAGGCTGAGCGAGAGGATCTCCTCGATTCTCAGGGATAGAATTTCCTAGTTTCCACCATCTCACTCGTGAAAATCTATTTCTATTATTATCTCTCACTGAATCACCTCAGGTTCTATTTCTATTCAGAAGGGACCAATCTGTGTCTTAATTCCCCTATCATAAATCCACGACAGTGATAAAACTATTGTCTTTACTAATTAGTGCTGAGCTGAATCGTTCATGTGGGGGCATATGTCTGAGCCAAATATGTATGATTAATTTGTGCTCTGAGGAAGGGTAGCTTGGATACAAACCTTGTGCATACGTCCTAATTCCTTTTTAGCTATCAAAGCTTCAGTCTCATTATCCACCATAACACCATCATATAGGAATACTCTTTTTCATCTGAAAATCTGTGTATTTTCAGTAGTATTTCTTGAGTAGTGTGATAAGTTGACTCATAATTTCTGTCGTTTTATCAGCGTTAGAACCCTTTCTTATCTTTGATTTTTATGTCCTCCTCTCTACTTTTCTGTTCAGTCTGCTGAAAAATTTCAGACCCCCTCAGTGTCAATCTTCATTTAGACAGCCCCTGAGGTATCTTCACTAATGCATCTTTTGCTCGTCTACACAGAGCCGCCGACCGAATACTTTTATGCTGGTCACGGTGAATTTTCAAATGTCTTTGATTCAGGGGAGAGCTACCCATTTAGTATGCCTTTGCTCTCATCTATGTTCTAACTTTCCGCGGGCAGACAGAAAAACGAGAACACCTGCATGGCCAGAACATTTTTTATGTCCCCTGATCTGCGTGGTCTTCGGACACTTGACAGGCCGGACATGTCAGATAATTGGGTTCGCTCTCTTTTCCTCTCCGGCATTATGGTTATTATAGAGTCATTGTTTGCACTTCTTCTCCGTAATAATTCACCCTGTCTGTTTACCTGACCATCCATGCTGAGAGTAGACGGGTGATGCAATATTGACTGACTGTCATGTTGGTAAAATTCTAGACGTAAGCCCAGCAAGTTTATTTAGCGCTGATATGGCTATTGTGATTCACTAATTACTGTCGTGACGAGTCACAGCCCAGATGGTTACACGAGGCTCGGTGTTTGCACAAGGACGGGGAGATTAATTACGTATCTGCGGACATATTACAGACATGCACTTGAATGACGGAATGTAGTAATAATTTCCGCAGAAGTGTTACAATGACATTATTTGTGATAATGTAGGGAGTTGTAGTGCAATCATTACTGCGAATTGACGGATATAACAACTCCTTATACGGAAAATGACCTTTTAAATAACATACAGAATTGTCCTATGGGGAAATTTTTTGAACAGACTCCATCAAATCACCCATGATTGTAACTATTGGCCGGCATTCGAGATGTAAACATTACAACTTTTCTTACTGGAGCCTGGTCTAATAGTAAGCAACAACGTGCGTGTGACAAAATTTGCAATATAACCAGACACTTTAGTCGGTTAAAAGCACTGTGAAAATTCACCTCGTCAAGAAAACAACTAGACCTGCCAGAGTTAAGAAAAGAATCAAAATCCATTTATCGGACCGGACTTGTTTGAGCCTCTTGAGGATTTAAAGCCCGGAAAACTCTACCATTATTAACAAGGACAATCGGAATCTGAAGAATCTAAAACACGGAGTCAAAGTGGGAACTTATTGTAAAGTAACAACACACCAGAACACGTGTAAGAGGCATCTTCAACAGGTTGCCTTAGCTATTTCTCTAAACCAGCAGTCTGTTTGTGATCCCAAAGTCAATATCTATAATTCTATGTTTTGCATTATTAACACGTGAACTAATATGTATATATTGACATGTGAATATTAATATGAAAAAAATTGCCATTGAATGTCCAAGTCATTTGAGGCTGGCAACATCAGCATAAAGAATGATGATTTCATGAACCACCACTGCAAGGGCTGGTGAATGCTTTATGCGAGTTTCTTATAGAGAACTAAAAGCAGAGGTAGTCCCATGTTCCATATGAAGCAGGAAGTGAATGATGAAAGAAATGATATACATACATATTACATTATTAACATTTTCAACCAGTGTAGATGTAAATATAAACATATTCACTCTAAAAGTAATGACAGTTTTCACTCTTTTCAATCAATGTAAAGGTAAGTATAAACCTATTCAACCTAAATGTAATGAATGTTTTTCCGCTCAATGGGATTAATATTAATTCTTAGCGAGGGTAACAGTTCTGAGGTAGATGGGATGGTGAAATGAAAAGAGAGGGACACATGAGTGTGTGTCAGGAAAACGCAATACTCAAGAGAGTATTTGTTCCCTTCTTTTGTGACACTAGACGGTGGTACCAACTAAGGGTACTATCTCTGGAACAAGTGAGGGTATAAGTGACATGAAGTCGACTCTAGACACCATCATCAGACGGGTCTTAGAAACGCGAGACCAGCTTGGTAGTGACTCCCTGACACTTCATGGAACGTGCTACCGTGACCAAGTGATAAGTGTGATCCAGTCATCTATCTGCAAAGACCCAAACATCAGCTGGAGCAGAACCTCATTGGCAGCTAAGTAGGAACAATTGAACTCTTACCCAATACTCCATAACATCACTCAATGATGATTATTGTTTGTAAAAAAATTATTAATTTTTTTAAACTATTAAATATAAGTGATTTTGAAATTTGTTACTTGTATAAAGACAAATCTAAAGTTGATTTAATCATTTTGAATGTACTACATCCGTATGTCTCAGACAATTTCTTAAATACACTTAAACAGAGCTATACAATAATAATTTTGCAGAATTCAATATAACTTATAAGATAACCCTATCCTTCACAAACGTTGACGGCAGATACTAGAATTAAAATTTGCTCAGCCTCATGTAGCATTGTTCTCGCTTTCAGAATATCTTTTTGAACACTCCCTTGAGGTAGAAGCATCATTATCCTTCTATCCACAACTCTGCCAAGAATAATCTTGTGCGAAGGTAGACACTTTTAAAGAGCCAAATTAGTTGCTCTTGAGTTTTGGCCACTGTTGGGTGGCACTAGGTTAACATACAACTAATACTAATTGAACTTTGGTAAATATATCTCCGTTTAATTATTTTCCTATTCTTAATAAGTAAAGTGTTGTGCTAAGCATCTTCATTGTAGGGTGTGGATAATATATCGGAAGCGAAGAGCACCCTAAAGTTTTACTTGAGATAAATTCATCAATTAATTAATACGTTCGACCTTGTGATAATAGGTTTAGATGTTATTATTTATAGTATATCCTGGACAAATAGATGTATCAGAGGATACCAGGATAGTGCCAGATAAGACACTGGTCTTATAAGAAATACCCCCTTCTCTGAAAAGAATAAGGGTGTATAGACAATCAAGGTGAGGTCCAGCTATGTAAGTTCCCAGAGTAAAGAATGATGATGATGAGGTTCTCTGGTCCCTATCTGCTACCTCTTGAGATCTCACCAAGAGTATGTTAACTGTGTGTTGTTATTTGGCAAAGTGTCTAGGGTAATGTATTATCACAGTTATGAATTTCAAAACAGAACTTTAACTTTAATGAAATTTAAGCAAGACTGTCTGAAAATAGATATATTTACAATTTATTATTCCTGTACCTCAATCTTGTTGGGACAGGAATTCTCAAAAAATCAAGAAAAGGTTATTTACATGCAAACTTAAATATTTTTGGAAACTCTGTCCATTTGTGTACAACAAAAAGTCACTAGAATGAATATACCCACAGTTCTCGATATTATCATTAATTCTATACTGTAAGGTCTGTTATTTTCATCACTCCCAGGTGGTATATTTTTATTGGTGAAATTATGTTTTAGGATGAGGTATCAGTGCCTGTATAAAGGACTTATCTGTAAAAGGATTATTGCAGCTGTTTTGTTGATCTTAGGCCTGTACACCAACGTTGTGACTCCTGACTGAAGAAAAGGAGCTAGCTTCAAATTGTAGCATGAGCACTCACTCCAACACTTCTTCCTTTCAGGCTACTGCAGCAACGAGGTACTTTGTAATGCAACCTGAAATAAGAAGGACAATCCCTTCTATGTAACATCTGCCTCTATCAATTTCACCTCTAAACTGTATTAATACCTACCTAGGTCAGCCACTTGTGCTAACAAGTCGCACCAGACCTTAAATTCTGTTGTCTACACTCAACTTGGTGTAATCAGTCTTCTTCAGTATTTATTCTATGTTACTGTCCCTCCTTCCTGTTTGTTTTCCATACAATAGTCATGGTGGATACAATATTGCTTGTGACCTGTTGATTACTTCATTCGAACATTCCCTATATGTTTTCACATGTTATTTGAACAGTGTGTCATTCCAAAAGATAATATCAATTTATTAATACTGCACTTACAGTTGCAAATTTGTAAAGCCAATTGGCAAACATTTTACACAATATCACTCCGAATAAGCCTGCTATAGGCACATTTCTACTTAGGTCGTCGTGACATACACATCCCTTTCGGCAGTATCGAAAACGAATATGGCACACCATAGCCTGTTACTTACAGGACTAACAAATTATGCAAATAAAAGTATCTATCTTACCCTCAAGTAAAGAATATTCACACACACAAGCGACCCGACAGTAAAGGGCTATAGCACTCAGTACAGACGGCAAAGGCTTGTCCTTCTGTCTCTTCCGATAATGTCAGCTTGGTATGGAAGCTTTGTCGTCAATGGCGGACTTTACAAGCAGTTGTTAATATTTATCACACTACACCCAACCAATCAGATGACGAGTCAAAAAAAAAATTAACTATTTCCTAGTCTATAGAATTTGAGCAGTTTTAAGCGTGTTTGTCTAATCTGACCGAATTTGTTTATTTTATATCACAGTTATTTGTGAACCGATTTTAATTATCAAAAGTGATAATTAAACGGCCAATTATTCTCTATCGTTCTATATAGTTTTCTTTAAGTCTTTCCTTTGCATTCAAATGGGGTTAATTTTTTTGTAATTAAATTTGATCTTAAACTGATGTGAAAATATTACTAAATTAAATTTTTCTAAGTTAAGATAATTTTTCTATGAGGGGATCTCTATGTGTATATGTTAAGCATTATCAGCGCTATAATTTGAGATATCCCTTTTATTTGAATTATCTTTAGTTATCAAGAAATAAATTATTTAAGTTCGGTCAAAAACCCAAAATAGGCATTATTTCCACTTCAACCCAAAATTTTCTTGTCCTTACCAAAAAAGAGGTAGCGATTTGATTGGTTGTTAAATTTTACTACGTCCTTCGATAAAAATTTGGGATGGGTGTGTGAGAGGGGGGTGGTAACATTTAACTGGTTTTCTTAGAAAAATTCAAATACTCTTAGTTAATTGTTGGCGGTAAATTTGACTGGACCCTCAGACAAATTTCAAATACTGTAGTTATTTATAAATTTTAAAAAAGTTAGCTAGTACGTTTTAAGCGGGGACTTTGAGCGTGTTGTCGTACGGATTCACTTCACTACAGACCTCACAGGTCTTTTGTGAAATTTTGTGGATTTTTTTGTGGCAGGCCTCCAGGAAAAGGGGAAAGTGTGGCATAGTGACTGTAATGTGTATTTTCAACCCGTCCGTTCTTTTTTTTTGGTTATTATATGGTTGCTTCTTTTCTCTTTAATTTTTGTCCGGTGTTCGGATATATTGTTCTTTTCATTTCTTGTCAGGGTTCTGGTAATTGTAGGATCAACCCCACCAGCCCGTCTCTCTTTATGGGTAGGTGTAAACCCCTACCTGAGTTAGAGCGTGGGCTAGTGAGTCATTCTTGTTGATAGACGGTCAGATAAGTTTACGTCACACTGAGTACATTTTTCAGCGAGGCGGCAGGCTTCGCGGGGAATTTACGTTCTTTGATTCACACCCCCCCCATTCCCCCCCCTTTCCGTTCTAGCAAGGGGAATGACTCATCGTCGCTTGGTTAACGATTAGTCAGATGTTAAGATAATGTTACGATGCTTAACGGGAAGCTATGACGATTGGTTTCGATTTTTAATTTATGCAGCAGTCATTAGATTACGTCAAAGTAAGGTACAACCGGTTTTTGGGAGGTAATTCTAGAAACCGTGGCTCACCGCGTCTGTCTTGCATCAGAATATTGGCACTACATATAGGGCCAAATTATTAGTCGGCGCTCCCAAGTCCTGGATTATTATTGCCGTGAATAGTGCCAGACATAAATTCAGTCTGCCTGGGTAGTGGATATTCTGATAAAGTCTGGGTATGTACGAAGTCTTAATAAATTAGTGGTGTAGAAATTTTAGCTAAAGGATTTTAACAAGTCAGAGTAAGCTTTCTGCTCGGATTTAATTTTATTTTTAGTCGGTAGTTTGCCATCAATTACGTGACTTCTGCCAGTGTATTGTAAGTTTCAGTGGTAATCATACGAAGTATAGCCAGTGTAGTTATCTGTAAAAGGTTTGGTGGTATTATTAATTAATGTATCTCTATATGAATTTAGGATCTACGGCTGGTGTAGTATGGTGTAATATATTAAGAGTACCAAACTATGTTATGATAACTTTGAAGATAATAGTATATGAACGCGGGAGTTTGGTTTAACTAAAGTCGCCATCGGTATTTAAGTTTGTTGTCGGTGAACAAAAAAAGAGTGGTAAAGGGAGTTTAGTATTATGATATGGGGTATGCAGTTGTGTGTAGATATTTGTGCTATTTTGATAACCCTCAATGGGCTGCCTTTTAATATAAGAATAGTGCTGGGAAATTATTTAACTAAAAGTTATTTTATCGGGATACAGCGAAGTGGTGTTGTGACGGGTAACTGACTCGGTCACGAGATGCCCTCAGAAGCAATCAGGTCAGTCCGCGTCTGTGTTAAGCGTAATAGACAACTTGTTGTCAGCGAAAAAGAGAGGGGAAGGGGTGAGCTGTTAAGTCTGACCCGAGGGCAGAAATAGGGTAGAGCATGAGGGCTTGTATTGAGTGCAGTTTTATTATTGTATGGGAAAGCGGGGTGTATGTAAATCTTTGGTTATTAATGTGTTTGAATTATGTATTTTGTGGACTGGTGTATATAAGTTGTTATTTTGTTTTACAGCGATTCATGGCGTTGTAGGTCCCTAAGCCCGCAACGGACTTTGCCTTATCGGAGAGGGAGGCAAGAGACATCGGTGTAATTGAGAAAAAACTGAGGTACGCACAAAGTAACGGGCGCCCCTAGTTACGTCTGCAAGACGTAGAAGCATTTGGAATTCTCCTGACGTGAGGAAACATATACCTCAGCGTGGAATTGCCTAGAAATTGGAGCTCTTAGCTCGTACGGTCCAATACAGAACAGGCTACGTTGCCTGGCATTGTTTATATACTGCCACAATAAAGCATTAGGCCATAACCCAAAGCGGTTTAAATCGTCGTTTGTGTGTGAAGAATTGAGTTGCCATCCTTATTGCTGGATCTACAGCCAGAAGCAAAAAAAATATATATATATAGTCACCAAGGGCCCCTTCATCAGTTATTCTGGAGAGGAGAGAGGGAAATCATACCTTTCTAAATGCTAACGGGAGGAGGTACCTGACGAAGGGTAACGCAGCTGAGTCTCAGACGAAGACGATAGCGACAGGAAGGCACCGAACTGAAGTAGAGGGGAGAGAGTAGAGTTAGATGGATAATACTTACAGGAGAGCCTCTGAGTTAGTTCTGCAGAATTAAATGGAGGGGGATTTCGTGGTGTATAAGTTAGTTGTGTAGGAGCGCCGTTGAGACATTTTAGTCAGATTAGTTAGTAAGTCTTCCTATGTCTGGTTAAACGGGACAGAGTGAAAACTAGTGGAGAGTATTCTTGTGGTGTGATAAAGATTTGTTTGTTTAATAAACTATAAAATGTGCTCTGGATCAGTTTGTCTTTCACTATACTGTACCTGTATTCTTTAACTGTACAGATGTTATGTGGCTAGTAATTAGTGCATACCTTATCTCAGCTGAGCGAGAGGTGGTGAGACAGTAGCTAATAAAAATAGTCACAAGTGGCGAGGGAGAGCCAATCTAGGTTCTAACCCTTGAAGCTATAAGTCTCATCCTCCACAGTCACTTTAACTCTCATCTTAATCTATCTTCTCAGACTTTCCCCAAAACTGGTGTCTTGTCTCTTTACTCAGTCAGACTCTTAATTAAGCCATTTCGTGACAGAAAGCCCCATGACATTTGTAACTTGTATCATTGCATTATCACTACATTTTTGGTTTTCGCTTGGAGCGATATATGCTCTTTATCCCAGGCGGATTATAGGAGCAGCCTGAATATTTGTATATATATATATATATATATATATATATATATATATATATATATATATATATATATATATATATATATATATATATAATAGAGTTATATATTATATTATATTATACTATACTATATTATATTATATTGTATTATATGTTGTGAATGAGAGCTTCCTGTTATAACAAGGGGCAGGGAAAATTTGTTTTTATAACTTTTACCCGGAACACTCAGAGCGAGATACACATTCTCTGTTTGTTTACCATTTTTTGGCCGCAACGAGCTACGCTCAGTGCCCACGGGGCCGACACCCCAGCGCCAACGCTCGTCGTGAGCTGCAGTGCTGTGTAACTCTTAGTATACGAGCGACTTTTCATGACTACCATTACAGATTTTGCAATAAATAATTTATTTATAAAGATAACATAAGTGTTATATATCAAAATGTGAAGAAATGAAACCCCTATATCATGCACGTAACTAAATTGTTCAGTGGTTTTAAACATGCATTCAGCTATAAATTTTCGCTATTGACGGGGATCGATCATCGGCCTCTCTAGAAGGCCGCTCGTATACTAAGAGTAGGTACCAGCTTATTGTACCTGCGCTTTGTGAAGGGGAGAGGGTTGAGTTGTTATTGCTGAAAAGGGAAGCTGTGGGTTAATTTGTACATATTTAATATTGGTTATAATTTTCTGCCATGTAGAAATGATTAATGTTCTTACTGGTGTTATTTGTGTATAAGGGCATGTGCTTATTTTCACACAACAGCCGGTTAAATCGCTCACCAACCAGGGAGCAAACCATCGCTTTAATGTTGTCAGGATCGAGCAGCAGCCGAACAACCTCTTAACCCAAACAGTCACTCAGTCACGCAGTCACTCAGTCAAACGGAGTCTGTTTAACTACAACTGTGCTGGCATACATGTTATAGTGAGCTTGCTAAAGCGCTCCTCATAGCAGCACAGAAGGGTACTCAGTCACCTAGTGACTTTACCCCATAGAGCCCAGATCTCATCTGGCTCTAACCGTCCAATGTGTTGGGAGAGTTATCGTTGTGGAATAAATTCATCTAACTTTCTCTGACCCCACGCCAGACAACTGCAACGGCAGTTCTTCCGAAGCTGTAATTCTTCTTCAGAGAAACACCGGGAGCACCAGAGTTATTTCAGAAAGCCCGGATATTGTACATCACACAGCGGACGAACTACACCGTTGGATTAGACTTTCTATGTTCGCATTCTAGGAAACTTAACCTTCGCTGCCAACACGGCAGGCCAAACGCCAAAACAACACCAGGGACCATCTGTGTATTTGTCCTACTTGTGAAAGGGTTGTTCTGTTCAGTGTCGTGACCCTGTGCGTACTGTTGGTTCAATGTTTTATTGTAAAAATTATTATTGTTTCATATGTGATGTCCTTAGTTTTGTTTCCTCTATGTAGACAGGAAGATAATACTGTTTACATTCACTTCCTGAATATATATATATATATATATATATATATATATATATATATATATATATATATATATATATATATATATATATATATATATATATATATATATATATATATATATATATATAAAGTTGATAAATGTTGATGTTTTAATTTTGATTGGAATGGTTTGTGTTCTTTAATAAATTGTTGCAAAAGATAGAGACCAACATGTAGTTTTCCCAATCTTTATTTTGCCCCTCTCTAACGTTCTGATCAGAATAATAGAGAGAGAGAGAGAGAGAGAGAGAGACAGAGAGAGAGAGAGAGAGAGAGAGATAGAAAGAGAGAGAGAAGGTGGCTACAACAAAAATAAAAGTGGAATGAAAAAACCAAGTAACCCGTTATCTTGTTTTTTGTATGTCACTCAACCTTCACACCAGTGAACCGGTCTGTCCTACCACTTTTGCACTGCACAAAATTGGCAGTCCAGCTAGGATGCCTTTGACTTTCTTTTCTGTTTAATTCACCCCACAACAAGTAGATAATCTTCATTCTATATACACTACCACCTACTCTCACCCACTCGCTACACAGACCACTACTGCAGGTCGGGGAGGTACGCCACACCACTGATGGACTGACTGTCCAGCACCGTTTCAAATCATTTCTGCCCCTAAACAGCTGTTTGCTTTATGTGAGACTTCTTCATTGTCGATCTCAGATCTTTTAATTTTTATTAATTAATTATTAATATTATTATTTTCGATCCCGTTTTTTTAGTTCGTATTTTCCTTTGTTTGTCCTATTTATAATCGACTGGTCTTTATTACCATTGAATACACTTCCTGTTGGGAGTTTGTTTTCAGAATTTGCCGAGTGATACTGTTTCGTCGATGGATGCAACTTTTACGTCAGCCAGTACTTTTCTGTACTTTTATTTGACATTATTTGCTGTGTTACTGCAGTTTTTTTTACTTGCGTTGGCGCTATTTCTTTCCTGCTTAGTATTTTTATTCGTTAATTGATTATTAATTGTTTCCAGATGTTTCTGCGTTCTGTGTTGCTTTTTCAAAACCTTTCTATATTTCTTATCGTTGTTTCCTGTTAGTGACTCTGATTGAAGAAGGCTAATCCTGAAACTTCCCGTATTTTTTGTGTATTGTTTATCTGTAGAGCTGATTCTCATACAATGCTTCATGTTTCTACTTTCTATTGTAAGTTTTACAGCAGTCACTTTCATCCCTGACAGACAGTGAAAGTAAGATTTCAGTAAGTAAACTGCACGAAAGCATCATGTCATCTGGTTTTATTCCAGGACAGCTCATTAAAAAAAAAAAATTACATAATTAAAAGATATCACGTGCTACTTTGTAGTCAGCATATACTTTGTCTTTGTGTTGCTAGGTGCCGTCAACATGTTCTTGTTCTGTGCGAAACATAATCAAATCTTGTCTTCTTTGGGTTGTTAAGAAGCCTCTGCTTGTTCTTTGTTAAAATTATTCAAGTCTTGTATCTTAATTGGTAAGAACTGTCAGTCTGCACGTGTTCTTTGTGAAACATAATCAAGTCCTGTGTCTTCGTGTTGCTAGGAGCCCTAAATATGTGCTTGTTCTGCGTGAAACATGTTCAAGTCTTGTGTCTTAGGATTGTTAAGACGGTTCAATATCTGCTTGGTTCTGCGTGGAACATATTCAAGCCTTGTGTCTTAGGGTTGTCAAGACGGTTCAATATCTGCTTGATTCTGCGTGAAACATATTCAAGCCTTGTGTCTTATTGTTGCTGAGAAGGTTCCATATCTGCTTGATCTTTGTGAAACAAAACATTCAAGCCCCTTATCCTACACTTCTAATGCACCGTCAGTCTGAGCGTGAAAACATATTCTAAGTCATGAGTGGCCTCTTCACTTATAGTTGGCATGTTAACAAGTGGCAATTTACAAGTATTACTTAACAGAGAAATGTATGTGTACATTATTATGTAAACCAGTATGCTTGTACATGTATGTTGACCTGTGAGTGTGTGTTTGTGTCAATTTGTATGCTATGCGGGCGTGTATAAAGGAGGGTACGAAAGTATGATCGAATGTGCCTTCGGCTTATTAAAGAGCATGGACCACCAATGTAGTTTGCAGGAAACATTACCCAGCAGCCCTTTCACATGTTCTTGCCGTGGCTGTTTCTGCATTTATTAGCTCATTGAGAAGCATCAACCATCAACGAGATTTCCCTCATTGAGAAGCATCAACCATCAACGAGATTTCCCTCATGGAGGAGCATCAACCATCAACGAGATTTCCCTCATTGAGGAGCATCAACCATCAACGAGATTTCCCTCATGGAGGAGCATTACCATCAACGAGATTTCCCTCATGGAGGAGCATCAACCATCAACGAGATTTCCCTCATGGAGGAGCATCAACCATCAACGAGATTTCCCTCATGGAGGAGCATCAACCATCAACGAGATTTCCCTCATGAAGGAGCATCAACCATCAACGAGATTTCCCTCATGGAGGAGCATCAACCATCAACGAGATTTCCCTCATGAAGGAGCATCAACCATCAACGAGATCTCCCTCATGGAGGAGCATCAACCATCAACGAGATTTCCCTCATAGAGGAGCATCAACCATCAACGAGATTTCCCTCATGGAGGAGCATCAACCATCAACGAGATTTCCCTCATGGAGGAGCATCAACCATCAACGAGATTTCCCTCATGGAGGAGCATCAACCATCAACGAGATTTCCCTCATGGAGGAAATCGTCCACTAAGCACTTCACTTGCTCTTGCAATAGTGGTTTCTGCGCTAATGTGTTCAGTTGTTAGCCTCAAGTACAGCAGTATCATATTCGTCGGCCATTACAACATGCCTGCTGGGAATAGTATTATTTTTTAAATTCTTTCTCAATTTATTGAATTTATTTCGTTCTGAAAGACTTCTGGAATCCAAAGGGAGATAATATATAGGGCCCACTAACAAAGTAAAAAGAAATGACCTCAACTTTGGCCCCAGACACCGTGCCAAACATCAAACGTCGACCACGTCCTCTAAAGTGCCGTGAACCGTGCCCAGTATGAAAGAGACGTAGATTATTGTGCTGGCTAAGTACTTGAACTAAGGGAATAGAATTCCAAGGATCGTGCGAGACAACAGAGTGGAAGTCAAGAGCTGAGTTCCGGGCACAGAAACAAACACACGTAGGCACACATATTGATTACTGTGTAAATTAAAACTAGTGGCCTCGGTTTCTGAGGCCTTCAGCAGGCTTTGTTCAAGAGATTCTAAATTAAATGTCACCGTCATTTTCAGCATCACAACCGGATAAACGACATTTAGCTTCACACAATGGACATTTATCTTCCTCTTACACAAGGGTGAAAGAATGAACGCAATCACCAAATGCTGAAATCCTGTAGCGCGTAACAAATGGAAACCACGGAGTCTAAGATGAAGAAGGAAAATGAAGAGAATAGGGAAGAGAAGAAGAAAGAAGCCACAAACTCAACAGCATATACAACGTCCACAGAAATAATAGATACACTAACAGCAAACAACAAAGATCATCTAATAACAGCAACAACAAAGATGATCTAATAACAGCAACAACAAAGATGATCTAATAACAGCAGTTATACCTTTCGTTAGCTTGCAACCCCCACTTTATAGAACAAATCAGGTATGCCATGTTTGCAGTTTAAAGTTAAGAAGAAAGGATTCACAAACTATTGACTTCAATAAATTGTTTAAGCAAGACAAATCTTTCGTAAGTACCGCTAGGATTAAGACTCACAAAAACTGGGATTATGTCTCGTATGCAGGGGAGATAATGGATTGATAAATTAGTTAAATAATGCAACTTCCAAGTTTAAATTAAATGTTAGTTTGACAAATTTGTTGTCTACAGATATCATTGAGAAATTAATCTTAGGAGATTTTATATAATAATCTTGGTCAAGAGATTTATTAAAAATAAAGCCATGTCCCACTTTTTCTTATACGTGCGTTATCTTAAATAATGTTTCTATATGAACTTATATCTTGTAATCCAGTCTTGAAAAGAGCCAAGAGCAAATAGAAGCTACGCTTCTGGAGAGGAAATGATGAAGAATACTTGTACAACTGGATATATATATATATATATATATATATATATATATATATATATATATATATATATATATATATATATATATATATATATATATATATATATATATATATATATATATATATATATATATATACGGAGAGAGAGAGAGAGAGAGAGAGAGAGACCCAGCTTCTAACATTATGCCCGTCAGGAGAGAGAGAGTGAGAGAGAGAGAGAGAGAGAGACGCAGCTTAGTCTAACATTCTGCCCGTCAGGAGAGAGAGAGAGAGAGAGAGACAGAGAGACAGAGAGACAGAGAGAGAGACAGACAGACAGACCGACAGAAGGGGAGATTAAATGAGCAGAAGAGAAGTATGTTTGATCTCTTATTTGCTTAATTTTGTTACGGATAAAGGTTATCAAGGAGAAAATAAGATGACGAAGTAAGATGTTAAATACACATAACATAATTAAAGCAAGAATATTAGTAACTTGGAAATACAGTTGCAATCCCTACAATAATCCTGACTGTGATTGACGAATAATGACATTTTACATGGAGTTGTCACGCCAAGGACTGAATACTCAGATAATCCTTGTCACCTTTACATTCAGAGATGTTCCTTCATATACGCAGTACTCTCAACAACCCTTTAAAACAATCTTTAAAACCATATGTGTCACATCCTATACTCAATACCCTCCCAATCCATATAATCTTTAAACCAGCGATGTCACCTCATATACTCAGTACTCTCGCAATCCTTATCATAATTAAAACCAGTGATGTCACCTCATATACCCAGTACTCTCGCAATCCTTATCATCTTTACAACCAGTGATGTCACCTCATTGTGACGAGATGGAAATATAGGTGTATCTAGATGATACTAGGTGATAGTGCCAGACAGAATTCTGGACTAAAAGAAATGCCACAGTCTCAGAAAAGAGCATTGGTATATGTGTGGCACAGGTTATAGTCAGGCTGTAAAGTACTCTTGTCCAAATAGTGATGTAATAGATCAAGAGCCTATAGTGCCCTCTCGTTCAGACTACCCTATGCTTAAACAATAATGTAATTCCAATTTAAAAATTCAAAATTGAACAAAAAGTTACAAAGTCCCAATGTACAATTAATTAATCAATTTATTTATAAGTAATTTCTTTTCTTCTTGTCTTCAGAATGAATAAGAATGAGTTTTATATGAGATATATATTACATAATAATTCACAGTTTCCAATTATATTTACACTAATAAAGTGTCACTGGAATAACATATTTCCTGCAAACTGTTCTGTGGTTCTATAAAGTTTCTTCTCTGACAACTTGCGAGTTGTCTTGAATTGCAACAATAGTTCATGTGGTGTTGAGCTTATCTTAAAAGTCTCTTGGGCTGCTAGACTGCAATGTCCCAGACCAGAGTTGATAGGGTTACACACGATGATGAAACTCTCCACTAATGTTCCTCAAACACTAGAGTTAACAGTGAATATGAGTGGTCCCACTGCAGTGCTCCTTAACAATTATGAAGGATAACACTAGGAGTTCCCACTTCAGAGTTCTTTGATGTAGATCTTGTTTGGTCTTATGAAATGAACTGAATTGAACCTGAAACAATACAGAGCCTGTGTTTAGCATCTTCTAATGATATCCACAAGTCTACTGTGGTGGGTGTTAGTGTCTCTGCTGATGCATGTGTATGAATGCACACATGTGATTGTTAAGTGTACAGTTTGACAGGTGTCTGCTGTGTAATTCCAGAACATAATACTGTGGCAACATGGATTATAAATTCTGGCCACTTAGACTGAACTACCATCCCACCTAATTTCTGTCTAAATTTTGTCACGCCCATTCACTTCTTTTCGTTTCTGTTGATTGTTACGACATGTTAACTATGTCGTCTGCTATAGTTGGCAGTGCGCATTTTAATGTTGGAGAGATTTTGAATATAGAAGGATTTTATACTTCATGGTTTAGTGAACACAAGTCGCACGGTCCGATTGTGACGTGTGAGCGTTGATATGGTCACGCTTGGTGACGAATGTAATTTACCCTTTTTACCTTGACCGTCAAGCCATGAAGACGCGTTTTATTTCCTTCCAGTGTTAGGCTTCATATTGCCGAATTTATATTGAGATACGGACATAGGGTCAGTCCATGTTATGATAATGAATTGATGGAATGAATGGTTTATGAATAACTATCTTATGGAAGGATTGTTCGCTCATGTATGAGCTATATTCGTCAAACTATTGGGTCTCATTTCTGGTGGTCTACATAGTTAGCCACGCATTTATACAGCCCATAATGTTCTGATGACAACTAATTAACTGGAACACTGACGGTAACAATAGAATCCAATTGAATCAAAAATGCAGATGTATTCTTATGTATAATTGGATTACTTATAATGTCTTCACATGTTTTGTCAAAATAAATGGATGTTCGTTGGACTCAAACCCGAGGACTTACCCACATTAATTACGTTAAGGTTGGTTCAACATATTACGTTGTTGATTGTTATTCATGCACGATGAACTCTCTTAAATAGAAGTTGTGGCCGTGTATCGTATTTTAAGGTTCGGACCACTGCCCTTTCAGTAGATAGTATGTATTAAGGTAAATGGGACAAACTTCCTTCTCTCAGACTGACAAAATATTTTCTCATGCTCTCTGTTGATTCAAAACGAATTTCACCCGAGTAATAGCAGTGAAGATGTCAAAGGTTGAACTTTATTAACAAGGTTAGCAGTCTTTCATAACAACAGCTTCTTCAGCAACAAAAGTATTCAATATTCAAAACTGCAATTTCTTGTCTTCTTACTACTTGCTTTCTTCAGCTATCACAATATCATATAATTCTTCAGGTAGAAACTTCTTGTCTCTCTTCTATACTGACTGTTTATTTTTATGTTTTTATTTCATATGTCTCTTGTTATATCTCACTAAGAGAAAACTGGCCTTACCGCCAGGGCTGTCCCTTTGCCAAGATTTCGTCTATTATTCTTCTCTGCTCAGACCTGGTCTGCTGAGCTACACATACTACTGATAGATCAAAAATGTTAAAGATACCTTGTTTTGTTCTCAATCGAAAATACACCTCTTCTTTCACAACTATCTTGTCCTCAGAATAAATACTATCACCACAAAATACTGACGTACACCAAATTTTCTGATCAGTAATATACTAAGCGTTTTTCTATCTCTCTTTTATTCACAGCACATGTTGCTGGTCACCTACACTGATTATGTTTTTCTCACACAAATCTTACGCTGAGCGCGTTTTGCAAAATCTAACTTTTACACTTGGGAGAAAACCCTTTTCTCTTCCTACGCCTAGCGCGTCTCAATATCAACTGCCCTAAACAACCCCGTTCTCACATTCTTTGTTCCCCCTAAACTGTGTTCACGCATCTCGACTTTCCCGTGCATACTTTTTTGTCTCAACTCACTAAAATCCGCAAGGGACCCAATCCTACATTATTTCCCTTTCCTGTTTTTAACTGCACACCATACCCTCTTCTTTAAAAGCTTACTACTAACTCCTCATATGCTAATTTACTAAACCATAACTGATAACCCACTACATCTGCTTAACCCAAATCCAACACTTTATCTACCAACCGAAATATGTGGAGTTTCCTCCCTTTTCTCAAAGTATCCCTTCACTCATTTTATCTCCCTTCAACTAAGACAAATAGTCTATATCTACACCCATTCATATTTCTTAAACCATTTTTCTACACTCTTTCGCTCTATCAAAACCAAACCACCGTGCACAAAGTTATTCATCTACAATATTTATAATGAAGTTCGTAAGGAACCAGAAGGGTTGTTGGGGCTTGAAGCACAAATAATGCTCTGGCCGACCCAACGGCCTAATATCCGGCTTTTGGCTAGGATCATGTGTCTACACACAGGGACCAGTAATGACATTTATGTCATGAGGTCCTTCGTGTGAGAACATAGAAGATCACTACAATGACACATGGTGTCATTGGGTCTTCGTGTGTTGGGACATGTGGTCTTGACCAGGGCCGGGTTTGGGTGGGTAAATGCGACCTCATGCGAGGAAAAAATATGCGACCTCATGCGAGGAAAAATTAAAAAGATGTACAGCGCAAATAACGCTGTGAAACCCAACGCCCTTATCAGTCCTTTGGCTAGGATCATGTGTCTAGACACAGGGACCAATACAGTGACATTCATGTGTCATTAGGTCTCTTGTGTGAGAACACAGAAGATCACTACAGTGACACAGTTTGTCATTGGGTCTTCTTGTGTTGGGACATGTGGTCTTGACCAGGGCCGGGTTTGGGTGGGTACTAATGCGACATCAAGCGAGAAAAAAAAGAAAAGAAGGGTTGTTGGACATTCTGCTAACAGATGAGACAACCTAAATATTGACCCTCAATTTGAATAATTGTCAAACAAGTGAACTACCCTTATCATAGATACAAGCGGGTTAATTGACTCGTCATTCTGGAAGCTGATAGGTTCACTCCCCTGTTTCTGTATTGTAGGTAGGAGATAATTGACGCGTCTCGGACTCACTGTCGTGGACAGTGGCATCTTTTTAGAGTTCGTTTGACCACGAATCAAAAGCCGACACTCAGTTTGAGAGTATGGCGGCAAAAAGTCCCGGGTCTGTGACACGGGAAACTGTTCTTAAAGAGTTCCCTGTACTTTGATGGCCAGGAAAGTCTGGGACTCGCTAGCGTAATCCTCTTTTCCCTGTTGCGCCAAATTCTTTGTAGCAGGTCTCCTAGAGAAGTCTCTGGGTAACTATTACGTCTTATTTTTCTGCTCCCCTATGCAGGTGTTCAAATCACGCTGAACACCTGTGGCAAATTCTCACCATATATAGGCAGTCTTGGCTGGCTCTCATTGCTTCAGTCCTAAAATTCTTGCCGGGAGATAGTAGCATACTTAACACCAGCTTGCCTGCTTTGATTATAAGAGTAGGAGCTTAGAAATTGGTACTTAGTATAAATTTTTGTGCTTGGGATATGTGATAAGTCAGAGTAAGCCTTCATAAAGGGTTTTTTATGTGGTAATTACAGTAATCATTCAACCAGAGATCTGAAGCTATAGCCAGTTTTATTGTGATTGTATGCTACTACCAGTTATAAGAGCCAAATGGTTGTGGGACTTGATGTCTGATATAGTTCATTAAAAGAATAATCGGCTTACTATATACGAGTATATATATATATATATATATATATATATATATATATATATATATATATATATATATATATATATATATATATATATATATATATATATATATATATATATATATATATATATATATATATATATATAGTTATAACTATGTAACGGAATGTTAGAGAGAGGGAAATCTTTAACACACACAAAAGGTTAACCTGAGCAAATGTAATCCTTTTTGGCCTCAGTGGCGGTTTGTGTATATAATTTTTCTTTGCAACATGTACTTTGCATCAAAGTGCGTACTTGGGTATTAATGGGTATTTTAAATGCAATTTGTATACTTAACTAACGCATACTTCTATTTGTCGTCATACGCTGTATGTAATGTTTAAATGTGTCGAACGCCCTATTACCAGTTTAGACTGGTTGGCGAAGTGTTTAGAGGCAGTTGGGTTAGCCGACCTGACTGATTTTAAGGTCACGTCTCGTCTAGAGGGAGAGGAAAGGGCAGTTTGTAAACATGCCTGAAACCATATCCGCATTAGACGCCGGTACCCGGGCATGTAGTGTTATGCAAAACTTACAATAAGCCGGCCCTGCACTTACTGTTGATCGGACGGGGAGCGGGGGAGAGTAAGAAAACTGCAGCGCAGTTCAGCCTTGATCAGATTAATAGAAGTGGAGGCGTGTATGCTTTTACTGTATCTAGTTAAGACCTTTTTATTGTTGTGACGTGTTGTACTATTTATGTTTATTTAGCACGATGATATATGTTTGTATTTTCTTTACAGCTAACCCCAGTTAGTTCAGGCCCTACACTGAAGCCTTAGGCCTGATTACCTTCCTGGAGGAAGGGTCGCACAATTTATCGACCTTTTACAGCTGGGTTGCACGTAACTACATGCGTGCCTAGTTCATCACCCTATTACGGGCACATTGATGAGTGGCCTTTGCTTGGAGAACAAATACTTCGCCCAACACCTAATAAGAGGAGCGCTCATGCTCTGTTTGCACCAGTTCTCTTTACCAAGCTAATAAGAGGTGCGCTCATGCTCCGTTTGCACCAGTTCTCTTTACCAAGCTAATAAGAGGAGCGCCCATGCTCCGTTTGCACCAGTTCTCTTTACCAAGCTAATAAGAGGAGCGCCAATGCTCCGTTTGCACCAGTTCTTTTTACCAAGCTACGTCGTCCCTTATCAGTGAGGACCGCTACAGTAGTAGTGGGTCATTACCCAAAAGGTGGATTATTTCCTAATCAGTTGTTTTATCTTGAGTGTTGCCATCGCAACCCCCGATTTCCTGGATTTGCAGCAGAATGCAGTCAATTCACGGATTAAATCAGCAATTACACTGGAGAAGATAGGGTCAAAATGTCTCCATCGGCTAACTGTGATCCCAGTGAAGCAGCAACGCACACGTGCCAACGAAGAAGGATTTTGGAGTAGAGTACACTCAAATTAATTGAGGGGTGGGTAGATTGGTTAAGAATCTGTGTACCTAAGCATCGAGTGAAGTGATTAGCAGTGTTGCTGACAGGGACAAGTTAGCGGGATTTTTTTTCTGTAGGTACAGTTCTTTATTTCAGGGGTTTTTTCCAGCAAAGGATTATTAATTTTATATCCACCCCCAAATTGTGGGAGCGTGGAACCTATGAGTTTTTCCCCTGGAGTGTTCCCAACAAATTTTCTACTAACCTTTAGTTTGAGTGTCTCGTACATTTAATACCTGCTTATTACTGAAGTTTTCTGTTGTAGTGATTTATTTCATGCTTATTTTTACCAGAGTTTTTTAATGTTGTTAATAAAATATATATAATTTCTTTTTACGGATCAGATTTCCTTTCCTATCTGTACCTGTGTTCTTTAACTTGTACTCGTACTGTGGTATGTGGATACACTGTAGTGTAATACAACCTTATCTCCTAAGTAGAGTTAGAGGCAGTGTGGCAATAGTTGAATAAAAGGTCACTGAGTGGCGAGGGGAGAGTCATTACAGGTTCTCACCCTCGGTAACTATAAGTCACACTATCAACACCATTTCTCGTCTATCATCTCAGATCTCTCAGATTTCGTCTTGTCTCTGACATCACACAGACTTGGTCTCGTCAGACAGACTCTTACATAAACCACTCGTGACAAATACATTATAATACATTATTATTTACATTTAAGAGAGGCTTACTTAGGCCCTTCAACTTCTTCTTCCTGTCAACTTCTAATATTTATAGAGTGATCCTTAATGTTTAACCACTTTGAGTATCTGGTTTGGTTTCCTTCCTTCCATTCATCAACACATGTCTTTACAATATTCATCCATTGAATCATTAATCATGTAGTTACACAATAACAAATCTTGAATAACCTGAAACAGATATTTGCATGATATATACAAATGTATTTACAGTAATCCAACTTACCCTCTAGCCCTCATAAATTACACAACTGGACAATTGACTTGGTCAAGGCAGGTTGACAAAAAAGTACAAATAGTGAAAGAAGTCGTGACTAGCTCTTTTCTCTGTCCGTCATGCAAAAATTGATTTCGTGTGTGTCCAATTTCAAATTTAGCGCGGCTTAAATAGCCTTGCATCCGGCGTAAGTTAAAACTGTGACGTCACCAGAACTAGGTGCGAGATTTTATTTTGCAGAACTGGTACATTTTGGTTCCTTATGTGTCATTAATGCTTTTTATTCTCCACCGTTCTTCGTCGTGCTCATCTCCTACCCCAGCTACCGTTTCCATTCTTATCTCTTTTCATCTAGCTGAAGTGTAGCTTTCTTTCCATACATAGTTTTCCCAAATCTGTTCAGCTTTCGATTTGCTATGCTTTGCAAAAGTGAACTTTAGCCTATTTGCTAACAACTTGACACACTTACTTGCTATTATCTCCGAAAATACAGCTCGCATTACACTTTGTAATATATCCACATATACGTTGTCTCCTCCTTGAACAAAAGGATTAGTCGAATTAGTAGATGAGTAGAATTTCAATATGTCCATTAGTTTTATCATACTTCTACTGAAACGATGCTGTCTTAACACAAATGCTTTGGCTGCCATATTTCCCGTGTAAGTTAGGGAACACATTGTCGGCGAGTGTCACGGAATTGCCTCCCCTGCTTTGCAGTAGTGGTCCAACAGTGGACAAAACTCAAGAGTATCTAATATGGGTCTTCAAAAGTGTCTACCTTCGCACAAGATTACTCTTGGCAGAGTTGTACGTAGAAGACTAATGTTGCTTCTATCTCAAGGGAGTATTCATAAGATATTTCAGAAGACAAGAACAATGCTGCATTTTGCAGGGCAATTGTTAACTTCTATTTGATCCGCCGCCTTTTATGAAGAATTAAGCAATTATTAGTTTCAGCTCGTTCAAGCCCCCACCCTCATTTACTCAGTGTAATTCTTATTATACAGGTATAGCTCTGTTTAGAGTTTATTTAGTAACTTGACTGAGACAAACATACAGTACACCCAAAATGATTAAATCGACGTTAAATTTGTATATTTACAAATAACAGATTTAATAATAAACTACGTTTTAACAGTTAAAAAAATGAATAGTCTTTAACAGAAACTACTCATCGTCGTATGATGGTAGGGCGCTTTATGCAAGAAGTTACTTGGCAGCTCTTAAGTTTGACTTAGCTGCAAATGGTAGGTTCTGCTCCCGCTGGGTTTTTGGGTTCAGTGCAGATAGGTCACTGGAGTTCTCACGTCTCTGGTCAAGATTAAAGGCGCAGCACGTTCCAAGTAAGATCATAGAGTAACTGCAAAGCTGGTCCCGCGCCTCTAAGACTCTCTGATTATGGTGCCTAGTTCTACGTCAGTCCACTTCTACCTTCACTTTGTTCCAAAGATTAGTACCCTCACTAGTACCACCAACAAGCCAATCTTGGCTCACAGACTGTTTGCTCAGAGGAATAAAGGCACTGGAATAGGCCTCTTACACGTGTTCTCAGGGGTCGTTATTTTAACCATGGATTCCCACTATGACTCTGTGCTTTAGATTCCTCGGATTCCCGGGTGTCCTTGTTAAATGGTAGAGTTTATTCTGGGCTTTGAAGTCAGAATTTCTCAAACAATGGTCCGGTTCCGATATAATAATCTTGATTCTAGGCTCTGTCAAGGTCTGGTTGTCGTCTTGGCAAGCGATTCTCACAGTGAACTAGACTTGCAAAAAATGTCAGATTATATTTACTGTCTTCCCTCGCATTTGTTTGTTACGATGCTAAGCAGGGCTCCAATCGTTTCAAACATGCGTGTTTTGTGGGGTAATTTCAAAATATTCCGACATGGAGAATTCTGCGCGTAATGCAGAGGTCACCTCCCCAATATATGGCATGAAAACATCCGATGCCTTGTAGGAAAACTCACAAACACATGTGTAAACTCATTCGATAATATGTGTCAGATGTACCTTACTTTCCTCATTTGCCACAAGGTGTGCAGGAAACGATTATGTCATACGTGTGCGCTGACAAATAAGTTATCTCCCCGTAGTGGCTATCAGCTTTCAGCGTATTGCCATCTTGGCGAAGAACGCACCCTGGCCTTATTAGCGATTAAACAAATGCGCTGGGCGATTTTAGCGTTGATCTGTAGTCTGATGTCGGCCACACCCAAGATTAACTTAACCAACATGATTGTCGATTAATTATTATCTCAGCCGTTCCTTGCAAAGCAGGGAGGAACAGGTAACCAAACAGACATGACGACTTAACACTAAGAGGAGTGTAAGAATGTTTGAAAATACAAAACATCTGTTACATAGCAGAGAAAGAAAGAGGTGCCGACCATTTAAAAGCATGTAATTAGTCAGTACAACAAGTGCAACTGATTACTGCCGTAGTGAAGCAGAGATCAACCCAAATAATGTCACAGCGAGCTTGCAGAAAATGCACGAATCTGATTGGACGCTGTTTCAGAAACACTACTTAGGCAATTCCCGTGTATGTGTTTTCATTTTTTGACACTCATATACTCAGTACTCTCGCAAATCATCTTTAAAACAAATGCAGCTCTTCAAGGAAAGGTTCTTCTGCAGCGGATTGACCTTGTTGTCAACAGACAGGGAATCTGTTTACATATGTTTTTTTCAATTGACATACGGCTATTGAAATTATAGATACTGTAATGCTAGCAACTGAAAATAAGAGCCTTCATTGCAGAAAGACAGAAGTAATGGTGCAGAAGAAAGTAACTTGTTCTAGAATGGACTATGAAAGTAAACTGAACAGTTTTAAAACAACTCACTCTATTCAAATAGTTAGGTACATAAATAGCATCAGATGAGATACGTCTTCCAGTCGGTTGTCAACGACTCTAGAGTGAAGGGAAGTATTTTATATTGAGCCATGTCTTACAAACGACAGATTCCATACTGTGACAAAACGGGGGTGGCCCCTATCGATCTTTGTTTCTCTCCAGCAGTATCGGTACATTTGTGGTACTGATTTTTATTATGTGCTCTCAAGTATCGCACTTTTCTTTCTTTCTTTCTTTGACGTTATTTTTCTTCTAAGTAGCAAATATTTGATTTTATCAAATCATTCAACACTCCTCTCTGTAATCTCACCTGTTTGTTACCCGGTCATCCCAGCTTGCGGTGAGCCACTGAGATAAGATAGTCTCCGGCGTGTTTAGATTGAACCGCTGATAAGACGACTCGTTTGGTAACCCAGATGGGCAGATGTCGTGAATTCTGATTCACAACACGACATTCATACCAAAACGGCAAGCCATACTATATAAAAGTGTAGGCTAGACGGACCAATGAAACGGCATCCTTATTCATGTTGTTTACAATAGTATTATTTGTGATTTTTCTAGGCAACTTTTTTCATTCAGTAGTTTGCCATTGCTTTCTGAACGGTACGGCGCTTATACCATTGTTAAAAATCCACACAAAGCGATCTGCTACCAAACCGCCTGCAGCAGGTTTCGAACCTGGTATATCTGGATTATGAAACTGCGTTCATATCCATTAGGCCACAGACGCCGACAAATCTGAACAGTTGAATTTGAACAGACATTATAGGACTATGAGCGAAGTACCGCATGGAAGAGGTCAGTAATGTACTTACAGGAATGTACCTTTATAAGTATGTGCAAATATTTCCACGAAAAGTGTTGTACTAATGGAGAAATTTTGAGTGGAATGCATCGAGACATCAGGCAAGTCGAACATTTTGCTGTTTAGGCTGCGCCTATGAAAAGATGGACATAGGAAAGGAAAAGACAATTATATAGACAAATAAAGAAGAATCCAGGGCGTACTTTAAGCCTAAGATGAAGGAAATCGGTCCAGGAATAAAGGAGATATTAATATTCCAAATTTTCCATAAATGCACAACTCGACAAAATTACGCCTGCGTTTGAGAACACAAACACACTTTAGTCTTATTGTTCTTCGAGACATTCGGCCGTGACCTATATAAAGACTTGCCCTCTTTCGAAAGCAGGCCACACAAATTTCAAACTACAGCGAGAGCGCCAGTTTTGTCAGTGAGACTCCCGTTGCCTTCTGCATCTGAGAGCAGACTGAATGACCATTAACAGCTCGACTGTATATACTTGAGGGTAATGTGACAGGGGCTAGGTGGTACCTCACACCCCAGACCCGTGCACCAAGAAAATTTATAAAGGATCGTTTGACAGGGGTTGCAATTATTGGTTGCTTGCAACCCTCTCAGCAGCAGACTTAACAATTCAAGCAACCCAAAGCCTTATGCAGATCAACATTTAATTCTACCGAACAGAACCGAACACCAAACAAACAATCCAACAAACAATCCAGCGAACACCCAGTCAGTGTTCATAGACTGTCTGAAAAACAATAAATAAAACAATGTCTAAGTGAACATTAATAGCATGGATAATAACACTTACCATAAAGAAAACATGCGCCCACCTGATATCATCAACTATCTCACACACTCATGCGTGTCGTCCAATGCGACTAGTATGGTGTTGTGCATGAGGCTGGCAATCGCACCGGGTAACATAGGTTGCTACCGAAACCACTACTGCAAGAGCATCTGAATGCTTCATGCTGAGACAAACCACACCGGTGGCCCCATGCTGCCTCAGGAGCGGAGGAGAGAAATATACAACTCTAAGTACGCCCACGTGCTCTCACAAACCATGTTCACATAACAATAATAATCAACTGGACATAAAATAATATTCTTCAATACATGTACAACAAATAATCTCAATAATGAGAATTAACTACTACCTCTCAACCGACCCACATCAATACTCGTTCCCGCACTCTGAACATGTCGTAAGTGACGACTGGTGCGCCTGGCCACAAACGTGTCATATGTGACCCCTGACGAGATTGGGAACTCATCACATGAAACACATTATTACAGGAACAACCACTGTAACAGCATAAAAATGCTTCTGTTGACTTGTGGTGGACACCAGCCGCATTGGTGTTTCCATGCTCCACCGGGAGCGAACAGAGAAACACCTGTCTCAACTTGCCTTACGCACCAGAAATCTAAATGACTATTCTCCCTTCTAAGTAACCACTAAAGATAAACAGTAGAATAATCAATAATCGTGAAATACACTTAATTACTTTTACATTAAAGGATAAAATAAAATTACTCTTACATTAAAGAATAATATTCTTGGCTTTAACCAAAAACTGGAACTAAATACACCGCGTGTCGCTCGGCATAACATATTATAGGTTTAACACGCGGAGCGTGTTTGCTCAGACTCGCTATCACCGCCTTTTATCACCACGAGGTTGCTATCTTGCGATTGTTAATCTTATCTAAATTTCGCAGTGAAATAGCCTCACACTATGTCTGCCTTTCTGAAGAATGAAATAATCGCTCTTAAACTTTCACATCTATCTATCTATCTATTTATTCCATTAAACATTAAAATAGCCACATCGATATAATTTCAGAATCCTAGAAAACTAATGCTAATTTAAATTAACTCACGTGCTCAAGGCATTTACAGCTTGGCTCTTGTGTGTCTTCTTCGTCTGTTCTCACTGGGCGGCTGTCTCAACAATCCCAGTTTCGCCGCTTGCTACCCCTTTTTATAAGCCCTGGCCTAACCACTCAATTTACTGCGCGCTTACGCGCATTAATCTGCGCCACACAGTTGTAATAAATCTGCTTGAAGATAACGTGATCAAAAGGCACTAAACCACATAGACAACATGACTGCCCAGATGGGGCCAGCGCCGAGAACGACAGACCTCAAGATGGCGCTGTCACATATTCCCCGCCTGATTTTGTTGTCGTCCCGACAACTGCACTAAGCTATGCGCTTCAGTCGTATTCTCTCAGAACGTCTCGGGGCAGGACCTTCTATCGGCTGCAGGGCATACCAGCCTGGTTCGGGCGTTAAATCATTTTCGTCCTCCCTAGGGTCTGTCTCCTCTGGCAAAGCTGGTGCTTCAGGTAGGCCTAGTGTCGTATCTATCAAGTCTGGTGAATCATCTTTTCCTTCACTTCGTCTCAGGTCATTGCTGTTTACTCTAATGCTCGGACTCGCTCTGTCCATTCGTTGGATGATATATGGACCCCCTGTCATTGTGGGAGCACGAACTACAACGTACTCGTCTTCTGACCACATATCACGAATCTCGGATCTCTCAGCGTCGTGCATTCTCTTCTTCACCAATTCTCCGACCTGTAGTGGAGTAGAACACGACAGCTTGTCACATCTCTCTTTCCGGACTGCTGCAAAACTCTGCAACGGTGGCTCTGCTCTTACGTGCGCCCCTCGTAGCCTGGAAACGTGTCCTTCAACGAGTTTTAGATGAGTCTCCTCCTCTAAATGCCGACCACTTTTCCCGGCGCCCTTATGGTGACAGTTGCCACGGCCATCTCTTGGCTTGCACTGTGACGGCAATGTAGATGTGTTGGTACGCTTAGAGAGGGCGCTCTTTGATGGGCAAACCGATATCAAATGGTCCGGGGACCTACAATGGAAACATCGCTTAGGAAGCGGGCCCTGGGGACACTTGGCTGCCATGTGGTTCGAAAGGTCTCCACAGTTGAAGCACCTTATTTTCCTAGGCTTCCTTGGTGCCCTGGGTCGCCTCCTGCTACCCTTACATCCCTGGCCGCCTTTGACTTTCTTCCCTGCTGTCGTGGAATATTCTAATCCATTATTACCCGCGTTCTTCAATGAAACGTGTGCTGTATTTCTTGCAAAAACATTGAGATACCAAGCTGAACAATGACCTAATTTTAATATTTCATTCATTCCATTTTATACACGGCGTAACTAAAGACAGATGGACTAAAGGATAGAGAGAAGGGAGAGGCATAAAGCCGAACACGTGCAACACAAAACACGCGTCGCGCGATACACAATTACTACTATCACGCGTGTAAGGCCACATGCACTAACTTTTTCGGACGGACAGTGATAAAAACACTAACCTTCCCAGAGTTAGGTTTTTAAATCCTGAAAAACTCTTATTAGAAAGATGACAATAGATGGGTTTACGTTTGAAAACATTACAGTACCCAGACAGCACATCTTCGAAACAGGAGGTAGAAGGAATTGCATATTTTGAACGCAGCATTTTAGCTCTATTAAATATATATATTTGGGTTCCTTAGGGTTTGCTGACAAAGAATATGTACAACATTATGCAAATAGTCTAGGAATTAACAAGTTATAGCCAAAATAAAATGATGGTGCTGTCAGACAACACCCAAAATCAGAATCGCTCAGTGGTAGATTTTTTTACACCACCATTGTACGGGAAATGGGCCACAAGTTACATTTGAACTGATTGGCTGGAATGATATGTAAGGCTAAACACGATTAGTCGGGCTATAAATGCTATCCTTGGTTGTTAGGGGAGACGTAGGAAGTTAAAATTTTTTCAAACACTTGTCGAAACGTGGCTCCATTGGCCAGACTCGCTGATATACTCACTTAGGAGCGTTAGTTCGAGACCACTAGTTCAAATAAGCTTGATAAAGCAACAGTGCGTTGAAGCCAGCTCATATTTTTGCTAAATAAAAGCCTGGAACATAAGCAGATGGGAATTTGTGCCAGTATTTGTGCCAGAATTCATTGCTAATCAACGTATCTGTGTTTGTTTCCATGAATTGTGGTAAGCTTGAAACATTCAGTATCTTTTAATGAAAATTGAATGTGAATTGTTAATTTATGCCTGTATATATGTGTAGTTCAGTAGCAAACATGATGTAAAGCCTATAATGCTCCAGCCTGAACAGAAGGTGTCGGAGGAAAGTAAAACGGCATGGAATGGCCAAACAGTACACTGACACCTAGATGATTGACTAGAAAGAAATAATGCTGGAAGTGCAGAGGCGTAGTAACCATTAAGGAGGTTAATACTGGTATAAAGTATTTCAGATGAAGCTGACAGTTGGCCTAACGCTCTGAACTCAATGTTTGTGATGTATTGTGCTCAGTGTAAAAAGAGAGTATAAATTAGTTATGAAGTAGAAGGTACATCCTTCTTGTTTTCAGGGACCGTGGTATTGATGGTATTGAGCAGCACCTGGTCAGAGCTTTGCTGAATCCAGAGTCGGACGGCATACTCCTTGGTCCATTTAGCTATCAGTGAGGTGTCTCCAGAGCACAGGGGAGAAATCGAGCAGAGGAGTCCTTTCCTGCCGCCATCACGCAAGATAAGCTGATGTGGCCAGCTGAGCTCAAAATTATGTACCCCCATCTTAAAATAACATTGTAACATAAACTTAAGAGGGGAAGTAAATTGTTTTAATATCAGGAACTGAGAACATCTCCAATACTAGTTCCAATAAAGACAAACTATTGAAGTCATGATGACAAATACCAACAGAGCTTGAACAAAACAAAACCAGTATTACCTCATATTACTACTACACAACTGACACACATAGGATACTTTTAATAATATATGTCACTACAATATTCATATTGATAAATTCTGTACATATAACTTGTAATTAAAATTGATTGTGATTCCTGGTTCCCTTGGTATTTGAATCAGGACACATATTCATTCATGACAGAAATGAATACATATTGTTATTTGAAAAGTTATCAGTGACTCCTTTAAGATATCCTTGTAGAGTGTTTTATGTATGTGAGTGTCACAGTGTTGTCAAGTGTGGTGGAATAAATTAAATTGTTTATCTGTCTGTTGTTGTTATGACTTACACTTCATCATACACATACCCTAGACATACAACGTAGTCATCACACTATTCCAGAATAATTCTGACTGAGATATATATATATATGTGGCAGCAAGTAAGGTTATCTATAATACACTACTCTTATTAGATATAGATACCTTCACAGCTGATCTCAGTCAGTACACTAAGTCCCCTATAAATATTTATAACATCCCACTTCACCACATATATTGAGGTCTCGCTCTTGGGATTTTGAATCTTTCCCTATTAAAAATATTGGGGGTAATTCACTTCAGGGAATATAAGAATTAAAAGGTATCCTTGGGTGGAATTAAATAAGGTTGAGCTCACGGTGCCTGTGTTGTCCATTAGATATATATGTAGAGATTGAATTGTTGGTTAGACATTGTATAAATTTACCTGATAGACAATGGCGGACCTGGCCAAATTTCGATCTGCTGCTGTTCAGACTGCAAAAGAGTTAGGATTAGATGGGCAAGTTATGGTTGCCTATGTCACTACGGAATGTGACAAATTTATTGAACGCGAAGAAAGAAGGTTTGAAGCCGAAAGAAAGTTAGAGGCTGAAAGAGAAATTAAGAAGTTACAATTTGAGGCTGAGGCTGAGACTAAGAGGTTGCAGATTGAGGCTGAGGCTAAGAAATTGGAAGCAGAAAGAGAAGACAGAAGATTGGCTGCAGAAAGGGAAGAGAAGAAATTAGCTGCAGAAAGGGAAGCAGAAGAAAGAAGATTGACTGCAGAAAGGGAAGAGAAGAAATTAGCTGCAGAAAGGGAAGCAGAAGATAAAAGATTACAAAGGGAACATGAGTTACGACTAAGGGAGTTTGAGTTTCAAGGCCATGCTCCTGAAAATGGTGCTAGTCCCTTTGCCTCTGATGCCACTGCTAGCCAAGGAGCCTCAACCTCAGCTATGAATTTTCATTTAGATCATTTTGTTGAGAAAGACGATGATATAGAGAGCTATCTAAATAGGTATGAACTATTAGCTACCACGTATGGGTTAGAGAGAGAGAGGTGGAGCTTAAAGTTATCTCAAGGACTTCGTGGGGCAGCTTATGAAGTTTTTGCAAAAATGAGCAGAGGTGATCAGGAAAATTATGACATGCTAAAGCAGGCTCTTTTGTTAAGATATGAAAAGAATGCAGAATTTTATAGGAAAAAATTTAGGAATGCTAAACTACTGTCAGGTGAAACCTATCACCAGTTCTCTGCACGAATAGAGACATACTTGGAGAAATGGACTTCTCTGGGGAAAACCCAAGATCTTAAGGAAATGGTCCTTATAGAGCAACTAAGAGAGTCCATGGCTCCAGACCTGAGAAAGTTTCTCATGGAACAAGGTGCAGAGAGGCTGGGTGAGTTGCTAAATGTTGCTGAAAGGTATCAAGCAGCTCAAGCAGAGGTAACAGGTAATAAAAAGAAACAAGTGGATAACTTTAGGGCACCACAGAACTTTAATAAATTTGATCCTAGGGATCAAAACAAAGGTAAGCACCAGTTTGATAGGCCACGGTATGAAAATAAAAATAAATTCCCACAATTCGATGAAAGGAAATATGATGAAAGAAAATCTTTTAACCAAGGAAAAAGGTGGTGTAAAAATTGTCAGATGGACAATCATGACACTGACCGTTGCAGAAGGAAACCTGTGTATATGGCAACCCTTCAGGTCAGGTCGACCTCAAGACAGGAGGAGGATATTATGTTGGATACCACTCCAGAAGAGATGAGGAAGGCACAGGCTGGGGATAAAACACTCAAGCCTTGTTTCAGAAAATTGTCAACTTGTCATACAACTCCAGGTAAGGGAGATTTTTACATGAAAAACAAGTTGATGTATAGGAAGACTGGAGCTAGATCCAAAGGTCAGGGACAACTGGTACTTCCTAAAAGATATAGGGCAGACTTAATAAGGAGCCTACATGTGAAACCAGATGGGGACCATGAGAAGATAGGTACCATCATTCAAAAGGTGGCTCACAATTATTATTGGCCCAAAGCAAGATGGGACATTGAGAATTTTGTAGAAAGGTGTAGCATAGCACATGAGGGAACACCCACAAGTGGGAACATGGATCAGGACCTGGACACGCCACGGGGCAAAATTAGGCCTGATAATAAAAAGAAATATAAATTTGAAAAAGTGGATCAAATGGAATGGGAAGCCCCTTTTCACGGACAAGCTTCACTTAACTGTTTTACAATGGCCACTATGCGGAGAGTGCAAAAAGATGTCTTACCCCAGGATAAGCCGAAAATCCCTCAATCGGACTTAAACAAACTGGAGGAAGACGATGTAGGGAGGAAATCTCTCATCAAGAATTTTAAGTGGGGAGACAGCCCCAAGAGAAAAATTGGTAGCGGTCGTTTTGTGCATGAAAATTCTGGGAAGAAAAATCATCACTATAAAGCTTCGAGTGGAAGAGACCATACCGGTGCATGGACAAATAGGTCCACACAATTAAAGGTCCATATGTAGCTTTGTTAAGAACGTGGACTGATGAAAAGGCAGAGGAAAACATTACATCTTCATACCAATATGTGAATGAGCTGACCACTCGTTTAAAAACTGGCTGGAAACTTGCCAATGAAAATTTGAAACAAGCCAGGAAGAAACATGCTGCCTATTATAACAGGAAGGCGAAAGACAGAAATTTGGCTGTGGGAGAGAAAGTACTGCTTCTTTTGCCCGGGAGTCAGAATAAGTTACAAATTGGATGGCAGGGTCCATGTACAGTTTTAGAGAAGGTGTCTAGAACAAATTATAAGATAGATAAGAAGGGGAAAGAAAAAATCTATCATGTGAATCTCCTGAAGAAATATTTGGAAAGAGAACATCAGGAAGAGACACACTTGTTGACCTTGTCCATCGCCATGGAGATGAAAAAGGAACCACTTTCATCATTTGAATATCCATTACACCCCTGTGAGACAGCAGCACAGGTGAAAATCAGTACACATTTAACGAAAACTCAGAAAGAGAGAGTGCAACAGGTTCTAAATAATCATGCAGAGGTGTTAACAGACCGATCAGGGCATACAAACCTATTGGAATATGATATGAAACTGATAGACCCCACACCTGTCTGTATGAAACCATATTCGATTCCGTTTGCTAAGGAGAAAGCTTTGAAGGAAGAGATAGACTATCTATTGAAGGAAGGAATTATTTCACACAGTGAATCTTCGTATAGTTCCGGTGTTGTACTCTTAAGGAAGCCCTCTGGAGAACATAGACTCTGTATAGATTACAGGAGACTGAATGCTATTACAGAAGGACAGGTGGATCCATTGCCGGATACAAATCAGCTGTTTGCCAGACTAAATAAAGCTAAATATTTCTCAAAGGTGGATTTGAGTAAAGGATACTATCAGATTCCAGTAAAGCCTGAGGTTAGACCATACCTAGCCTTTAGTACCTCAGAAGGACACTATGAGTTTAATAGATTGCCATTTGGATTGAAGAATGCGCCTAGTGTCTTCTCTAGAATGATGAGAAAGTTATTGGACCCTCTGAATAATCCATGTATAACAAATTTCATGGATGATATCCTTATAGCAACAGAAACATTTGAGGAACACATTGACTCTCTGAAGATGCTGTTTGATCGACTTGGGGAAGCAAATTTAACAGCCCGACCAACCAAATGTTGCGTTGGATGTAAAGAATTGGAATTTTTGGGACACACAGTTTATCAGGGAAACATGACCCCTGACCCAAAGAACTTAGAGAAACTAAAGAAAGCCCCGAGACCACAAACCAAGAAGGACGTGAGATCCTTTGTCTCATTATGTGGTTTCTACCAGAAGTATATCAGGAACTTTAATTCCATATGTGCACCGTTAACTGATTTGACACGTAAAGGACATCCAGATCGCATTACATGGACCCCACAATGTGAAATGGCTTACCAAGAATTGAAGGAAAAGCTCACAAGTAAACCTATTTTGAAATTACCTGACTTAAGTCAAGAATTCATAGTAAGGACGGATGCAAGTAATATTGGGTTAGGTGCAACTCTACTACAGAAATCAGATGCATTGGATGGGGAATTAAGCCCAGTGGCATATGCTAGCAGAAAGTTGAATAAAGCTGAAATCAACTACTCAACTAGCGAAAAAGAATGTCTTGCAGTAATATGGGCAATAAAGAAATTCAATATTTATCTGTATGGGAAGGCATTTAAGTTGCAAACGGACCACAAACCTTTATCGTTTCTAGCCCAGGCTAGGCATGAGAACTCTAGGTTACTCCGATGGTCCTTGCTTTTGGCTCCCTATAATTTTAGCATTGAGTATATATCTGGAAAAACAAATTTGGGAGCGGATTTTTTAAGCCGCCATCCGTGTGATGAGAATCACCGTAAACCCCAGAACTAATAATAAATTTCTCTATGTGTATATAGAATAAAGGACTGACATATAATGTCTGTTTTAAGAGGGGAGATGTCGTGGAATATTCTAATCCACATATATAAATTATCAAGTAAATATAAAGCCTAATAAATACATATAATAAATAAAGGAAGAAGAATGGTAAAGAACAGTGCTGTCACAATGACAGTACTCGAAATCCCCCTTGTTTTCTACTTCGTCGGCAAATTGTAACGCTTTCACGTTGATAGTAAAAGCCTACTGTATTATTACCCGCGTTCTTCAATGAAACGTGTGCTGTATTTCTTGCAAAAACATTGAGATACCAAGCTGAACAATGACCTAATTTTAATATTTCATTCATTCCATTTTATACACGGCGTAACTAAAGACAGATGGACTAAAGGATAGAGAGAAGGGAGAGGCATAAAGCCGAACACGTGCAACACAAAACACGCGTCGCGCGATACACATTTACTACTATCACGCGTGTAAGGCCACATGCACTAACTTTTTCGGACGGACAGTGATAAAAACACTAACCTTCCCAGAGTTAGGTTTTTAAATCCTGAAAAACTCTTATTAGAAATATGACAATAGATGGGTTTACGTTTGAAAACATTACAGTACCCAGACAGCACATCTTCGAAACAGGAGGTAGAAGGAATTGCATATTTTGAACGCAGCATTTTAGCTCTATTAAATATATATATTTGGGTTCCTTAGGGTTTGCTGACAAAGAATATGTACAACATTATGCAAATAGTCTAGGAATTAACAAGTTATAGCCAAAATAAAATGATGGTGCTGTCAGACAACACCCAAAATCAGAATCGCTCAGTGGTAGATTTTTTTACACCACCATTGTACGGGAAATGGGCCACAAGTTACATTTGAACTGATTGGCTGGAATGATATGTAAGGCTAAACACGATTAGTCGGGCTATAAATGCTATCCTTGGTTGTTAGGGGAGACGTAGGAAGTTAAAATTTTTTCAAACACTTGTCGAAACGTGGCTCCATTGGCCAGACTCGCTGATATACTCACTTAGGAGCGTTAGTTCGAGACCACTAGTTCAAATAAGCTTGATAAAGCAACAGTGCGTTGAAGCCAGCTCATATTTTTGCTAAATAAAAGCCTGGAACATAAGCAGATGGGAATTTGTGCCAGTATTTGTGCCAGAATTCATTGCTAATCAACGTATCTGTGTTTGTTTCCATGAATTGTGGTAAGCTTGAAACATTCAGTATCTTTTAATGAAAATTGAATGTGAATTGTTAATTTATGCCTGTATATATGTGTAGTTCAGTAGCAAACATGATGTAAAGCCTATAATGCTCCAGCCTGAACAGAAGGTGTCGGAGGAAAGTAAAACGGCATGGAATGGCCAAACAGTACACTGACACCTAGATGATTGACTAGAAAGAAATAATGCTGGAAGTGCAGAGGCGTAGTAACCATTAAGGAGGTTAATACTGGTATAAAGTATTTCAGATGAAGCTGACAGTTGGCCTAACGCTCTGAACTCAATGTTTGTGATGTATTGTGCTCAGTGTAAAAAGAGAGTATAAATTAGTTATGAAGTAGAAGGTACATCCTTCTTGTTTTCAGGGACCGTGGTATTGATGGTATTGAGCAGCACCTGGTCAGAGCTTTGCTGAATCCAGAGTCGGACGGCATACTCCTTGGTCCATTTAGCTATCAGTGAGGTGTCTCCAGAGCACAGGGGAGAAATCGAGCAGAGGAGTCCTTTCCTGCCGCCATCAAGCAAGATAAGCTGATGTGGCCAGCTGAGCTCAAAATTATGTACCCCCATCTTAAAATAACATTGTAACATAAAATTAAGAGGGGAAGTAAATTGTTTTAATATCAGGAACTGAGAACATCTCCAATACTAGTTCCAATAAAGACAAACTATTGAAGTCATGATGACAAATACCAACAGAGCTTGAACAAAACAAAACCAGTATTACCTCATATTACTACTACACAACTGACACACATAGGATACTTTTAATAATATATGTCACTACAATATTCATATTGATAAATTCTGTACATATAACTTGTAATTAAAATTGATTGTGATTCCTGGTTCCCTTGGTATTTGAATCAGGACACATATTCATTCATGACAGAAATGAATACATATTGTTATTTGAAAAGTTATCAGTGACTCCTTTAAGATATCCTTGTAGAGTGTTTTATGTATGTGAGTGTCACAGTGTTGTCAAGTGTGGTGGAATAAATTAAATTGTTTATCTGTCTGTTGTTGTTATGACTTACACTTCATCATACACATACCCTAGACATACAACGTAGTCATCACACTATTCCAGAATAATTCTGACTGAGATATATATATATGTGGCAGCAAGTAAGGTTATCTATAATACACTACTCTTATTAGATATAGATACCTTCACAGCTGATCTCAGTCAGTACACTAAGTCCCCTATAAATATTTATAACATCCCACTTCACCACACCTGCAATAAGCGCCTCACACTCCGGTCGACCACCAACCATCTTTATCTTTGAGCCATTCTGCTCCCCTTCTGTAACCTGACTCCCAGCCGCAGAGGGGTCTAGTTTAACGCCTGTGGACATCGATTCTGTACGTGGCCTAGTTCTCTGCATCTAAAACAACGAACTGTCCTGGTACGTCTCCCCTGCTCCTGAGACATCGCATCAATTTTAGCCTCTAATTGAGCCACCTGTGCTCTCAGCCGCTCTACTTCTGCGTTTAATGCATGCGTATCTGACACAGTCTCTGTTCTTGCCGCTTCAACACTGGCAACACAAGCCCCCAAAGCTGCTTCGACACTGGCAACACCAGCCCCAGAAGTGGGTTCAGTCTCCAAAAACCGTAGGGCATAGTCCCTCACCGACGTGAACGATGCTGTAGGCTCCTTGATGATCATTTCCTTTGCAAGCTTTCTTAGTAGGTTATCTCTCAGACAAGCAGCAAACTGGTCACGAAGAAAGGATGGCGCCAAAGGAGTGACGTTGTTCTGCTTTTGTGCCCTTACAACACTTTCAAACACCTCGTGAATGCGATGGGAGAATTCCCAAAGAGACTCCCTTGCACCTTGCCGGGTAGAGTAGAACGCGGCCATTACTTCTGGGATGCTCCGACGCTCCCCATACACCCTAAGAATGGAATGTAGCATTGCTTCTGGGTCACCGTCATCAGCCTGAATCCTCAGCTCCCTACGGACACTTGGGGTCACACTGTCAAGAATAACATCTGCCTGGTCCTCTTTACTCATCATCCCTACTCTCCAGGCAGCTCTCACCTCTCTGACATATTCCTCAGCCGTAGGACCCGTGCGCTCCCCAAAGCACCGCACTCTCTTGTGAGTAGGTACCACGATGTACTGTACTCGTTCTGGTTGACGATCCAGCCCTACTACAGGGTCATCCACCTCAGCCACATCTTCGTTATCAGTTCTACTAGCAGCACGTGTGTTGCGTGCCGCCATCTTGTTGCTAGTAGAGTTGACTAGAAATCTTGACAAACTGGATGATCCCGTCCCTTGCCTTGCACTGAACTGGGTGTTCTACTGTTTCGGCTGTTGCTGCTCTGATTGCTGAAGAGTTGCTTCACTGCGTGCTGTCTGTCAATCCTGTCGACGACGCCACTTGTGACAGGGGCTAGGTGGTACCTCACACCCCAGACCCGTGCACCAAGAAAATTTATAAAGGATCGTTTGACAGGGGTTGCAATTATTGGTTGCTTGCAACCCTCTCAGCAGCAGACTTAACAATTCAAGCAACCCAAAGCCTTATGCAGATCAACATTTAATTCTACCGAACAGAACCGAACACCAAACAAACAATCCAACAAACAATCCAACGAACACCCAGTCAGTGTTCATAGACTGTCTGAAAAACAATAAATAAAACAATGTCTAAGTGAACATTAATAGCATGGATAATAACACTTACCATAAAGAAAACATGCGCCCACCTGATATCATCAACTATCTCACACACTCATGCGTGTCGTCCAATGCGACTAGTATGGTGTTGTGCATGAGGCTGGCAATCGCACCGGGTAACATAGGTTGCTACCGAAACCACTACTGCAAGAGCATCTGAATGCTTCATGCTGAGACAAACCACACCGGTGGCCCCATGCTCCCTCAGGAGCGGAGGAGAGAAATATACAACTCTAAGTACGCCCACGTGCTCTCACAAACCATGTTCACATAACAATAATAATCAACTGGACCTAAAATAATATTCTTCAATACATGTACAACAAATAATCTCAATAATGAGAATTAACTACTACCTCTCAACCGACCCACATCAATACTCGTTCCCGCACTCTGAACATGTCGTAAGTGACGACTGGTGCGCCTGGCCACAAACGTGTCATATGTGACCCCTGACGAGATTGGGAACTCATCACAAGAAACATATTATTACAGGAACAACCACTGTAACAGCATAAAAATGCTTCTGTTGACTTGTGGTGGACACCAGCCGCATTGGTGTTTCCATGCTCCACCGGGAGCGAACAGAGAAACACCTGTCTCAACTTGCCTTACGCACCAGAAATCTAAATGACTATTCTCCCTTCTAAGTAACCACTAAAGATAAACAGTAGAATAATCAATAATCGTGAAATACACTTAATTACTTTTACATTAAAGGATAAAATAAAATTACTCTTACATTAAAGAATAATATTCTTGGCTTTAACCAAAAACTGGAACTAAATACACCGCGTGTCGCTCGGCATAACATATTATAGGTTTAACACGCGGAGCGTGTTTGCTCAGACTCGCTATCACCGCCTTTTATCACCCAGAGGTTGCTATCTTGCGATTGTTAATCTTATCTAAATTTCGCAGTGAAATAGCCTCACACTATGTCTGCCTTTCTGAAGAATGAAATAATCGCTCTTAAACTTTCACATCTATCTATCTATCTATTTATTCCATTAAACATTAAAATAGCCACATCGATATAATTTCAGAATCCTAGAAAACTAATGCTAATTTAAATTAACTCACGTGCTCAAGGCATTTACAGCTTGGCTCTTGTGTGTCTTCTTCGTCTGTTCTCACTGGGCGGCTGTCTCAACAATCCCAGTTTCGCCGCTTGCTACCCCTTTTTATAAGCCCTGGCCTAACCACTCAATTTACTGCGCGCTTACGCGCATTAATCTGCGCCACACAGTTGTAATAAATCTGCTTGAAGATAACGTGATCAAAAGGCACTAAACCACATAGACAACATGACTGCCCAGATGGGGCCAGCGCCGAGAACGACAGACCTCAAGATGGCGCTGTCACAGTAAGAAAGAATGTATAAATTTATTTATTTCTAATTAATTAATCAAATTGTGCGTTAGGAAGTGTATAACAGTGTTATAAACAACTGTGTAATTATTGGAAACAATCCAAGCCTGTGCATATTCAGATAAATTGAGAATGGAAGCGGAAAGAGTGTATATAGTTTTAGAAAAGCATTTAAAGAATTATTTCTTGAAGGAATGGAACACACACAAGGAACGAAGGAAAGAATGAAAGTACTGGAATTACTGTATTGATTAAGATATTACATAGTGATTTCCACAAGGCCTAATAACTGTGTGGAGGCGAATCATGGACAGATAGCTGTAACCAAGGAAGTAGAGAAAAATTATATTCACAGTAAACTAGATTGTGTTATTACTGATTTATTATGCACTGTGCGTCCACCTGCACACTGTCTGAAACTGTCTCTTCTCCCCTACATTTATGATAGAGAGGTAGAGATAGACAGTGCAGTGGTTAACCAATTGTATTTCAGGTTACATCCTGTAACAAACGTGTACTTGTTGTGGTAAAGTGGGATGTTATAAATATTTATAGGGGACTTAGTGTACTGACTGAGATCAGCTGTGAAGGTATCTGTATCTAATAAGTGTGGTGTATTACAGATGACCTTACTTGCTACCACATTTATACCTCAGTCAGAATTATTCTGGAATATTGTGATGACTACGTTAAATGTCTAGGGTTATGAAAATGATGAAGTGTAAGTCACAACAACAACAGACAGATAAACAATTTAATTTATTCCACAACACTTTACAACACTGTGACACTCACACACATATAACACTCTATAAGACTATCTTAAATGAGTCAAGTGTAAAGTTTCAAATATATATGTAATAATTCTTTTCAATAATGGATATCCTGATTCAACTACACAGTGAACCAGGAATCACAATCAAATGTAATTACAAGTAGTATGTACACAGTTTATAAATATAATCTTTGTATTGACATATTTTATTATTCTTATCCTATGTGTGTAAGTTGTGAAGTAGTAATATGAGGTAATACTGGTTTTGTTTTTCAAGCTAGGTTGTTGTTTGTCATCATGACTTCAAGTGTTTGATTATCTTGGAAATAGTATTGGGAAAAGTTCACAGTTCCTGTCATTTGAAACAGTTTATTGTCCCTCTGTGTTAAATATACTGTCAATTTTTGAGGGGGGGGGGGACATAATGTTGAGCTACTCTGGCCACAGAAGCTTATCTTTCGTGATGGCGGCAGGAAAAGACTCCTCTGCTCGATTGCTTCCTGTGTTCTGGAGACACCTCACTGGTCGCTATCTGGACCAAGGAGTATGCTGTCAGCCTCTGGATTCAGCAAAACTCAGACCAGGTGCTGCTTCAATAACTTAGGACCACGGTCCCTGAAACAAGAAGGTTGTACCTCCTACTTCAGATCTAATTTATAATCTATTTCCACACTGAACACAATACATAACAAACACTGAGTTCAGAGCGGTAGGCCAACTGCTAGCTTCATCTGAAACAATTTACACCAGTATACTCCTCCCTAATGGTTACTACGCCTCTGCAATTCCAGCATTAGTTCCTTCTAGTCAATAAGATAGGTGTTAGTGTACTATCTGGCAATTCCATGCAGTTTTCTTTTCTCCGACACGTTCTGTTCAGGTTGGAGCACTATCTAGGCTTTGCCTCATGTTTGCTACTGAACCACACACATATACAGACATAAATTATCAATTCACATTCAATTTTCATTAAAAAGATATCAAATATATCAAGCTTACCACAATTCATGGAAATAATACACAAATACGTTGACTGGCGATGAATATGGCACAAATTCCGATCTGCCTCTGTCCCAGACTTTTATTTAGAAAAATATGATCTGGATCTCAACGCACTGTTTCTTAGTAAGTTTATTTTAAAATGTGGCACTGAACTGACGCTCCTAATTGACTATATTGGCGGGTCTAACCAATCGGGCCATGTTTACACAGCTTTTCTAAAAATTTTACCCTTCTCACGTTTCCCCTAACAACCAAAATTAGTAGTTGTAGTCCGACTAATCGTGTTTAGCCTTACATTTACTTCTATCCAATCAAATAGGATTTTACATGGTGGCCCATTTCCCGTAAAATAGTGGTTTCAAAACATGCCACTGTGCGATTATTATTTGGTGTTGTCTGACACCCTCACTATTTTCTTTTGGCTATAATTTGTTAATTCCTAGACTATTTGCGTAACACTTAACATATTCTTTGTCAGCAAGTCCTAAGAAACCCAAATATATAAATTTAATGGGGCTAAGGGGCTGCGTTCAAAATATGCATTTTCTTCTAGGATAGTCGTGTATTTTTATTTTTATTTTATTTTTATGGATTTAGAACCGCCACCTGTCCTGCCTTTTCGACTGTTCTGTTATACTAATGTCAGGATTTCAGACATAAAACAGTAGAATGTCATGTTTCCCAATAAGCATTTTACAGGTTTTTAAACCTAACTCTCGTAGTTGTAGTGTTTTTTATCACTGTCTATTTGAAAAAAGTTAGTGCTTCTGGCCTTACGCTTGGGGTGGCATTAATTATATATCGCGAGACGCGTGTTAGTGTTGCATGCGTTCCTGCTTTCAGCCCTCACTCTCTCTATCCTAATTCCATCTGTCCTTCCGTTTATGTTAACGTAGTGTATAAAATGAAATTAATGGAAGTATTAATTTAGGTCATTACGCAGTGTGCCTAGCTCAAGGTTTTCTTAGAAATACAGTACACGTTTTATTGTAGAAAGCGTGTAGTGATGCAGTAGGCTTTACTATCAACGTGAAACGTTACAATTTGCAGACGAAGTAGAAAACAAGGGGGATTTTTGTATGCCATTGTGACAGCACTGTACTTTTACCATTTCTCTTTCCTTTTATTGAATTTATGTGTTAGGCTTTACATTTACCTTTTAATTTATATATGTGGATTTAGAATGTTTCACGACACTTGTAAGGAGCCAGACACAACTGAAGGAGATAGTGTTGCAAGAGCCCCATAGGTCTATGAGGGAAAGCACATAGTTACCGAAGGTCTGGATGAAACACATCTGACCGTTTCTTTCCAGAACAATAGTGCGAAAGACTCCAAGACAAGAAGTGAAGATAAGTAGCAGTACAAGGCTACTGTCCAGTGTATAACCGCTGTACCACAAATAAGACAGTATGATGAAAAGTCAGTGCATCTAGATAGGCAAATTCATAAATCAGTGATTGACTTTATTTCATTAACTGTGAAGTATCCTTACTGATCCTAACTAAAGACAGTATACCATAAGATTAATTTCAGCCAGGAAAGGAGAACTGTCCTTAGAAATTTACAGACTGTAGTTAGTTGTGAATATTTAACAAGTGATTTTTATTAATTTTATTTCTTAATCAATCTCGAGTTCAGTGAAAAATTTCACAAAGAAAAGAAAACTTGTACAAAATAAATTGTAAATTTTACCAACAGACTTACTTGGATTATTTAAGTTAAGTTACAGTTCTTGTTGGTTAATAGTTTACTTTAATACCCCTAGCAGAGCCTAACACTATAAACAGAGGAGGTTCTTGAGAGGAGCATTTAGGAACCTAGGATAATACACTATCATCATACCTAGGAACTTATACAGCTTGATTTTACCTTTGATGTCCATACACCCTTACTCTTTTCAGAGAAGGGGGTATTTCTTATAAGACCAGTCTTTTATCTGGCACTATCCTGGTATCACCTGATACAACTTTGTGTCCAGGATATCTTTATTTAAAACTATACTTCCCTCTCGTGACAGCAGACACGGAGTTTTTGCGTACTCAAACGACAGATAACGAGATTACTGTCTGTGTGAAACATATGGGCAGACAAGGGTGACATAATCGCCTCCGGGCCGACTTGTTATGACAACATTACTTTCTAAGAAAGTAATAAGCAATACAGCTTACACATGTTGTCATGTGAGTTCCCCGATCTGTCTGTAAGTTTGTACACAAGGTCATTGGACATCATATTACCATATATGGGAGAGTTTACCACTGCCTTACGTTCAAAATTATCCGATGTCGGAATATTTTTGAAATCATTACACCCTATCCGCATGATTTGAAATGATTGGATCTTTCTGATTAGATACATAACAACAATGCGTGGGAAGATAGGAATATAGTCTGACCACTTCGCAGTTTTATTTCACTGTGGATTTCACGCTCGCCAAGAAAACAGCTCGCCAAAGTGAAGACTAGATTCATAATTCATTTTTTTAACCGGACCTTTTATTGGAGAACCAAGTAAGACTAACAAAGCACAGGAAATCTCTACATTTTAGTTAGGAACACCGGGACTTGGAAACTGAAGAAACACACGGAGTCAGAGAGGGAATCTTTTGTCAAATTAAAGACACCCTAGACGCGTGTAAGAGACCGACTCGTCTCTTTTATTCATCTATGTTAAACTCGCTTTTGGATGTCAAAGTCATTTGAGGCTGGAAACCTCAGCGTATAGAATGATCATGAACCACCACTGCACGGGCTGGTGATTGCTTTATTGATAGTTTCGTAAAGAGAACTAAAAGCATAACGTAGTTCCAGGTTCCCTCTGGAGCAGTGAGGGAAAGATGAAAGAAATGATGTACATTCTAAGTATAATACTTACATTTTCAAAGCAGTGTAAATGTCCCTATAAACATATTCACTTTAAAATTAATATAAGTTTTCAAGCTTAAACCAGTGTAAATGTCGATGTGAAAATACTCATTTTAAAGTAATGTGTTAAGTCATGTTTTATTAAGGGGAGTTAAGTGTTAAAAGACTTGTATGTACAGGTCGGATTTTTTGTAAACACGCTAGTACACACGCTCTGTGTGATGAGAGATTTTTCTTAGTTGGAAGCTGTATGCTCAGTAATTTATGAATACAGCTCTTTTGTCTAGCTGTTAGTTTGCTTTTTAATCTTTTCAATCAGTGTAAACATAAATGAAAACATATTCAATTTATATTGTGAACACTTTTAAATCAGTGGAGATGTATATGTAAACAGACTCTATCTGTATTATTAACCTTTTCTTTTAAATATAAAGTAACTATGAAAGCTATTCTATTTAAATGTAAAGAAAGTATTATCCCGAGGGATTAAATTTAATTCTCATCGAGGGTAAAGTCTGAGTAATTGGGATGGTGATATGGGAAGATAGGAACCCATAACTATGGGGTAGAAAACTCCATACTCAGAAGAGCGTTATGTTCTATTCTTTACCATAGTTATTGGTGGTACCAGCAGAAAGTACTATCTCTGGAACAAGAAGGGAGCCGTGGCCTAAGCTTTAAGGTGAAGGACGCACGTGGTAGACTCTCCTTGACGTTTCTGGGAAACGAGCTACCCCCGACAACCTTGATCAGAGACGAGCGCGAGCAGAGTGAAAGAACCAACCCATAAGACGGAGCAGAACCGTCATTCTCAGCTAAGTTCAAATATATGCTGCCACTTGAACTTCTTGTAGTATCTCACATTCCCTAAAGACTGTGATGATAACTTTTCTTGATCCATAACTATTCAAATTATTTCCAACTGTTAAAACCTAAAGTGATTATTAAATTTTGTTATTTGTAATGTTACAAATTTAACTTCGATTTAATCATTTTAAAGTTACTGCATGTTTGTCTCATTCAAATTACTACACACACTCTAAACAGAGCTATACTAGAATAATAGAATTCCACTGAGTAAATCAGGGGTGGGAGCTTAAACGAGTTGAAAGTAATAAGTGCTTAAATCCTTCACAAAAGCTGTCGGCAGATTACAGAATTAACGTGCTCAGCAACAGCCAGCATTTGTTTTCGCTTATTTGAATATCGTGTGAAGTCTCCCATGTGATAGGAGCTTTACTACTCTTCTATCTACATTTCTGCCAAGAGTAATCTTGTGTAGACTCCATTGAAGCCTATAATATATACTCTTGAGTTTTGGCCATTGTTGGACCACTACTGCAAAGCAGGGGAGGCAATACCGTCACACATACTAAAATGATGGCGTGTCACTAAATTGGGAAAAACCAGCTCTCTGTTTGTGACGTATAATAGAAATGAAGCCTCCTGTATCCGACAGCATTTCGTGACCTCGGCGTAGTTTTAAGATTCGCTAACTAAGTCACGCATTTCTCTGCCTGTCTGACTCACCTTTTAATCCACGCCCCGTTTTACTTGACCATATCAAACGAGCTTGTTTGCCAACTTTCGCAACCTGTCATTCATAGCAGGGAGCGAATCACGTTCGTTTACGCAAGTTTCTCACGCGAGCTGATATGTCTATTTTACGATAACGAGCAGATCGCACGTGGGAAACACGTGGAAGGGTAACGGCCTTTGAAGATTCTCCATAAGGGGAGCAAATCCTTTGATCTCAAGAAACAGGAAAAATCTCGGACGGGAGCCCACTACACGGGTTAAGCTTTTGTTGTCGATTAGCAACGGCCGACAGTAGTGACCTAAAACCCTTGATCTAGGAAACGTAGTTTCAGATTTTTCTGCTGGGAAACGGAGTGTGAGAATTCACATCTTCTAGAGATCATACTTGTAACAACATGATCGTATATAAACTGCGTCTTTCTCAAATCAGTTATCAGAGTCGCTCAGAGATTTTTCAGAGAGTCTAAAGACGTTATCTAGAACCATTGGGAATAGATGTGTTAATAGTTCGTAGTGTTTTCTTTCAGGATTTCTGGTAATATATAAAATTGTGCTTAAGCGTATTAAAGTGTTAAAAGTTTTAGCATCTTAAATTCACTTTGATTTTCTAGGTGTTACGACTAGCGAATTAAATAACGCGTAGCTATTTTTATTCCAGATGTTTCAGTTATAACGTAAATTTAATCACCCGCTATCACACAGAAAGAGACGGTTTAGTTGACTAATAAATACACTAGGCGACTGATAATTGACGGAATACAATTCACTTTTATTTCATCTTTTGTAATGTAGAAAGTGAATGGGTTTGAATCTCATGCAACTAAACAAACAGACGCCGAAAATCTAATAGTTATTAATGACAGGCGATATTTGTTGAGTGCGCTTAGGGATAATTTAATCATAATTGGCATTATGCGCTGATCGTTGACCGGAGCAGGAAGGGGAAAAGGCTGCATGCCTCAACCAACCTTGCACCCGCTAGGCGACGCGCGATAGGATAGGCTAGACATAACGTGCGCCTTTTTAACTATATATATATATATATATATATATATATATATATATATATATATATATATATATATATATATGTAGATATTATTAGCAGTAATTTTTTCATAATGTTCCTATTTCCTTTAGGCATGACCTGATCAACGGCGACCAGCGGTTTTTTTATTTGGCTTTATCTTGGGCCTTGTCTCCAATTTTTACTGATTGGAATAAAGTTGTCTTCTGTTGGCTGATGCGACTCCAAGTTTCGGTTGTGAACAGGACGGGCCACAGAGACTAACGAACATTTTAATAGTAAATTTTAACTTGACTTACAAATACCCAGATATATTTTTTTGCATTTTTATCAGCCCATTGTGGTGAAATGCCAATAACTGTTCTCCCGACTTCTGATAGTCGTTTCCAAGAAGATATTTATCCAGAAGAGTTACGCTATATCAGAATCGGCACTCACCAGAGCCAGCCGATAGGATTTACCACCATCATTAAGTAACAATAATAAACAGTTTTAGCAATCAGATGTTTTCCTACTGTTTACGGTGAATACCAGATCTCAGAGAGTCTCGGCTTTAACTATCCAAGGTGACATTGTGTATCCAGGAAATCAACCACCAAATTAGGCTTTCCCCTTATAAAATTTAATTATTGAAAGGAGGGACTGGGGCCCAATTCGGACAATAATTGCTCTGGACCTTACATATATTCATGGATTTTTACGTCCAACAGATTGTCTCACCAAGAATAGGGTAAGAAGCGAGATTGTGTGGCCACGTATGACAGAGAGAGAGAGAGAGAAATATTTTTCTTTAGTACAGGAAACACTGTATCATATGTACTCTGTTCGACTATTGTTTAAATTTATTGGATAACATTTAGCAGGAACTGTGTTCTTTCTTTACTGTCTATACTGTAACCTATTGCTAACCTTTGACCTTTGGGGTTATTGACTTGGGGTGTTCTTATCTTCTCAATGAGGGGAGGGCATAGGTATTCTGTTATTTTTTTCTATGCATGTAATTCTGATGTATCTGCTCTTTCTCTTTTAGATATTGTAAAGTTTAGTGATAATAAACAACAAAAGAACTAACTTTGTGAGTGTTGGTCAGACCCACTCCCATTTAACCATAGTTTTCACGTTTGTGTGTCTTGTTGTCACATAGCTGTGTGTGTGTGTGTAGGTAAACTTATATTTCTCAATATAAGGGGGTGCAAGATTGTCTTATACTAAAATATAGTCGTATAGATAGGCTGGACTAGAGGAACTATTCAGCCCAGAGACATATCTTTTTCTTAAACTATTCACTCGTGAAACTCTATTTCTTACACCTTTACTTCTCACGTATTATCACCATCTCTTATACTCAGGCGGGACCTTAGATAACTTTAAAACCTATCTAAGCACGACACTGTTCCACACAACAGTATCAGCTTTGATCCTGCCGTACGTTCACATAATAAAATATTCTCTGTCAAGTAAATTGTGGGTTTCTCGTGGGAGTAAAGAAATCCATAATATATAGGAATGCTTTTAAAAGTCTGATTTATGTTGCATTTATATTGTATGACCAATATATCATCAACATTTTTTGTGAGTTATGAATAAAGCATCAAGCTGATCACTCGTCCATACTGCGAGTGTTTATAATTAATGGGATTACTGGCAAGAGAAAAAAATACTAATGGATTATTGATTTGGGGGAATATATTAAATTAAAACAAAAACAAACTCGTTAGAAATGTAATGGATGGCAGCTATTGTCAGAACCAACCAGTCTATCTGATGAACAGAACAAAATGTGGAAACTTATGTGCATGACAACAGTGGTAGATGATGGTTATAGGTTTTGGCACCACGTATTTTACTTGGAAAGGGAAACAACTTACCTGGTTGTTACTCTTCTACTATGTGGTGTAGAGGTTTGCCACAGAGAGAGCGACATACCTTCCTTTCGGCTGTCTTCCTCCTGACTGGTTCCAGTCTAATCCTCGGCTCTTCAGAGACTGTCTAATGTTACCCTCCCAGCGAGCTCCAGGTCGCCCTGGAGGTCTGGATTCCTGGCTCTTAATTTCCCATATTTTTCGTGGTAGCTGATCTGAAGGGAACAAATAAATAAAGACAATTTAAAAAAATAATCTAAACATTAAGCAAGCAATGTCACAATTACATATCATAGATAGATTGTATCGGTTTTGAAAATAAACAACTTTCACAATTACTTGTCAAAGATAGACCGCATCAGTTTTGAAAATAAACAACTGAACATCTCTACCCAAGGCCACTTGACACCAAGAAAATGTCGCTTTTACACATTCACTACTGGACTGTTGCTTTATGGATGGCACCGGAAAAAAACGATTAGAGCTTAGATGTCTCCGAAACATAGCAGGCATTTGCTAGTTAGTAAGGCGCAGCGAGAGATATATGATAGATATATGGAAATGTATCATCAATATAGGTCAGTTAAAACAAGTTGAGGATATTATATTGGAACAGTCCAAGTCTTAGGAAACAGCAAGTTGCCGTGTAATGGAGACGTAAAGTTTTATAAAAGAAATGGCATGTTTGTGAAACAACTTGTAATAGGTACGGTTACGCCTACAAGCTTAAGCATTAGAGCTACATATTCCAATTATGCAAATTTAGATATTCGAGCAAGTTATGAATTCTCAGTGTAAAAGAAATTGTTAAGACAACTTTGCTAGCTGTAAGTATGTCGGACGGTGTGCCCTGCATGATCGTCATGCAAAGTGATAACACGATCACATATACAAGAAGTTCAGTGATACAGCACAAGATATCAAATCACGCTAGGAAGTGATTAGCTGCGCAACAAATTTATTCATAAATAAACATTTATCATGCTGTGTTGGATTTGAGTACGAATTAACCTTGTCATGACTGTAATGAAATATTCTACGTACGTCTTACTACACTGTAGGAGACGCTAACCTATATAATTGTCTTGAATTCTTTTGTTCTCTTTCAGGTTACATTTCTATTTCAGAGAACTTTGTGTAACTAGATTTTTCATTAATTATTAGGGAAGATATTTATGTACACAAGTAGTGAGCAAAGATTGTTCGTGCCTGGTGACATTATACACAAGATTTTTACAAGGACTGCTATATGATGTGTAGCAATTTACCACACAGTTTTTAAGAGTGCTGAGCTGTGGTAACTGTGTAGAGCAGTAACATTTTCTCTTCGTGTCTGCTTAACTCTGAGCTCACTTATTTCGAGGAGAAAATGTGGGATTATAACTCTATATTCTTGGTAATTATAGCTCTACCTGGAGAAAGCAAACTGCTCTTCTATAAATACATTTTTAAACAATGCTCAATTGTATAATTACTATATTTACTCACAAATATGGTCAAAATCACACATAGAGTATAACCAAATTTATACTTTAACACAGTCCAAGCACTTGTCTTGTGCGTGTAATTGTGTAGTCGTGCTTTTCTTCTGAAAATGAAATACACCTCATCTCAAGTACGTTCACCAAATGTCGACACATTAATCATTTTCTTAATGACAGTTTGTATCCTATAAAACAACCCCATCAACCTTTCGGGAAAATATGAGAATTCCGTGTATTTCACTGTGAAAACAATTTGAACAGCCCTGAAAAGAACACGCATGCCTTTCAATCTTTTAAAAAGCGAGTAATTTCAAAATTTCAAAATTGTTCAGCGAGTTAGAAATATTCACACCAGGTTTTCGGGAACATTTTGGAATTTTATTTCCGTTCATCTTACACAGATTTCCTTCCAAAATGCACAGACGCAAGGTGTTAATATGTATGTCTGTCTTATATGTATACATAACGGTAGTAGATGAACTGAGTTCATGAAAATGTGATCGCGTAGCCTTATACATATCAGAACCAGTCTTTGCTCAAGGTCATCTTTACGTAGCGCCTACACGAGGAAAGAACACAAGCGATATTAAAGTATATATCCAGGACACAGGCTACGATGACAAGAGTTTAAAAGATATCCGTACAATTACACATTTAAAAATGGTGATAAAAGAGCTAGTAATGTTGATTAATTAGTCAAATATCATTCCATTGACTTTTTTAACAATACCTCATGTCAGTTTTGTCGGGTTGCTCCATTGAATCATGGCCTATACATCCAGGCAAGTTTGACTACAATGATTTAATGCGGGCAAAAAGGAAAGGAAAGGAATTAAATGACCACAGAAGAAATAGAACCATCATCAGGACATGCGGCGGAAAGAGCACACGACAATTCATTTCCATGATTTTTGACGGATACTTGCTCGTATTTTCTCTAATTTATATGTCTTCTTCCTCGCTCACCCTCAGACTTCTACGTTAATGACTCTAACAAAGGCAGCAGTCAGTTCAAGGTTCCTGACATCTCGTTCACCCTCAGCCTTCTGCATCAATGAATCTAATATAGACAATAGCCAGCTCAAGGATCCTGACATCTCCAAACAGTTTGTCGTGAAGAGAAGTGGGTTGTTGCCATATGCCACTCCGTTCACTGCTGTAAGTTGGGCAGGACTGGAGCAGATGTTCAGCTGTTATGGGGCTGGTGCCACAGGAGCAAAGATCTGTTGGATCCATCCTATACTTGTGGTATAGGTGGTACATCAACCTATTGTGACCGTGCGTAGCCGGTAAATGATGACCTGGTCGTGCCTAGATAGCTGGTGATAGGCATCATCTTTTATGTGACCTGGGTGTTCTCTGTCCCATTTGGACTTGAATATGGCGTTTATTGTTTGTTTTATCCATTGCATAAGTTGTGTCTATATCGTTTTGTTGTAGCGCTCCCCCTTCTTTAGCAAGTTGATCTGCCGGTTCGTTGCCTGGAATGTTGTAATGGGCTGGTATCCACTGGACTGTGCGCTTGTTGAAGTATTTGGCGGGCTTTCAAGTGAGTTTATCAGATCTTTCAATCCTTTAGCATGGTGGCTCTTTAGGGCTGTTATTAGTGAGAAGGCATCTTAACGGTCACTATCTGTTTTTCTGCATGTGTTTTGTACTCAATAAGAGTTTCCGCGGCCTGTTTCAGGGCCTTTGCTTCAGCATTGAAATTATTGCAGCACTGGCCAGTGACAGTTGGTCATAGAGGGAATTATGTTCTTTAATTTAATGAGGATGCCAGCTCCCACATTTTCAATTGCATTTTTTGCTGAACCATCAGTGTGTGTGTGTGTGTGTGTGTGTAGAACCATCAGTATACGTGTGTGTGTGTGTGTCTACAACCATCAGTATATGTGTGTGTGTGTCTACAACCATCAGTATATGTGTGTGTGTCTACAACCATCAGTATATGTGTGTGTGTGTGTGTGTGTGTGTGTCTACAACCATCAGTATATGTGTGTGTGTGTGTCTAAAACCATCAGTATATGTGTGTGTGTGTGTGTCTACAACCATCAGTATATGTGTGTGTGTGTGTGTGTCTACAACCATCAGTATATGTGTGTGTGTGTGTCTACAACCATCAGTATATGCATGTGTGTGTGTGTGTCTACAACCATCAGTATATGTGTGTGTGTGTGTGTCTACAACCATCATTATATGCATGTGCGTGTGTGTGTGTGTGTGTGTCTACAACCATCAGTATATGCATGTGTGTGTGCGTGTGTGTGTGTCTACAACCATCAGTATATGCATGTGTGTGTGTGTGTGTGTCTACAACCATCAGTATATGCATGTGTCCAAAGCTTTGCTGGCAATTTTTGGTCACTATACTCGGGTGTTATAAACTTTCTTTGTGTTTGTGTCTGAATTCTTTCACTTTCAATGTCTGGAATATCAGATGTTAGCTCAGGAAAGCATCTTCTTTTCCACAGTGGGATAATTGTGCTTGGTGGTATTTTCTTTGCGACTGAGTTTGCTAACATAGTATCTTTGTTAATTTTTTTTTCTTTTGCCTGGGCAACAACATTAGTTCGCTTGAGCCTGTTTCTTCCTAGCCTGTTTATTCTATTGCACATGAGATGTCCATCGAGCCTCTTAAATTTTTCAGCTTGTTGTACAATTCTGTTGTCTCGTCTGTACTCAGTTGAATGTAACTCTCTAATGTTTCCCATCTGGTTGATTTTCGTGGAATTTAGGGCCTCTGTTATGATACGCGCTGCTTGGTTTTGGAGTTTGCGGAATCAAAATGTGACTTAGCTGCCGTCGACCAGGCTGTGATGCCATATTCCAGGCCTGACTCTGCTGTGTATAGTTTTTTGAGGATGTTTTCATCAGCACCCCATGTGATACCAGCTAATTTTGTCATGATAGCCATATGCTGTTTTGCCCTGATCTGTGTTTTTGTTATCGGTGTTTTCCATGTCAAGCGGCGGTCCGGTGTAATACCTCGGTATGTCGGTGTTTTTTCTTCTTGCACTGTTTGCCCATTTAGTTGAAATGTTGTTTGCTATGGTTTGTTACACAAGGTAAATATAGTGTGTGTCGTTTTTCGTTAATTGATTTTGAGTAGCCACCTTTTGGATCAACCTTCGAGGGCTAACAGTGAATCCAGTATCCACACCATTGCTTTGGTAATGTATTTTTCTGAAGTCCACATGGTCAGGTCATCAGCATATAATGAATTGTGTACATTCCCATTGATGTTTTCAGGGATGTCGATTATATACGTAAGGAAGAGTATGGGGGAGAGGACCCCACCCTGTTCCACACTGTAGCGAATTTTTTTTTTAAGATGATAGTTGTCCGTAGTAGTTGTTGAAAGAACTGAAGAAGAATTCAGTCTGACAAGAATGTAGTCCCAGCATCAGAGAAGAGCACTGGTATCACAGGATAGTCACGGCTGTGAAGGTCTCTACTTCAGGTAGTATTCAGATTAAAGATAGAGCCTAAGTTGCCACCTTGCTATGTAACTAACCTAGTATGATAAGTAACCAAATTCAGTAAAACTCAAATTCAACACTATAAAATTAATATGTCAATTACTGTAGCAATTTATTTATGTACATCTATCTTTTTTCTTGTGCAAATGTGTAATGAGGAAACAATTATGAAATTTGATTGAATTAAAATTAATTACAAAATTGCTAGATCGTTGTGTTACTCAATAACTAAATAAGAAGTACTTTCTGGAATATTCTAATAAGCTTAAAAAATGTTCATCCAAATGTTCCTTTAGCACTTAAGTATTTCTTGTCTGGGCTAATGTTTCAGAACTGTTTTCTCATCCCTACACTATAGTTAATAAGCTTTGGTTATGATTTGACTTCTCACACTGGTTGCAGGAATTAGGTCACATAGAATACTTATATTAAAGTTATGTGACTGTCCTCTATGAGTATGCACAGCAGTATCAATTGAAGGTCTTGCTCTAGACCACCAAGCACTGATGGGGCCTAAGGCTGAAATCCAGATGACAATATCTGGTGCTCCTGTGGTTGTTGAGGAAGGCAACTATCGATCTAGGATTCTAGACCACTGATATATGACACAGATCAACCCGGGGACAATATGGGACAAGCTGCTAGCCTTTGGTTTTAGGGCCAACAAGCCTATGTGTCCATGAATGATAGTGTTCAGATGTTTGCATGTATATGAATCATACATGGATCAGTTCTGAATAGAATAGCGAGACAAGACCGGTGTCCAACTGCATAAATCATTCTAATATAATACATGAATAAATATAACACATTTTGATTCATGATTATGATGTTACCGTCGCCTCTTGCATTCTGGAGTGCCAAGTCCATTATTCCAGTATAATAATTTTAATTGATCACTCCTACTGACATTTCTGCTAAACGCTGGTAAGCATTGAATTCCTTTATATCCACAACTCAAATACAGTTCAGTCCTCTGGCCTGATCCTGATACAATTCTATTTAAATAAACTGCAATAAAACAATTAATTTTTCATGATTGTACATACCCTCTAGAATCAATGTAAAGCACAGAATAGACTTGGTTTGGTGGTGGAAGAACTGCACGGTAACAGATGGTAAAGTTTTAGCTTTCACAAGCACCTTCCTCCGTCCATCTAACTGTCTTCTGCTGTGTGTGTGTAAAGTTTGATATTTGCGCTGCTGGCCTTTATATAGTGCGAGAGCGGCCGTTTCGGAGAGCAAAGCAGTGTCACCGTTTCCCAAACTGTTTAGTCCTGCGTTTTTGTGTGCAGATTCAATCAAATGTGTAAGTTAGGTCCAGACAACATATTCGTTCTCCTCAACACTGGCACCAACTACGTTCATCTATATATCCTTTTACAGAGGCAATCCTTAGCTTCCTTTACATCTATGGTTTTCCTTACTTTGTTGTGTCTACGAATTGTAGCGCTTTTTGAAAGACCACTTTGACACTATCTTCTAACATGCTGGCGCCTTTACCTTCAATTTTCTTCAAAACGAAATAACGTAGCAACTTTTCCTTTGAAATGCACATAGCTGACCTTCTTCTTCGACAAAAGAGACTAATATCATGCCTTTCCGTCCACCCATTCTCTTTTAATTCACCTAAGTCTACGTATTCCTATGCAAAAATCTCTCCATTTGTTTACACGCCATTACGAACCATTTGCAAAACTGCGCGACACACACACAAGAGGGTGTGAATTTTAATGGACGATATTTCACTATACGATGAATGTTAGGCATATGTTTCATCACGATACAGACACCTTGCTCAATTGTTGTCTTTTTTGCTAGTCTGTCCATGCACTTGCACTCTTGCTGTTCTGTCTGTTGGATAGTTACTGATCCAGTTGTACATTTTCCCGCATACTCCATATTTAAGCATTGAGCCCATCTTTCCAGACTTTATCAAATGCTTTCCCCATGTCTACCCAAACTGCTAGTGTATGTTTTCCCTCTTGGAAGTCATCTTCGATTTCCCGCGCATTGTAGGTGACGATCCTCTGTGAACCTGTGTTGCCTGAAGCCTGCTTGTTGTCGCAGAAGAATTTGTTTTTCTTCGAGGCGCCAACTTAATCTGGTGTTGATAATTCTCTCCATAAGCTTTCCCATGCAGCTTAGTAGGCTGAAGGGTCTATAGCTGTTGGGCTCCATTCGGTCTTTGTCCTTTTTGAGAATCGTCCACCTTTCTAAGTGGCTGTTGAAATCACCAACAACCAGGCAGTTGGTGCACTTAATGTCCATTGTGGCTAGTGAAAGATCTCTATCTGGGGGAGGGGGGGGGCATATAAGTTGTACACTCTAATGCTCTGGTTATCAATCGTAATGTCATCTCCAATAATTTCCGCTTGACCATTTGTAGAAACAGAAAGCTCTCTGCTAGGTAAGGAGTTTCTGATTAACGTAAAAACTTTTCCCTTGTGCCCCTCTTTGTCGAGCCAGAAGGATTCGTAACCTCGTACATTAAGCTTTTCTTTCTTCCTTGCGTTACTGACCTCATCAACCGAACACTAAAAGAGATATAACCGCAAGTACAGTGGTGATAACACCGCGGAACATAGGGGAGTTACAGTGGCTCGCTTGCGATTTCTTTAGGAGGCATTTTTCTAAAGTCAGTACGTGAGGCTCCAGTTGCTTTGACTTCTTGTACTGTTCTTCAAGTTTTCTTTGACTTTTCCATATTTTGCCTCTCCAATGAGCTGCAGTCATGGTAATGTCTGGTCAAAGGAATTTCTTTTTCCTGAGGGTATCCTGTAATAGGGTGTAGTATTCTTAAGCTGGGTAGCTGAAGATCCAGACAGCCGCACAGCCAAGGAAGGTATCATGTTGCATCGTTAATTACTGTAATTATCAACCAAGCTCATGCTAATCTTAGATTTGGAAGTAAAAACGATTTGTTATTGTTATTGTTGAGTAGATTTGTCATCATTGCACTCCGGGCTCAGTCTCCCTTAGGAAATGTAGAAGAGTATGAATGCTAAATGTTCCTGGTGCGCGCTGGTTGTATACACAACAGATGAATCCTCTCATCCGTTTATCTCTGCTAGCCTTACGTTTAATGCCAAACTCCAGCAATCTTAACCTTTTTGATTCATCTATTGTAGTGTCGTTCTCTAACAGGCGATCATTAATTGTCTTTAGTATTTCTCCATGATCCATATCCAGTGTCTTTACCGCGTACACTTGCATGACCAGGACATTAGACTTTCACCAATTCCTGGAGATTCGAAGCTTCTATGCATGTTTTCCACTCTGTTAAGTGGGTTCTTTCATTAGATGTCAACGTTTCAAAGGATATAGGCGGTTATTCAACATTTGAGAGTAGTGGGTGTCATCGGCTTTCTTCCTTCCGAACCCCATCGATCTATTATGAGTATTCATGGTTATCAACAAGCCATCGTGCTTAATAAAATATGAATGAATGAAAAGGCTCCACAAGTTAGCCAACATCGAGGGTCATTAACGGAGCAAACTCCTTTCTTTACAGAGTCCATACAGAACATGTTTATTTACGGTACAATTCATATAATAGTTCATGGCATAATAAATATTCATCATATTTAGATTCATCTCCAAGTAGTGCAGTCCAGTCCAATTATATAGATCAATTATTATCGACGTCAAAACATGGTAGGCTATATATACGCGTTGCTGCAGTGCAGTCAACCGATAGTGAGACCCACCAGTTTACGAACTTGGATCATCAAGAATAATCAATTACTCCCATAAATCTGGACTTTCAATAAACAATTGTTGTCCATAACCATTAGTGGTTCATTATTACCTTAAATATAATAAAGGCCGACCCTCTGGCCAAAATCTCAAAGATATACTTCTGCACTATTACACTATCACTGGGAGTAAAGCAAGATACATCCGACTCGCTCGGAGTTTATAATCAAAAGGGTAAAAGTAGAACGTAGTCAAAAGGCACTATACCAACCGTGCCACGTCATAAGATTACTGTACAATTCGCGTTCAATAAAATACCGTGAAGCGTGAAAAATATATTTATAGCATTTCAAGCATCTAATGCGTAACATTAAAAGTGCTCACAACTGTAGCAGACCACATCGTTAAACGTGTCGTAATATTCCCCTGACCGACGGGGGTAAAAAAATCTATTCTATAGATTTTTTTGAAATAACTTGATCAATTATATCAAAAATTTAACGATAAACGGCATACGGCCTCCGATGTTTTGAACCAAAACATTGTCGTTGGTCGCAGTCAATATTATACATGTCATTTAATACATTAAAATTAAGTTAAGTTAACTAGAGAAAAGTCAACTGTCAGAAAGGATAGTAATAATTATGTAGGTAACTAAAATTATGTCTTAACTAATAAATGTGTGTTGTATGAATCAATATCATAAGATATAACTAAATAAATATAGAATTAACTAAATAACTAATGTAATATGTGTAGGATATTATAGAATTAAACTAGAATTAAGTAAACTAAAGTATTGTATCATTAAGAAAGAAAGTAAAGAAAAGTAAAGAAAAGAATAATGGAGGATGCATGAGAATTAAGTAGTAAGAAATTAATAGATTAAATTAAAATACATGTGTACGGAAGTGACTAACTAATTAAATTAATGTATCAACTAAGCAATAATAATACATATCATTTTATGTCATAATTATGTAAACATAAGTTATTAACTACATCTAAGAATTACTATTTTTATAAATATATTATTTATATTAACCAATTGTGTGATAATGTTTTGTTATTTTTTTTTCAAACTATCTTTTCTTTTATTAAATCCAAAAGTAACAAAATTAAAATTATCAATCATGAAGATCAATCTGTCATTAGTTCCTTCATGTGCGTAGAATACGATGCATTCGATAAGATGAAAAAGTTCCTTCATCTAGAGATGATCAAGAGTTCAACTAATAGTACGTAAGTGTTAAAATCAACACGTTCAGACCAACGTTCAAGCGTAGGTTGATTGTAGTATGTATTACAGCGAGTTATATACGTATGGTCACTAACCAAGTCCAAAAATATGAAAAGAACCGAATACTTCTTGTGGATATTTGAGATTTAATAACGTGCAATGAATGTTTCACAAGTGTTCTGTCTTCCTGCACTTGGATCACGATCACATGTGTTATTTACTCAGGAACTGTTGTAAGTCAGTATTATCTTGACTGCGAATGAGTAAAATCCCTCATACAAGTCGCCTCCATTTCTTGAGTCGTTAGTTATCTTCATTAGACAACGAAGGATGGCGTGACAGGGAGTCTGCCACCACATTTTCATGGCCTGGAATTGATTCAATTTTGAAATCAAACGGTTGGAGCAATATTGCAAATCGTGCCAGTTTGGCGTTCTTGTGATTGGCTCGTCTGAGTGAAGCAACTGATTTTTGGTCTGTCTGTATGACGAATGGAGCACCGAGTAAACATTTTTCGAGCTTTTGAATTGCCCAGACTACTGCGAGCAACTCCTTGTCGATCACCGAGTATTTCGTTTCCGCATAAGTGAGTTTTCTCGAAATAAATAGAGTCGGGTGGAGTACTCCTTCGTGTTCTTGTAGCAGGCTTCCTCCTATTCCATAATTGCTGGCATCTGTACGGAGAATGAACTTTTTTTTAGTATCTGGCAACCTTAGAATAGGTGGCCTGGAGAACAGTGATAAGATATAGTTAAATGTTTTGTCGCAGTCTGCCGTCCATGTCACTTTCACAGGCATGTCTCTCCTCAAAAGTGAAGACAAGACAGCTATGATGGATGATAAATTAGGTATGAATCTACTATAATATTGGACGAGACCTAATAAACTCCTAACTTGTTTTTTTGTTTTAGGAATTGACAAATTTAAAATTTTAAATATATTATGGGGAACAGTTTGGATACGCCCAGCCCCGATAATATGTCCCAGAAAAGTTATTTCATGGAAAGCCACTTGTATTTTAGTGGGTTTAGCAGTTAAATTATTTTCTCTTAAGATTTCCAAAACGGAGTGAAGTCCTAAAAAATGTTCCTCGAATGACGAAAAAAATAAACATATGTCGTCAATGTAGGTGATAATATCCTGTCTGTGTGATAAGATTTTTCGCATCATGCGAATAAAAGTCGCCGGTGCGTTCATAAGCCCAAAAAGGCATGACGTTTCACTGGTAAAGACCTTGTGGAGTCGAGAACGCAGTAAAATATTTGGCTTTTTCTGTTAAGGAAATCTGCCAATATCCCTTAGTTAAATCTATTTTTGTGAAAAATTTTGCAGTTGATAGCCGAGTAAGCAAGTCGTCAAGAATAGGATGTGGTTCACTGTCAGCCACTGTCTGAGCATTTAACTTCCTATAGTCGACACATAGACAAATGTTGTTGTCTTTCTTCCTAACAATGACCAATGGTGAAGAAAATGGAGTTACTACTCTCTATGATCCCTAAGGACAACATTTGATTGAGTTCCAGCATTGTCTTTCTTAGGTAGTGCACTGGGACCGAATATGGATGTACGCGAATAGAAGTATCATCCTTAAGTATTATGTCGTAAATAATAGCTGAGGTGCGACCGGGCAGACCAGTTAACACATCTGAGAAAGATTCCAAAAGATCAGCAATCTACTGATGCTGTTGCGGTGTAACCGACGGAGAAATGGTTACATCTCGCCAGGATTCTGTAGCCTGTAAGGCAGGTACAGGTAAAGACATGTGTACCTCAAGAAAAGAAGATTCTTCTTCCTGAATTAAAGATAGATTTGTGTAATGACAAGAAGCTATTGATTTGTCATCCAGATCATGAAAAATTGATTGTAAGTGTTGAGGGCGAGTGTAAAATTCCTTAAGCATGTTAATATGGTATATTTTAATGTCTAGAATATAGTCAACGTCAGAAATTATGTCAACAACTTTTTAAGGACCATTCCATGCAATTAATAGTCCATTTTCTTTTCGTGGGAGTAACACGAAAGCCTCATCACCTGGGAATAATTGACGTAGTCGTCTATTTCTATTTTGAAACTCTCGAGCTTTAAGTTTAGCAGCCTCGGAAGAAGCTGTTGCCAGCTGGCAAGCATCAACAATTTTCTTACGTAAATTTATGACATATTCGAATGATGACTGGGTTTCCTGAGTCATCTCAGCATCAAGTAGTAAATCCTTTATTAGTCCCATTGGACCTCTTGGTGGAGCACCAAACACAAATTGGAAGGGAGAGAAGCCAGTCTGTTCGTGTGGCACCTCTCGATATGCAAAAAGTACGGCTGGGAGTACTCTGTCCCAGTCCTGAGGATGTTTAACCGTAACTTTGTGTAATAATTGCTTAATTGTACGGTTGAGACGTTCCACTGAACCATTGCTCGTCGGGTGATATATACTACTGAGATTTCTTCCGTTGTCAAGGGTCTTCATCACTTCAGCCATGGTGTCAGCGACAAATTGAGAACCGTGGTCAGACAATATTTTTCTAAGAAAACCTAATCTAGAAAAAATAAGTAATAGTGCGTCTGCTACATCTGCTGTAGTGGTAGTCTTTAGCGTACGTATAATGATACGTCACGTGAGACGCCTGGCCAAAAAAGAAGATAACACTCGAGAACGTGTGAGAGTGTATCCCATATGACCCGCGCATTGGGAGTCATGTGCATGTCGTAGAATGTAAGGCCTTAATGATAAAGGTACCATAACCTGTTGTTTAGTTTGTGATTTGTCCATATAACATCTGATTAAAATGTCATTTTTAATTTTAAACCAGTGTTTGCTTTTGTTATTAGATGTTAAGTTATCATAATCATTTACCAAAGCAAATAACTTTTTTAAAGAATTGTCTTCTCTTTGTTTGGTAGCAAATGACACTCTATCTATATTTGAATGAATTTCCATGTCGTCCTGGAGATCTGTTTCAGAATTTGGAGTATCAACTTTCTCTAAGGTTTGAGCCTGGGCTCAAGTTGTCACTGCATTTGCCGTAAATAAATTATTTTTTTCCCATTCGATAATCTCTTCTGGTGTACAATCTTTTCTGCCGTGGATACGTCCTACCATCAGGTCAGCTATCGGATTCTGCAACATGCAAACCTTGACATTACCTGTAAAAAATGGTGTGTTAAAATAAATAATAGCAGTGGGATATTACTCAACAGTACCCCCAAAGGTTATATATGTAACATAATCATTGGTAGAACAACTCGGATGGACCAATGACTGCCTGATTCCGATGGTGGTTGATCCTGAATCTCTCAGAACAGATACTACTGTACCATTGACTATCCCTCTATTGAAGATTAGGGAGCCTGTCCCGTCATTAGCAGAGAGACTAACTTCTGGCAAAAGATGTCCACAATTCAGCACTGTTTCTTTGGCCTTCTGAAAAATAGTATTACAATTTTGGCAACTATTTGCCACATTATAATTAACGGCATAACATGAAGATGATGATTGCACCTGATTATTGTTGTCTGGAACACTCGAGGTCGTACCGCTAATGAGTGCCGCCCCTGCACAATGATCATAGTTTGATGGTCTACGTGAATGAGACCGCTGTCGGTGATGGTCACCTGAGGTATGTCGTAAAAAGCAAGTAATGTGATACTGTTCCCTGAGGTATGTCGTAAAAAGCAACTAATGTCAGTGAGTTGTGCATGGAGCTGGCAACATCATCATGTAGAACAAGTTGCCATAGAAACCACTGCTGCAGAAGTATGTGCTTTGCTGCAGGCTTCTTGTATGGGGGAAACCGCGGGGGGGGGGGGGGGGGGGAGGGTGTGACGTATAATGTAAATATAGCCTCAGTAATCCTACAGTAATCCGACCATCTTTGCTTCCCCATTTAGTGTTTATAATTTTGCTATGCTAAAACCACGAATTTCGCTGTCTGTCTGACTCATATTTTGAAGCCACGCCTATTTTTCCTGTTTTACATGCGCTGATGAGTGTTTACCAACTTTCGCACCTGGCAGTCTTAACAAGGGGAGCGAACTTGGTTTGTTTACCTGAGTTCTCACGCGAGCTGATCTGTCAATCATTGGTCATTAGACAGACGCACGTGGGGAAAAGACCAGATCCTTGAAGAAATACAAGGGCGATTGTTACCAACAGATTACTGGTGGCAATGTATGTAGTTATTATAATATTTATTTGTCTGAGGGAAAGTATTTGTTTTTAAAATCAGGATGCTTTCCTGGCCAAAGATATATCACCCATGATTGATTGATACTTTTGTTATATGGGTTATCTCCCCTGAATATCGAACTTGGTGTATGAATCCAGATTTTGTTGGTCTGTTCCTTGTTGGGCCAGAAACAGATTGTTCTTGCTTAGGTTTATGCAGGAATGTTTATGGTCCGAGTCTATGTTTACTTCTTGTCTATTTAAGACGATACGGTCTTATATCGTGATATCTTTGTATGTCTAAGTGGGACTATTTTTCCTTGTACTGAACTTTGATAGATCTCATTGTGATGGTAGATGCCCACATGATTCCACCTAACTGTTAGGTCTTGGACTTCTTAACACATCTAAGTCTATAATAATTCCTCTCTATATCAAGATAGATACACATTGTAATTTGTAATATGGTGATTGTATCACTACTATCACTACGTTCATTGATATATATTCACCGCTGTTCTTTGATGATTTTTTTTCTTTGTCAATCATGTATAGTGCTTAAATATGAAATTGTTATATGAAATTGTTATATGCATTGTGTCATTGCCAGCATTGTAGGATACGTTGGTGGCACCTCCCTGGAAATAGTTATACTTAGAGACCAGTCCGAAGTTTGTTGATATCTGTGATCTATTATGGGGAAGAAGATAGTTTCTGATATGATTATTAAGTCTATGAGTTCCCCAGTGTTTATTCTGTAACGCCAGGAGAGGGCGTATGTGTTCTGCTAGTGTATTTCCCATGCCCAGGTAAAAGAACTTGTTGCTGAACTTTTTCCTTGCTAGGCTTAGATGGGCAGACGTCTACATGATGATTATCTATATCAATATGTCGGGATGACATGTTACCTAGCAGCACTGAATATGATTGTATGCAGCAGCTATGATGAAAGAATATGCTGATTCTTGTAGAAACATTTGTGTTCATGAACAAAGCCTTTATTGAAGCTTTACTACGCATCTGTATAGTGAGCAATGCTCACTGGAACCAGAAGCCATTTTGGAGCCTATATTTTTTGTCGATCATCGATCAGAGGACAGGGATGCCCCTTATTATCAGGTGATGTTTAAGAGATCACAGTTATAAAGAAAACCCAATACTGGTGGGTTAACATTGTCTCCAGAAATATTTGCTGAACTTTACCTAAAGGAATCTTCGCTAGAAAAGAGGTTCTGTCTAGGAGTCATGCTTGAACATTATTTATTAACCGACATGATCAGTCAGTAAGGCCTGATGATTATATTTATAAACAGTGGAAATCTAAGTGCTTGTCTACGGACGTTCCATTGTAATGTTCTTCAACATGAATGCCAACTTAAGATTGTAGACCATTGATCAACAGTATAATGATATATGTCGACCTGTTTCCCTGTAACTATACCCGTACTGTCCAAGTGTGTGCGTCCAATTAAACAGTATGAAACGACCACAGTAGTCTGCATCATTAACTTCTAGCTACGTGTGAGTGAGTGTTTGATCTTCTAGTCAACTCTTCAGAACAATCCATGCATTCGCGTATTGACACTCACATTAACACTCATAGTCAACATTACATCCTTGTCGGGGCCTCATTACGTTTTTGGACAAGGTGACGTGTATGCCCAACACTGTGCCAGTTTAGAGTTGACCATTTACACCAATACCAGCTTTATTAACGTGGTGACCAAGAAAAGACCTTATCAGCGATAATAATACTTCCTGACCACCTTTGATGTCCGGTATTTCAGGGGACGTAATGCTTTGATTTGCGGAAACGGACGGAAATCTGAAAGGGGCCCGTTCGCACGGCCCATATCTTTTGATGTAGTTCGGCATCGCGAGTAGAGCGAACCGTAAAATCCTTTATCTCGGAAACGAATCTCCTTGATTTTCCCTGCTATGCCGAAGGTGTGAATTGTCACATCATCTAGATATATTACACAAAATCTGTATTTATACGGCGTTCTCTCCAAGTCAGTTATCAGGTCTCTCAGAAAAGTTTGGATAATCTGAACGCGTACGCTAGAACCTATGTGAAATAGTGCGTTAATAGCCTTCGTGGGGGATTTATTCTAATTTCTGGTAATAATAATAAGTTTTTCTTAAGTGTTAAAATATGTTAAAGTTTTACCATTTCTAATTCACTGTGATTCCCTAGCGTTAAGACTAGTAAAATAGTAAACGCGTAGAAATTTTCTTACCAGTTGTTCAGTTTAATGTAAAATCCATCAACCATTTTTTTACACCAGAAGATACGGTTTAGCTGACTAGGTATAATGCTATGAGTGACTGATAAAGTGACAGAGTAGAATTCGCATTATATTTCATTGTGTGTAATTTTCTAAATGTCTAGTGTTTGATATCATGTGTCAAAACAATAGACGCCGACAATCAAATAGCTAGTAATAATAGGCGATATTTGTTAAGGGTGTGTAGTTATAATTAGATTATAACTAACATTGTGCGCTGAGTGTTTTACCGGGGGGGGGGGGGGGAAGGCATGCCTAAAACCCAACCTGTACTCGCTAAGCGAAGTGCGATACGATAGGCTAAGACCCCGTGGGCCTTTTAATTTAATTAGGTGACGGAGAGGAAAAGAGATCATACTCTTACGCGTGATAGTATAGGATATTGGCATTTTTGGTAAATGTTCTTTTTCTTCCTAATATAGTACCGGATCAAAACCAGCATCCAGCGGTTTTCTATTGTGGTCTTTTCCTCAGTTACTGAAGGAGTAATAGTTGTCGTTTTTTTCCTTGGCGTTCGTCCCCAGTACAGGTGTGAACAGGAATTGCCAAGGCGACAAACTAACATTTTAAATGTAAATTTGAGTTAACTGGACTTACAAAATACCCAGATTGTTTATTCAATTTTATCAGCCCGCTGTGGCAATATACATAACATTTTTCCCGACTTCTGACAGTCGTTTTTCCAAGTGGATTTTATCCAGGAGAATACGCTGTTTCATAATCGGCACTCACCCCAGAGCAAGCCGAAGAGGATTTATCATCATCATTTTAATTAACAGTTTAGCAACCAGATGTTTCTTTAGCTATTGGAAGTATTGTCTACTGTCTACTGTGAACTCAAGATCGCGGTTTATTTTTTGCTACATTAACTATTTGATGTGACATAGCGTATCCAAGAATCAACCACCAAATTAGGCGTCCCGCATTATAAAAATTAATTATTAGTGGAGGGACTAGGGCCCACTTCGGAGGATAAAACTACTGGATCATGATACATATGCGTGGATGTTTACGTTCATGAGTGTTACACCAAGTTCAGGTAAGGCGTGATTGATGTGGCCACGAATGACAGAGGGAGAGTGAATATTTTCTAGTTACGGAAACTGTACCATCCTTTATTTTCTTTGCAAATACTGTTATTTTTCTAGATAGCTTAAGTAGGAACTTTGTTCTTTTCTTTACTGTCTATTCTATAACCTAGTGTAAATCTTTGACCTTTTGGGTTATTAACTTCTTTTGGGATCCTTTTTTTCAACAAGGGGGGAGGGCACTTATTGGGTTATTTTCCTATGTCTGTAAACATGATTATATTGATTTCTATATGTTTTGATGTTGTAAAGTTTAAGTGATAATAAACTAAACAAGAACTTAACTTGTGTGTTGGTCAGACCCATATCCATTTACCATAGTTTTTACGTTTGTGTGTCTTGTTGTCACATAAGTGTGTGTGTGTGAGTAGTAAACTTACAATTATACTTATAGGGAGGTTTGACAGATCGTCTTATACTAAAGATAGTCGTATAGATAGGCTGGACTAGAGAAACCACTCATTCCAGAGACAGATCTTCACCTTAATCTATTCACTCGTGGAATCTATTCTAACACCTTTCTCATATACCCCCCACCTTCTGCTATACTCAGACGGGACCAAATATCTCTCTAACCTATCTAAAAATGTACGACAGAGGGGCACCGCTGGCCCCATGCTTCATAAGGAGTGGAAAACGTGTTGAATGAATAAATATATTACAGGGATAAAGAAAGTGAAGATCATTAAGTTGACACGAAACTTTACATAGGATGGAAGAGTTGACAGAGAAAAATGACACGATTCAAGCATGCTAAAACTGCTGTGCACAAAAAGCAAAAGAACTTGACCTCGTTGTACCAGACCACGCACAGATAAAGACAGACCCTAAAAATAAACAGCACGTTCCGATCTTGGAGAAGAACAAATGTCCTGGAGTTGATTGACAAGGCAACAAGTGACAAAAAATGGTAGATATACCGATGAAACATTAGGAAGATAAGGAACTACAGAATGAACCCACATCACTAGAGTATTATGAACAATAACAGCTACAAAACTTCAAAGCTGAATCAGAAACAATAAAACAGGTGCATTAACCATCGCGGAAAACATTGACTTTGCTAGAAACAAGATAATGTTACTCACGGAGCCGCGCTGGTGTAATGGTTACAATGTTGTACTGGCGACCAGGTTTTCAAGGTTCAAGCCCGGGCATCGGCGCTTGAAGGAGTGTCAACGACCGGGATTTTGACTGAATAATCTGAACGGCTCCTGAGATAAACCCTCTGTGGATGGGAAGGAGCGAAGCTCCTGACCGGGTTGGAAGGAAAGTTCTCTGGTTCCCCAGCCTCGCAATGACATGTCATTGAGCCGAAGGGCTGAAAGCCCAAGTGCCGCTAGTTAAGAAAAAAAAAATGTTACTCACAGATTCCTTATCATTTGTAACTGCCGTAAGGAACCAAGAGAACAACGAATAAGAGAACCCGTTAGAAGCAGAGCATTCTTCTTCTTCTTCTTCTTCTTCCTCGTTCGCCCTGAAAAGGACGGTGGTTGCGTTGTGTCTGTTTACAACGTAGCTGTGATATCTGCACCTTTCGGTCGACACATCCGACTTCTGCACGGCATTTTTTAGGACCGGGTTTGCCTTCCCATTGCGATCCGTGCTCGCTCAGCCAGCCTGCACTGCTGCAGACTGTTTCCAGGACCACCACGTGGAGGTGGAGCACGGTCTTGACCAGCTCTGGTTCGCTGGTCCTGACGCAGGCAGTCAAGCTGTGAGTCGCTGACTGCATTCACTATTGCTGCATCTTGGGGTCCCAGAAGCAGAGCATGAAACCAGTTATACATTGAAACAAGTGAAAGTACAGTGGATTCCTACCAGTTGCATGATACATGGAAATGAGATTGACTTGCTAAAGAATGAGCATCAGACTGAAGACTGGGCAACATATGAAGAGATAAAAGCCATAATGAAATATCACAGAAAAATGGCACACCGTCAGTATAACAGCAGCCTCCAGTTCCTTGCCAAGAAGAGGTCAGGTGATAATTGACAGACTGATAACCCGGCCATTACAGACTCAAATGCCATCTGCTCAACCAATTAAAAATCTGTCAGACAGACGTGTTTCCGTATGGGGAAGACACACGAACTGTGAAACTTGTCCTCCAAAACTGCTCCACGATAAATAGAAGATAAGCACTAAATATAACATTGTATGAGAAATAATCGGAATGCATGTTTGGAGTAAATGAAGGCAGATGAACTAAAACAGTTCAGTGTGTAGCAAAGCAATGGTTTATTGGTCCCACGCGAGAAGATGAGAAAGACCAGGGAACAAATGAATCGATTGTGTGTCTGAAGTACAAGAGAAGAAACTTAATCACCACACAAGCTACTCATACCAGACATATTATAATTGTCAATAATGGATTACTTTCTTTATGAAAGTGGGTCACGAGCTAGCGATTAGTGAACATTTTACGTGCAGAAATTCCGAACTTCCCATCTCTTGAGATCACTATGCTGCATTACTATTCAAATCTTGTAGTTACGTATTTAACAAAAACATAATAATGGCATATTTTGACCGATTTTAAGGATTCAAACTGTCAGACTGTTGGATGCACTGTTCAATCAAGGCACGATGCAAAGCATTTTATGTGTTATTGATTTTTGAAAGTAGAGAGAAATAAATGATGGGTTAACACGCAGAAAAAGTAAAACTGTTCTCCTCTTATTTACTAGAATCCAGTTTTTGTATCAGTTCAGTGCTTTAGACTTATATTTTCAGTACCAATCAACGAACAAGTCTTACTCACACTGGTGTACAAAAATAAACTATTTTTGAAACACGCCCTGTTGTTATGACCCCAGTTATGATGTAAAGGAAAGGAATTTATATCGAGGGACACCAATGTTGATAAAGCATTATAGCTGTATAGTTATAATACAATTATAATAATGTAACATTCAAGTATTTTTCTAGCTTTTGTTTTAATCAGGCTGCTAAATAATACAATAATATTAATATAAGGTCATTCGTTCATGTACAATACTATCTTAAGTGCCTTCTGGTAAAATAAAGCTGAAAATCAATGCCAGTTTAATCATTAGAAACATCAAAGGTGCCACCCGAGAAGCCCTAAGTAAGAGTAATAGTACTTGCCATGCTCACATTTTAATGCAAGATTGGTAGCCATATTTTATAATTTAAGCTTACCAGTTTAAAATAAACCATCCTTAGTTTATGTCGTAGAAGGGCAATTAAGAAGGGGATTATAGGATAGATGGAAAAATAAAGCGATAACTTCAAAGTCAGACTTCTCCCGAAGGATTGTCAACTGTGGTTAGAGTATCCTGTAGATAAAAACAATAAAGATGTAGCCTGAAAGAGAACAAAAGGATTCAGGACAATTATACAGGTTAACATCTCGTCCAGTGTAGATCGACATACATAGTTTTCCACTCTGCCTCATGTTCTCCTTTTGCAAGGAGGTATTATTGCTCTGGCTCGGAGCCCCCAATGCTACTATCTGTGCTCGTGTACACAGTGAAACAGTCTATACAATTACAACATGACGTCAAGAATAGTAATTGTAACGAAATGACACTCGATCACTTGTTTTTTAATAGTCTTTTTTAAATCTTTCTTTTGCCTTCATCAAACCCGTCATTCTTTTCCATTTTCCTCTTCTTTCGCTTTGTTTATATTGCCACCCTTGCAAAACAATCCCCGATGTAATAGTAGACATTATCTCTTTATGACCCTCCACATATCTCTCCTATCATTAAACATGGGGGAAGATTTTACGGTCATTCCTTGGTGTCAAATCTTTTTTTTCTCGTAGGATAATCTAGCTCGTCTATCTTAAAACTTCCTGCAGGCTGTGGTCATGCTTGGATCTAGTTATTTTAACTTGCTCATTCCGTCATAAGGGGTACGATAAATAAACATTACACCTGACAAGAACACTTATTACACTTAATAATAGCCCCTTCAGTCATAACTGACTATGGGAATGCGCCCCTGAGGTGGCAGCCCTCAGCTGCTTATTTTCCTGGTGCTCCTTTCGACGTTTTCTCCTCACCTCTGCTTCTTGTGTGAGCCTCTCTTCGCCCAATCTGAGGTGGTGCCGTAAATAGCATCGCCACTTAGTGCGATCGGCAGCTTCATCCTCCCATGTTGCTGGATCCATGTCCAGTGCCCTCATATCTCTCTTGCACACATCTTTGAACCTCAGCTGTGGTCGCCCAACTGTTCTCTTGCCATCTGCTAATTGCCCGTAGAAGATATCTTTTGGGATGCGACCATCTTCCATGCGGCGAACATGGCCAAGCCAGCGAAGTCTGCGCTGTCTAAGCAGCGTATACATACTTTGAAGGCCAGCACGTGACAACACCTCGACATTTGTCACTTTATCTTTCCACGAGATGCCGAGGATGCGGCGTAGACACCGCAAATGGAAGGTATTGCGCCTTCTTTCTTGCTTAGCATAGGTCGTCCAGGTCTCGCTGCCATATAGGAGTGTGCTGGTGACGCAGGCATTATATACCGCAGCTTTGGTCTTCATTGTGAGTTTAGAGTTTCCCCAAACACGCGATGTGAGGCGGGCAAAGGTAGCTGCAGCCTTGCCAATGCGGCTGTCGATTTCAGTATCCAGTGAGAGTTTGTCATTGATGGTAGACCCTAGGTATGTGAAGTGGTGCACCACTGTCAATTCATAGTTATCGATAGTGATAACTGGTGCAGCACCCACATCCTGACTCAGCACATTCGTTTTCTTTAGACTTATTGTGAGGCCAAAGTCCTTGCATGCTTTAGTGAAGCGATTCATCAAGCTCTGAAGCTCCTGTTGGCTTTGAGTGACGACTGCAGCATCATCAGCGAACAACAAGTCTCTTATAGTGACCCTTCTGATTTTTGTTTTTGCCTTCAGCCTTGAAAGATTGAACAGGCGGCCATCTGACCTAGTGTGAAGGCATATTCCTTCAGTTGCATCTCTGAATGCATGTTTCAAGAGTAAGGCAAAGAAGATTCCGAAGAGGGTCGGAGCCAGAACACAGCCTTGTTTAACGCCACTTCGTATATCAAAGGGCTGTGACGTGCTTCCAGCATATTGGACTGTTCCCTTCATGTCGTCATGGAATGACTTTATCATTTCCAGCATTTTAGAAGGGCAGCCTATTTTCAGGAGGATTTTAAAGAGTCCATCCGTACTAACCAGGTCAAATGCTTTTGTGAGGTCTATAAAGGCGATATATAATGGTCTTTTCTGCTCTCTTGATTTTTCCTGAAGTTGGCGGAGAGAGAAGATCATGTCTGTTGTTGATCTGCCAGCTCGGAATCCACACTGTGCCTCTGGATATATGCGCTCAGCTAACTTGTGTAGTCGCATTAAGATGACTTTGGCAAAAACCTTACCAACAATACTAAGAAGAGAGATGCCTCTGTAGTTATTGCAATCACTTCTGTCTCCTTTATTTTTATACAGTGTTACAATCTTGGCATCTCGCATGTCTTGAGGAATAGTTGTCTCTTCCCAGCACTGGCACAGCATCCTATGCAGGGGATGTAATAGCGTGCTCTTACAGCATTTGATTAAATCAGGAGAAATCCCATCACTGCCTGGTGCTTTGCCAGAGGCCAAGCTATCAATGGCCTTACTGAGTTCCTCTAATGTTGGTTCGGCATCCAGCTCCTCCATAGTTGGCAGACCATTGACAGCATCAAGGGCTGCAGGCGTAACGGTATTGTCTCTAGCGTAAAGCTCAGAGTAGTGCTCGACCCACCTCTCCATCTGCTTACCCTTATCGGTTAGTTTCTCTCCGCTGATGGTTTTTAGCGGTGCCGTCTTACTTTTATGGGGGCCAAGTGCTTTCTTTATACCGTCATACATTTGTCTAATGTTGCCTGTTTGCGCTGCGATCTGGATGCTCTCACTGAGCTGGAGCCAATAGTCATTTGCACAGCGTCGAGCAGTTTGTTGAACTTTGCTTCTCGTAGCCCTCAGGATCTGTAGGGTTCTGGCACTCGGTGAACGTTTGTATTCATTCATAGCACTGCGCTTAGCTTCAATAACAGGTGCCATCACATCTGATGAAGCGTCAAACCAGTCAATTGACTTTGCTGTTTTCTTACCAAAGGTGGCAAGTGCAGTACTTTGAATGGTGTTCCGTAGATGCTCCCAGTTCTCTGTAATAGTATCACCATGCTGAGGGCTACTGAGCACTTTCTTGAAGGTCGCAGTGAATTGAGCGATCATGAAAGGGTCTGACATCTTGCTGGTATCAATGCGTGGTTTCCCTTCATGTCTGACACGATAGAGTTTTCTTGGTTGTGCTCTGATTTTGCAGCAAACCAAGGAGTGATCTGTGTCACAGTCTGCACTATGGTACGAGCGCGTGGAGAGCACAGACCTGAGGAGTGGCCTTCTGACGAGAATCAGGTCAAGTTGGTGCCAGTGCTTGGATCGTGGGTGTCTCCATGACACCTTATGCTGGGGTTTTGTCTGAAAGTAGGTTTTGGTCACGCAGAGGTCATGGTGGACGCACAACTCTAAGAGCCGTTGTCCATTTTCATTCATCTTGCCAATACCAAACCTGCCCAGACATGAAGGCCATGAAACATTATCGGCACCCACTCTAGCGTTAAAGTCACCAAGGAGAACAAGCTGTTCTTGCCTAGGTATGCTTTTGATTACTGCTGCTAGATTCTCGTAGAACTCATCTTTAGCTTCTGAGGCAGAGTACAGAGTAGGAGCATACACACTGACAAGGGTGATGGGACCTGTGCTAGTTTGCAGGCGGAGCGTTAACAGGCGTTCTGATCCATTCTCGCCTGGTTCAACCATGTTAGTTAGCGATTTTTTGACCGCAAAACCTACTCCGTGTTCTCTAGCTTTATTAAGATCTTTCCCTTGCCAATAAAATGTGTAGTCCTTCTCGCTCACCGTTCCAGAGCCCGCCAGGCGCGTTTCCTGAAGTGCAGCTATATCCACCTGAAGTCGTTTAAGCTCATCATTAATTATGGCTGTCTTCCTTACATCGTTTACATCCTGTAGGTTTTCGGATAGTCCAGTCAACATAGTCCGGACGTTCCAGCATCCCAATCTGAGAGTTTGCTTATTTCTATTTTTTCGATAATTGCTTGGTGCAAAATTTTCTGTCCACAGTTCGGGTTTGACCCTAATCCCCATGCACCCAATGGGGAAAGCAGACAGTGGCGGGACAACACCTTATTGACTGGGGGCTGCCCAGCTTGAAGCGGGCGGTAGCTGTCCAGTGAGATCCTAGAACCTCTCCCACTGTCGGAAGTAGCCCCTGGCGCCATGCCCTACGCCAATTGGGCAAAATGCTTATAATCGGTAACTGCTACTTCCCGTGTTTTGCCGACACCTATAGGGTGAAGCTGGAGTGTCCTCTCCAGGGCGCGAGCTTGGACACAGTTAAATGGAGATCAAGCTGTTGCCCATGCAGCATGTTCCCCCTCTCCACACAGCCGGTAGATCCAAAGGAACGGCAGTAGCCGATACAGTTTGGTACCAGCCATGTCGCAGGAGTTGCCAGAATAATGTCGAATCGACATTAGACTGCCTTAGGGACTCCGACTCCGGATTTATCCTCAGGGTTTACTCCCGAAGCCAATTCCACAAATGGATATTCCCGCAAGGCAGCGGTGGTTTGAATTCAGAGTTCCTTCTCTTAGATAAGCTACCAACCAAGGATCACGAGCCCTATCTGCCCAAAGCTGCTGGTTTTAAGGCGCCAGTCGCTCGCCTTTGCCCCTTCTCCCGTCAGTGGAAACAGTTCCGCCGGGCTCAAATTGAGCCACACGTGAAGGCCGGGAGCTGGACTTGGTTGTCAGAGGCTGTTTGAGGCGCGTGCCATAGAAGTATTTTACTTATTACACAATCAACACACATATCATACATGTAACGCTTAATGGCGCATGGGCTCGGTAAACACACCAACACAATGTGACAGATTGGAAGTCAGTCTCAAACACCTTACTTCCGGCGTAATAAAGACATCTCCCACATTCAGGAACAGTTTAGAAAGAAGGAGCGGGGTAAAATGGGGGAAAGCCGGTATAAAACCCGCACTCAAAGATTCTAATACGTTTTTACCCACTTCAGACGAGAAGGAATCAGTTTCCTCACGTTTTTTTTTTGGGTCTAAAAAAGATCTTGGTGGTCAAATGTGGTAAGCTTAAGACGTATTTCTATTAAAAAGATATTCAACTCAAAATAGCAGATTCGTGTAACACGAGAATCTCCCACTGTCTCTTAGTGCTAGGATTTTGTAAATAATAAAAAAAAAAAATTAACACTAGCCTAAAACTATAGAAGACTGGTTTTAAAGTAATCCAGTACCTAGAAAATTATGTGAAAGAGAGGATTTAAAGTCATAGCCCCGAATAAAGAGTGAGTAACATGTTTTTATTGAACACATATAAATTAATTTCCGGATTCGACCTTGTTTTCTCAATCTCTTGAACACCTTCATCGATTTCATGTAAGCTAATTTCTTTTGACATAGTCAATCGACTCACTTTTGTTGCTCTCGCAGTATTTCCTGGTAAGCAAGTCACTTAATGAAACAAAGTCAAGCGTCGGCTGTCACATATAGGCGTTTAAACAAACAGAATTTTGTGTTTTGCTTGAGAAGTCACCCTCAGAGACAGTAACCGTGCTTAATAAAGCATATGGTGATACCGCAATGAAGAAATCGCAAGTTTTTGAGTGGCACAAGCGTTTCCGTGAAGGTCGTGTTAGTGTCGATGATGATCCACGTAGCGGACGACCGCCTACCTCGATAAACAATGAAAACACTGAACGTGTTCGGAACGTTGTTCGTGTTGACAGAAAACTCATGGGTAGAGAAAATAGCCTCAGAAGTTGGAATATTATTTGGAAGTTGCCACAGTATTCTCCACAATGAACTGCACAATCACCGTGTTTGTCAACACATGGTTCCCAAAATGTTATCTCCTGAACAGAAAGAAACGAGATTGACACTGGCAGGAGACCTAATCACTGTGGCTGATCAAGATAGCAATTTTCTCAACAACATAATCACAGGAGACGAGACGTGGTGTTTTGTGTACGATCCACAGACAAAACATCAGTCCTCTGAATGGAAATCACCCTCATCTCCCCGGACACAGAAATTTAGTTTGGACAAGAGCAAAGGAAAAGTTATGTTGGAAGTTTTTTTTATTCCCAGGGTATTGTCTACCATGAATTCATTCCTGAAGGCCGAACGGTTAACAAGCAAATGTACGCTGATATCCTCCGTCGTCTAAGAGATGCAATCAGAAGGAAACGCCCAGAAAAATGGAGAACAAACAGTTGGGTTCTGCTGCATGACAATGCGCCAGCACATCGATCCCTACTGGTGAAACAGTACCTCGCAAAGTACAATGTGACTGCCCTGGAACATCCTCCATATTCTCCCGACCTGGCACCGCCTGATTTTTTCTTGTTCCCTCGCATAAAATCGGCACTGAAAGGGCAGAGATTCAAGGATGCTGAGGACGTTATCACCAATGCGACAAAGCAGCTGAGAGAGGTGTCAAAGAATGGGTTCCATGAATGTTTCCAACAGCTGTATGGAAGTTGGCAAAAGTGTGTAGCTGCTGAAGGGACCTATTTTGAAGGAAATGTAGAGTAAATAATTGTATTGTTACTTATTTCTATACAATACGCAATTTCCGGGAACTTTTTGAAGCTACCTCGTATACAGTATGTGAATTTTTTCTTCACCTGAGGACAATCGCGATACTAACAGAATTCTTATCGCATATATAAACAACATTAACACATTTCCGCTCCTTCACACACACACACACAAACAATATGGCTTAGTTGGTAGGATTCTGATGACATGAACGCGAACAACACACACATCTCGGCATCGTAATAGATTTCATGATACTCGCACTTTACAGAAGAAACAAAAAGTCAAGTGACAGCGCAGTTGCTTGCCTAGAACCTTGTTGTGTCTGTTGAAACTGTCCTATTTGGACTTCAAATATTATAGCTCTGTTTGTTGCCAATTAATGATTATGATGTTGGACTTATTCTAAGGTCTTTGTCTATTTTAGCTTTCTGAACTTTGATAATTATCTCGTGTTTCTTCTTGTCGAATGCCTTAGTGTAAAAATACATCATAAGTATAGATCTATTCGCCTTATTTTAGCTGTTTCTAGTAATGTTCTTGTGCTAACAAATGTCGGGGTAAATGAAGATATGTAGCGGATGTCCTACCAGAATAAAGGACAAAGAAATGGTTTACGTTAAGTACGCGAGGTCTTCGCCAGGGACAAAAAAAAAAAACCAAAAACAAAAAACTATAACAGTCGAGAAAAGAAAGAGAGAGAGCTAATATAATGCACGTGATATCACGTGAGACAATGGCAGGCACTTTATTACGTGTCAGTCACATAACGATTTAAATAAAAAGATTGCAGCAAAACTGACTTTACGTAGCCAGCTAAATATATAGTGACCGTTTTTGCTAATATTTTAGTGACATTTCTCTAATATGGCCCTACACATGTAGCCACCCATTTTAGAAGTTCGGTCCACCAGGGTGACCCTGACATTCAGGTCACTGTGATCAGAACCAGTTCCTGGTATGGCAGCAGTCGGCCTGACCTTGAAAACCCTTCAATTTTCCTCATGAGATTCCTAAAGCCCCACGGATTAAATGCCAAACATTCATTTGCCTGAGGCGGACTCCTATGTACATAAAAAAACAAAAACTTAATTATATTATTATTTTCTTTTAAATATATTATTGCCCCATACTTGGCCATCATGACTTCAATTACTATTATTCAAGCTTCGTCCTTTTCACATTTATTTATCTGTTTAATATTGTGATTTCAATTACAATTTCCTGAATGACTTGTTTATATATAAGTGCTGCTCATCTGTTTCTTATCGTATCCACTTTTCTGTTGTGTTCCCATGCCTTTTCTGACTGGGTTATACCAGTGACAAGAGAGGTTCTCATTTACGGTTGGTTTTGCGTTGCAAGCGATCTTTGTCCTCTCAAGACTGTGTGTGGTCCCGGCTTTCGGGTCTTCCCAGTAAAGTAGAGGCAGTGATATGTGTCTGTGTCCGATAACGTCATTTGACAGTGGTTGAGGCTCGGTCGCTGCTACGCCATTAATGAACAGAGCCGTGTTCTATCGAGACTGTGTTTGGTCCCGGGTCCGGGTCCTCCCAGTTCAGGTGGGCCGGAGCTGGTTTCTTCTTGGTAATGCAGCTCGGCAGTGGTAGAGGCTCGGCGCTGGCTGTGCCGATCCCTCGATACGTCTTGTCTCGGAGATATAACCCCCTTTGCAGGGTAGAGAACCACTTTTCTCGTGGCATTGCACCCTCGCCACCCGAAGAGAAGTTCCCTGGGGTTGCAATAAAGCCCACTGGTGGCTGGCCTCTTTGCCAGTCACCACTGTCTTTGGAGGTCTGCACAAAGGGTAAAAGAGTCTAGTTACTCGCACCCTATGGGGATTAAAAAGCAAAGCAAGCAAGACGGTTGGTTTTTTTAAATACAGTACATTTAATTTAGTATTCTCTTTCTTTTTTTTTAATAATGTTCTCTTTCTTTTTTCATAAAGTTCTCTTTCTTTTTTTCATAATGTTCTCTTTTGTTTGTCACGAATGAAGATCTTGTAGTAGTAACGTAGGCCATTTGACTGTCCTTTGACCTAATGAGACATCCCTTGCCTATTTTAGCTAACCACGCCGTTAAAGTGTTTTAGAATTGTCGCGGGATAAATGAAATAGAAAAGAAAAGCAAAGGCATCCAAAATGGACTGCCAATTTAGTGCAGTGCAGAAATAGTAGGCCAGACCGGCTCACAGGGTGTGAGGGTTGAGTGACATACAACAACAACAACAAAAACAGATAACGGGTTATTAAGATAACGGGTTACTAAGAGACCTCGATCTTAGTTTTTACCTGCACTTTTGTTTCTCATGTAGCCACATATTCTCTATTTTTCCTGATCAGACAGATAGAGAAGGACAAAATGAAGATTAAGAAAACTGCATGTCTGGTCTCTATCTTTTTGTATCGATTTATTAAAGATCAAACCGTTCAAATCAAAAGATAAAAAAAATAGCATCTATCATTTTATATATATATATATATATATATATATATATATATATATATATATATATATATATATATATATATATATATATATATATATACATATATATATATATATATATATATATATATATATATATATATATATATATATATATATATATATACTCGTATATAGTCAAGTAATGAATGAAGAAAAAAACACAGTAGATCTTGTCTATCTAAAGAAAACAAAATTAGGCCTTATGGCATCACATGTGAAAACAACAATTTGTTTTATAAAAATAAAACATTGAACCAACAGTACAAACAGAATCATGATACTGGACATGGCAGCACATCAACATGAGGTTGTCGTATCGTGTACAACTACAACAGTTGTCTATGGGGATTGTCATGGATTGCCTCCCCTGCTTTGCAGTAGTGGTCAAACAGTGGCGAAAACTCAAGAGTATCTTATATGGGCCTTCAAATGTGTCTACCTTCGCACAAGATTACTCTTGGCAGAGTTGTAGATAGAAGGATAATAACGCTTCTGTCTCAAAGGAGTGTTCATAAGATATTTCCGAAGTCAAGAACAATGCTGCATTGGCAGGGCAATTGTTAACTTTATATCGGTCCGCCGCCTTTTATGTAGAATTAAGCAATTATTAATTTCAGCTCGTCAAGCCCCCACCCTGATTTACTCAGTGGAATTCTTCTATTTTGGTATGGCTCTGTTTAGAGTGTATTTAGTAAATTGACTGAGACAAACAAGCAGTACATTTAAAATGATTAAATCGAAGTTAAATTTGTATAATTTTAAATAACAAATTTAATAATCATTTAGGTTTAACACGGTTTTAGAAAATTGGAATAATGATTTAACAGAAAGTTATCATCACTGTTGTGATGGGATGAAAGTTTATAAAGGAGTCCACGTGGCAGCTTATAGGTTTCACTTATCTGTCACTAGTAGGTTCTGCTCCCGCTGATGGTTTAAATCTGTGCAGATAGGTCACTGATAACGTTCGTCGCTGGTCAAGGATGTAGGGCGTAGCAGGTTCCCAGAAGTGTCAATGTTGGTCCCTCGTCTTAAGGCTCAGGCCACTGTTCCCTTCTTGTTCCATAGATAGTACCCTCAGCTGGTACTACCAACAACGATGGTAAAAGAATAGAAACGAAACGCTCTCCTGAGTATTGCGTTTCCTGACACATACTTATGTGTCTCCTTGTTGTGTTGGTGAGTATTGGGGCAACTACGACAGTAGTTTTCGCCAGGAATAGCCTATGAGATATTAGGTAGAAGGTCTCCAGTAATTGGTTCGTTAAGAAAGGATAGAGACTTATCTGAGATAAGGACAAGAAGAAGAGAATGCGAATGCTTTCCACTGGAGAGTGTTTTCTAGTGAATTATGGAAAGAGTTCTGTTTCTCTACGACCTTAGCTTCTGCCCTTAGATCCCGTAACAGAAACAGCCCCCAACCTCATCTGAGTGTAGAAACTTACCTATATGTAAATATTTAACACCGACAGCACGAGTAATACATTAACAAACTAGATAATGATCAAACGATGTTGTTGTTGTTTTGAAGAGGCGATGAGTGGAGAGCGGGCACTTAACAGCTGACCGTTATTGCCTCTTCTCGTTCCATCTTGGTCTACCCTGTTCAACCTGAAAATTGGTTATAATTGGGGTATATAGTGTCATTTTATTTACTAATTTTGTATTCAATTTAAATAACCATTGTCTTTTGCAGTTGCTGATTTTTATTTATATTAGTATTTGTCCATTTTATTTTTTCTTTTGTATTGTTTATAGATAATTATTGTCCTTTACTCTTGTTTTTAATTTGTATTAGTATTTGTTCTTTTTGAGTTGTATTTTTAAATACCTCGTTGTCTTTCCTTGTCCTATGAGTAGTTAGTAAGTGTTTTTTGTTTTGTTTTGTTTTTTGTTTTTTTAATGATTTGTTAGTTCTTGTTGCTTAATTTCTATTTGGTTGAATGTCTTTTCTGAAGTACTAACCTTATATGTTTTCCTTTGTTTTATGTATATATCTTTTAAGTATTGATTGGGCATCTCCTGGGGCATCTATACTTAAAACCTTATCACCTGTCATGTCTATAGTGTGATTTCTATAGTAAGTTTTTAATTCAAGCCTTTGTTGTTCGTACTTTTTACAGTGGATCAGGTGGTCTATGTCATTTTCTTCCGGACATTCTTGGCAGTGTGGTTCCTCTATCATAAAGTATGCTGCACCGAGACGGAGACGCCCTAGTTTTTTGTTCGATGGTATCTTTAATTCTTCTCTGACCTGGCACGTCCTTGTTGGTTCTTACAGCAGTTTGAACGCGTGTCTGCCTTTTCTACTGTTCTTCCATGTTGTCTTCCATTCCTCGTTTATAGTTAGCTTCACTTGGCTCTTGATCTCCGACCTTCCCTGTCCTGCTCTTATATTGTTTTTACTTATTCTTCCATTCTTGGCGTTCTGGTCTGCCAACTCGTTACCAGCTATACCTATGTGTGCTGGAACCCACACTAGCCTCACACTACATCCTCTGTTCCCTAGTGATGTATTAATTGCTAGAATTTCTTCATTTATGTCTGGCCGGCTACATTTACCTGGGTGTTCTAGTGCTTGTAGTGATGATAGCGAGTCTGTAAATATCGTAACAGCTTTTGGTGGGTTATCTTCATCTCATCTCATCTCATAATCGGAACCTCTTCTACCCCGTGAAACGAGGTGTAGAGGGTACCCAAGTGCACAAGGCCCATGGGCGGACATGTAATCGAAGTGACTTGGCAAACAGGTGATTAGCCCATTGTGCCCGAACGTGCCCTCATGTATACTCATATTCGCTATAAAACCTTCGAACTATCGAGACGTCATTCCAGCCAAAATGGACAGAGCCTCATATACCCGAAGGTTTCGAGGGATGTCCTTCCTCATCTGCACAAAGGCATTTATAGAGGAACTCTCAAGACCCGTAGGTCTGAGGAAAGGAGCAAATCTGAAGACAGGCACAGCAGTCTTTGGTACTGGGAGGTCTCCACTCAGAGTGGTGTACCACACACAGTCAGTAAAGACAAAGGTTATCTTCGATTATTTCTAAACTTTTTATAATTGCTACCATCTCTGCGGTAAAAATCGAAGCCCCTTCAGTTACACTGTAGCTCTTTTTAATTCCCCATTGTGGTATTTCTATTTCTGCACCTAGTTGCCCACTATCACCATTGGATCCATCAGTGTAGATGGCCAGACTTTGTTTTGTTAGTTGATCTATGAACTTTCTACTTATCATTTTGGCTTCCTTATCTTCTATGTTTTGTTTGATCTTTTCAGTAAGTGAGTAGTCTATGATTGGTGTTTTTAGTTCCCAGGGTGGTATTTTGCTTCTGTATTTATTACTATTTTTAATTGTGTTTGACAGTTCTTTAAACTGCGTTAGATCTTCTATAGTTCTCCACCCTGTTGGATATCTATCTTTATTTAAGGGGACGTCGCATACACTTGGTTGGTTTTTGACAAATGCTTTATGTGCTGGGTGGGTCACTTCTTGTGCTACTTTACTCCAATAATTTAATCTTAGTTCTTTCCGTCTTAGACAAAGGGGTGGTATGCCAAGAGCTACTTCTAGCGCTTCTACTGGTGTTGATATAAATGCACCTGTAATGGTTCTCATGGCTGCATTTTGAATTCTGTCTAGTTTTGCTTTGTTAGAAGCTGCAGCTGAGTCATATACTATGCTGGCATAATCCAGTTTCCCCCTGATGAAAGACTTGTAGAACATAAGCATTATTTATTGCTGGCCCCCATCCATTACCTTTTACTATCCATAGTATATTTAGGGGTCCCCTACAGCTTTCTACTAAATTGTCTATATTTTATTCCAATTTAGTTCTTTATCTAAAGTTATGCCCAGAAATCTTGTTGTTAAGGATGTATATATTTTCTGACCTTTAATGGTTATATTGATTGTTTTATTTATTTTTAAAAATTTCCTTTGCTGAATAATTTACCTACTGTTTTGTTTACATTAATTTGGAAGTTCCAACTTTTCATCCACTCTGAAACTTTGTCTATTTGTTTTTGAAGTTTTTGGTAAACATGGTCCACGTTTTTTCCAGATCGCCAAATGGCACAGTCATCTGCAAATTGTCATACTGCATTCTTAATGTCGTTAAATTCCTCTGCTAAATCATTTACAGCTATAGTGAAAATTGAAGGTGAAATCACTGATCCCTGAGGTATCCCATTCTGTTGTTCATATATTTCTGACTTATCATTATTCACCTGTACAGCAAAATACCTATCCTGTAAAATGTTTTCTAGATACCTATAGGTTTTACCAGTAATGCCAATCTTTTTCATTTTGTAAAGAGCTCCATCTCTCCAGCATTCATCATAAGCTCTAGCGACATCCAAAAAGACCACCACTGTTTTCTCTTTCCTCTTGAACCCTAGCTTTGCATCGTGTTCTAATCTTACAAGCTGGTCTACTGTACTTCTGTCTGCTCTAAACCCTGACTGGTTTGGGCTATATAACTGATTTTTTTCCAGGAAGAATTTAACTCTTTTGTTAACAACAGTTTCCAGTATTTTACCTAGTTGTGATGTTAAGAAGATAGACCTATGTGAACTTACATCATGGGCTTCCTTATTGGGTTTTAGGATGGGTACTATCATAGCTACTTTCCATGCTTTTGGTATCTTTCCTAAGCTCCAGATTTTGTTATAAAGGGAAATTATTATGTTTATAGTTTTTTTTGGGTACTTTCTTAAGGATTTCATAACTAAGCATATCATGCCCTGAGGCAGTATTAGATTTCTCTTTTATTGCACTAGTTACTGCTTCCTCTGTTATATCAGCATCTAAATAGTTTGTTTCATCTATGTGGTCTGGTAGTTCCTTTGAAAACTGTATCCTAAGTCTTTCTCTTCTCTCATTTTCTTCCTGTTCAAGACTACTTTTTGCACTGACTTTATAGAAATATTCAGGAAGGGCATTAGCTTTTTCTTTATCTGATTTTGCTCTCTTTGGTAGTTTGATCGTTGGCATTATTGTTTTCTTATTGTTCCCTTTGATTGCTTTAAGCTTTTCCATACTTCTTTAATTTGAGTGCTAGGTTTAAGTGACTAACAAAACTCCTTCCAGTTAGTTTTTTTTGGCTTTAAATATTATTCTGTTAGATTCATTCCTAATATGTTTATACTCATTATAGTTTTCTTCGGTTCTGTTATTTCTATATTTTTGTAAGGCTCTTTTCCTTCTCTCATGAATTTCTGCACAGCGTTTATTCCACAAGGCAACTGGTTCTTTGTTCCACTGAGTTTTTATTTTCTTATTAATGTTATTTGTTGGTTTTAGGTGCTGTGGCATATTTTTATTTGGTATATATTTTATTGCTATTTTCAGAATTTCATTGGTCAGTGTTTCTGCCCACAAGTCAGGTTCATCTGATTCTATGTCTTTATATTCCCTCACCTCCAGCTCTGATTGGAAGGCTTCCCAGTTTGCTTTTCTATAGTTGAAAGTCGGTTTCTCTGGTTCTGGGTTTGGAATGACGTTTTCATGCATGGTTATTATAATGGGCAGATGATCTGAGTTTGTGTCTTGCAACACTTCCCAATTTACATTCGCTAGGTTGTTAGTTGCTATACTTATGTCTATTGCTGAATCTGCCCTGTTAGCTTGTGGATTAATTCTAGTTGCAGTTCCATCATTTAGTATTAGCAGGTCATTGTTTTCAATAAAGTCAAGTAGGCGCTTTCCTGCATTGTCTGCATGTTGTCCACCTCAAGCATAATGATGGGAATTAAAATCGCCTACTATGACTGTTTGGTGCTTATGGCTAGTATTTCTTCATCTTATCTTTAATTGTGCCATTTTTAGCGTATATATTAAGATTGTTAGATTGTTTGGTTCAGCTGCTATAGTAACCAGGATACCTTCTATGTTGGTTGTATCAAATACTTCCCAGTCTATAATTTTAAATGTTTCGTTAACTAAGACTGCGACACCCCCTCCTCTACCTTCTTTCCTATCGTGCCTAAGTATCTTAAAGCCCTTACAAATATATCTACTATTTGGGTTTAAATGTGTAAGCATATATAGTGTTAGTTCCTACTGTCTCTGCTAGTAGGGGTGCAAAATTCTTTTTGATATCCCTGCAATTCCACTGAACAATTCTACATCCTTTCTTACCCATAGTTTATATTTACTAGTATCCCTTTTGTTTTGTGTTAGAATTATTAGTTTGCTCTTAGTTTGTATTGGCCCTATCAGTTGCTTGAGGCATAAGACCTACTCTTCGTGGTTATTCTTTTATGTAGTTAAAGACTTTTTTCAATACTTGGGTTCGTGACGATTCTTCTGTTCTTTCCTCTATCACAACTCTCTCTATGTGCTTGATGGTTTTTGTTACCCATTCTTTCCATTTAGCTTCTTGCTTTTGTTTGCCACTTTCCTTTTCTATTGCTTCTCTGTCTATGTTAATCTCCTGTCTCTGATTTTCTATCCTTTTTAGTGTAATTTCATTATCCTCTTTCAATTCAGATAATTTAACTAGTATCATTTCATTTTCTTCTTTCAGTGCTGACAATTTAACTACATCCTGGGCAATTTGTTGCTGTATGGCTTTCATTTCTTGAAGCATTGCCTCTGCACTTTTCAGTGCATTCGTACCTTCCAAGGATGTAGTTGAACCATCCGACTGGTTTTTTGGTACTGTTTTGTTACTATCTACCTGGTTCTTACTTTCTTTAGCCAACTGTGTTTTAATCATTTTAACTTCCTCTTGTACACTCTTAATTTCTGTTATTACTTTAGTGTTCGTATAAGTATTGTTTTCCTTTAAATCTCAATGACCGTTTTGAAAGGGGTTTTGGTTGTTATTGATTCCTTCAGTGCTTATTTGGTCTGCTGATACACTGGGCAGCCCTGGAACCTGGCGCGGTGGTTCCCTTTGCAATTAATGCATTTTCTGTTTTCATTACCCTTTTTATAGTCAGTATCTGACTTAGCCTTTTCGCACTGCGTAAAAGGGTGCGCCCCGGCACAAAACCTACATACTGTATTCCCCCTGCAATTGTGTCGGCCATGGCCAAATTTCATGCAGTTGGAGCACTGCAAAACTGGGGAAATGAAGGGTTCTGTGTTCTTTTTAGCTTTCCCAAATAGAACTGTCTTGGGGGGGTTCCCTCTCTTCTGTCGTTATTACTATCACTGGGGTTACTATACTCTCTTTCACTGTTATTCGTTCCACGTGTACCAGCTTTAAATCTTTAAGGCTTTCGACGTTTCACTACTGACAAAAGTGGTTCTTGGTGGCCTGCATAGGTGTTTATTTTCTCTCTAACATAGACATTTGTTTTGTGCTCTTTACAGCAAATGTGCAAAATTCTTCTATAACATTTATACTCGAAAGCCCGAATCCTTCGCTCCGTATCTGCAGTGAGTGTCCAGCCCTCACACCCATACAAAAGAATAGATAATACAAGTGATTTGTATAATTTGATGTTCACAGGAAAACTGATGTTACTTTTCCAGATCACATTCAGTCTTGTCATGGCAGCTGAGGCCATCTCAAGTCTTGTCTTGATTTCTTTACTTGATCTTCCATCACTACATATAGTGAATCCAGATATTTAAAGGTGTTAACTTCTAACGTTTTCCTATTTAACGTAATGTTGGTCGGAACATGTTTCTTATGGCTATTCACTAATATCTTGCTTTTTTCTATATTAATTTCCATCCCATACGTTCTTGTTACTTTCTCCAGTCTAGAGGTAAGGTCTTGAAGTTCTGATTCTGTTCCAGCTATAAGATCGATATCATCAGCAAAACGTAGATTGTAAAGAGGTCGGTCTCCAATCGATATGGTTGTTTTATAATCGTAGAGAGCCTCCTGCATTATATGTTCTAGATATATATTAAAGAGCACTGGGGACAGGATACATCCCTGACGAACTCCTACAGTTGTTTTGAAAAATTCTCCAATGTCATTGCTTGCAAAAACAGCATTGCTTGCGTCCTTGTATAGTGCTTCAATGATATCTATGATGTTGGTATCAAAATTGAATTGTCTCATTATTTGCCATAAGCCTTCATGCCAGACTCGATCGAAGGCTTTTGTGAAATCGATGAAGTTATGGTATAAATCGCGTTGATGCTGGAGATGTTTTTCGAACAGTAATCTAATATTGAAGATTTGTTCTGAGGTACTTATTTTTGGTCTAAAGCCAGCCTGTTCCTCGGACAAGATTTCTTCTGATTTCTGTTTTATTCTGTTCAAAAGTATCCTTAACATCACTTTACTTGGATGACTAATAAGGCTAATGGTTCTGTAATTCTTGCACATTTTTAGATTTCCTTTCTGTGGAAGCGGTATTACTAATGACTGCACCCACTCTTTTGGCCATTTAATTTAATTAAAAATTTTTTTTTTAATGAATAAAGAATAAGAAAAAAGTATTAATAATCTGTATAAGATCTACTAACTTTCTTTTCCCTTCGCAAAATACTTTAAGAACACAATACACCACAGATATGCAATATTTTATCCACACTGAATTAATTGCAGGCTACGCTTTAGGTATTTTTTCTCTACACCAGAATGTTGAAAAAACTGGACTCCTCTCTCTAACGAACTGCAAGGTAAATATATTCCTAAAACCCCCATATGTTCCCGAATCTTGCCTGTGACGTGAAACTCCGCCCATACAACCAATAGCTAAGAGTCCATCTGGTCTTTCGTACCTAGAATCTCTCTTGTCCCATGTCAGTCTAAAAGTGGGTGGGCCACTCGCTACCAACTTTCAATGCCGTGCTGTATGACAAACAGCTGCAAAGAAAATCACTCGCCTTCCAACTGTCCCAAAGCCCTCCGTCAACTTCTATTTGTCTATCGCCCCACGTGTTAGCTTCGTTCTATGCTGCTGGCGGCGGCCTTTGTTCCCCCGGTCCATTGTCGCTTGCTTGCTACCAAGTCCCTTTATCGTGCCGGGCTTATTGTATTCCATCTGGAAACAAAGGTTGTTGTTCCGCGTCGAGGGCCTTTGATATTCCACTCCGGAGACATTGTTGCCGGGTCTTTTGTATTGTGCGAGACGGTGACCGTGTTGTGTCTAAACAACGGCTTAGACTAATCTTTTGTGTCAGCTGCGCTCTCCTCATGTAACCAGATGTGTTTAACAAGGTGGGGAACTGAATCAAAAGAATGTCTTTACCACCGATGAAAGAACAAATGTGGTCCTCTAGAAACCAGTCGCGAGTAACGAAGATTACAGATGTGTTTAACAAGGTGGGAAACTGAATCAAAAGAATTTCTTTACCATCGATGGAAGGAAAAATATGGTTCTTTAGATACGTGATGCGAGTAATCAAGATTACAGTTTACATATGAAATAGCAAAAGGTGGGATGAAAGAGCACGATGGGGTAGAAAATAAAATAAGAAACGTTTAGGAAAAGATAGAGCGATAAAGCTTTGCGCTCGTTTATCACACCCCTTCTCTCTATTCCACCATCCCATCTATCTTACAATTTACCCTCGACGAGAATTAAACTTAATACCTCGAGAGAAAACTTCCTTTACATTTAAATTGAATAGCTTTATTTTTATTTTACTAGAGGTGCATACGAAAAGGTTAATAGTACAGATAGAATATGATTACATCTCCACTGATTGAAAAGTGTTCACAATATAAATTGAATATGTTTTCATTTATATCTACCCTTGTTGAACTGATTGAAAAGTTTTCACAATATAAATTGAATATGTTTTCATTTATATCTACCCTTGTTGAACAGTTTGAAACTTCCATTAATTTTAAAGTGAATATGTTTACATAGACATTTACATTGGTTTGAAAATGTAAATATTATACTTAGAATGTACATCATTTCTTTCATCTTTCCCTCCCTGCTCCATATGGAACTTGGAACTACCTATGCTTTTAGTTCTCTGAAAAAACTAGCAATAAAGCAGTCACCAGCCCTTGCAGTGGTGGTTTATGAAATCATCATTCTATACGTTGAGGTTGTCAGCCTCAAATGACTTGGACATCCATTAGCGATTTTCACATTAATATTCACATGGTAATATATACATATTAGTTCCCATGTTAGCAATGAAAAAATGTGAAATGGAAAATGACAACTTACGCCAATCCTGGCTCACAGACCTTTTGCTCGGATGAATAAAAGGCACTGGCAAATACCTTCATTTTCACATGGTGGTCGTTACTTTTACAAGATAATTCCCTCTATGATTTCGTGTGTTCAGTTTCCCCAGTCCCGGTTTCCTTGTTAAATTAATAGAGTTTTCTTGGGCTGTGAAGTCCTTCCAAAATACTCCAATAAAAGTCCGGCCTGATAAATGGAATTCTGAATTCTAACTTCTGGCAAGGTCTGGTTGTGTCTTGGCAAACGGTGTCTCACAGACGAGTAATCTTGTTATCTCTCGCTTGAGCACGCTAAACCCGTCTCTTTACCACCTTGGCAACAGATGCACCCTTGCTTTGTCAGCGCTTAAACAAATACGCTGGTTTTAGTGTTAATCAGTCGCGGCCAAGGTTTGGTACACGAGAATTTATTAACATGACTGCCGTTTCAATATTGCATCACCTGTCTACTATCTCAGCAGGGATGGGCAGGTAAACAGACAAGACAAATTATTACTAAAAGGAGTGTAAGAATGAAAGTACAAAATATCTGCTACATAGCAGAGAAAGAAAAAAGTGCTGACCATGGAAAAGCACGCAATTACACAGTACAACCATTTAAAATGAGTACTGCCGGAGTGAAAGAGAGATCGAGAAGAGGTCGCCCCAAATCCATCCTGTGACAGGGAAGGCTTATTGAATGATGTATAGAAGGTCTCCCAAAATGTGCCCGTAAGAAAGAAAGAGATATTTTCGAGATAAGAACAAGAAGAAGAGAAGGCGAATACTCTCCACTAGATAATGTTATCTAATAAATTATGGAAAGTTTTCTATTTCCCTACGACTTTAGCTTCTGTCCTCATATCTCGATAAAGAAATAGCCCCCAACCTCCTCTAAATGAAGGATTTTACTTATATGTAAACACTTAACACAGGCAGCATGAGTGTAACATTAACGAACTAGGTAACAATCAAAGCGGCTGCTAGGTTTATTAGATAAATATATACACATATAGGGTTAATACAAAGTAAAAAGGATGATAGTGAAAGACAATTCACACGCACAATTGTAAAAATGTAGTTAATTAAATATTAGAGTGAACCTAAGAAAAAAGTGAAATGATGATGTGATATATGAGCGTATTAAGTGTTACCACACTGATATCAAATCTACGCGGTCTATGAGTCTTTCAGATTTCCTCCAGTGTATGAGCATGCGGTTATATGCACAGACTGTCCAATGTAGATGTATATTAACGTCGTGTTGATTATTTCGAAGACAAGGACTTGTTGATGAAAACCCTTGCACGTGCAGCAAGAAATCGTAATATGTAATGTCTCTTTACATTTGAAAATCTCTCTAGCGTCGACATACCGTTGACAGGAAAATGTCTACTGTCTGATCTTGAAAAGGCACTGACTAGACTGGAGCTCTTCACGAAATGATCTTCTGGTAACACGTGGGTTTCGTGCAACGATGCTTGTTTGAGTGAATTTACGTCTTGCAATACACAATGAGAGTAGATGAATTCACTTCATGCACTAATGTAGTGAGTAGTGTAGTTAGGTTTGGGTTAGAATATAGAGTCACAAACGTACATGCATCGTATTGATAAACACGAATGGAGACGGGTATGGTCGTTACAGGACATCACTGGCCGAAGATCACAAGTCGTCGGTTAGAGGATCTATAAATCATCTTCAACATTTATTTTACTTCAGGAACAACATCATCATGGTCAAGGCATGCTGTCGTGAGAAATTCTAATCTACATATATAAATTAAAAAGTAAATGTAAAGCCTAACAAATAAATTCTATAAAAGGAAGAAGAACGGTAAAGAACAGTGCTGTCACAATGACAGTACTCGAAATCCCCTTTGTTTTATGCTTCGTCTGCAAATTGTAACGTTTCCACGTTAAATATAAGCCACTGCATAAATACATGCGTTTCCACAACCCAAATAAACGGGTATTGCATTTCTAAGAAAAAACATTGAGAGGCACACTGCGTATGACCTAAATTAATTACACTACGAATGGACAGATGGATGTAGGATGGAAAGAAGGGAGGGCTGAAAATCAGGAACGCATGCAACACTAAACACGCGTCTCGCTATTAATGCCACCCCCAACAAGCGTAACGCGATATACAATTACTACTATCACGCGTGTAAGGCCACATGCACTAATTTTTTTTCAGACGGACAGTGATAAAAACACTACCCTTCCCAGAGTTAGGTTTTAAAAAACCTGAAAAACGCTTATTAGGAAAGATGACATTAGATGGATTTACGTTTGAAAACATGACAGTACCCATACACCACATGGGGATTGAAGTGAACAGGAGGTGGTAGAAAATGCACATTTTGAACGCAGCCACCTAGCGCCCTTAGATTGAGATATTTGGATTCCTTAGGGCTTGCTGACACAGAATATGTTAAGTGTTACGCAAATAGTCCAGGAATTAATAAATTATAGGCAAAAGAAAATAATGAGGGTGTCAGACAACCTAAAAACTCGGAGTCGCTCAGTGGCAGAATTTTAAACCACCATTGTACGGAAATAGGCCACAAGTTACATTTGAATTGATTGGATGGAATGATATGTAAGGCTAAACACGATTAGTCGGACTATAAATGCTATCTTTTGTTGTCAAGGGAGACGGAAGTAAGAGTACTTTTTTTCAAACGATGGGGTAGAAATGGCCTGATTGGTTAGGTCTGTTAATATAGTTAATTGATAGCGTTAGTTCGAGACCACTAGTTCAAATAAGCTTGATAAAGCAACAGTGCGTTGAAGCCAGCTCATATTTTTGCTAAATAAAAGCCTGGAACATAAGCAGATGGGAATTTGTGCCAGTATTTGTGCCTACATTCATTGCTAGTCAACGTATCTGTGTTTATTTCCTTGAATTGTGGTAGGTTGAAATATTTGATCTCTTTTTAATGAAAATTGAATGTACATTGATAATTTATGTCTGTATATATGTGCAGTTCAGTAGCAAACATGAGACAAGGCCTATATCTATATATATATATTGCTCCAACCTGAACAGAAGGTGTCGGAGAAAAGTCAAACTACATGGAATTACCACATAGTACACTGACACCTACCTTATGACATGGAAGGACTTATAGCTGAAAGTGCAGAGGCGTAGTAACCATTACGGAGGTTAATACTGGAGTAAACTGCTTCAGAAGAAGATAGCAGTTAAACTAAAGCTCTGAACTCTGTGTTTGTGATGTATTGTGCTCAGTCTAGCCAGATAGTATAAATTGGTTCTGAAGTAGGAGGTACATCCTTCTTGTTTCAGGGACTGTGGTCCTAGTTATTGAAGCCGCACCTGGTCTGAGCATTTGCTGAATCCAGAGGCTACAACATACTCTTTGGTCCCTGTAGTAACCAGTGAGGTGTCTTCAGAACCAGTGAGGTGTCTTCAGAACCAGTGAAGAAGTCTAGCAGAGGAGTCTTTGCCTGCCGCCATCACGAAAGTTAAGCCCTTCGTGGCCAACAGAGCTCAACAATTTGTACCCCCTCCTCTTAAAATGAATTGTATTAATTAAAGAGGGGTAATTAATTGTTTTAATGACAGGAACTAAGAACATCTCCAATACTAGTTCCAACAGAAACAAACACATGCAGTCATGATGTCTAATAAGAATCTATCTTGAAGAACAAAACCAGTATTACCTCATATTACCACATCACAACTCACACACATAGATTACTAATATTGTATGTCAATGCAAAGACCACATTTATATCTGTGTACATAATATTTGTAATTACATGTTATAATATTGCCTGGTTCACTGTGTAGTTGAATCAGGATCACTATTGTAGAAAAAATCAATACATCTGTATATATCTGAAATTTATCATTGAATCTTTTAAGATAGTCTTCTAGAGTGTTGACTGTTTGTGAGTGTCACAGTGTTGTCAAGTGTGGTGGAATAATTAAATTGTTTATCTGTTTGTTGTTGTGGTGACTTACACTTCATCATTTGCATAACCCTAGACATATAACGTTGCCAACACAATATTCCAGAATAATTCTGACTGAGATATAAATATGTGGCAGTAAGTAAGGTTATCTGTAAAACACTACACATATTAGATACAGATACCTTCACAGCTGATCTCAGTCAGTACACTAAGTCCCTATAAATATTTATATCATCCCACTTTACCACATATATTGGGGTCCGGTCCGGGATATTGAATCCTTTACTAGTATAAATATTGGGGGTAATTCACTTCAGGGAATATAAAAAGTTAAAAGGTATCCTTGGGTGGAATTAAATAAGGTTGAGCTCTTGGTGCCTGTTTTGTCTATTGGATATATAATTACAGATTATATTGTTTAGTTAAATATTTTAGACATTTATCTGTTAGACAATGGCCGACCTGGCAAAATTTCGATCTGCTGCTGTACAGACTGCGAAAGAGTTAGGAATGGACGGGCAAATTATGATTTCTTATGTCACTGCTGAATGTGACAAATATATTGAACGGGAAGAAAGAAGATTAGAAAAAGAGGCCGAAAGAAAGTTAGAGGCTGAGGCTAAGAGGTTGCAGATTGAGGCTGAGGCTAAGAGGTTGCAGATTGAGGCTGACAAAGAGGCTAAAGCATTGGAAGCCGAGGAAAGAAGACAGGCTGCAGAAAGAGAAGACAAGAGATTAGCTGCAGAAAGGGAAGCAGAAAAGGAGGAGAAGAGATTACAAAGGGAACATGAGTTACGACTAAGGGAGTTTGAGTTTCAAGGCCATGCTCCTGAAAATGGTGCCAGTCCCTTTGCCTCTGATGCCACTGCTAGCCAAGGAGCCTCAACCTCAGCTATGAATTTTCATTTAGATCATTTTGTTGAGAAAGACGATGATATAGAGAGCTATCTAAATAGATATGAACTATTGGCTACCACATATGGGTTAGAGAGAGAAAGGTGGAGCTTAAAGTTACCTCAGGGACTTCGTGGGGCAGCTTATGAAGTTTTTGCCAAAATGAGCAGAGGTGATCAGGAAAATTATGACATGCTAAAGCAGGCTCTTTTGTTAAGATATGAAAAGAACGCAGAATTTTATAGAAAAAAATTTAGGAATGCTAAACTACTGTCAGGTGAAACCTATCACCAGTTCTCTGCACGAATAGAGACATACTTGGAGAAATGAACTTCTCTGGGGAAAACCCAAGATCTTAAGGAAATGGTCCTTATAGAACAATTAAGAGAGTCCATGGCTCCAGACCTGAGAAAGTTTCTCATGGAACAAGGTGCAGAGAGACTGGGTGAGGTGCTAACTGTTACAGAAAGGTATCAGGCGACTCAAGCAGAAGTATCAGGTAATAAAAAGAAACAGGTGGATAATTTTAGGGCACCACAGATCTTTAATAAATTTGATCCTAGGGATCAAAACAAAGGTAAGCACCAGTTTGATAGGCCACGGTACGACAATAAAAATAAAACCCCACAATTCGATGAAAGGAAATATGATGAAAGAAAATCTTTCAACCAAGGGAAAAGGTGGTGTAAAAATTGTCAGATGGACAATCATGACACTGACCGTTGCAGAAGGAAACCTGTGTACAGGACCTGGACACGCCAAGGGGCAAAATTAGGCCTGAAAATACAAAGAGATATAAATTTGATAAAGTGGACCAAAGGAAATGGGAAGCCCCTTTTCACGGACAAGCTTCACTTAACTGTTTTACAATGGCCACTATGCGGAGAGTGCAAAAAGATGTCGTACCCCAGGATAAGCCGAAAATCCCTCAATCGGACTTAAACAAACTGGAGGAAGAGGATGTAGAGAGGAAATCTCTCATCAAGAATTTTAAGTGGGGAGACAGCCCCAAGAAAAGAATTGGTAGCGGTCGTTTTGTGACTGATAATTCTGGGAAGAAAAATCATCACTACAGAGCTTCAAGTGGAAGAGACCATACCGGTGCATGGACAAATAGGTCCACACAATTAAAGCTCCACATGTAACGCTGTTAAGAACGTGGACGGATGAAAAAGCAGAGGAAAATATTACATCCTCATACCAATATGTAAATGAGCTGACCACTCGTTTAAAAACGGGCTGGAAACTTGCCAATGAAAATTTGAAACAAGCCAGGAAGAAACATGCTGCTTATTATAACAGGAAGGCAAAAGACAGAGATTTGGCTGTGGGAGAGAAGGTACTGCTTCTTTTGCCCGGAAATCAGAATAAGTTACAAATTGGATGGCAAGGTCCATATACAGTTCTAGAGAAGGTGTCTAGAACCAATTATAAGATAGATAAGAAGGGGAAAGAAAAAATCTATCATGTGAATCTCCTGAAGAAATATTTGGAAAGAGAACATCAGGAAGAGACACACTTGCTAACCTTGTCCATTGCAATGGAGATGAAGAAGGAACCACTTTCATCATTTGAATATCCATTACACCCCTGTGAGACAGCGGCACAGGTGAAAATCAGTACGCATTTAACGAAAAGTCAGAAGGAGAGAGTGCAACAGGTTCTAGATAATCATACAGAGGTGTTAACAGACCGACCTGGGCATACAAACTTATTGGAATATGATATGAAACTAATAGACCCCACACCTGTCTGTATGAAGCCTTATTCGATTCCTTTTGCTAAGGAGAAAGCTTTGAAGGAAGAGATAGACTATTTGTTGAAGGAAGGAATTATTTCACACAGTGAATCCTCGTATAGTTCCGGTGTTGTACTCTTAAGGAAGCCCTCTGGAGAACATAGACTCTGTATAGATTACCGGAGACTGAATGCTATTACAGAAGGACAGGTGGATCCATTGCCGGATACAAATCAGTTGTTTGCCAGGCTAAATAAAGCTAAATATTTCTCAAAAGTGGATCTGAGTAAAGGATACTATCAGATTCCAGTAAAGCCTGAGGTTAGACCATACCTAGCTTTTAGTACCTCAGAAGGACACTATGAGTTTAATAGATTGCCATTTGGATTGAAGAATGCGCCTAGTGTCTTCTCTAGAATGATGAGAAAATTATTGGACTCTCTGAATAACCCATGCATCACAAATTTTATGGATGATATCCTTATAGCAACAGAAACATTTGAGGAACACATTGACTCTCTGAACATGCTGTTTAATCGACTTAGGGAAGCGAATTTAACAGCCCGACCAACCAAATGTTGCGTTGGATGTAAAGAATTGGAATTCTTGGAACACACAGTTTATCAGGGAAACATGACCCCTGACCCATAGAATTTAGAGAAACTAAAGAAAGCCCTGAGACCACAAACCAAGAAAGACGTGAGATCCTTTGTCTCATTATGTGGTTTCTACCAGAAGTATATCAAAAACTTTAATTCCATATGTGCACCGTTAACTGATTTGACACGTAAAGGACATCCAGATCGCATTACATGGACACCACAATGTGAAATGGCTTACCACGAATTGAAGGAAAAGCTCACAAGTAAATAAAGAAATTCAATATTTATCTGTATGGGAAGGCATTTAAGTTGCAAACGGATCACAAACCCTTGTCGTTTCTAGCACAAGCTAGGCATGAGAACACTAGATTACTCCGTTGGTCATTATTGCTACAGCCATTTGAGTTTAGCATAGAGTATATAAGTGGAAAAACAAATCTGGGAGCGGATTTTTTAAGCCGCCATCCGTGTGATGAGAATCACCGTAAGCCCCAGAAAGAATAAATTTCTCTATGTGTATATAGAATTATAGACTGACATATAACGTCTGTTTTAAGAGGGGAGGATTTGTCGTGAGAAATTCTAATCCACATATATAAATTAAAAAGTAAATGTAAAGCCTAACAAATAAATTCTATAAAAGGAAGAAGAATGGTAAAGAACAGTGCTGTCACAATGACAGTACTCGAAATCCCCTTTGTTTTATGCTTCGTCTGCAAATTGTAACGTTTCCACGTTAAATATAAGCCACTGCATAAATACATGCGTTCAGATGGATGTAGGATGGAAAGAAGGGAGGGCTGAAAATCAGGAACGCATGCAACACTAAACACGCGTCTCGCTATTAATGCCACCCCCAACAAGCGTAACGCGATATACAATTACTACTATCACGCGTGTAAGGCCACATGCACTAATTTTTTTTTCAGACGGACAGTGATAAAAACACTACCCTTCCCAGAGTTAGGTTTTAAAAAACCTGGAAAACGCTTATTAGGAAAGATGACATTAGATGGATTTACGTTTGAAAACATGACAGTACCCAGACACCACATGGGGATTGAAGTGAACAGGAGGTGGTAGAAAATGCACATTTTGAACGCAGCCACCTAGTTCCCTTAGATTGAGATATTTGGATTCCTTAGGGCTTGCTGACACAGAATATGTTAAGTGTTACGCAAATAGTCCAGGAATTAATAAATTATAGGCAAAAGAAAATAATGAGGGTGTCAGACAACCTAAAAACTCGGAGTCGCTCAGTGGCAGAATTTTAAACCACCATTGTACGGAAATAGGCCACAAGTTACATTTGAATTGATTGGATGGAATGATATGTAAGGCTAAACACGATTAGTCGGACTATAAATGCTATCTTTTGTTGTCAAGGGAGACGGAAGTAAGAGTAATTTTTTCAAACGATGGGGTAGAAATGGCCTGATTGGTTAGGTCTGTTAATATAGTTAATTGATAGCGTTAGTTCGAGACCACTAGTTCAAATAAGCTTGATAAAGCAACAGTGCGTTGAAGCCAGCTCATATTTTTGCTAAATAAAAGCCTGGAACATAAGCAGATGGGAATTTGTGCCAGTATTTGTGCCTACATTCATTGCTAGTCAACGTATCTGTGTTTATTTTCTTGAATTGTGGTAGGTTGAAATATTTGATCTCTTTTTAATGAAAATTGAATGTACATTGATAATTTATGTCTGTATATATGTGCAGTTCAGTAGCAAACATGAGACAAGGCCTATATCTATATATATATATATTGCTCCAACCTGAACAGAAGGTGTCGGAGAAAAGTCAAACTACATGGAATTACCACATAGTACACTGACACCTACCTTATGACATGGAAGGACTTATAGCTGAAAGTGCAGAGGCGTAGTAACCATTACGGAGGTTAATACTGGAGTAAACTGCTTCAGAAGAAGATAGCAGTTAAACTAAAGCTCTGAACTCTGTGTTTGTGATGTATTGTGCTCAGTCTAGCCAGATAGTATAAATTGGTTCTGAAGTAGGAGGTACATCCTTCTTGTTTCAGGGACTGTGGTCCTAGTTATTGAAGCCGCACCTGGTCTGAGCATTTGCTGAATCCAGAGGCTACAACATACTCTTTGGTCCCTGTAGTAACCAGTGAGGTGTCTTCAGAACCAGTGAGGTGTCTTCAGAACCAGTGAAGAAGTCTAGCAGAGGAGTCTTTGCCTGCCGCCATCACGAAAGTTAAGCCCTTCGTGGCCAACAGAGCTCAACAATTTGTACCCCCTCCTCTTAAAATGAATTGTATTAATTAAAGAGGGGTAATTAATTGTTTTAATGACAGGAACTGAGAACATCTCCAATACTAGTTCCAACAGAAACAAACACATGCAGTCATGATGTCTAATAAGAATCTATCTTGAAGAACAAAACCAGTATTACCTCATATTACCACATCACAACTCACACACATAGATTACTAATATTGTATGTCAATGCAAAGACCACATTTATATCTGTGTACATAATATTTGTAATTACATGTTATAATATTGCCTGGTTCACTGTGTAGTTGAATCAGGATCACTATTGTAGAAAAAAATCAATACATCTGTATATATCTGAAATTTATCATTGAATCTTTTAAGATAGTCTTCTAGAGTGTTGACTGTTTGTGAGTGTCACAGTGTTGTCAAGTGTGGTGGAATAATTAAATTGTTTATCTGTTTGTTGTTGTGGTGACTTACACTTCATCATTTGCATAACCCTAGACATATAACGTTGCCAACACAATATTCCAGAATAATTCTGACTGAGATATAAATATGTGGCAGTAAGTAAGGTTATCTGTAAAACACTACACATATTAGATACAGATACCTTCACAGCTGATCTCAGTCAGTACACTAAGTCCCTATAAATATTTATATCATCCCACTTTACCACACATACATATAAGGCATTCATCGTAGTTACTCTTTCATCTGTCTCGTCTCAATCATTCAGTTCTGGCCGCTGTACTAGAGGTGCATACGAACGATGACCACCCAAGTAATGTGGACCAGACGACGTCAATGTAAAAATACTTGAATTATACCTTCATTAATAGGTGGAACTTCTTGATACGTTCTGAATCATCTTATATAACATTGTGGCGGCCTTCGAAGTCAAATATGCCACTTAAATAGATATCTTTCTCGGCAATACTTGGAGCTTGAATAAAACACGTCTTACTATGAAGACTTGAAGTAATGAAAGGCCATGAATATTAGCCGTTAGCATAAATTAGTGCAACACGCGTTACGTCATTAACAACAGGTGACGTATTAAATATGCAGCGTTCAATATAAGTTAAAACCCGTGCAAAAACATGAGTTACCACAGAGAGACATATTACCTCAAAATAAATGGCAATAGCCTATGTGTGGCAACGATACAAAATACATTAATATTCGTTCTTTAACAGTGCCCATGTACGTCTGTAATGATGGTCTAACAATCTAGATGAACGTGAAGTATATAACTATGAATCGCTTTTTATTATCATCATAGAAGAAAAATCATGCATTTGATTCCCTTCGCAAATTCCGTAAGAACAATATATATAATTAAACTCCACAGGTATGAATTACCTGCACTTCTCCGGTTAATCACTGACTGGTTACTGAAGTTGTCTGGCGAAGGGGTCAGACAAAATTATATATATACATATACGAGGGGCGGTCGAAAAGTTTTGCACTTTTAGTATGAAGGAGTCAAGGCCCGTACCTGGAAATTGGTGTGAACTTTAGTCCTTTTCTATGCATTTACCCCTCAAGGCAATGCACTTCTCCCATCTCTTCTTCACCTTCCTGTTGCCCTGATTGTAGAACACCCCGTCTGGGCCCGGAACCACGTCTCCAGTTTAGTAATCAAGTCCTGGTCGTTAGAAAAACGACGTCCACGAAGCGGATTCTTCATGTTTGGAAACAGGAAGAAGTCACTCAGTGCCAAGTCCGGTGCGTATGGTGGATGGGGCATGATTTTATACCCGCACTGCTGGGCAAGGACGATGGAGCCATGAGCTGCATGAGCCGGCGCATTGTCCTGAAGCAGACGAACGCCCCTGGACAGCATCCCGCGTCTTTTGCGCTTCATTTCTTCTCGTAACTTCTGGAGAAGGCTTTGGTAGTACGTGGAGTTGATAGTACGGCCACGAAGAAGGTAGTCGGTGAGTATTACCCCTCGGCAGTCCCAAAAGACGGTGACATGACCTTTCCCGCAGAGGGTACCGTCTTTGCCTTCTTTGGTGGTGGCGAACAGGAATGTTTCCATTGTTTGCTCTGGTTTTTAGTCTCAGGGTCATAGAAATGCACCCAACATTCGTCCACAGTAACCAGTCTACGAAAAAAATCATCTTCGTCAGCATTGCAAATGTCCAACATCTGTGCGGATGTTTCGGCTCGATGCTCCTTTTGTAATGGCGTGAGAAGGCGGGGAACCCACCTGAACCAGTTTCCCGCTAATTTCTCTTTCACACGGCACCCCTCGAGCCATGTACGCGCGGGAAATGTAAACCAATAGTGTGTCTTTACAATGATACACAGCAATTCCGCCTGTCTTAACGCTTTCTTAGTAAAGTGCAAAACTTTTCGACCGCCCCTCGTATATGGCGGTTTGCTGGTGGTACAGTTAAGACAAATAAATGATATTAAAATAAAACTGTTTTAAAAACAACCAGTAACCAATAAGGAACATATTCTAGTGACATTAAAACTGAACAATTGAGAAGGGCAAACATGCAGGAGCCACTGAAGCAAACTATATGGTGTTACCCTCCATGACAGGTGGTTCACCAGCGTGGCAGGCGGATCATGACGTCTTTGAACAGCTGTTAGTGCGTGTGCCGGGAGTTGTTAGCATTGCATCACCAATCCTCTGATAAATTCAGGCTTTATTATTATTATTTTTTGTTGTTGATTGCTGTGTCGTCTTTCTCTCAATCTTTTTTTTGTTGTTTTGTTTTTGTTTTGTTTTATTATTCAGAGCATTTGATCTACCACACACATTCTCTACGGTTTTCTCAGTTCTTCTCTGACCCAGACGACACAATTCTTGTCAAGATCTGAACATGCAGAAAAATATCCTCTTTCCTGTTAAAAGCAACAAAGACGCACGGAGGTAGTGAGGTACGGTGTAAAAAAAAAAATAAAAAGAAAAAAGAAGAAAAAGAAAAAAACCCAGAGTATTCATTAAATGGTTTGTGATTTCTACATTTTTGTGTGTGTGTGTGCCCAAATGTGAAGGTGTGTGTTGTGAAAACGTACTCATCTTTCGCATAGACAAACTTTTTGTGTTTTTAAAATGTGTGAGATATTTAGGCTATTTTGTGAGCTTAATTTCTGACAAGAAATCTTAAACGAGCTTTGAAAGTCTATTGAATAAATAAAGCTAAGAAAGTTTTATGCGCTCTCTAAGATTTGTTTGTTTATGTTCTTTTAACTGTTTTGTAGAGTTAAAAATTCACATTTCATTATTTTTTGTTTGTTTTGTTTCAATCAAACCGAAATCCGCCAATTTTTTGTTTTTTTAAGATCACTTATATTTTTATGTGTTGTATATCAAAGAAATATTTGAGGATCCTGACAAGACTAAGATATATCACTCGGCAGCCAGTCTGTTACAAATAGGTTCTTGCACAAATTATCTTCGGAAAGATAAACAAATCATCTCTCCTTTCTGACATGGACGATGTATGAATAAGCTTCATATGTACATTGTGTTGCATGTGCAAGTCATTACATCATCAATAGAACAAAAGTGCGGACGTTTTAGCGGCTTATCACACTAACTTTGTAATCGGAAATATGAGAGCAGAGTGCCTCACAAACAAGTCATTGATAGAAATACAACAGAAGTAATTGCGTCATTAATAGGCTGAACTGCCCATGGAGGACTTCTGGTGTCGTGTATTGTGGTTCGCACTATTGACCTGCCATTGAAACATCATTTTTTGATGATGCGTAGATGGCAGAGCGGATAGTGCGATTCGCTTGCATGGCTAGGCGGGGTTGTCGCACGGAAGGTCCAGTGTTCAAATCCTGGGTAAGCCACTCATGTCTGTTGTTTTTCTGTTGTCTGGTGTTCTACTTCTTTATTTCCTGCGAGTGCCTGATAACATACCTTTATATTTGTTTCATATTAATTTACTGTTTACAGGCCTCAGGTTTCCCTCCCTTATTTGTAATAAATGTTTGTACAATACCAAACCTACCCACTATCCTGTTCTCACTGTTCTAGTCTACTGTCATTTGCTGGACACAGTATTGGGGTCCTAAGGGTCTTGTTGGATTCGGCCTATGCTGCTTGATAGAAATACAACAGAAGTGATTGCGTCATTAATAGGCTGAACTGCCCATGGAGGACTTCTGGTGTCGTGTATTGTGGTTCGCACTATTGACCTGCCATTGAAACATCATTTTTTGATGATGCGTAGATGGCAGAGCGGATAGTGCGATTCGCTTGCATGGCTAGGCGGGGTTGTCGCACGGAAGGTCCAGTGTTCAAATCCTGGGTAAGCCACTCATGTCTGTTGTTTTTCTGTTGTCTGGTGTTCTACTTCTTTATTTCCTGCGAGTGCCTGATAACATACCTTTATATTTGTTTCATATTAATTTATGTTTTTGTTTGCGTTGTGCAGCCTTTTGTTTTAATAGTTTATACTAGACCAAAAAAAAAAAAAAAAAGTAAACAAAGTAGTGCACACATAAATCAACAGGTGATGCACTTTTTTTAATAGATGCTTGACTGATCGAATGTCGTACCACGGTCACTTTTGCAGCGAAACGTTGGTGTCGTTCGGACGGACGTGGATTAAATCTCCGGAGTATGTATTACTTCCCTTACTTTGCTTTTTCTAGAGTTCCCTTTCTTTCTTACTTTCTTTCTTTCTTTCTTCTTCAGTGCTAGTGCCTACAATTTACTTATTCCCGTCATTTGTTTAGCGCAAGAAAGTGCTTCGCTGAAATATCGCTTCTTGGTTTAAACAATTATGTGTATCCATAAAAGTGACAAGTATATCAATTTATTCTTTGCTGGTATGTAAATAACAAATATGTGTACGGGAAGAAAAACAGACGGCCCTGCATTGATTTAATAGCTTAAAAAATGGCGTACCATTCGCTAGAGTGTCAGCTGGAACTTCAGGCGCTGCTAATGTCTGCCTACAGACTTTAGGCGATGATAATGGCAGATTGTAGCTTGTATTCGCCATTACTGTCTGATTGTTATCGATTAGCCACATATTTACGCCTGCCTCCAGTCTTTAGACTATGATAACAGCAGATTGTAGCTTGTATTCACCATTAATGTCAGATTGTTATCGATTAGCCAATTTACGCCTGTCTCCAGTCTTTAGACTATGATAACAGCAGATTGTAGCTTGTATTCACCATTAATGTCTGATTGTTATCGATTAGCCACATATTTACGCCTGTCTCCAGTCTTTAGACTATGATAACAGCAGATTGTAGCTTGTATTCACCATTAATGTCTGATTGTTATCGATTAGCCACATATTTATGCCTGTCTCCAGTCTTTAATGATAACAGCAGATTGTAGCTTGTATTCACCATTAATAGCTAATTGTATCGTTTGGTCGCTGCTAATGTCTGCGTCCAGTCTTTAGACCAGTGGTTCCCAAACGGTGTGGCGCAAGAGGATGGCAAGTGTGGCTGGAAGATTAAAAAAGAAAATCAAGGATTTATAGAGATTTTAAAAAATTCATATGCCAAAAATGAATATGAAAATCTTTTCATATTTATTTTATTTTATTTATTTTTGTTTGTTTGTTACATGTAATATAACATGAGAAATATATGTATAGAAACCCATAGAATTTTCACGAATTTTTTCAGATTTTATTCAGTAGTATAATTTTGTCTTATATCAAAATAGATGCAATTCTCCACGACATATTGTTATGAACAGAGATTCTCAGCTCTGAAAAATATCAAAGACAATCTAAGAGAAAGGCTTTTGTTTGTTTATGAGGACATGAGAGTATGTTTGTCTCAAATAAGACCTAATATGAAGTAGACTGCCCAACAAAAACAAGCTCATACCTCTCATCCAATTTGTATTTTTGTGAGTGAATCATTTTTTTATGTAACTTTCTCTCATCCAATTTGAATTTGTGTGAGTGAATCATTTTTTTATGTAACTGTCTCTCATCCAATTTGTATTTTTGTGAGTGAATCATTTTTTATGTAACTGTATTCATTTGTACTTTTTAGAAGTTTCAATATCGATTTATAAAGTAATTGTTTTCTATGATATGAATAAAGCACTGCTAGGAGTTGATTTTTTTGTGTTTGAAGGTATTTATTATCAATAATAAAATTCAGTGTGGCGCGAATAAATTTACATTCCAAAAGTGTGGCCCAGAGAAACAATGTTTGGGAACTACTGCTTTAAACAATGATAGTGACTGATCGTAGCTTTTATTCATCATTAATGTATGATTGAATCGTTTAGTCACCGTTAAAGTCTGCATGCTGTCTTTAGACTATGAGAATGACTACTTCAGCCTTTACTCGTTGTTAATGTCTGCATGCCGTTTTTAGTCACCGTTAAATGTCTGCATGCAGTATTTAGTCACCGTTAAATGTCTGCATGCAGTATTTAGTCACCGTTAAATGTCTGCATGCAGTATTTAGTCACTGTTAAATGTCTGCATGCAGTATTTAGTCGCTGTTGAATGTCTGCATGCAGTATTTAGTCAATGTTAATGTCTGCATGCAGTATTTAGTCACTGTTAATGTCTGCATGCAGTATTTAGTCACTGTTAAATATCTGCACGCAGCATTTAGTCACTGTTAACTGTCTGAATGCAGTCTTAAGTCACTGTTAAATGTTTGCATGCAGTATTTAGTTACTGTTAATGTCTGCATGCAGTATTTAGTCACCGTTAATGTCTGCATGCAGTCTTAAGTCACTGTTAATGTCTGCATACATTATTTAGTCATTGGTAATGTCTGCATGCAGTAATTAGTCACTGTTAATGTCTGCATAGAGTCTTTATTCACTGTTAATGCCTGCGCACAGTTTCTAGACTGCTGGTAGTGTGTGGATGTAATCTTTAGTAGTCACTCACTCTAATGATCATCGTATCATCTATTGATGAGATCTGTATACAAACAACTATTAATTTGCCTAGGATCATAATTTTCAGAAACTAAAGACGAATACTCACAGTACGACGATACAATTCCTTTCATAATAATAATTTTTTTTTTTTTTCACAACGTACAATATTCCATGTAGTAAACTGACATGTAATTATTTGTTCTGTTTGTTTGGCAGACACAATGTACAATATTCCATGTAGTAAACTGACATGTAATTATTTGTTCTGTTTGTTTGGCAGACACAACATACACGCGGTCTGTACATATTTTTTTTTTTTAAATTAGCTAAGCGGGAGTGCCGTTTGGAAGGTCCTGGGTTCGTATTTCCGGTAAGGCACTCACTTCTGTTGTTTTTCAGTTGTCTAGTTTTCTACCTCTTTATTTCTTACGAGCGCCTGAAACATACTTTTATGTGTGTGATATTTATTTACTTACTGCACATATTAAACATGAATGAACTTGATTTCTGAGGTTACAATACAAGCTCTTGTTGTCTAATAATTAACATACTGTGCCATTCTTATCGTCGCTTTTTACACCATCAATATTATCGTCATCGTCTTCATAAGACATCATCAGTAACAGCTGTCAATGCTGGCTAATAGTCCAATTAATTTGTCTTTATAATAGCTATTACTGCCGCCATCATAGGTAACAGCACTAGTGGTAATCATCATTAAGCGAAGCGGGAGTTCCAGGCTTCGTAATCAGTGTCTCGTCTGTTGCGGAGTCCCGAACATAGTCACATGACCTAGTGAAAAGCTCAGACGCCATTCTGACTAATCATGTGACCAGGTATTCAGAGTCTTAACGCGTCTCTGTATCTCTCTTTCCCTTCTCTCTCTCTCGCTCTCGTGATCCAGTTTGAGTGACGCGTTACAAACACATGTGTTATAAATTGACCTAGAACACTGAAAACAACAATAACTAAACGCCCGCAGCTCGTCAAAGTAACTGGCGACTGTTTTGTTACAAACACAATCCGAAGAACAAAGAAATCTGACGAGAGCAATGATCAAACCAAGATGTCAGACAATTATAAATAATTCATGCACTAGACATCAGCGTTAGGAACGCCAACATCTGAAGCAAATGACAAGCTGATACAGCACTTCATCCCCGCATTTCCCATACCATGCATTGTCCCTCACTTTCTTTTTTTTTTTTTTCATTTTAGAGGCAAAATTAAAAACCCAAGACGATATAAGATACAAGGCCAAGGGAAACATAGATAAAACTTCACGGACAGAGTAAACAGAAAAGGGGGAGAGAGATACAGAAGAAAGTGTGATGTCTCGACAAAGATATGATAATATTTATCAAAGCTCTAATAATCCTGAACGAACAAGGAGAAAAGAAAAGCTGGAAAAAAAAAATATGTTTTTATTGTATTTCTATACTTCTGTTGATCTTCTGACGTTGACGTTATCTGCTGCAGAGACATCGATGTGGTGTCTGTGCCAGTCAGGCGGCGAAAACATGTTTACCCATGTAACATTTTTTTTTTTTTTTTAATCTCCAAGCCTGACAATGTCTGCAATTAAGACAGTTTGTCATATGCTGTTATTGTGAGAGTTTCAGTGAATATTATTTGGTTCCGCTTCAAATATGAAATGTTCTTTTTAAATTTTCGTTCTAAAAAAAAGCTCTCAGTTATTTCTATGAATTCTAGACTTTTTAATCACTTGATTACTTACATTATTTTTTAATGTTTTTAACATCCATCAATTATCTGCGAGGTCAGTCTGACTAGATATTACCTTAATAAATAATGAAACGAAAAATGAGCTTCCTGTGTGTGTGAGTGTGTGTGTGTGTGTGTGTGTGAGAGTGTGTGTGTGCGCGTGTGTGTGTGCGAGTGTGAGTGTCTGTGTGTGAGTGTGAGTGTGTGTGTGTGTGGTAGAGGAGAGGTAGAGATGAGAATGATCTAATACTAAACAGAATGTGTTCCATGCTTTAACCTCTGAAGAACAGTCACTATAAGACCGGGACAAAAGTCACAGGATATTTGGAGTACCCAATTCCCTACTTTGGTCTCGTTAAATGGATACTTTGACGGTTGATTGGTCGAACATTCTTGAATAAACAGTGTTGTACAGTAGGGCTAATATATTGAGAAATAAATAAATTAGGCAATGAACTATGTAGGCAGACAAACAAAGAGCTACATAGATAGATAGATAGATAGATAGATAGATAGATAGATAGATAGATAGACAGATAGATAGATAGACAGACAGACAGACAGATAGACAGACAGACAGATAGATAGATAGATAGATAGATAGATAGATAGATAGATAGATAGATAGATAGATAGATAGATAGATAGATGAACGGACGGACGGACGGACAGACAGACAGACAGACAGACAGACAGACAGACAGACAGACAGATAGATAGATAGATAGATAGATAGATAGATAGATAGATAGATAGATAGATAGATAGATAGATAGATAGATAGATAGATAGATAGATAGATAGATAGATGTGCTTATCGACGTCGTGAACGCTGACTTCAATAGAACAGACGTCTCTCCACAAACTATTAGGATTACCGCCCGAGTCATACCTTCTCCAAGAATCCGACTAGCTCGCGTGTCACCACATCTCAGCGCTTGATGTGTCTCCGGCATTGTTAAAAGGAAATGTGGTTGCCATGGAAACACGCGAAACTCGGTTTCAAGACTGCTGGAGACACCAGATAGAAGAAAGATTGGCAAATTAAAGGGCAGGAAGGACCCGTTGTGTCAGCGAGTGTGTGTGTGTGTGTGTGTCAATGCCCGAAAGAGCAAGAATATGCCAGCCTATGAGTGTGTGTGCGCGCACGATCGTTGGTAAGATGATGTGTGAGCGCGTGTGCGATATAAAAGCCATTTCACTGTTACAAATTAGATGACACAGAATAGTTATTAAAGAGGGTGTAATGGAGATAAGACGTGACGTGTTTTAAGAATAGAGACAGAGAGAAAGGGAAAAGATGGGGAAGAGGTAAGAGGGACTATAGGAGCGAAGCTATAGCAGTATACATAAAAATAGCCAGCAGCAGTAAGTGTTGGCGTAGCAGCTCTTAAGACAGGAACGATTACTGGCTTTGTTGATGTCATTGTGGTAACATCAACAACGGGTTATTCATTCATTCATGTCCATTATCGTTTTGTTGATGTAATTGTATTAGTAGTGGTAACATCAACAACGGGTTATTCATTCATTCATTTCCATTACCGCTTTGTTGATGTCATTGTATTAGTAGTGGTAACACTGTCGTAAAATTTTAAAGATAGGTCAGAAGATAGTTATGATCCCGTCTGAGCAGAGGTGATAGTGGTAACATATGTGAGAATAAAGGTGTAAGAAATAGATTTTCACGAGGGAAAGGTGTAAGAGGAAGATCTGTCTCTGGAGTGAGTAGTTTCTGAAGTCCAGCCTATCTATACGACTATATTTTAATATCAGACGACCTTTCTCTCCCTATATGAAATATAAGTTACACTACACCCGCCCACGCACACACAATGATGTGACAACAATACTCACAAACGTGAAAAAAACTATGGATAATTGGGTACGGGTCTGACCAACACACTAAGTTAAGTTTTGTTTAGTTTATTATCACTTAAACTTTACAACATCAAACATACATATATCAATATAATCATGGTTACAGACATAGGAAAATAACCCAATAAGTGCCCTTCCCCTTGTTGAGAAAAGAAGGATCCCAAAGGAAGTTAATAACCCAAAAGGTCAAAGATTAACACTAGGGTGTAGAATAGACTGTAAAGAAAAGAACAAGTCCCACTAAAATGCTATCCAATAGTTAAAAAAACAGAAGTTTGCAGGTACAATGTTTCCTGTAACAAAAGAAAATATTTCACTCTCTCACTTCCTCTGTTATACGTGGCCACTCATTCGCTCCTTACCTAATCTGGTGAAACAATGGTTTGGTTGAATAATCCATGAATATGCATATTCTTCTTCTTCTTCCTCGTTCGCCCTGAAAAGGACGGTGGTAGCGTTGTGTCTGTTTACGCCTAAGCTGTGATATCTGCACCTTTCGGTCGACACATCCGACTTCTGCACAGCATTTTTTAGGACCGGGTTTGCCTTCTCATTGCGATCCGTGCTCGCTCAGCCAGCCTGCACTGATGCAGACTGTTTCCAGGACCACCACGTAGAGGTGGAGCACGGTCTTGACCAGCTCTGGTTCGCTGGTCCTGACGCAGGCAGTCAAGCTATGAGTCACATATATGCATATAAAATCCAGTAGTTGGTATCATCCGAATCGGCCCCAGGCCCTTACTTACTTAGTCGTTCCCCTTCTACCGTGAGGTGTAGAGGTTTGGAAGAGAGAGCGCCAGACTATCCTATCGGCTGTCTTCCTCCTGGCCTGGTTCCATTCTAGTCCTCGGTCCTTCAAAGATTGTCCTCCCAGCGAACTCTGGGTCGTCCTGAGGGTCTGGATCCCTGGCTCTTTGTTTCCCATGCTTGTCGTGGTAGCCAATCTTCTCCCATTCTGCAGACATGGCCAAACCATCTTAGTTGGCACTGTTCTACTTGGGTTTGCAGGGGGTGGGATTTTAGGCCTTGACGTATCGTCTGGTTGCAGACCATGTCTCTTCTTGTTACTTCAACCACCTTCCTCAGATACCTCATTTCTGAGGTTTGGATCTGGCTTTTGTGGGTTGTAGTCATTGCCCATGACTCGCATCCATATGTCAAGACTGGGACATAGGTGGAGCGGTATACAGCCATCTTCGTTTTCTTAACAACCTCTCTCTTGCTGAGGAATCCTCGATTTATGGCCTGAAAAAGTCTCCCAGCTGCTGCTTTTCGAGTGGCCAACTCTTCTTTGATGCCCCCCTTTCGGTCTATAATAGCTCCGAGATATTTACAGTGGTCGACCTACTCCAGGACCTCCCAGATTAATCTGATGTCGTCTTTCTTCTCGTGATATCACTATGGATTTTGTTTTAGAGCTGCTTATGACCATTCCTCTCTTCTCCAGCTCTTCCTTCCAGACTTGCAGGTTAGATTGGAGATGTGCCTCTGATTTAGCAATCATATGCCAGCTCTGTCTCATCTTCCAGTACCCCACTGAATACTTTCTTGTTCTCTCCTTACATGCCTTGATAACATCGTCCATGAGGAGTATGAAAAGATAAGGTGACACGATATCCCCTTGTCTTACACCAGTGGTGGTCCTGAACTCTTCTGACTTATGGTTTGCTGTCCTCATATAATTTCTGCAAGACTTGTAGAAGCTCTGTATAGCATGAATCAGAGGTGCTGGAATGTTCTTCCTTGCCAAACAGTCCCAAAGTTTGCTCCAGGGGACCCTGTCAAACGCCTTTTCAAGATCTATGAAACAAAGATTAATCTCACTCTTATACTCAAGGGCCTTTTCACTCAGCTGTCTGAGTGTGAAGATTAGGTCTTGAGTACTTCGGTTTGCTCGGAATCCGCACTGGATCTCCTCCAATTGTGGCTCAGCTAGGCGTCGGAGTCTCTGCTCTAGGATTATAGAGTAGATTTTACCAGAGACAATGAGAAGGGATATGCCTCTGTGGTTTCCACATTGTCGATTGTCACCTTTTTTGAAAATTGGTGTTATGATGGCAATCTCCAAATCCTTTGGTATGGTCTTGCTGCACCACGCTGCCTGTAGGACCCTTAAGAGTAATAGGTCACCTGATGCTCCCATGTACTTAACCATTACTGGTGTTATACCATCATGCCCTGCTGCTTTGCCCATCTTGATTTTCTCCAGTGCTGCCTTCAGTTCTTCCATTTATGTCATCTTCATCACCATTGGTTTCCTCTTCTTTGCTAGTGGTTATCATTTCTGATGCTTGACCTTGCTCACCATCAAAGAGTTCTGAGAAATATTATTTCCATCTTTCCATTACTTCCTTCGGGGCAGTAAGTAATTTGCCTTACTTGTCCTTTATAAATTTTACAGGGCATTGTTTTTCCTTCCTCATGTTTTTTGTGGTCTTACAGAACAATTTCTGGTGTTCTTGCGCATTTTTATCTAGCTTTTCTCCAAATTCTTCCCAGGACTTCTGTTTTGCTGCTAGCACCTTGTTCTTTGCTTCTGTTCTGAGTATCACATATTCTCTATATTTCTCTATTTGTCCTGCTGTGTTTTTAGCTCCTAAGTATTGTTTCCATGCCATTTTCTTATCTCTTATTTTCTCTTTGACTTCCTCTGTCCACCAAGGTGTCCCCTTTCTCTTGTTCCCAAGTCGGACTTCACCACATGCTTCTGCGACAGCTGTCTTTATGATGTCCTTGAATTTAAGCCAGAGGGTTTCAAAGTCATCGGGCTGTTCTTCAGTGTTTCTCACCGCTGTAGCAATAAGCCCCTGATATCTGGTCTTAATTTCTGGCTCTCTCAACTTGCTTAGTGCTCATTTCTCCCGTTTGTTTACTTGGTTTCTTGCGTGATGTTGGGCAGTTCCTAGGCTGAGCAACTCTTTCAGTTGTTCTTTTGATTGTAAGCAGGTAGTGATCACTTCCAATCTCTGGCCCCCTCCAGACTCTAGCATCCCGGACATATTTGAATGATCTCCTCCTAACAATGGCATAGTCAATCACTGACTTCTCATTCTTTGTTGGTTCACATCTAGTGTATGCATGTATGCGCTTATGGCTGAAATTTGTGTTTGTAATGATCAGATTCTGCTCACTGCAGAATCTAAGGAGTCGCTTTCCATTGTCATTGAGAGTATCTTCTCCATATCTTCCGATAACTCCACCCCATCTAGCATGGTCATTTCTAACTCTGGCATTGAAATCTCCGAGCATGATAACTTCATCTAGGCAGTCATCCACTGTCCTTTGAAGCAGCTCGAAGAATTCCTCCTTGACCTCTGCTCTCTCATCCTGATTTGGCCCATACACTATGACCAGGCTGACTATGGTTTCTCCTTCTTTTAGTTCTACAACCATAATGCGCTCAGAGACAAAGTTCCATCCCTTGATACTATCTTTCTGGTTTTTGGCCACAATGCAAACCACGCCCCCTTCAGCTCTTTCAGATGTGGGTACACCATTGTAGAGCAGCGTGTTGCCATAGAGATCCATGACTCCTTGTCCCTTTTTCTTTGTTTCCGTTATATCCAGAATTTCTAATTTTGCTTTCCTCATCTCTTCCACCAGCTCCTCTTCTTTCCCATTTATACTTCTTGTGTTCCATGTTCCATAAGTCATAGTCCGTAGTCCGTTCCATCTCGTCGTCTTTAGAATCAGTCCGGTTTTCTCTCTTGTAGTTCGCGTAATCATGTTTTAAAGCAAACAGGTGATTGGCCTGTTGTGCCTTTGCATGGTGGAGGGGCTGCCTCCTTACGGCCTCCATGCAGGCCGCCCTCCTCCTTTTTCAGCCGGGCTTGGAACCGGCCTAGGTGGAGTTGGCCCCAGTCCCTCCGATAATAATTAAATTTTACTCGGGGAACGCCTAATTTGGTGGTAGATTTCTGGATGCACAATTGACACCTAGAACAGTTAATACCGGAATTCTCTGAGATATGTCACTCCCAGTAAACAGCAGGAAAACATATGATTGCTAAAACTGTTAATTATGATGATGATGACAATCCTATCGGCTTGTTCTGGGGTGAGTACCGATTATGAAACAACGTATTCTCCTGGATAAAATCCACTTTGGGAAAACGACTGTCAGAAGTCGGGAAAAATGTTATGTATATTGCCACAGCGGACTAATATAATTGAATAGAAAAATCTGGGTATTTTGTAAGTCCCGTTACTCAAATTTACAGTTAAAAAATGTTAGTGTGTCGCCTTTGCAATTCCTGTTCACACTGGTACGGGGTCGAAAGCCAAGAAAAAACGACACCTATTATTCCTTCAGTAACTGTGGAAAGGACCACAATAGAAAACCGCTGGCCGCTGGGTTTTGATCAAGCACTGTATAAGGAAGAAAACAAAACATTTAACCAATATGACAATATCCTATGCTATCAAGCGTAAGGTGTGATCTCTTATCCTCTCCGTCACCTAATTAAATTAAAAGGCACATGGTATCTTAAGCCTGTACTATCGCGCGTCGCTTACCGAGTACGGGTTTGGTAAAAGCATGCAGCCTTCCCCCCTCCGACCCGGTAAAACAATCAGCGCACAATGTCAGTTATAATTTAACTATGACTACGCTCCCTTAACAAATATCGCCTGTCATTACTAGCTAGTTGATTGTCGGCGTCTATCGTTTTTACACATGATATTAAATGCTAGTCACGATATAATTACACACAATGAAAATATAATGCGCATTCTACTCTGTTACTTTTATCCGTCACTCATAACATTATTTAGTCAGCTAAACCGTATTTTCTGGTGAAAAAAAAAATGGTTGATGGATTTTACATTACTGAACCACTGATAAGAAAATATCTACGCGTTTGCTATTTCTGTAGTCTTAACGCTAGGGAATCGCAGTGAATAAAATGGTAAAACTTTAACACTTGAGCACAACTTATATTATTACCAGAAAAACAGAATAATCCCCACGAAGGCTATTAACGCATTATTTCACATAGGTTCTAGCGTACGAGTTTAGATTATCCAAAATTTCTTGAGAGACTTGATAACTGACTTGGCGAGAAGGCAGTATATATACAGATTAAGGGTAATATCTCTAAAAGATGTGAAAATTCACACCTTGGACGTATCAGGGAAAATCAACGAGCTTGGCTTCCGAGATAAAGGATTCTACGGTTCGCTCACTCGCGATGACGAAACGACACCAGAAGGCATCCCGTGCGAACGGGCCTTCTTATATTATCTCCCTCTGCCGTAGATTAAATACTTAAGTCCCCTGAGAATGTCGGACATCAAAGGTGATCGGGAAATATTATTATCGCTCTTTGATTTTGCTACCGTGTCTGGTCTGTTTCCCCACGTGCTTTCTGTCACTATCCGATGATTGACAGATCCGCTCGCGTGAGAACTCATGTAAACAGACCGGTTCGCTCCCCTGTTATCTGGCATATTGCAAAAATAGGTAAACAACTCGTTAGCGCAAGGAAGACAGGAAAAATAGGCGTGGCTTCAAAAGTGAGTCAACAGACAGCGAATTGCGTGGTTTTGCCTTCGCAAAATATAAACACTACTGAGGAAGCAAAGGTGGTGGGATCTCCGTGGCTATATTTACATTACACGTCACAAACACCAACAACGGTTTATTCATTCATTCATTCATTCATTCATTTCCATTATCGTTTTGTTGATGTCATTGTATTAGTAGTGGTAACCACAACAGCGGGTTATTCATTCATACATTTCCATTATCGCTTTGTTGATGTCATTGTATTAGTAGTGGTAACATCAACAACGGGTTATTCATTCATACATTAGCATTATCGCTTTGTTGATGTCATTGTATTAGTAGTGGTAACATCAACAACGGGTTATTCATTCATACATTTGCATTATCGCTTTGTTGATGTCATTGAATTAGTAGTGGTAACATCAACAACGGGTTATTCATTCATACATTTGCATTATCGCTTTGTTGATGTCATTGAATTAGTGGTGGTAACATCAACAACGGGTTATTCATTCATACATTTGCATTATCGCTTGTGGAGGAAACCCGCACCTGAGTATTAATGTGCTATTGTATTGGTAGTTTCTGCACCAGTTGTTTTAAACGATGAGGTTTGTAAGGCTCATGAATATCCTTTAGTTAATCGCCTGATACGACATGGTTGATGGAGCAGTCGTCCTGTTCTAACTTCTCATGAGAAACGCCAGCAACTACACTGGTTAAAGTTGTAGCATCATCATCATCTCCTGCTGGCGGTGCTGGAGCAGTTTTATTAGCTGTAACGCGGCATTACTTGGGTTTTCTTCCTACATCAGCTCTGTCAGACTACCTAGCATATAATCTTTTCCTACCTCAGCTTAGTCATACTGTCTCGCATGTGATCTGTCCTTACATCAGCTCTATCACACTGTCTTATTCTTCAATAAATAAATATTAGACAAACATAAAGGTATGTTTTCAGGCACTCGTAAGAAATAAAGAAGTAGAACACTAGACAACCGAAAAACAACAGTCGTGAGTGGCTTACCCAGGACTCGAACCCAGGACCTTCCGTGCGACAACCTCGCCTTTATGTTTTTCTAATATTTATTTACTGTTTACAGGCCTCGGGTTTCCCTTCCTTGTGTCTTTTTCTTCGTTCACTTTTAGACGTCGACTTGAATATTTTCACAGACTCTCAGACGTCGACTTGAATATGTTCACAGACTCTCAGACGTCGACTTGAATATGTTCACAGACTCTCAGACGTCGACTTGAATATGTTCAAAGAAAGCAATGGTCAGCTTGATGCTGATGACATTGCCATAGAGTTTTTCCAGGAATGGTACTGATGGCTCTGCTGAAGCAGTTGTATTACCTGTAACAGCGGCATCTGGTTGTAGTGTGGTAGTCATAGTAGTATTTGTTGTGAATGTAGCTGCGTGTATGGTGGTAGGATGTTGTAATAATTTGTCGTCTTAGTATTATATTGTTCACAAAATGGTTGTTGCTGGTGTTATTGTAGCTTTATTGCAGTAGTAGAAGAATTGCTTCATTAGCAGCTCGAGTTATGCCTGTGGTTGGTAACAGTACATGTCTCGGGCAATCTAAAATTTGTGAACATCAGGACTACGATAGCTACACTACTTGTTACACACTTACAGTTACACCTGCGGGTAAGCAATGGCGACCCAATGGCGTCCACACGGAGGTAAAACTTACATATTTACTTTACAACTTTCATGTTGTCACGGATTGCCTCCCCTGCTTTGCAGTAGTGGTCCAACAGTGGCCAAAACTCAAGAGTATTTGTTGTGGGCCTTCAATGGTGTCTCCCTTCGCACAAGATTACTCTTGGCAGAGTGGTAGATAGAAGGATAATGATGCTTCTATCTCAAGTGAGTTTCACAAGATATTCAGAAAAGCGAGAACAATGCTGCTTGAGGCTGAGCACGCTCTCTATGATCTGCCGACAACTTTTGCGAAGGATTAAGCAGTTATTAATTTTAGCTCGTCAAGCCCCCCACCCTGATTTACTCAGTGGAATTCGTATTATTAAGGTATAGCTGTACATGCAGTACATTTAAAATGATTAAATCGACGTTAAATTTGCATAATTACAAATAACAAATTTAATAATCATTTAGTTTTAACATGGGTTTAAAATAATGAATAATGTGTTTTTTTTCAGAAAGGTATCATCACGGTTGTGATGGGATGAAAGTTTATGAAGGAGTTCACGTGGCAGCTTATTGGTTTCACTTACCTGCCACTGGTAGGTTCTGCTCCCGCTGATGGGTTTGTTCTCGGTAGATTGATCACTGATAACTCTCGTCGCTGGTCAAGGGTGTAGGGCGTAGCAGGTTCCCAGAAGTGTCAGGGAGTGTCTACAAAGTTGGTCCCTCGTCTTAAAGCTCAGGCCACGGTTGTCTTCTTGTTCCAGAGATAGTACCCTCAATTGGTACCACCAACAACAAGCCAATCCTGACTCACAGACTTTTAGCTCAGATGAATAAAGGCACTTGAATCGGCCTATTACACGTGTTCTTGGGGATCGTTATTTTTAACATTAATTCCCACTATGACTCCGTGTTTCAGTTTCCTCAGATTCCGGTTCCTTATTAAAATGGTTTTCCTGGGCTCTTTTGTAAGTCCTTTTAAATACTCCAATAAAAGGTGTCCAGTCTGATAAATGGAATTCTGAATTCTAACTTCTGGCAATCTAGTTGTGTAGTCTTGGCAAGCGATTTCTCACAGTTGATTAAAACTGTGAAAAGGTCCGGTTATATTGCCTGTCTCACCCCGGCATCAGTTTGTTATGAAGCTTCTCAGGGCTCCAATCATGTCAAACATGCTTGTTGGGTGGGATAATTTCAAAATATTCCGACATGGAATAATTTTGCGCGTGATGCAAAGGTCACGTCTCCCATATATGGCAATAAAACATCCAATGCCTGGTACACAAACTCACCAACACATCTGTAAACTCATACGACAATGTGTTTCCGATATAGCAACATATTACTCTAATATAAAGTAATGTCATAGCCAATAGGATAGTCTGGCGCTCTCTCTTTCAAACCTCTACACCTCACGGTAGAAGGGGAACGACTAAGTAAGTAAGTATAAAGTAATGTCTTCGTGAGAGTCGGACAGGAAACGATTATGTCATTTATGTCTGAGTAATCTCGTTATCTGTCGCTTGAGCACACAACTCTACGCGAAAACTAAGCAGACCAATATGGGTTTACCTGCGGTAATCTCAGCAAAGCTGTGCTGCGCCTAGCAAATGTGATGTATTATCACCAACAAGGAGTGTCAAATGTTTTGACAATATCAAATATATGCTACATAACAGAGAAAGAAAAAAGTTCTGACCCTGGAAAAGCAAGCAATTAGTCAGTACAACAATTTAAAATGAGTACTGCCGGAGTGAAAGAGCGATCGAGAAGGGGTCGCCCCAAATCCATCTTGTAACACATGTTCTCTGAAATGTATGAATGAAACTCACTCAAGTTTATGAATGAAACTCACTCATGTTTGTAAATGAAATTTACTAAAGTTAATGAAAGAAATTCTTTCAAGTTTATGAACGAAATTCACTCAAGTTTATGAATGAAACTCACTTAAATTTGTAAATGAAATTCACTCAAGTTTATGAATGAAATTGACTCAATTTTATGAATGAAATTAATTCAAGTTTTTAAATGAAATTCACTCAAGTGTTTATGAATGAAATTCACTCAAGTTTATGAATAAAATTTACTTACGTTTATGAATGAAATTCACTCAAGTTTGTAGCGACAGGTTTTTATGATAATAGTTGACAGTTTTAGATACTGATAGAACATAAGAAGATTCTGTCAGACAAGAATATATTCCCAGTGTCAGAAAAGAGCACTGGTATCACAGGATAGTCACGGCTGTAAAGGTCTCTGCTTCAGATAGTATTCAAATTAAAGTCAGAGCCTAAGATTCCACCTTTGCTATGTAACTAACCTATGATAAGTGTCGTACGTTTTATTTAGATAGGTTAGAAAGATATTTGGTCCCGTCTGAGTAGAGCAGAAGGTGGGGGTATATGAGAAAGAAAGGTGTTAGAATAGATTCCACGAGTGAATAGATTAAGGTGAAGATCTGTCTCTGGAATGAGTGGTTCCTCTAGTCCAGCCTATTTATACGACTATCTTTAGTATAAGACGATCTGTCAAACCTCCCTATAAGTATAATTACAAGTTTACTACTCACACACACACAATTATGTGACAACAAGACACACAAACGTGAAAACTATGTTAAATGGATATAGGTCTGACCAACACACAAGTTAAGTTCTTGTTTAGTTTATTATCACTTAAAATTTACAACATCAAACATATAGAAATCAATATAATCATGTTTACAGACACAGGAAGATAACCCAATAAGTGCCCTCCCCCCTTGTTGAGAAAAAAAAGAGATCCCTAAAGAAGTTAATAACCCAAAAGGTCAAAGATTAACACTAGGTTATAGAATAGACAGTAAAGAAAAGAACAAAGTTCCTACTTAAGCTATCCAGTAAAATAACAGTATTTGCAACGAAAATAAGCGATGGTACAGTTTCCGTAACTAGAAAATATTCACTCTCACTCTGTCATTCGTGGCCATACCAATCACGCCTTACCTAAACTTGGTGTAACACTCTTGAACGTAAACATCCATGCATATGTATCATGATCCAGTAGTTTTATCCTCCGAAGTGGGCCCCAGTCCCTCAACAAATAATTAATTTTTATAATGGGGGACGCCTAATTAGGTGGTTGATTCTTGGATATGGAGTGTCACATCAAATAGTTCATGTAGCAAAAATAAACCGCGATCTTGTGTTCACAGTAGACAGTACTTCCAATAGCAAAAGAAAAACACATCTGGTTGCTAAACTGTTAATTAAGATGATGATGATAAATCCTATCGGCTTGCTCTGTGGTGAGTGCCGATTATGAAACAGCGTATTCTCCTGGATAAAATCCACTTGGAAAAACGACTGTCAGAAGTCGGGAAAAATGTTATGTATATTGCCACAGCGGGCTGATAAAAATGAATAAATAATCTGGGTATGTTGTAAGTCAAGTTAACCCAAATTTACAGTTAAAATGTTAGTTTGTCGCCTTGGCAATTCCTGTTCACACCTGTACTGGGGACGAACGCAAAGGAAAAAAACGACAACTATTACTCCTTCAGTAACTGAGGAAATGACCACAATAGAAAAACGCTGGACGCTGGTTTTGATCTGGTACTATATTAGGAAGAAAAAGAACATTTAACCAAAATGCCAATATCCTATACTATCACGCGTAAGGGTATGATCTTTTATCCTCTCCGTCATCTAATTAAATTAAAAGGCACACGGAGTCTTAGTCTATCTTATCGCGCTTCGCTTAGCGAGTACAGGTTGGGTTTTAGGCATGCCACCTGTCTCCCCCCCCCCCCCCCCCCGACCCGGTAAACAATCAGCGCACAATGTCAGTTATAATTTAATTATAACTACGCGCCCTTAACAAATATCGCCTGTCATTACTAGCTAGTTGATTGTCAGCGTCTATTGTTTTGACACATGATATTAAACACTAGTCATTTAGAAAAATACACACAATGAAATATAATGCGAATTCTACTCTGTCACTTTATCCGTCACTCATAGCATTATACTTAGTCAGCTAAACCGTATCTTCTGATGAAAAAAATGGTTGATGGATTTTTACATGAAACTGAACAACTGGTAAGAAAATATCTACGCGCTTACTATTTCACTAGTCTTAACGCAAGGGAATCACAGTGAATTAGAAATGATAAAACTTTAACACATTTTAACACTTAAGCACCACTGATATTTGTCACGAGAGGGTTGATGTTATTGAAAGTATAAGATATCCTGGACCAAAAAGTTGTGTCATATGATACCAGGATAGTGCCAGATAAGAGACTGGTCTTATGAGAAATACGCCCTTTTCTGAAAAGAATAAGGGTGTATCGATATCAAAGGTAGGATCAAGCTGTATAAGTTTCTAGGTCTGATGATAATATATGTTCCTAGATCCCTATGGGCTCCCTCTCAAGATCCTCCTATGATTATATTATTATTGTTATTATTGTTGACTCTGCTAGGGGTATTAACTAAATTATTTACCAACAAGAACTTGAACTCAACTTAAATAATTAAGTAAGTCTGCTGGTAAATATTTACAATTTATTTATACAGTTTCTCTTTTCTGTTTGAAAAGCTTGAAATGAAATCATATTCAATTACAACATTAAATCAATAAAAATTGGAAATTAGTCAAAAGGTTTCAAAAGACATTAAAATTGTTGATGATTCTTACTTTGGTTAATTGTCTCCGCTGGAAGAATATTTATATAATACTAACAAGTTTATTTCACTGTCACTTGAATGTGTAGCTTTCACTAGTTATTTCTAAGTCCACACTTTCCATCATAAGCTGTGTCTTTATTAGAATCTTGATTTTTAATATAAAGATGTCATCAGGATATTCTGAGCAGTAGCCTTGTTTGACCACTTATCTCTTGTAGAGAAGTCTGTCACACTCCTGACATGGAAGGAAAAGTCACATGAAGTTCCTCCAGGCAGTGGATACTGGGTAACTGGCCCTACAGACAACAAGGGCGCTCGTACCACAGGGTCCAGCAGTAGTGGCTGACTCTTTAAAATGTGTGTGGTTTTACAGGATAGAACCTTAAAACAAAATAAATGTAACGCCTATATGGTCCATCACTATCCCACTGTTACAAAAGTTGGGGATGATAGACAGTTTCAGACAGGGTGCTAGCAGATGCACAGGACAATTTATGCCAGTAATAAATACATCCAGTTCACTGTGACTACAATTTTCCTCTAAATCCTTAGTTAGAGCCATTTGTCTATGATCCGCCTCCATACAATGATTAGGTCTAGTATAAAACTTACTTATTTACTTACTTAGTCAATCCTCTTCTACCGTGAGGTGTAGAGGTTTGGAAGAGAGAGCGCCAGACTATCCTATCGGCTGTCTTCCTCCTGGCCTGGTTCCATTCTAGTCCTTCAAAGATTGTCTAATGTTGTCCTCCCAGCGGACTCTGGGTCGTCCTCTGGGTCTGGATCCTTGGCTCTTTGTTTCCCATGCTTGTCGTGGTATCCGATCTTCTCCCATTCTGCAGACATGGCCAAACCATCTTAATTGGGACTGTTCTACTTGGGTCTGCAGGGGGTAGGATTTAAGGCCTTGACGTATCGTCTGGTTGCGTACCATGTCTCTTCTTGTTACTTCAACCACCTTCCTCAGATACCTCATTTCTGAGGTTTGGGTCTGGCTTTTATGGATTGTAGTCATTGCCCATGACTCGCATCCATATAAAACAATAAGTAATAACTTAAACAATCCAGTAAAACAATCGCTTTCATCCTTCCTTACGTTCCTGGTGTGTGTGTCATTCCATCAAGAAATAATTCTTTAAATGCTTTTCTAAACCTACAGACACACTTTTGCCATCATTCCCAATTATTTTGAATATTTCACAAGGCTGGCTTTTGCCTCCAGAATTAGACACAGGCCTGTAAGTCCGCCAGCAACACACCGTAGTTTTCTAACACATTCTACACACTTCCTAACGCACACATTGATCAATTATTTAAACTAAATATATATATAGATATATATACATTCTTTCTTACCCTCAGGCACATACAGTCGAGCTGTTAATGGTTATAATGGTCTGCTCTCAGATGCAGAAGGCAAGGTACTTTTCACTAACACTTTTTGTGCTCTCTGTAATTTTACAAATATGACTGGCCTATTTTGTTCCGAACACGCGTTATTTATAGTGCGAGGTCGAGCGTCCGAGGGGGTTTCCCTGCTCGCTAGTATTTGCATTCAAAAATGTTTGTAAAATCTGCCTAGGAAAACTAAGAATCTATTTATCTACGTTATTCCTGGAGCGATTTCCTTCATCTAAAGCTTAAAACTCTCCCTGTATTATTCTACATCTTTCTAGCTAATAGTCTTTTACTGTCCTAAGTGCATTTTATTCTATGCGTACTCTAAACAGCAAAATTATGGACTAACCTGAGGCCCCGATGCATTCAACCAAAGATTTCTCCCAAAATATATTACTGGTCGTGAAAGTCTCTTCACAGACGTGCAGAACAACATTCCCGTTGTAGAATTAGTGACCTCTTCCAGGTGGTACTTCATTCCTATGTCTGCAATTAAATGGCATCCTCCACTCGTCTGCACATAATAGACTGGCCATTTTAATTGTCCAAGGCTGTACTAAACACGGCATAACGGTACCTTCTGATTGGTCCGTGTATCAAGCAGTTATCATAAAGTATGGCGCGCGGTTTCGTCAGAGTTACACAGAAGAACGGGTTGTGAAAACAGAACACTTCACGACAATAGCCTCCCCATTCAAAAGCGTAAAACCTCTGTTGGAGCTTCCTGTCTGGATTCACAATCACGGCATTCTCCCAATATGGGATTCACTCTGCCTTCCTACTCTCCTGGTTTCCTTCAGGTGGGTGCCTACTTTAAGAAATCTGTCCCAACATTCTGAGATCTAGGGATATCCACCGCATGTTGTGTTAATAAACAGCACAGGTGCTGCTGCTTGTCTAATTGCTGATTATCAACTAATATTCCTTTTCACCTCTCTGAGTCTGTCCAATAACATGTCCAAAGATGATAGATGTTCCTCAAAAGTTCCGTTTTTTTGAGGATGTCATCCTTAAGGTTGGTGATAGTTGGGTTTTGTAAGGGATCCAGTAATTTCCTCATCATCCTGGAGAAAACACTCGGAGCATTATTCAACCCAAAAGGCAACATATTGAACACATAGTGCCGCTCCAAAGTGCTAAAGTCCAGCAATTGCTTGATCTCAGCTTGACGGGAATCTGGTAATACCCTTTACTTAGATCCACGTGTGACTCTGTTATATCCTTTAATGTCCTGTAATCCAGGCAGAGTCTATGTTCACCAGGGGGTTTCCTGAGCTAAACCTCCATGGCGATATAATAAGTCATATGGGGAAATGAACTTTCCTGCACAAAGAAATCAATTCTCCCTTTAAAGTTGCTATAATATTCTCTGTCCATGTCCGTGTCAATACTTCCAATGGACCGTGATGGGGGCCGGCCAACTACCAATGTTGCCGGCGCCTGTATAATGCTAATTTAATAGCCGTATAGTGAGGTGGGCTGAGCATCAGTCCAATTGCCCAATCTCCCACTACCAATTTTCCTGGGGATTCCCCTCAGTGTCGTTTTCAAAGGTGGCTGACTAACCACTCTACTTTTAGACAGTTCCTGGAGTTCTGATCAAGTTGTCGGTATGGGATGGGTTGTATCCCCTCTCTGTACAATACGGAGAGTCACCATGGTAACTGGTTGTCTGGATGACGTTTTGTGAGAAGGGGTTGTCCTATCCACTATGTCTACCTTTGTATTTTTATTTTTAGGCCTACGTCCGCCCAATGCGTTTCTAGGTCCTGTTGATTTTTCAACGTGTTGGGTTTTCCTTGCTACATTGTGCACAGGCAGTCACATACCGAGCTATGTCTTCAGCAATGCCTGGCCAATAATAATGCACTGAGATCAGCTGACAGGTGGTACCATTTTTCCTATGTCCACCGTCTGAAACAACATGTGCTAATTCCATAACCTTGTCCCTGTAACAATATGGTAGTACTAACTGTCCATGCCCCTTTTGTCCTGCTCTAGCTTTCCTGTAAAGCACTTCACCATTCAAATAAAACTGTTCTTTCTTTGGCCAGTCATCAAGGTTAATGGTGAGAAACTGAATGTTGTGAACAGATTCACATACCTTGGTAGCACACTATCCCAGAACATTGTCATTGATGATGAGGTGAACACCAGGATCTTCAAAGCCAGCAGCACATTTGGCAGACTATACACCAACGTTTGGCATCGAAGTGGCATTAGTCTACAGACAAAGCTGAAGGTGTACAGAGCTGCGGTGTTTCCAGTGCTGCTATATGCATGTGAAACATGGACTGTATACAGGCGCCACGTAAAGAAGCTAAACCACTTCCATACAGTCTGTCTCAGGAAGATAATGAACATCAAATGGCAAGACAAGATCCCGGATACCGCCGTTCTTGACAGAGCTGGTATCCCTAGTATTGATACTATTGTGATGCAGTCACAAATTCGCTGGGCAGGTCATGTAGTCCGCATGCCAGACCATCGACTGCCAAAGATACTCTTTTATGGTGAGATGCAGAAGGGTAAACGCTCCCATGGTGGCCAAAAGAAGCGCTTCAAAGACACGTTAAAGACGTCATTGAAAACCTTTGACATAAACCCAGACACATGGGAAGCTGCTGCGCAAGACCGAACTGCTTGGCGCACATCTCTTCGTAAAGGTGCAGCAGCATGCGAATCATCCAAAAGAGCAGCAGTGGAACAGCGGAGACAAGCTAGAAAGGACCGTGAAATAAAACCTTCACATGAAGCAAACATTCCCTGCCCACACTGTCCAAGATCTTTCCAGGCCCGCATCGGGCTCTTCAGTCACCTTCGTACCCATAGACTAAACTAACATATTCTTAAATAATTGGATGAACAGAGTGGTCTTCATCACCCGTGATGGACGAACAACCACAACCATATGGCTGTTTGGCAATTTGCCAAAGCAAGGTTTTAATGTGCTATCTTTAGTTTGGGCCTTTTTCATCATTCTCGGATGAATATTAAGTGGAATTCCCTCCTCCTTCTTAGGGCTTGACCTGGTCTGGAGTGCTGCCATGATCACAGGTTTTATTGGGGTACCCAAGAAGACATATCTCCTTCCTATTACCAGCGGGTAACTAGGATCATCACACACTGCTGCACTAATCACTCCTTCCACGTAGCGAGTCCTGACATTGATCCTTGCTATGGGAAGTGTCATGGTATCTGTTCCTTTTAATGTCCCTTGTATCTCCACTTTTTCTGTGGTGTATTGATCAGGGTGCACTAAGGATGCACTCACAACTGAGTCAAATTTCAATCCTGAATCATACAGACACCTTATTTTAGTGCCGTTACATATGACTTCTTCACAGGTGGGGGGATAATGGAGATCTATCTGACTGTCTGTCAGTTCCTTCCTTCCCTTGTCCTCTGTTATACGGCATGCAGCGTGATATGGAGGGACTTTCTTACCACATTCCAGTGTATTGTAGTTGTTCATTTTACAAATTTTACACCACTTACCACCGTGTCTGTAGGGTTTCTTATCTTGTACCTGATGGTTCCTGTCTGTATTGTCATATTTTGGTTTGTCATAACCTAGTTTGTATCTGTGTTGTTGTTGGTCCCTATTATCATACTCATTCGGGTTTGGGTGTGGTCTACTATTTTCTCCTTTCCTCTTCTTAATTCTTGCTATTTCTTTCTGAGCTGCTTGATATCTCTCAGCAACTGTTAAAATCTGCCCCAATCTCACTGCACCTTGTTCCATAAGAAACTTTCTCATGTCTGGAGGCATAGACTCTCTTACTTGTTCCATCATGACCATTTCTTTTAGGTCTTGACATTTTCCCAGAGCAGTCTACTTCTCCAAATAGGTTTCTAATCTGGCAGAGAATTGGTGGTAGGTTTCTCCAGAAAGTAGCGTAGCAGTTCTGAATTTCTTCCTATAAAATTCTGAGTTCTTTTCATATCGAACCAGCATGCCTGCTTCAAGATGTCATAATCTTCCTGGTCCTCTTTTCCAAGTTTTGCAAAAACTTCATAAGAAACTCCTCTCAGCCCTAGTGATAAATTAAGGCTCCTTTTCTCCTTCTCTAGACCATAGTTAGTGGCTAACCTTTCATATCTACTTAGATATGACTCAATTTCATCCTCTTTCTCCACAAATGGATCCAAGTGAAAGTTCATGGCTCCATTTGAGGCACCTTGACTTGCACTAGTGTCAGAGGTAGTTGGACTACATCCATTACCTGTAACCTTTCCTTGAAGTTCAAGCTCTTTCATTCTTAATTCATGTTCCCTTTGCAACCTCTTTTCCTCTCTCTAAGCAGCCTGTCTTCTCTCCTCAGCCTCCAGTTTCTTAGCCTCCCTATCAGCTTCTATTTTCTTAGCCTCCCTATTAGCTTCTATTTGTAATCTTTTAGCTTCCTTATCAGCTTCTATTTGTAATTTCCTTTCTGTTTCCAACTTCTTATCTTCTCTTTCTATAAACTTTTCACATTCAGTAGTGACATATTGAATAAGAGCCTCCCCACTTAACCCAAACTCCTTTGCCGACTGCACTGTAGCAGATCTAAACTTTGCCGTCTTCCATACTCATACAATAGTAACTTGCAGACACTTAAACACTCTTCTTACCAATCAAACACTAATTAATACAAATCTAATTAATTAAAAGACTACTTTCAGTGTATCCAGTCACCACAATTTTCTTTTGTACTCAATGGTACTTCAAAATGCTTTATTAATTTTTGTTTTATTAAAATTTCTTTTATTATTAAATTTTACTCCTATTGCTAACTCAGAGGATGTAAGTACTACTATAAGACTGAATGTCTCAAAGAAAAGACCACAGAGTGGTACATGAAATCCCGGACGAGACAACTGTGTCAGGAGAGGGTTCAAGTTATTGAAAGTATAAGATATCCTGGACCAAAAAGTTGTGTCAGATGATACCAGGATAGTGCCAGATAAGAGACTAGTCTTATGAGAAATACGCCCTTTTCTGAAAAGAATAAGGGTGTATCGATATCAAAGGTAGGATCAAGCTGTATAAGTTTCTAGGTCTGATGATAATATATGTTCCTAGATCCCTATGGGCTCCCTCTCAAGATCCTCCTATGATTATATTATTATTGTTATTATTGTTGACTCTTCTAGGGATATTAGCTAAATTATTTACCAACAAGAACTCAGCTTAAATAATTAAGTAGGTCTGCTGGTAAATATTTACAATTTATTTATACAGTTTCTCTTTTCTGTTTGAAAAGCTTGAAATGAAATCATATTCAATTACAACATTAAATCAATAAACATTGGAAATTAGTCAAAAGGTTTCAAAAGACATTAAAATTGTTGATGTTTCTTACTTTGGTTAATTATCTCCGCTGGAAGAATATTTATATAATACTAACAAGTTTATTTCACTGTCACTTGAATGTGTAGCTATCACTGGTTATTTCTAAGTCCACACTTTCCATCATAAACTGTGTCTTTATTAGAATCTTGATTTTTAATATAGTGGTGTCATCAGGATATTCTGAGCAGTAGCCTTGTTTGACCACTTATCTCTTGTAGAGAAGTCTGTCATACTCCTGACATGGAAGGAAAAGTCACATGAAGTTCCTCCAGGCAGTGGATACTGGGTAACTGGCCCTATAGACAACAAGGGCGCTCGCACAACAGGGTCCAGCAGTAGTGGCTGACTCTTTAAAATGTGTGTGGTTTTACAGGATAGAACCTGAAACAAAATAAATGTAACGCCTATATGGTCCATCACTATCCCACTGTTACAAAAGTTGGGGATGATAGACAATTTTAGGCAGTGTGCTAGCAGATGCACAAGACAATTTATACCAGTAATAACCACACCCAGTTCACTGTGACTACAATTTTCCTCTAAATCCTTAGTTAGAGCTATTTGTCTATGATCCGCCTCCATACAATGATTAGGTCTGGTATAAAACACTAAGTAATAAATTAAACAATCCAATAAAACAATCGCTTTCATCCTTCCTTACGTTCCTGGTGTGTGTGTCATTCCATCAAGAAATAATTCTTTAAATGCTTTTCTAAACCTACAGACACACTTTTGCCATCATTCTCAATTATTTTGAATATTTCACAAGGCTGGCTTTTGCCTCCAGAATTATACACCGGCCTGTAAGTCCGCCAGCAACACACCGTAGTTTTCTAACACATTCCACACACTTCCTAACGCACAAATTGATCAATTATTTAAACTAAATATATATATATAGATATGTATACATTCTTTCTTACCCTCAGGCACATACAGTCGAGCTGTTAATGGTTATAATGGTCTGCTCTCAGATGCAGAAGGCAAGGCACTTTTCACTAACACTTTTTGTGCTCTCTGTAATTTTAAAAATATGTCTGGCCTATTGTGTTCTGAACACGCGTTATTTATAGTGCGAGGTCGAGCGTCCGACGGGGTTTCCCTGCTCGCTAGTATTTGCATCCAAAAATGTTTGTAAAATCTGCTTAGGTGTGCAAATCAGGAAAACTAAGAATCTATTTATCTACGTTATTCCTGGAGCGATTATCTTCATTTGAAGCTTAAAATACTTCATGTATTATTCTACATCTTCCTAGTTAATAGTCTTTTACTCTACTAAGTGCATTTTATTGTATGCTTACTCTAAACAGCAAAATTATGGACTAACCTGAGGCCCCGATGCATTCAACCAAAGATTTCTCCCGTAATATATTACTGGTCGTGAAAGTTTCTGCACAGACGTGCAGAGCAACATTCCCGTTGTAGAATTAGTGACCTCTTCCAGGTGGTACTTCATTCCTATGTCTGCAATTAAATGGCATTCTCCACTCGTCTGCACATAATAGACTGGCCATTTTGACTGTCCAAGGCTGTACTAAACGCGGCATAACGGTACCTTCTGATTGGTCCGTGTATCAAGCAGTTATCATAAAGTATGGCGCGCGGTTTCGTCATAGTTACATAGAAGAACGCGTTGTGAAAACAGAACACTTCACGACAATATTATTACCAGAAAACAGCATAAATCCACACAAAGGCTATTAACGCACTATTTCACATAGGTTCTAGCGTACGCGTCCAGACTATCCAAAATTTTCTAAGAGACTTGATAACTGACTTTTAGAGAACGCAGTATATATACAGATTTTGTGCAATTATCTCTAAAGGATGTGACAATTCACACCTTCGGCATAGCAGGGAAAAACAAGTAGCTTCGTTTGCGAGATAAAGAATTTTACTGTTCGCCCTACTCGCGATGCCGAACGACATCAAAAGACATGAGCCGTGCGAACGGGCCCCTTTTAGATTACCGTCCGTTTTCTCAGATCAAAGCTTTACGTCCCCTGAAATGCACTGACATCAAAGGTGGTCGGGAAGTATTATTATCACCCTTGTATTTCTTCAAGGATCTGGTCTTTTCCCCACGTGCGTCTGTCTAATGGCCAATGATTGACAGATCAGATCGCGTGAGAACTCAGGTAAACAAACCAGGTTCGCTCCTCTTGTTAAGACTACCAGGCGCGAAAGTTGGTAAACACTCATCAGCGCATGTAAAACAGGAAAAATAGGCGTGGCTTCAAAATATGAGTCAGACAGACAGCGAAATTCGTGGTTTTAGCGTAGCAAAATTATAAACACTAAATGGGGAAGCAAAGGTGGTCGGATTACTGTAGGATTACTGAGGCTATATTTACATTATACGTCACAATAAGTAACAATCATTAAAACTGCAACTGCAACAATATAAAATTGATAAGTCAGATGAATACAATTACTGAATTATTTATTATGTACTCATACATCTATCTTTGTTATCTTCTTATGCAATTATGAATGACGGAAAATGATGAAAGTGATTGAAATAAACGATTAATTACACACTTATTTACAGCTGAGTTGTAAGTATTATATAAACAAAAGTCTTTGTTAAAACCTTCAAACTAAATAGAATGTTCCTTCAATTTTCCTCTAAGACTTAAATCTCACTTGTCTTGATTACTGAATTTGAACAGTTATCATCATAACAATTCTATTGTTCTTTTGATCTTTTCTTTTGACTCTCATAATAGCTGGTTGAAGCATATTCACATATAGTTTACTCAGCTTCAGTGATCTGGTACAGCTCTTCTGGTTTACACGAGTGGTTTTCGCAGCGGTTGGTTATTGACCCTGCACTAGACTAACTGTGGTGGGTTTTGATGTTAAAGACAAGTAGTCAATATATGTCTACAGAGTGAGGTCAGCTATGCAAGTCCCTGAGTCTAATAGTTGATTATGATGTTCTCAGGGTACCTGACTGCTACCACCCTACGATCTCACTCTGCGATTTATTTTGGGTATATAGTATTTGTGATGTTATTTATATGGCTTGGTGTCTATGGTAATGAAAATTGTAGTGATAATTGCGTTAAAACAAATACAATTTTAAATCACTAAAATCGAATAAAACAAGACTGGTTTTAAAGTTAGGATATATATGTACAATTTTAATTTCCTGTCCCTCAAATTTTTTAGGACAGGAAAGTTTAAAACTTAAAAGTGAAAATATGGTTTTATACCAAATTAAATACACGTGAAGGACCTCTGTCCAATATATCTTAATATGTTAATATTTATAAACTTTTATTCCCTGTTGGAAAATACTGTTCTATGAAGAGTCAATATTGGTAAAAACTGGTGTTCGCATCATATCACAAACTGTTTCTGAATAGGGGGGAGATTAAACACATTTGAGTTTGCATATAAGCCCGCAGCATTTTTGCTTATCTGTGAAATCTTGTTTGCTCGAGAAAACTGCACATTGCTTCACTACAGTGTATACTGGAGACTGCTAATACTATTATGCTTCGATATAGAAACAACCGGTAGGTTGCCTCAAATTCTGCAGCTCCGGCTTCTGACCAACTTGATACTGGGTGATGTAACCCTGAAAACAAGAGGAACAAGCTCCCTAAGTCTCTAGTTAATTATCTCCACCACTACTAATTTAACATCATTAAACATGTATTGTGATCAGATAAAAGAGCTAACCAAATTAGCTACAGTCTTTAAAAACTACACCGATTTGACTCTTTTTTAAAAATAGCAAACATTTATGTACGTTTATCAATAAGTTCGCCAGTCTGTTTCTAGTATTACTGTTTAGACTATGTGTTGCTTTAGGCTGGCAAAACTTCAAAGTTACCTCTTCCTTCCTCACTAGGAGTGTCTATCAAAAATGAGGCAAGCCAATTTGACTTGTTTCCAACCCACGTGACTAGAAACATGTTACTTTTAAATTGAGCTGGGATATCAGTGTGTCCGTCTACCTGTTGTCAATTTTTATTTTTATGCGATAACTCAGTCACTTTTGAAGCGATTTAAAAAATGAAAAGTTATTATTAATCAGGCTAATGTCCTTTATCTAGCCAGTATATTTTCATCTACGTTTTTATCTAAGTTGTCATCTTTGTACTTTTCTCTTTATTTATTCTGAACAAAATACTTTTTCTCTAAGTCTAGATACGTTTTCATAGGAAATAGTATAGTATTGAATAAACAACATTATCGTTTTTAATTCCATTCTGTCCTTTCCTTTTTATTCATCCTTCCATAGAATGCAATACATTATCTACGTTTTTGTCTTTCTTTAGCCCCATTCGCTCCCCTGCACTCATTTGTTTCGATAGTTTCAGTTTGAAAATACCCAAGTGGGTTTAGACTTTTTCCATACTAACCACCTCTTCTCTCTATCACCCGTCTTTTCTTTAACGAAACACGTGTTGGCCGACTGCCAAAACGGTTTTATGTTATATTTAAAAATTAGTACGGAGTAACGAAAAAGCCTTTGGTAATGGCGTGGGTACCATCGCGTGGCGTTAATAGTTTCAAATCGCAAGCCGCTCGCTGCCGTTTTTTGAAAATGCGACGTCTAACGACAACTGTCGCATGTTGTAACTAATAATAGATTCTTAGAATACGTTAGTTAAAAAAATTCAAGGAGTGTCCAATATTTTGCAGTAGATTTTATCGTCCTTGACAATTTTCAAATTTTTATAGTAGCGGGTTATAAACGGTAACTTTACGTCACTAGAATTGGACTTTTGAGAAATATGAGCAGGGTAGAGCAATGGTGGCGGGATGTGTAGAGGATCTATCTTGGCGTATTGGAGCAAAATTCAAATACAGTATTATCATTATAATTTGAGCTGGGGGGTTAAAACGGTGCATTTTACCACACTAACCAACATCTGATAGAATCAGTACATGAACAGAATCACACCGAGGTGCTCCTTATTGTTGAAGTGAGTCACGGGTGGATTTCAGTTCGAGATCCTGCTGTTTCAAACCAGAACAGTAACCCTCTTAGGATAGTTCAGAAGTTCAAATAGGACTGAGGAATTGGTGATGATTTGAACTGCCCCGTCGCAAGTGAGCCCGCAGATTCTGATTGACTGACCCTTTTCCATTCTTTATATCATAACAAGGCATTTGTTTCATTACGCTACAAAGTTTATGAATGAAATTATTGATATTTCTGGTTATACGGACGTAAATAAAGAACGAAATTATCAAAGCTGCAGAGATATATTTCTTAGCTGAAAGGTGAAAAAGAGGGAGTGAGTGAACTGCACAGACAAGTCTAAACTCGTAACATGTGTTACAGTGCAAACACATAGCTCAATAATGTGTGAGAAAATGGATGGAAGAGACAGAATTCAAAAACACAGACAGATGAGGTTAGAGAAAGACAGAGATAGAAAGATAGATAGATAGATAGATAGATAGATAGATAGATAGATAGATAGATAGATAGATAGATAGATAGATAGATTGTATTATTATATAGACAGTGCAAAGACATGTAAGAAAGAGACAGGCAAAGACAAGGAGAGAGAGAGAGAGAGAGAGAGAGAGAGAGAGAGAGAGAGAGAGAGAGAGAGAGAGAGAGAGAGAGAGAGAGAGAGAGAGAGAGAGAGAGAGAGAGAGAGAGAGAGAGAGAGAGAGAAGTATTGCAAGGACCAACATAAAATTGTGGAGAGTTCCTGAAGATCTAATCCAGCAACCACCTGAAACTGGAAGTGGGTCACATAGGAGTAAAAGACATTTGTTGCTAGCTTGATTAGCGCTGTATGTCTGTGACAGTCTGAAAATCGATTGGTGCTTTCACAATCTGGAGGGCTTGTTGGTGTTGACGTGTGAGGTTGTGTGACTAAGTGATAGAAGCATCGAATTATTTCTTAATCATTGTGAGATTATCTAATGTGAGGAATGAATGATTTCGTAATCAGTGTGTGAGAGAAATTTTTAAACAGACAATACGCGAGGTCTGTGTGATAGAGTGATTTGAACAACTACTCGTTTTGTAATCAATGTGAGGTTGTGTGGAAAAGTGATATAAGATTTGAATCATTTCGTAATCAGTGTGTGGGAGAAATGTGGGGACGGACAACGCTGAGGTTTATGTGATGAAGTGATTTGAGCAGAGACTAGTTTTTGTTTATTCAGTGTAAGGTTGTGCGAAAGAGTTATGTGAACAGCGAATCATTTCATAAATTAGCGTGAGGTGAAATGTAGAATAGATAGCGTGTGAGATTGTACGATACTGTCATCTTATGAACCAGGCAATTATCTTCTTGAGTGGAAAGAATTATTGTATTAATCATCTGTCTATTTGTGTTGTTTCTGGAAGGGGTTGTTCACCAATGGTTTGATGTTCCTGTCATGACAATGGGTCAGCCACATGGTTTTGCTGTGCCCGCACTTTAGGATCAGTAATACAGATTATATTGTAGAGTTTCAGAAAGATACTTCTTCTTCTTCCTCGTACACTCTCAGTTGTCTACTTGAATATTTTCAAAGAAAGCAGTGGTCAGCTTCAGGCTATTTACATCTCCATTGAGTTATTCAGAAAAAGGTACTAGTGACGACCGTATGTGTTTTCTATGTGCTTCATATATTGGGCATCTTTGAAGCAGATGTTTAGAAGTCATTTTATCAGTGCTACACTTACACTCATTGGTAGTTCCTATCTTTAGCTTGTGGAATAGATGAAATCCTAATCTTATGTGGCCCGTGCGGAGTTTGAAGATTATCACCTGTTGTCAGAGGTTGTTTCCCCTGCTCTACAGTGATGGTCCAGCAATGGCCAAAATTTAGAGTATACACTGGGGGACTTTAAAGGTATTTACCTTTGTTCAAGATTACTCTGGGAAGAGTTGTAAATAGAAGGATGGTGCTTCTATTTTAGGAAGTCTTCATAGGATATTTCAGACATCAAGCACAACGCTGAATTTATCAACGCTGTTTTGAACTTTATATCTGCCCGCCCCTTCTATGAAGATAAGCTATATTTGCTCGTTTCTGAGCCCCCAACTGAATTATTCAGTAAAATATTACTTAGTATCTGTCACGGCATGTTTTTACTGTCGTTTCGATTAGTATGCTTGGTCGGAACCCAAACTGTGTTTTCCTGGTCCGTGAACAAAACTTGATATGCCCGAATTACGGTTGAAACCACCCGTCATGTGATGTCACGTGACGGGGTTGAATTTTGGCACATACAAGAGGCCATTGGATACTAGAGTCTTGGTGGCCGTCTTGAAGAGACGTGTTTTTGGAAGGCCGGTTTTGGTATCGTATTTTTTGAGCCAAATGCCGAGACAGTGATTAGTTGCCATTATTAATATAGTCCTGGTATATTTGTTCTGGTGCAGAACTATTTTGCTCTTCTAAGTTGACAGCTGTATTCGCTGTAAGATTGATTCTCGCTTTGTGAGTGTGTTAGTATTTCAATAAGAATGTTATACTGTAGCTTGCCTCTTCACTCAGTACGCTGAGTGATGGTCAGACTTAACCGTGAAGCTTATCCGATAGTGTATATCTATCTTACGATTTGCATTGGTAGCACGCATGTATTTTGTATTTCACAACTGCATTATTTGGCCATGTTATGTTGTAAATAAAAGGGATTAAGTCTTCCCTTCTTGTATCGCCGTTGCTCGGGTGGCACCCCTTATGTTTACGAGTCTATTGTGCTGTCCCGTATAAAGTCCATTCATGCAGCGATAATACTGTGTATTCGTATCAGTGTTGTACACCTCATTACATTGACAGTATCTCTGTTGTATATATATTTAAGATAACTGACTCATACGTGTACACTATTTATTTGTAAATACCTATAACAAATTTAATAATCAATTATTGTTTAACACTAGTAAATAAATAAGTGAAGTTGGTGGATTAAACAAATGTGGAGTTTTCTTCAAAGAAAAATGGTGAGGGGGTTTGCTGTGGTGGTAAGAATTATTTTTGCTTTGGCCTGGTTAAAATAACTTACAGGTCAGATGTTGAAACTAGTTTGCTGAATGCTTCGTCAATTATCGACTTCTGTGTTGAGGGGACGTCCCATGCGTAGTTGCAGGAGTAGACGAAAAGCGCTTGATCCACAAACTAGTATCAAGCTGGTATCGCACACTGGTATTTCCAACTTGCACCACGAACTGGTATCACCAGCTTCTACCGCAAGCTTTAGAAGAAACAAGTGTCTCTGCTAATTATTGGTTTCCTTACGCTAGTCAGGCGTCTTCCCTATATATATATATATGACAATGATGCATTTGCCTTCTTCTGTTCTCCTGACACACTTTCATCCTCCTTGATGGTCTGAGGTTTCATGCGCAGGGGCATCTGGAAAATTCAGAGGAGGATAAGATTGGGGGTGGAGAAAGCGGAGGTCAACTGATGCTTGCAAGAAGAGAAAAACTTACAGGAGATACCTTGTGTATATTCTTTCAGTGTCTGAAACTAGTTATTAGTACTATGCTCCGGACACCATCTACAAGAGACGGGTCTACAGGACATTCGAAGCGGCGACATTTGTGGGATTTACATGAAGCAACAAACTGTTTATTGTTGTTGTCAAACCATCGATTTTCATTTTAATCATGTTGGTCACATATTCTATAAATCTCTCTCTCTCTCTCTCTCTCTCTCTCTCTCTCTCTCTCTCTCTCTCTCTCGCTCTCTAAATCCTTAGTTGGGAGTTAATAATTTGGTTGAATGCATTTCATGTCTGCACTCGTATGACTCAGTAGATTGTGAGCTCTTATATACGGAGCTAGAAAACCACAATAACACTTTACTGAATCACCCTTAGCTGGCGGCTCAATAAATACCAATCAAATATATATCTGGGACTAATCGTTTTAATCCCCGGCCACAGACCTTCTCGTGAATACCTGATTCCAAAGTTATTTCAGTATATTTAGGATAATTCGCTCTCTCACAAGATGTAAGTTATTTAGAGTGGCGTTACCTCTTGGCATCAGACGTTTGCGATGCCAGCCAGTGGACTTCAATGGGTTTTTTTAATGTTTCCTGAGCCAGATCCCTAGATGGGTTGTCCTTAGCACACTGTATGGATGTGACTAGGTAGTCATTTTATTACGTAACCTCTCTGTGCAGGTGTCCATTTCCAACCTTTCATGATGCTGGCCAATTTGAGAGAACATACGGGTAAGGAGGAGAAGAGTGGAAGGTACAAGATTGAGAAAAAGACAGGTAGAACAAGATACAATGAGACACCAGGCATTTTGTCACACTCACCGCCAGCATATCTTTGTGATCAGCTTAATTGCGCAAGTGGAAATAAGGAAAAGCTGCAGAGAAGAGATAGACTAAATAGCGCCAATTATGCTGCACGGTCTCTTTTATCAAGATGGAAATATTCTGCACGTGCATGAAGGACAAAAGGGAAGGAATTTCAGGTGGGCCGTCCAGCATAATTGGTGCTATTTAGTCTATCTCTCCTCTGCAGCCTTTTCTGATTTCCACTTGCGCAATTAAGCCGATCACAAAGATAAGCTGGCGGTGAGTGTGACAAAATTCCTGGTGTCTCATTTTATCTGATTCTACCTGTCTGTTTCTCAATCTTGTACCTTCCACTCTTCTCTTCCTTACCCGCATTTTCTCTCAAATTGGTACGCAATGACATAGGTTTTGTGTTGATATTTTGCCTGATCTACCATGGGTAGAGATAACATTTACATTCCCAGCTGGGAGCGGACTGATAGCACTGCCATACCTGTATAAAGCAAACACAGGCGTGAACGTACCTCGCTCACACCAAGCTTGGTACCTATACTTTTCCGATGGTTAATCGGTAGATAAACTGTAAATGTACCATAGGTGTGTGTTGCACAAGAATTTCTCGTATTCTGTGTACAACATATATTTTTTCTAATGCAAGGGAAATAACCTTGTGAAATTAATAGTCACTTTTTATAGTATGCAGTTGTCTGTTCTTGTTGGCAAAAGGTGGCAGATAAGTTTGTTAAGCGCTCTTAAATCATGTCCATGTATGGATATGACAGGCCGGTTTTCTCAGAAATAGTTGGCAACTTGCTATGCTGTCTAATGGTCTCCTTATAAGGCATTGATTTCGACGTTGTTCTTAGAAAGAGGTTCTATCTTCATATATTGTGTGAACAGTATTCGTATTGCGCTCTTTACTGCGCATGTCCAAGTTTTAAGTCTTTGTGTTCTGGTTTCCGCCCTGGAGTCGAGAACGGTTCGTTTTGCGAGCAAGACGTCTCTGTGAGAGCGTCTATGCTTATTTTGTTCTGTCAGGAATATGGAGTCCTCTTTATAGATTGCTCGTTTATTTGAGATGACATTTCTCTTGTGATTTAATACGCCTGGAGGCATGTGAGTTATGTGGTGTATTTCCTGAAGACAAGGTAATTGCATTCTGAATAACTTTATCTTACGCCATCTTTCGAGATTGACATTTGCTTCGTAGCCTGTCATTGAAGAGTCTTCATTATGAGATGTTTCTCGGCTCACGTATTGCTACGTTGTAACGCATCGGGTTGATGCATGTCCTAAGGAATATTACTTGCTGCTCTGCTACATGATCTAGGTTTGATACCTTTGTTAACTAGAGGATTTTTGAGGACATTATTGATACTTCAGAAGACGTGCCCGTCTTGCTGAAGTCAGTTCAAGGAGAGTGGATTGATCTCCTACATATTGTTATCTCCTGGCTAAGATAGAAAGAGATGGAGAATTTTCCCGACTACATTACAGCCTTATAATGTATTGACATGCATATGATTCATCTCTATTATGATGCCGTCTACCGTCCATTGCTGTACTGACTATGTTGCTGTAATAATGACTGTTTGATCGTACCTATGATGTACTTGCTTGTTTATGTCTACACACCTATTCATTGTGGCGTCTACAATAAATAATCAAAACGTCACGAGGTGTTATACGATTCATTGACTCCATTCGTCGTGATTTGGTGTGACGTTCCTGTGGGAACTGTACCTGTCTGGCTGTACATGATCTACTTCACACACGCATACCAGACCTAAGACACCATATTACTTCACTCAACATTTGGAGTCGCTACATATTTGGTGGCCAGTCCAAAGGTATTCGATAAGCCCACCACGTCTCAACATTGATTTGATTTGGTGAGCAGACTCGGGGTCCCTTACCCACTTCAACAAAATCTACACTTCAACATTCTTCAAGACATCAAAATACAGAATTTTCAAAGTACCCGGCGTTGCCCGGTAAAATATCGAAATTGCAACTTTTTGCTTGAAGCAAGAAATTTGACAGTACCCGGCGTTGTTAATGATATTGCCGGATAATACAAGTTGTTGCTATGAGTTCTTGAGAAGGCCAAGTACCGTTTGAAGTAATCTACTTTGGATAAGAAGGACAAGTGCCGTAACAACACTACATTCATTATATCAGAAGGCCAAATACCGATTTCGATTGATTTACCATTGGATAAGAGGGTCAAGTGCCGTAACAACTCAACATACAGTATGTCAGAAGCTCAAGTACCATCGTGTTAGCAGTGGAAGCAGTTCAGATGTGCCATCATCGTTGGAGCTTCACTCTTTAGGACGTTGATTGACATCTGTTTTTCTGCTGTTCTACGATTGGATATCCATAAGTTAAGTGGCTTGTTTGTTCGTAAACCGTGCCCTTATACTTCTACTGAGTCTTCTGTGTTTCATCTCATTCTTTTGTCATTTGTTATATGTTATATGTTATATGTTTATATGTTATTTGTGTATTTATATGTTTATATTTCGCGGGTTTTCGGTTGGGTGGTGTCTCCCTTAGATTGTATCACGTCATAGAGGTTGTCTATCGTGAGCGTTTTCTGTAGGGTGTTGTAGTGAAATTGACAGAGATACAACGGTAAAATTCCTCCCAAGGATAACATTTAAGGATAAAAACATAATGCGTAGGCTGCTGATGTACATGATCGCCTAGACCGCGGGTCATCACCCTCCATAAATTTGACTTGCTAGACCGGAGGGGAACGGAGGATCAAAAAGGAAAAAAATATGACTGGAAAGGCTAAAGAGACGCAATTGGGGGGCCGGGGGGGGGAGTGGGGGGGGTGGTGGGGGGGGGGGGGGGGGTGGGGGGGGGGGGGTGGGGGGGGGGGGGGGGGGGGGGGGGGGGGGGGGGGGGGGGGGGGGGGGGGGGGAATGGATGAAAGAAAAAAAAATTCAAGTCCCCCAAATTGACACGAGGTACGGAATTGGACGTTTTGCGATACCAAGCGCTTGATTTGAATTTGAGCGGAAGAACGCAGATGTCTGAAAAAAATTACAAAAAATTAAAAAGTAAATTTTTCTTAATATTAATGTTAGGAATATAAAAATTAGCTGGCCAGATGGCCTATTCTGAGCAGTGAACGAATATGGTTTTAATTTTACAGACGGATAGATAGTATTGAAAATAATGACAAAAGACAGTGTAGTTTACATCAGCCACAGACTGCATTGAATCTAACATATCGTTATTTGCACACAAAAACACGACCTTGGACACAGATGTTCAAATTTACTTGGCATAGAAGTGAAGGGACATTGGTGGTAGCTGTGTCTAAATATAACTTTTTACAACAAAAATTTGAAGGGGAGAGAACGGTTGGGTCAAAAATCGAGCACAATTTTGTAGAAACACAAGTAGAGACGGACAGACTAACAGATAACCATCCATACGTGACTGAAGCTTGACTGAAATGACTTTAGTGAGGAAATTTGAAATTAAAAATAAACCTCGGCAGTGATTGGCCACAGACAATCATATCATTAGCGCTCAGAGCGCATTTGGGGTCATTCTTCAATAATTGTTCAGTGTTAGACACAGATTTTAAAGTGTGGTGTTTTCCCATATGAAAGACAGTGAGTTAAATTTAGGGACGCCATCCTATAGCCAGCAGCTCAGCTGAGTTTTGCTAGCACTTCTGTGTTAATTATTCATAATCTGGTAAGATTGAAATTATTTCTTTATATATTTTGAATATTGTTTCATGTTCGAGTGATTTGATACTGCCATATCATAATCTAGCCTTACAAACAAGTAGGGATTTTGCTCTAGACCCCCCGCCCAAGTCAGGGTCTAGGGACTAACAATGTACTTAAACACCAGCAAGGATTATGCAAGACAGAGCAAGAGTTGAGAATAAGGAATTATATTACCTATCCTCCTTTAGGGTAGAAAACTAATAATTATTTTTCAGAATCTATAGTCTGGGAGGATCTATCGGATGTAAACCCACCATGGTAACTGTGCTGTTTGGTCAGAGAGATCTGACCTGTCTGTATAATGTGGTTGTTGTGTCAGTGTGGTGTCCAGACGTGGGTAGAGAATAGATTTTGACACATGGCCCATACTTTGATTGCAGAGCTGCGAGTTTCTGTCGTCCACGAAGAAGTATCTATTCGGGTGGTGATTTACACAAGTGTATCTGTGCAGTCCTTGTGACAGAGACCACCATTATTGCCCGCCAGCACGGAGAGGTGGGACCACCTGATTTCAGCACCAGAGCTACAAATACCAGATGAGTGAGCCTCTGGTCTGCTGGATATTCACCAACCCCATTTAGTTGCAGATACCCCATAAAAATTCCCACCATTTTCTGGACACTGTGTAGTCAATATAGACAGGTGTGATGAGACCACCCCAACAGCACAGACAATAAATATCCTCCCTAGTAGCTGACTACCAGAACATTTTAATAAAACTAACTATTCTAGTACTTAAATATGTTCACTTTTGCATTTATTATGTAACATTCCATGCATAATTTTTATAAATTTTAAATCCTTCTTTTAAAACAAGTTCTGGTCAAAATAAAACTTGATCCAGAACAAATAAATGTAATATAATTATATCAAAAACTTTACACACGTGAGTTAGTTCAGTGTATTTTAACACTTGTTAATCTAATTAGTCTTGTTAAATATCTATGGGTATATTTATAACTATCACACCACAGTACACATCATAACCCTAGACACTTTACGCAACTACATTCATTAAAAAAAAAAAAAAAAAAAATTAAGTGTGAGGTCGTAGTGGTAGCAAGAAAGGCCTTCTGACAATTCTCAATTACATTTTATCTCAGGAGCCTTCACAGCTGGCCTCATACAATTTACATGTTACGGTAATTAATTAATCTGGCAAATTAACGGATTATGCTGATGCACTATCACTACTATACTGATGATAAATAAATGATGAATAGTGTTGTGCACTATTGAATGGGAAGTGCACCTAGGATCAAGAGTTGATTGTTGATATTGCAATACAGTTGACATACACGTTCTTTTTAATAGACTTGTTTACCACAGAGATTTGGTTAATGAGTTTTGAGTATACAAGTGCTTAATTTAATACTTGTTACCACTGAGTTTGAAATAAGTTATTTAATTATTTCAGGTTTTGGACTCATATTTTAGACAACATGTCTACATTTGAGTACTTTATTGAGCAGGGTAAAGCCCTTGGAAAGACTGGTAATAAATTAGAAGAATTTGCGACTGTTCAGTATTTCAAGGCATTGAAGTCGGAAGAGAAGAGAATGAAAGAACAAACTGAACAAAAGAAAATAGAAGCTGAAAATTTAAAACTGCAGATGCAGGTGGATAAAAAAAGATTCCAAATGGAAATGGAAAAACAAAAAAGAGAAGCAGAATCTCAAGAGAAAAAAACTTGAAAGAGAAATAGAGGCTGAAAATAAAAGACTTGAAAAAGAGGCTGAAAATAAAAGACTTGAAAAAGAGGCTGAAAATAAAAGACTTGAAAAAGAGGCTGAAAATAAAAGACTAGAAATAGAGATTGAAAATAAGAGACTTCAGGCTGAGGCTGAAGAGAAAAAGTTACAAAGGGAGGCTGAAGAGAGAAGGTTACAAAGAGAGGCTGATGAGAGAAAAGCAAAAATGGAGCATGAAGAAAAAACTCTTAGCTTTAGAGTTGGAAAAGTTGAAATTGATGAGCATGAGTAATGCTAATGATGCAAATAAAGGTTCATCTGGTGATAAGGCTAATGCTAACACTTTTAAGATTAAGCTACCAGCATTTAGTCCTTCCAATGATGACATAACGTTCTATCTGGACAGATTTGAACAAGCATGTAAAGCTCATAACATAGACAAAGCACAATATGTTTATCAGTTGTCAGGGATACTGACAGGTAAAGCTCTAAGTATGTTAAATATGGTGGATGATCCTGACAAGAACAATTATGAGGTTGTCAGGGCCGCTTTGTTAAAGAAATATCAGCTTAACGAAGATGGCTATCGTCTACAATTTAAAAACATGTTGCCTGAAACTGGAGTTGAATTCTCCGAGTTTATTGCAAGAATACGAATTACTTTTACACGTTGGGTTGAACTGTCTAAGACGGAACATACTTATGAAGCACTTATGGACTTAATACTTAGAGACAAAGTCATGTCTTCTGTCAATGAGTCTTTCCTTGCTTTCCTTCATGAACGTAAACCTAAGACAATAAAAGAAATGGAAGATTTCTGTTGCCAGTATGTAACCGCGCATCCTCACGTAACCATTAGTAACTCAAAAGTGAAAGAAGGTTTGCCATCTTCTTCGGCAGCACCATACGGTCAAAACTTTGGTCGTAAATTCCAACAAAATTTTGATAGAAAGAGTAACAGTAATTATTTTCAAAATCATGGGAATCAATTTCATGGTGATTCTTCTTCGAAGAATTGGAGACAAGTTGACAATCCTCGATTCTATCAACCTAATAATTATAAGCATTTCAAAAGAGGATATGGTAATAGAGGTTATTCCTGCCGAAGACCTCAGAACCAAAGAAATAGATGTTCGCATCAATGTGAACATGATAGTAATCGTGGAAACTGGAATTCGAACCAGGATAACAATTACAATAGAGACAATAATAACTTCAGAGATAATAATAACTCTGATAACTTCAGAGGTAATAATAGTCACGGTAGATCTCAACACAAAAAAAGAGATATCAGCAGGCTAACTCTGTACAGCAGGAAACTCAGGGATCCTGTAATCAGGGCGTTGATAATAAAAACTCTGACGCTGTCACTTGTTCTGCTTTTGACTTTGGGAGAGCAAACAAGTGCCCCCAATGCAGTACTTTATTCGAACCGACTACTATAACTACTTTGAGTTGTGGTCACCCTCTTCCCGCTTTTCCTGCTGCAGTTGCGCATGACGGGAGGGGTTCTTTAATCCTACATAAGGGTCTTGTTAATAATACTCCGGTCTCACCACTTTTCGATTCGCGATGCACCACTATTGGTGTTAGACAATCTCTTGTAGATCCATCTTGTGCTACAGGAAAGGTTATCAAATGTGTCACATTTGGTGGCACTCTAGAGAAATATCCTACTGCTGTAATTCACATTGCCAATCCTTTCTTTACTGGAGATGTGCACGCTTGTCTCTTACCTAATCCTATTGCGGACCTTATTATTGGTCGCATCCACGGAGTTAGGGAGTGTACCCCACAGCAGATTGCTGCTTGGGAAGATAATAATATGCAAGCTACCAATGCAGTGGTTACAAGAGCACAAGCTCTACAAACCCCCCAAACTTCATTGGATGGTAATAATGAAGTTCATAGCCAAGATAGTCACTTAGTTATCACTCGTGACTCTTTCATAAAATTGCAAGAAGAAGATCCTTCTCTAAAAAAATTCTTCATTCTTGCGAAGAAAGGTGATCCGAATCAGGATACAAATAGAAAATCTTGGATAGCAATGAAAAACGGCGTACTTGTACGTATGGTACAAGACTCGGCTACATCGGCACATTCGCAAATTCTTGTTCCCAAGAGCATGAGAGTGCAAATATTGCAACATGCTCATGACTCGCAATGTGCTGGACATATGGGTTTTTCCCGTACGAAGTCGAGAGTCCTTGCGGCTTTCTTTTGGCCTTTTGTCAACAAGGACATTCGTATCTACTGCCGATCATGCAAGGTATGTCAGGAGGTCAAATCTAGAGGACCACGACATGCTGCGCCTATCCAGGCTGCTGACATCCCTATTCGGCCGTTTCAAAAAATGGCCATAGATATTATTGGCCCTTTTAAGATCAAGTCGGCCAGAGGACATCAGTTTATCCTTACATGTGTCGATATGTGCACACGTTGGCCAGAGGCTATCCCTCTTAAGAGCATATCTACTACAGATATCGCAGATGCTCTTTGGTTGATATTTTCTCGCTTGGGGTTCCCCAGAGAAATATTGTCAGACCATGGCACTCAACTTATATCCGACACTATGTCACAAGTAATGTCTACCCTACACATTAAAAGATCTCTCAGTAGTATCTATCATCCTATGTCTAATGGGTTAGTTGAGCGTCTCAATAGAACGCTCAAGACTTTACTTGGTAAGATAACTGAGGATCATCCTCAAGATTGGGACAGGGTTTTACCCGCGGCTCTCTTTGCTTATAGAGAAGTCCCAAACGAGCACACAGGATTTTCTCCCTTTGAACTTGTCTTTGGCGCGCGTCCGCGCGGCCCTATGTCTTTATTACACGATCTCATCACTGCCGATGATATTAGTGATGACACTCAATCCTCATATGAGTATGTCATTGCTCTTAGGCAAAAGATCATTGAGGCATGCAAACTAGCAACTGCTTCTTCAGAAATTGCTAAAGAGAAGGCAAGGCAGTTTGCTAACAAGAATAGATGTCTACGACAACTTTGTCCAGGTGACAAAGCATTCGTCCTACTCCCCAGTAGGGAAAATAGACTTCTTATTGCATGGAAAGGTCCGTATGCAATAGTCTCGCGAATTTCCGATGTTGACTATGTGGTCGATATTGATGGAAAGCATAAAACTTTCCACATAAACATGCTTTCGGAATTTCACGAACGTCCGGACTATTTGCTGCCTATTTTCCAGGCAACGGATGATTCTCCTGCACCTCATGGTCATTACTCATCCCTGTCTGTCATACAGGATGAGGAATCTATTTTCTGTGACGTCAATCTTCCCCTTCCAGTGGTTCCGCTACATTCCACGGAATCTTGGAAGAACGTTTCTATTTCTCCTAATCTTTCTGTTGAGGAACATCGTCAAGTCTCGTCGATGTTACAAACATTTCAGGATGTTCTCACTGACATCCCTGGACACACAAATGTCATTGAACATGACATAGTTCTTACCGACAATAGTCCTATTAGGGTTAGGCCTTATCCTATCCCTATACACTTTCAGTCGCAAGTGGAAAAGGAATTGGATGAAATGATTCAATTGAACATAATTGAACCATCTACTTCACCATATTCTTCTTCCATGGTTATTGTCCGGAAGAAAGATAAGAACATACGAATTTGCGTTGATTATCGCAAATTAAATCAAGTCACTAAGTTCGATGCTGAACCGATGCCTTTACTAGAAGATCTACTTATTAGACTTTCTAACTCTAGATTCTTCACTAAACTTGACTTGTCTAAAGGTTATTGGCAAGTGCCTTTAGCAGAGCATGCCAAACCTCTTACTGCTTTCTCTACACCTAGGGGTCAATTCCAATGGAATGTTATGCCTTTCGGTCTTATGAACGCCCCTGCTACTTTCGTTCGCATGATGCGTCGAATTCTTTCACATCGTTCAGATGTCATCGCATACTTAGATGATATCTGTCTCTTTAGTGATTCCTGGGAAGATCACTATTTGGGTTTATATGACTTACTGTCCACTCTACGTGAGTATAATTTGACAGCAAAACCTTCTAAAGCTTTTGTTGGTTTTGGTGAAATTTCTTTCCTGGGTCATCGTGTTGGTCATGGTCTCTTAAAGACAGAGGACCACAATACTTCCAAAATACTGAACATCTCTGTACCTAAAACGAAGAAACAAGTTCGTAGTCTCTTAGGTCTAATCCAATTTTATGGGAGATTTATTCCGAATTTATCTTCGATCATGGCACCTCTCTCAACATTGTTGAAGAAAGGTTCGCCTAATCTGGTCCGTTGGTCTCCAGAATGCCAATCTTCCTTAGACCAGATCAAGAAGATATTTTTATCTCCTCCCATCCTAAGATTACCTACTCTTGATAGGACTGTTGTTCTTCGAAGTGATGCTTCATCCACTGGGATTGGAGCAGCACTTATGCAAGAGTATTCAGAAACTCTGCATCCTGTTATGTACATTTCTAGGAAACTAAATGCGGCAGAGAGGAACTACTCGGTTTTAGACCGTGAGTTGTTGGCTATGGTTTGGTCAATTCTCAAACTACAACGATTCCTCCTGGGCGCTCATTTCATATTAGAAACTGATCAAAAAGCTCTTACAGCTATTCAGACTAAGAATTTGAAGAGTTCGAGATCCACTCGATATGCTATAGCTCTTCAACCTTTTCACTACACGGTACGAGCTATCCGTGGTTCGGATAATGTGATGGCTGACATTCTGTCTAGATGCCCACATGATTCCAACTGATACTTCTGTCCTATATTTCTACATATATTACAGAGTCATAACACACCGATATTACTACAATACATTAGCACATCTGTTCTCACTTTATGTGAACACATACTATTGTGCATTGTTGTCATCTCCTTCTGTTTCTGTCTTTAAGATAACAGAGGAAGACTGAGTAGTTAATATAAGGGCCGAAAGTTTACTAAACGGCCACAATTGTTAATAATGTATTGTATCTTATGAAGCATATTGGTTGTTAAATAGCATTATATTGTTTGTACTTTCTCAGAATGTCATTGATGATCTGAGGACTTACCTTACTATTGTCAAGCAATGGCGAGTTCTAGATTGTGTACTTACCTTCGGAACGTCAGAGGATATGTCATGGATCGTCATGTACTTTAATTTCATTATGTACTAAGGTTATTACATGTCAAATAATGTGCTATTTAATATTTTCTATCAAATTTGTACATCCATTTTTTAAGACAATATTAGAGTATGCTATTTGATGATGACTATAGTAACTTGCATACGTATATTGTGTTTACATGCTAGCGTGATGTGTGTTGGTGACACCCCCCGATATGAATATTTTTTGAGACAGATTTATTTTTCTGTTGAGATATATTCTCACCAGACACTCTATGTGTCAATTTAGCCTCATGTTAGGCAATTTAATTAATTATCCGCGCATAATTCGTGCGTTTTGAGCCGCTTGTCGCTTGCTCTTGGATATAAAAAAAAAATATGTTCCACATTTTTTTTTAATCGGGAGGTGGTGGTGATATGTTGCACAAGAATTTCTCGTATTCTGTGTACAACATATATTTTTTCTAATGCAAGGGAAATAACCTTGTGAAATTAATAGTCACTTTTTATAGTATGCAGTTGTCTGTTCTTGTTGGCAAAAGGTGGCAGATAAGTTTGTTAAGCGCTCTTAAATCATGTCCATGTATGGATATGACAGGCCGGTTTTCTCAGAAATAGTTGGCAACTTGCTATGCTGTCTAATGGTCTCCTTATAAGGCATTGATTTCGACGTTGTTCTTAGAAAGAGGTTCTATCTTCATATATTGTGTGAACAGTATTCGTATTGCGCTCTTTACTGCGCATGTCCAAGTTTTAAGTCTTTGTGTTCTGGTTTCCGCCCTGGAGTCGAGAACGGTTCGTTTTGCGAGCAAGACGTCTCTGTGAGAGCGTCTATGCTTATTTTGTTCTGTCAGGAATATGGAGTCCTCTTTATAGATTGCTCGTTTATTTGAGATGACATTTCTCTTGTGATTTAATACGCCTGGAGGCAAGTGAGTTATGTGGTGTATTTCCTGAAGACAAGGTAATTGCATTTTGAATAACTTTATCTTACGCCATCTTTCGAGATTGACATTTGTTTCGTAGCCTGTCATTGAGGAGTCTTCATTATGAGATGTTTCTCGGCTCACGTATTGCTACGTTGTAACGCATCGGGTTGATGCATGTCCTAAGGACTATTACTTGCTGCCCTGCTACATGATCTAGGTTTGATACCTTTGTTAACTAGAGGATTTTTGAGGACATTATTGATACTTCAGAAGACGTGCCCGTCTTGCTGAAGTCAGTTCAAGAAGAGTGGATTGATCTCCTACATATTGTTATCTCCTGGCTAAGATAGAAAGGGATGGAGAATTTTCCCGACTACATTACAGCCTTATAATGTATTGACATGCATATGATTCATCTCTATTATGATGCCGTCTACCGTCCATTGCTGTACTGACTATGTTGCTGTAATAATGACTGTTTGATCGTACCTATGATGTACTTGCTTGTTTATGTCTACACACCTCGTCATTGTGGCGTCTACAATAAATAATCAAAACGTCACGAGGTGTTATACGATTCATTGACTCCATTCGTCGTGATTTGGTGTGACGTTCCTGTGGGAACTGTACCTGTCTGGCTGTACATGATCTACTTCACACACGCATACCAGACCTAAGACACCATATTACTTCACTCAACATTTGGAGTCGCTACAGTGTGGTAGGAATAATATGCAACACCTCCTTGGGTGGACTCATGTTTGTCAGCATTGATGATAACAAATTAAACTGAGGTATTATTATAAGTTACGAACATGATTCATAAAACCTCCCGGTAGCGTTAATACTTTATGAAGGATTATTTTGAAATTACCCTTGTCATGTGGAATTTCATGAGAAGCGGGGAAAGAAGATATAGTAAATTCAAACATTCTAATCTGCTTGGTTTAGACACAATAGATTAAACTAGACTACGTTTTATTGGCGACTTTGCACCCGCGTAGGAAACTGGGAGCGTGAGCGCGAAAAGTCCCTTATAATGTAGGGCATTTTCAGACCCCGGCACTGTGTTCCACTGAGTCAAGACGACACTTTCAAACAAGCCAGGACCGAAGAAAAACAGGACAACTCGACTTTATAATACTGGAAACCACAAGGTCCTCGGATCCTTTATACAGGATAATAATGGGATACGAAATAATGTTAATACACTGACTACATGTAAGACGGCCTCATAACCAGTGACCCGACATCATTCGGAAGTCTTCCTGTGCCAGACGTCTGTAAATTATAACCCGATACGGAGTGAGTTGTACATCTTATCATTTTGCATTTTACATGTTTAACTTGCTGGTGGTTGTACAGTTCATACGAGGCTGGCAACTTCAGCATATGAGAATGATATATTCATGAACAACCACAGCAAGCGCCTATGACTGCTTCTCTCACAGCGAACCAACAGTAGAAGTAGTCCCAGGCTCCACGTGGAGCAGGGAGTGGATGATGATGTCTTCATGGTGTACATATTTATTATATTAACATTTTAATAAGTTTATATGTATATTTAAACATGTTTAAATCAGGTAAAGGTTGTTTTCTGCTGTCCAGCCACATTTGTTTTCATCAGATTAACTGGGTTTCCGATTGTCGTAAAACGTGTGTGAACCCACTTCTTTGTTAATACACTATGTCGAGATACAAATATGCCCAGCCAATCAACGTTCAACAGACTATGAGACAGGACAGATTAAATTACACGAAGTATACGCCATCTTGTTCCCCCAAGATGGCGACAGACAGAAAAAAATTAGGCATAAGCCCTGTTTTTCGGGACTCGGTCACGGAATGTACCAAACCGCCGAGAACCAATCAAAAGGCTTTCTTACGCACTGGCAGATTCCTTGCGTCTACCTATATAAACGGGCGCATTTTATTCAAAAAGACACACACAAACACGAAGGCCAGCACGACCGACTGGGGAAAGAGAAAGCTGTCAATATTGATTTATTGCTTACCTGCGTGACCAGGCACTCTTGCTTCACTAAAGTCGAGTCCAAATCTGGCTTGTATTAATCTTAGAGGGTATGTATACTTACTATAAACTTGTAGGAGAATAGACCTACTGCAGATATATAATGTTTGTATTTGTTGTGTGTCATGTATACTACCTAATCCTGTATATATTTAATATATTTTGTTTCACTATGAATGTATCAGGGATACTGATTGTATCTTGGGAAATTAGATATAATGATTGTATTTCCTGATATGATTGATGAAGACGAAAACCAACCTGAAATATAACCAAAACAGTCCTTGTTAGGACTTATATAACTCCAACCTGAAATATAACCAAACAGTCCTTGCTAGGACTCATATAACTCCAATCTATTGTCTCAAATACCTCCAACCTGAAATATAACCAAAACAGTCCTTGTTAGGACTCATATAACTCCAATCTATTGTCTCATATAACTCCAACCTGAAATATAACTAAATAGTCCTTGTCTCATATAACTCCAATCTGAAACAGAAAATAGCCTACGTCTGTATATATTTAATATAACTTTAGTTTTTGTTTTATTATGAATGTATCAGAACACAACAATATTGTTAGGATATATTTTACCAGCCAGTATAGCACTTGTCAGAGATGGTCTGGTATATTATAGGGGGAAGGAAACGGTTGTATCACACCTAGGTGTACAAATTATTGGATGTATTCATGTATTGAATTTATATTATTGGATGTATTCATGTATTGAATTTATATTATTGGATGCATTCATGTATTAATTTATCAGAAAGAATGTTTTGCAAGTAGACACCTGTCTTGTCTCGCTATTGCTAAATCATACTGAGCCATGTTGTCATTCATCCTACATGCAGACACCTGAGACACGCTCATCTCATATACAATAGAAATAGGTGGGCTTGAGGACAGAAATTAGCCTCTATTTTTACTGGTTACAGGTTTTATTCGTGTCATCCAACCTGAGGTCGTATGTTCGAGTCCAGTCCAGCTGCCTGGAACTTCGCAGGAGCACAGTGATTGTACCGGAGCTACATCCTTAGTCCCCCTCAGTCTTGGGTGGGCTACAGGAACGATCATCAGCGGGTGTTGTGTGCAACAAATTAGGAAGGACAGAACTGTTCTAAGAGATGAGTACACATTAGTACCATTTCCGTCGACAATTGTGAGCATTTAACTGTCAATGACGAAAAAGTGATTTAGCGTAGTGAGAGACAAGATTAACAGCACAGCTGATAAATTTTCTATAATTAATTAACAGCACAGCTGATATCTATAATTTTGTTCCTATATTGGAAGACTTGGTGTAATATATATAAATAAATAAATAAATAAATAAATAAATAAATAAATAAATAAATAAATAAATAAATAAATAAATAAATATATATATATATATATATATATATATATATATATATATATATATATCTATATATATATATATATATATCTATATATATATATATATATATATATATATATATATATATATATATATATATATATATATATATATATATATATATATATATATATATATATATATATAAGTAAATCATATGTAAACTTACAAATCCATTGCATTCCATCTTCCAACATCCACCCTTCAGCACAAGAGTGGATAGTGTATATACTTAATAAAAAAGGAAATTGTATTTGAACGACTTGTTAAGTTTATAATTGTTAAGTGAAATCTGTTTCCTTCTTTTAATATCACAGTTAGTTACACAGCGGGGTGGCATTTTATGACTTTCTCCTCTCTACTAATTTTTCGAAATCAGATCAGTCACAGCCGTAACTAATGTGTGATACCAGTAGTTCTCTTATACACTGGGACTTCACCATTTTCCTGCAGAAATTCTATTTCTGTATTGTCAGTACTATACTGATCCTAGAGCCAATAAAATCCTCACGCTACAATGATGACGTTTCATCCAATCTACTGGGTTGAACATTGATGCTCAGGGAGGGTAAGATTACTGAGAAAAACGGAAAAGGGTCGGTGGAAGTGACAACGGGAAGGCGCCTGACTAGTATCAGGAAACCAATACTTAGCAGAGACATTTGTGTCTTCTGAAGTTTGTGGTACAAGTCTGTGATACCAGTTTGTGGTTCAAGTTGGAGATACCAGTGTGTAATACCAGCTTGATACGTGTCTGTGGATCAAGAACTTTTGGTCTACGCTAGATGCCTGCCTGTGACGGGTTATGAAGATCCATGCCTTGACGTTCGGAGCACTTACCCCTGCAACTACGCCTGGGACGTGCCCTCACCACAGAAGTCGGTAACTGACGGAGCAGTCTGCAAACTAGTTTCAACATTTGGCCAGTTAAGTTATTTTAACCAGGCCAAAGCAAAAACAAAAATTCGCACCACCACACAAAAACCACATTAACCATTTTTCTGTGAAGAAAAAATCCACATCTTTCAATTCACTAACTTATTTATTTACTCATGTTAAACAATAATTGATTATTAAATTTGTTATACGTTTTTACCAGTTAATAATTGACTTAATTATTACAGAGAGAAGTGCACACACGTGAATCAATTATCTTAAATATACATAATACAACAGATCTACTTAAGTAATATTTTTCTGATAATTCAATTGGAGGCTCAGAAACGAGCAAATATATCTTTATCTTCGTAGAAGGGGTGGGCAGATACAAAGTTCACGACCGCTTGGAGAACCTTAGCGTTGTGCTTGATTTATGAAAAGTCCTATGAAGACTCCCTAAAATAGAAGCACCATCTTTCTACTTACAACTCTGCCAAGAATAATCTTGAGCGAAGGTAGATACCTTTATAGACCCTCATTGTATACTTTAAGTTTTTGCCATTGTTGGGCCATCCTTTCAGAGCACGTGAGGCAATCCCGAAACGGTGAGGAATATAAGAGCCTCGCGACGTAGGGGTTGAGCTGACTAATGCTCAGCTAGTACGTATTAGAAATACACTCAGCTAGTACGTATTAGAAATACAGAGTCGTAGATTTCTCTATACAAATGCAAGGGGGAGGGGGAAAGTGAAATACGTCAGAAATTAACGAAATTCTGCATTAAAGGAGGAGCGAGTGAATAGGAATAATTAAGACGAAGAGAAGAGAAATACCACTCCGTGACAGAGCACTGAACCATATCGTAATTAGTGTGAGGGAAAAATGTGAGAACAGACAATGCATTAGGTTGTGTGGCGTGGAGCACTGGCTTCTGTCAGGAAATCCTCATTACTCTTTTATTTGTGGCTGTCCACGGTATTCTTAACGTTGTTCAGTAACACCACACCTCCGTGACCCCCATGGATTCTCCTGCTTGTCTGCTCATTGTCCTTGACTTACTTCCATATATCAGAACTGGCTTTATATATAATATACTGGGATAAATGCGTTACTAAGAAACTATTTGTGATACACTGTGATGGAATTGAAGACATAAGATATTCCACGTGAAGCAGTTTAATAAAGTTGATGTAGGAGCAGATTGCACGTGAGGCTGTTTGACTGAGGAGATGTTGGAGAATATTAAATGTGAGACAGTGTAATGAAGTTTATGTAGGAGAAGATTACTGTACATGTGGGACAGTGTGATAAAGATTATGTAGGAACAGATTACATGTTTGACAGTGTGATAAAATCACACACACAAAAAGGTGTCAGTCGCAACAGGAAATTCTCGAATACTTTCAGAGCAGAGGCAGAGGCTTTAAAACTGCAACAGAAGTCCTCATGATGAAGAAAGCTCGGAGATACAAACAGCTCTCTTCACAGTTGTTGCAGCACTTAAATGTCAGAATAATGCTGACCTGGATGACCTAAGAGTAACATTCCACAAGCCATGTCAGCAGTTCAAAACAGCTGTGATACAGTGGATAGTATCTCACTGCAACATCCCGAAAGCGAAGAGGCTGACAGATTGGCATAATTTCAGAGCACGTGAGGCAATCCCGTAACGGAGAGGAATCTTAACTACCCGGGCAGGGTCAGCGAACCACAGCTGATCAAGATCCTACTCCACCTCCAAGTGGTGGTCCTGGAAACAGGCTGCATCACTGCAGTCTGGCCGAGAGAGTAGGGATCGAAAAGGGAAGGCAAACCCGGTCCCAAAAAGTGCCGTGCGAAAGTCAGATGTGTCGGGACGAAAGGCGCAAATATGGCAGCTTCGTTGTAAACGGCGACATAACGCAACCAACGTCCTTGTCAGGACGAACTAGGAAGAAGAAGAAGAAGAATACTACCTTAACTTGACTCAAGCATTAGCTTACGAAGGTGCCAGGAGTTTTATCAAGAGCAGATGCAGTAGCAAGTGAGAACCAGTGCAACCAGGCCACCAACTACATGATGCATATTACCAGCTTAGTAGAAGTGAAAAAGTGGTAATATTCAGACTTCACAGAGGCCACAACAGACTGGGATACCATCTATTCAACAAGCTAAAGATAGGAACAACCGATGGGTGTAACTATGGCACATTTAAAATGACTGCTGAATATCTGCTTCAAAGGTTCCCAACATATGAGAAATAGAGAAAGCGCATATGGCCATCACCAAGACCATTACTAGAAAAGCTTTACGGAGATGCCATCAGCATCAAGCTGACCATTGCTTTCTTCGAACATATTCAAGTCGACGCCTGAAAGTGAACGAAGAAGTGTGATAGAGCTGATAGAGCTGATATAGGAACAGATCACATGCGAGACAGTGTGACTAAGCGGAGGTAGGAAAATATTGTATGCTAGGTAGTCTGATGGAGCTGATGTGGGAAGAGAATACAAGTGATACAGTGGGAGAAAACTGATGTGAAAAGAAATTAAGGCAATGTGATAAAAATGTGGGAAGAGATTACAAACTAAATTATGTGCATAAAGGTTTGATAGATTACCCGCGTAGCAGATTTATAGTTTTCCGTTGAAATTAAGGGACTATGTGCATTTTACAAGGGGATTGACATAAGTCTTGGGCCTGACCATGAAGGAATCACAGGAGGAAGATGAAACTTGGCACATTTAAAGTTCACCATATTTGCACTGAATGTGTAAAGTATGGGTTTGTTTCTTCAATGGGTTTTCCCGCTACGGTGCACGGCGCAATGTACCCTATTGACCGGATCTGCTGCTCCAAAGATTTGACAAAACACTGGAAAAGAAGGAGGCCAGAGCTGTGATAAAATTTCTGATGTTTCAGGGAAAAACACCTACAGAAATACACAGGGAGATGGAACCAGTGTTTTGTGATTCTTGTCCTTCATATACTTCGGTAAAAATCTGGTGTCAACAGTTTAAGTGCGGCCGCTCAAATGTTGCTGATCTGCCAAGATCTGGTACACCAGCCTCAGAGTGCAACAATGAAAATGCAACAAGAGTGAAGAAAATCATTGACCAGGATCGAAAAATGACAATTGTGGAGATAGCTAGTAGAGTAAAACTAAATGAAAGAATAGTTTATAGAATTTTACGCAACAGACTGAACATGAGAAAAGTGTGTGCACGCTGGGTTCCGCGACTGTTGACACGTGAACAGAAGCAAACGAGGGTAAATTGCTGTCAACAGTTGCTCAAAAAGTGTCAGTCAAAAATTTTTTTGGAGACCATGGTGACAGTAGATGAGACACCATTATGACCCCGAATCCAAAATTGCCATCATGCAATGGAAAACCCCGGGCTCCCCGACACCTGTCAAGCCGAGAGCGCAGAAATCTGCAGGAAAAGTGATGCTGACTGTTTTTTGGGACGGCAAAGGTGTCCTTTTGAAAGACTATCTGCCTCGTGGCAACACAGTTAAGGTACAGTACTATGCAGATCTTCTCACCAAACTAACAAAGGTTGTGACCAGGAAACGAGGGATAACGCGCACTCAAAATCTTCCTTTGCTTCAAGACAACGCGCCCTCTCACAAAAGCACGGCTTGTGCAGCTAGCAGCCAACGATTTGAATATTGAAATTCTTCCACACCCACCATATTCTCCAGATTTGGCTCCATCAGACTTTTTTCTATTCCCAAATCTTAAAGAACAGCTAAAAGGAAATCATTTTGACAGCGATGAAGAGGTTATACTGGCAAGTGATGACTGGTTTAGTTTGAAAAATAGGGTGTTCTACTCCCAAGGTCTTTTCAAGGTCAAGCAGAGATGGCAGAAGTGTGTCAATTCAGACGGTGGCTATATTGAAAAGGAATAAACACTATACAAAATTTCAGCTCTCTGTGACATGTCCTCCATGGTCAGGCCCAAGACTTATGTCAATCCCCTTGTATATAAGTGGGTGCGTATAAGCACGTTTGAGCAGATGTGCATGTGACATTTCTTGTGGAATTATTACAGCTTTAAGTTATTTGAGGTAACACTACACTGTCATTTTTGTTTCATTAATGAGAGAACAAACACATGGAAGTTCAAACTTCACTTCAGTTTTTTATTTAAATTTCCTGCGAGGTGATTTGTTCAAGCATACAGGTTCCTGTTGTTTTTATAATTGGGCAATGTGTCAGACGCAAGGCTTTCTTTTGACCATATGAAAATGGATATGAATTACATGAAAATATTTACGGTCGGAATAAATTGTCGGTGATTTGGAAAGATTAGTTGTACATGGGTGAGTTGGGTGGGGAAATGTGAAGTAGTAGAGTGAGTTGTAAGAGTCGAATAGATTTTGGAGAGGACATATGAATTAGAGGAGTGAGTTAGAGAGGAAGTGTAAAAAAAGATAGGTGACGGGGAAGAAGGCGTGATACAGATGGATGAGTAGAGAGAGAATATGTAAAGCAGGTTTGCAGACGTGTGATGGAGATGTGGACTAGATAGTTCCAGTGACAAATTAATTATTTTAGTAACTTCAGCTCCCTGAGGAACATAAACCTTCAACAAATTCATGCCACACTGTCCTGACCTATTCCATTCAAGACCTTTCCATGACTTGTTTATCCCTGTCAAGCCTTCCAGTTCTCTTCTCCATGTGTTTTTGCGCTGAGAAAAGGACGTAGGCAACTGATGGTTTAATTTCATTGGGAAATTATGTGTTTGTTGGAAAAAGGTGTGATATTGGAAACTGAGTGCGGAGAAGATGCACAGGTAACAATAAGCAGCACTCATGATTGCCAGCCAAATAAGAGTGTCATCCTCATCGCTGTTCACCTTCCCAAAGAGCAAATGTCATCAGTATATGTCAGTTCTCTTGTGCCATGTCTTTCCATGTCTTCTTTACTCCCCTCAAGGTCTTTATGACTTAATACAAATCTGTAAGTAGGTCAAGTTTCAATAGTTGATACAAATCTGTAAGTAGGTCAAGTTTCAAGAGTTGATACAAATCTGTAAGTAGGTCAAGTTTCAAGAGTTCATACAAATCTGTAAGTACGCAAGTTTCAAGAGTTGATACAAATCTGTAAGTAGGCAAGTTTCAAGAGTTGATACAAATCTGTAAGTAGGCAAGTTTCAAGAGTTGATACAAATCTGTAAGTAGGTCAAGTTTCAAGAGTTGATACAAATCTGTAAGTAGGTCAAGTTTCAAGAGTTCATACAAATCTGTAAGTACGCAAGTTTCAAGAGTTGATACAAATCTGTAAGTAGGCAAGTTTCAAGAGTTGATACAAATCTGTAAGTAGGCAAGTTTCAAGAGTTGATACAAATCTGTAAGTAGGCAAGTTTCAAGAGTTGATACAAATCTGCAAGTAGGCAAGTTTCAAGAGTTGATACAAATCTGTAAGTAGGCAAGTTTCAAGAGTTAATACAAATCTGTAAGTAGGCAAGTTTCAAGAGTTGATAAAAATCTGTAAGTAGGTCAAGTTTCAAGAGTTGATACAAATCTGTAAGTAGGTCAAGTTTCAAGAGTTGATACAAATCTGTAAGTACGCAAGTTTCAAGAGTTGATACAAATCTGTAAGTAGGCAAGTTTCAAGAGTTGATAAAAATCTGTAAGTAGGTCAAGTTTCAAGAGTTGATACAAATCTGTAAGTAGGTCAAGTTTCAAGAGTTGATACAAATCTGTAAGTAGGTCAAGTTTCAAGGTTCATACAAATCTGTAAGTAGGTCAAGTTTCAAGAGTTCATACAAATCTGTAAGTAGGCAAGTTTCAAGAGTTGATACAAATCTGTAAGTAGGCAAGTTTCAAGAGTTGATACAAATCTGTAAGTAGGTCAAGTTTCAAGAGTTGATACAAATCTGTAAGTGGGTCAAGTTTCAAGAGTTAATACAAATCTGTAAGTAGGCAAGTTTCAAGAGTTGATAAAAATCTGTAAGTAGGTCAAGTTTCAAGAGTTGATACAAATCTGTAAGTAGGTCAAGTTTCAAGAGTTGATACAAATCTGTAAGTACGCAAGTTTCAAGAGTTGATACAAATCTGTAAGTAGGCAAGTTTCAAGAGTTGATAAAAATCTGTAAGTAGGTCAAGTTTCAAGAGTTGATACAAATCTGTAAGTAGGTCAAGTTTCAAGAGTTGATACAAATCTGTAAGTAGGTCAAGTTTCAAGAGTTCATACAAATCTGTAAGTAGGCAAGTTTCAAGAGTTGATACAAATCTGTAAGTAGGCAAGTTTCAAGAGTTGATACAAATCTGTAAGTAGGCAAGTTTCAAGAGTTGATACAAATCTGCAAGTAGGCAAGTTTCAAGAGTTGATACAAATCTGTAAGTAGGCAAGTTTCAAGAGTTAATACAAATCTGTAAGTAGGCAAGTTTCAAGAGTTGATACAAATCTCTAAGTAGGCAAGTTTCAAGAGTTGATACAAATCTGTAAGTAGGCAAGTTTCAAGAGTTGATACAAATCTGTAAGTAGGCAAGTTTCAAGAGTTGATACAAATCTGTATTTAGGCAAGTTTCAAGAGTTGATACAAATCTGTAAGTAGGCAAGTTTCAAGAGTCATTTTGTATTTTCAAGAAAGTCAGAGAAACTGGTTTTATTTTCAAAGAATAGCAATGAACTCGGCCAAAGCCGGTTCCAAGCCCAGTTTAAAAAGGAGGAGGGCGGCCTGCATAGAGGCCGTAAGGAGACAGCCCCTCCAGCATGCAAAGGCCAATCACCTGTTTGCCTAAAACCTGATTACACGAAATGCAAGAGTGAAAACCGGACTGATTCTAAAGGCGACGAACTGGAACGGACTACGGTCTGCGACTTATGGAACATGGAATATAAGGAAGATAAATGAGAAAGAAGAGGAGCTGGTGGAGGATATGAGAAAAGCAAAACTAGAAATCCTGGGCTTTAACAGAAACAAAGAAAAAGGGACAAGGACTTATGGATTTCAATGGCGACTCCCTGCTCTACAGTGGAGTCCCCACATCTGAAAGAGCTAATAGGGGCGTGGGTTGTATTGTGGCTACAAACCAAAAGGACAGCATCAAAGGATGGAACTTATTATCCTGCTCGGAGATTTCAATGCCAGAGTTGGAAATGACCATGCTAGAAGGGGTGGAGATATCGGAAGATATGGAGAAGATGCACTTAATGACAATGGAAAGCGACTCCTTTAGATTCTGCACTGAGAAAAACCTGATCATTACAAATGTCACATAAATATTGGGTCGATCTCTTTTCCTCTTTTGGCAGTATTTAGTTACATTTTTTTGTACTAAATTACTTGCAATTTCCGTGGTCGCCCATTTCTTTCTCTGCTATCAAGCAGATATTAGGTAGTAACGCGCATAAATTTCATAGTGGAAATATTGTGAATTACCCATCCTAAACACGCATGTTTGAAATTATTGGCCGGCACTCGAGATGTAAACATAACTACATTTCTGATTGGGGTCTGGTCTAATAGTAAACAACACGTGCCAGGAACGAAAGGGGGAATATAACCTGACACTTCAGCCAGTTTTAGAGCACTGTGAAAATCTACCTCGCGCCAAGAAGAAAACCAGACCTTGCCAGAGTTAAGACTAAATTCAGCTTTCATTTATCGGACCGGACTATTGTTTGAGCGTCTTGAGGACTTACAGCCCATGAAAACTCTACCATTATAACACGGAAAACCGGAATCTGCGGGAACTGAAATACAAGTCAAAGTTGGAACTTATTGCTAATGTAACAACACCCCAGACCAAGTGTTAGAGGCCTCTACAAGAGCCTTTATTTCTCTGAGCAATCAATCTGTGAGCCTAAAGATTGGCATAAGTTATACATTTTGAATTCTATATTTTTTCATTTTTTACATGTGAACTAATATGTGTATATTGACATGTGAATACTAATATGTGAAAATTACAGTGGATGTCCAAGTCATTTGAGGCTGGCAAACTCAGCATATAGAATGATGATTTCATGAACCACCACTGACAGGATTGGTGACTGCTTTATTGCGAGTTTCTTATAAAGAACCAAAAGCAGAGGTAGTCCCAAGTTCCATATGGATCTAGGAAAAGAATTATGAAAGATATGATGAAAGAAATGATGTGCATTCTTGTTATATTATTAACCTTTTCAACCAGTGTAAATGTAAAACATATTCACTGTAAATGTAATGAACGTTTCAACCTTTTCAACCAGTGTAAAATGTAAAACATATTCACTCTAACTGTAATGAAAGTTTACAACCTTTTCAACCGATGTAAATGTAAACATATTCAAACTATATTGTTAACATTTTCAAATAAAGTTAAATATAAAACTTTTCATTTTAAATGTAAAGATAGTTTTTCGCCCACTGGGATTAATATTAATTCTCAGCGAGGGTAAAAGTTCTGAGGTAGATGGAATTGTGGAACGAAAAGAAGGGTGCACATAGGTATGTGTCTGGAAACTCAATACTCAGAGAATATTTCTTTCTCTTCTTTTGCCATACTAGCTGGTGGTACCAGCTGAGGGTACTATTTCTGGAAAAGTGAGGGTATAAGTGGCCTGAAGTCGACGTTAGACACCATCATCAGACGGGTCTATGAGATGCGGGACCAGCTTTGCAGTTACTCCTGTTGCGTGCATATTTTGACGCACATATTACAAAAATCGATATGGCTATTTAATATGGGAAAATATAGACATTCATTCATTTGTGTATGAAAATGCTGTCTATGGTAAAAGCGAGAGAATCCATGTTTGATTCACACTTTTGATTATAGGAGTAATCGTTCTGGATATTGATCCGGCGCAAGGATATTGCGCTTACGTTTGTACTTATTTTTTAGGGCCAGAAAATATATTAATTTGCTTATTGTGTTTATTGCCTGAATTCATATGTATTACATATTATTAGTACAAGTAGAATCAGTCCTATATTGTATATTTTGGATGGGTAGGAGGGACTAGATTCTTGTTATTCCGGTCTAGCGGAAGTATGAGTTGTCTTGACAAGTCGTGATGAGTTCCGATGTACCGTGATAATGGCGGGTACGCACTTTTCAAAGGGCTGGTAGATTCTTAAGGAAATATGATTCATGAAGTGGTTTTCTTCTAAAGGAGATGGTATCTCTACTATAGTTTATGTTAGAGACTCTCCTAAGGTACGGTACAATGTATAATTCGGACTCCATGTATTGCCAGACCCTATATTGATGATCTCATGTCGATTCGACCTAGATGGAACATTGTGCTTCGTATCGCTAGGGTCGTGTTTTGTATCGACGAAGATGACAGACTTTCCTGCAGTGGTTATGGCTACGTGAATTAACCTGATCACCGTAGAGCTGTATGGGAACATTTATGAAATCATTTATATACCCATTATAAATTAACTCTGGCTTATATTCTCCTTCCTATGAATGAGTGAACGACAACTCAGGGAGGCAGCCATGTTAGATTTCGGTCATCATATGTTTTGATCACTGCCAAGAGAACAGATTATTTATCCTATTATCGGACAGTGACAGGGAGATCTCAATCTTGCTAGAAACCCCCTCTTTCGTGGTTTCATAATATATGCTACAAACTATGGACGTCAAGTAACTTTAGTTATTTACCGATCTGCCTTCACTGATGCGTTTAGTCAGATAGGGGGATGCGGCCATAATATATCATGACATTGAACTTTTGATGTACTGCCCATTATTTCCGAATGTGTTATGACTTCAGATCTGCTATGTATACCTACAAATTGATATGTCAACATACCATGATGTACTCGTATGTCCCAGTGTGTACGTCTGAATAAATTGAGTAAACAAAGATTCCAGCAGTCTGCATTGGTGCCTTGTAGACACAAGTGTATGAGTGGTTATATTAGTCAGCACACGAACAGTACACCATTCGCGGTAATCACACTCTACACTTCTACTTCATACATACACCATCCTGCATCGGTTGGAGTGACCAAGTTTAGGGCCTGCTTCCCCTGGAGCCTTTGCCTTCCCTAACTCAGGACTAGGGTGAGTTACCCATTTACAGCTGGGTAGACTGGGGGCATGCCTGATCTCAACAACACACCACTCTTCCTTACAGAGCATACAGACTGACACTTTACAGAGTGGGAAATAAAGAGAAAAGAAACTTTACAGTGGCGAGCCAGATTCCTGGGTCCAGCTTACGCAGTTTTGTGTTGAGAATCACAGTTTACAGCTGAAAGAACATTTGTTTGAACACATCAACACCAGTAGGACAGCTATACAGTCGATGTCGGCTTGACCTGTATTACCGATAGGATGCTGTATCTAGGTCAGCGCTTGTTGGCAGTTTTTCGCTGTACAGACAGTATTACACAGGACAGTGGTATCAAGTGTAGAAAATATCTGGAGCAGTATTGTTGACATTTCTCAACGTACAGAAGAATCACAGTGTTGTTGAACATAAAGTGCATAGTTCATCGTTGGATCTTCATATGCTCAACAGAGAAAAATTGACAGTGTAATAGTTTAAAATTAAATCTATTACTGAATAAAGTGGCAAGTTATTAGTATTAAAATAAACTGTGCCTGCTTTACAACACTATACCTGCAACACATTCCATTCATGACATAAATTATATTGTATGCTATATGCTATTTATGCTTACATGTTATTTGTTATGTATTAAATTAGTTTATGTTCTGTGTGACTAGTACAAGGTATGCCGAGTGACATTGGTCTGGTACTAGTATTCTATAGGTACACATTTTCTTAATTGGAAATTTGTTAGCAACAATTTGCTGCTATTTCTGTTAGTTGTGATGAGGTGTTCTTTTCTTCTTTGTTTTTGTAATAATTTTGTGTTCCTTAGTTTTGTTTGATTTGTTTGTATAATTGTAGGTCTCATCTTTTCTATTTTTGATTTCTTTACACCCTTATGTTTATACACTGTGGCGTATTTGTCTTGTTATATTATGGCAGTTATCATCACGGTTTCTGTGATCATTTTTTTTTTCATTTCTCCTATTTAATTTAATTTGATCTCTGCAAATGTGTTCATATTGTCTTTTCTTGTTTGTCCTTTGTAATGTCTTTAGTTGACATATGACGTATAGTGGTATACACTGATAGTATAGTACAGATCAGTACTTTATGATTGTTATTGTTATAAAACAAAATGTACAAGACCTTTGTAAGGCTTGTCTCCCAAAGTGATTGGTAAAGGGAAATATTTTTTCCACAGGTACCCAAGTGATCTTTGATTACATTGAGATATACAAGACCTTTGTAAGGCTTGTCTCCCACAGTATTTGAGATACAGTTATTGTTGTCCACAGGTACTCAAGTTATCATTGGTTATTATAAACCATACAAGTTTGGACTAAGACTAAGTCTATGGTATAGACTTGTCTCCCATTAAAGTGAAATAGGGTAATTTATTTACTTTTTCAGGTTTCTGATTTAAGAAGACAATATGTCTACATTAGATTATTTCATTGCACAAGGAAAATCTCTTGATAAGACTGGAAAAGACTTAGAACAATGGGCTGTTGCTCAATATGACAAAGCATTAGCTGCAGAAGAGAAAAAAACTGCTGCTGCTGTTGAAGAAAGAAAAGCTGCTGCTGAGGAAAAAAAAGCTGCGGTTGAGGAGAGAAAACTTCAAATAGAAGAAAAAAAAGCTGCTGCAGAAGAAAGGAAAGCTCTAGCTGAAGAAAAAAGATTAGAAAAAGAAGCTGATACTGCTGCTGAACTTAAGAAATTGCAGATGCAAGTGGAGGAAAGGAGATTTGAGGCAGAACAGAAGAAATTAGAAGCTGATGCAGAGCAGAAAAAATTAGAAGTTGCTGCAGAACAGAAAAAATTAGAAGTTGCTGCAGAACAGAAAAAAATTAGAAGTTGCTGCTGCTGCAGAACAGAAAAAAATTAGAAGTTGCTGCTGCTGCAGAACAGAAAAAATTAGAAGCTGCTGCTGCTGCAGAACAAAAAAGATTAGATAGAGAAGCTGAAGAGAGAAAAGCAATAAGAGAACATGAGTTTGAATTAGAGAAATTAAAATTGACATGTATGAGTAATGTTAATCAGGCATCTGGTGGTAATGGTAAACCCTTTGTGTACAAGGTCAAGGTACCAGCGTTTAACCCTACCAGTGATGACATAACATTTTGGCTTTCTAGATTTGAACGGGCTTGTCGATCTCATAATGTTGACAAATCACAGTATGTGAATCAGTTGTCTGAAAATCTAAAAGGGGAGTCCCTAAGTAAGTTATATTTTGTTGAAGAGGCCGACAAAGATAATTATGATGCTGTTAGGGCAGCTTTGATAAAGAGATATCAGCTGTCTGAGGAAGGTTACCGTCTTTTGTTTAAAACAATGAGACCTGAGGTAGGTGTAGAATTCTCAGATTTCATCTCAAAAGCACGAATTACACTTTCACGATGGATTGAATTATCCAAAACAGAGAAAACATTTGATGGTCTTACGGATTTATTGCTAAGAGACAAGGTCATGTCTTCTGTAAATAAATCATTCCTAGAGTTCTTACATGAGCGTAAACCTGGTACAATAAAGCAAATGGAAGAATATTGTGACCAGTATGCCACGGCACACCCTGACATGATTCTTAGTAACTCTAACATTAAAGAGAGTATGCCAGTTGCTTCGGCAACAGAATATAATCAGAATTACTCACACAAATTCCAAGGAGCTAAAAATAAATTTGATAAAAAGGTTAATTGGAATAAGTATCAAAACCAAGATAACCACTCAAATCAGGGTTCTTCTTCGAAGAACTGGAATCGGGCTGATAGTCCTCGACACGCGAGGGGTACCCATAATGTTAGAAATTCTCGGAAAGGGGTAGCTATAGGAACTACCCAAGTGCTTCATGGAGACAAAAGAAACAATATTACAGGGATACTCAATATAACGAGCATGATGATTATGATCATGAATATTATGATTCAAACCCAAATAGGGGTTATAACAGAGGCAATAATAATTATAGAGACAATTATAACCGAGGTAGATCACAACACAAAAGACATGGTAAATCGTATTACCAGGCTAACTCTGCACAACAGGAGTTCCACGACACCGATAATCAGAATAATGATAAAAAAGACTCCAACAGTGTAGCAAATTCCGCTTTCGATTTTGCTAGAGCATCTGAGTGTTCGCAATGCAAAACATTATTCGATCCAACCACAGTGTCTACTTTAAGCTGCGGTCACCCGCTTCCCGCTCTCCATGCGTCAATTGCGCATAATGGAAGGGGTGCTCTTGTCTTTAATAGGGGCCTAATAGATGGTACTCCGGTATCAATTCTTTTCGATTCGGGGTGCACTACCATTGGAGTGAGGCAATCACTCGTAAATCCTTCTCGAGCTACAGGCAATATAGTCAAATGTGTAACATTTGGTGGCACATTGGAGAAGTACTCCACTGCCATTATCAATATTGCTACGCCTTTCTTTACAGGAGAGGTGCAAGCATGTCTCTTGCCGAATCCGATCGCTGATCTTATCATCGGTCGCATTCACGGGGTGAAAGAATGCACTCCACAGCAAATTTCTAATTGGGAAAATGTTAATATGCAATCGGCTAATGCAGTAATCACTAGGGCTCAAGCTCTTAATATGCCACAATCTTCACATTCTGAAGATAATGATGCGCAGATCCGAGATGATCCCTTGGAGATTTCCCACGATTCCTTTATCAAACAGCAGGAAGATGATCCTACTCTAAAGAAATTCTTTACTCTGGCAACAAAAGGTGATCCGAATAAGGATACTAATCGTAAATCTTGGATTACGATGAAGAATGGCGTACTTGTACGTATGGTACAAGACTCCGCTAAGTCCATTCATTCTCAAATCCTTGTGCCTAAAAATATGAGAGTTAAAATCTTACAGCACGCTCATGATTCGCAGTGTGCTGGACATATGGGTTTTTCCCGTACTAAAGCTAGAGTTCTTCAATCTTTCTTTTGGCCTGCTGTGAATAAGGACATACGAATCTATTGTCGATCTTGTAAAGTATGTCAAGAGATTAAATCCAGAGGTCCACGCCATGATGCACCTATTCAGGCTGCAGACATTCCCATTCGGCCATTTCAAAAAATGGCGATAGACATTATTGGTCCATTTAAGATAAAGTCTGCTAGAGGACACCAATTTATTTTGACGTATGTTGATATGTGCACACGTTGGCCGGAGGCTGTTCCTCTAAAGAGCATAACTACTGCTGATGTCGCAGATGCTCTTTGGTTAATATTTTCTCGTCTGGGGTTTCCAGCAGAAATATTATCCGACCATGGTACCCAACTCATATCGGATACCATGTCTCAAGTAATGTCGACTCTGAAGATAGAGAGATCGCTGAGTAGTATTTATCATCCTATGTCCAATGGGATGGTGGAACGTTTGAATAGAACTCTGAAAAACCTACTAGGTAAGATAACGGAAGATCATCCTCAGGATTGGGATAGGGTTTTACCCGCGGCTCTCTTTGCATATAGAGAGGTCGCCAACGAACATACAGGATTTTCTCCCTTTGAACTTGTCTTTGGCGCGAAACCGCGAGGTCCTATGTCCTTACTTCATGATCTTATAACTGCTGATAATATTGTCGATGACACAAAATCCTCTTATGAATATGTCATCGCACTTAGACACAAGATTATTGAAGCATGCAAATTGGCAACTGCTTCTTCTGAATTTGCGAAACAGAAGGCAAGGGAATTTGCCAATAAAAAGAGATGTTTGCGACAACTTTGTCCAGGTGACAAAGCATTTGTCTTGCTACCTTGTAGGGAAAATAGACTTCTCATTTCTTGGAAAGGTCCGTACGATATAATATCAAAAGTTTCCGATGTTGACTATATCGTCGATATTGACGGGAAGCGTAAAACCTTCCACATCAACATGCTCACGGAATTCCATGAACGTCCTGATTATTTACAACCTGTTTTCCAGGCAACGGACGATTTTCCAGTCCAACATGGACAGTACTCATCTCTGTCAGTAATACAGGATGAGGAAACGAGTTTCTCGGATGTAAATTTACCTTTTCCAATGATTCCTCTTCACTCTAATGAATCATGGAAAGATGTTGCAATTTCTCCAGAATTATCTCCAGGAGAGCAGAAACAAGTTTCTACTATGTTAGAACAATTTCAGGATGTCCTTACTGACATTCCTGGTCAAACTGATGTCATTCAACATGACATTATTCTTACTGACCATAGTCCTATAAGAGTCAGACCGTATCCTATCTCGATACATTTTCAAGCACAGGTAGAGAAAGAGTTAGATGAGATGATAGAGTTAAAAATTATTGAACCATCCACATCAGCATATTCTTCGCCGATGATTATAGTACGGAAAAAAGACAATAACATACGTCTTTGCGTGGATTATCGCAAATTGAATCAAGTGACTAAATTCGACGCTGAACCTATGCCTTTACTAGAAGAGCTACTTACGAGACTATCGAATTCTCACTTCTTTACTAAACTCGATTTGTCTAAGGGATATTGGCAAGTTCCACTATCCGAACACGCCAAACCGTTTACTGCTTTTTTCGACGCCTAGGGGTCTATTCCAATGGAATTTCATGCCTTTCGGTCTTATGAACGCCCCTGCAACATTTGTACGCATGATGCGTCGAATCCTATCTCATCGCTCAGATGTCATTGCGTATCTTGATGACATCTGTCTTTTCAGTGATACTTGGAACGATCACTATAATGGTATAAATGAACTATTGTCTATCTTACGCGAGCATAACCTGACAGCGAAACCATCGAAAGCATGTATTGGTTTTAGCGAAATATCTTTCTTAGGACACCGTGTTGGTCATGGGTTCCTAAAAACAGAAGACCATAATACAAGTAAGATACTTAACATTTCTATTCCTAAGACTAAAAAGCAAGTGCGAAGTCTCTTAGGTCTAATACAATTTTATGGACGATTCATTCCGAATCTGTCCTCCATTATGTCACCTCTTTCTTCCTTGCTAAAGAAAGGGTCTCCTAATGTAGTCCATTGGACTCAAGAATGTCAATCCTCTTTGGATAAGGTTAAAACTATGTTTTCTACTTCACCTATCCTAGTATTGCCTTCTAAGGATAAGACATTTATTCTTCGTAGTGACGCTTCATCCACTGGGATTGGAGCGGCACTAATGCAAGAGTACTCTGGAACTCTGCATCCTGTGATGTATATTTCTCGGAAATTAAATGCCGCAGAGAAGAATTACTCGGTCCTAGACCGTGAATTATTGGCTATGGTTTGGTCAATCCTTAAACTGCAAAGATTTCTTCTGGGCGCGCATTTCATTGTGGAAACTGACCAGAAAGCTCTTACGGCTATTCAGAGTAAAAATCTGAAGAGCGCGAGATCAACGCGATACGCGATTGCTCTACAGCCATTTCATTTTTCGGTGCGAGCTATCCGTGGGTCAGAAAATGTGATGGCAGATATTTTGTCTAGATGCCCACATGATTCATAACTGTTATACAACTTTGATACAGTTGTTTCTATGTTGAAATGTGTACACATATGTAATATATCATATATTGATTGTAACACTACTTAGCGGTTCATTGATATTTATTCACCGCTGATCTTTCAATGTTTTTCGTCTTTGATGATCATGATGTTAAGATATCTTAGATGAAATTGATGTATAAACTAATGTGGAAATTGTGTCATTGCTAATATTGTAGTATGCGTTGGTGACACCTCTCTGGAAATATTAATACTTAGAGAAGTACCTTCTCCAAGGTCATAAAACTTATGCTTATCATCTGCGCATTGTTATTGGTGCGTTGTGAGCCTATTGTATGTTGCTCCTAGATGTGTTTCAAAAAAAATGTACCATTTTTTTTCCCGAGGGGTGTGGTAATCTGTTGCGTGCATATTTTGACGCACATATTACAAAAATCGATATGGCTATTTAATATGGGAAAATATAGACATTCATTCATTTGTGTATGAAAATGCTGTCTATGGTAAAAGCGAGAGAATCCATGTTTGATTCACACTTTTGATTATAGGAGTAATCGTTCTGGATATTGATCCGGCGCAAGGATATTGCGCTTACGTTTGTACTTATTTTTTAGGGCCAGAAAATATATTAATTTGCTTATTGTGTTTATGGCCTGAATTCATATGTATTACATATTATTAGTACAAGTAGAATCAGTCCTATATTGTATATTTTGGATGGGTAGGAGGGACCCAGGACATCACAGAGAGTCTGAACTTGTCTTTGGCTGATGCAGGTCGACTTGCCCAGAATCGTGATGCGTTCAGAGCAGCTGTAATGGAGACAACGTTCTGGAAAGAATACGTCACATGATGATGATGAGGAGGGACTAGATTCTTGTTATTCCGGTCTAGCGGAAGTATGAGTTGTCTTGACAAGTCGTGATGAGTTCCGATGTACCGTGATAATGGCGGGTACGCACTTTTCAAAGGGCTGGTAGATTCTTAAGGAAATATGATTCATGAAGTGGTTTTCTTCTAAAGGAGATGGTATCTCTACTATAGTTTATGTTAGAGACTCTCCTAAGGTACGGTACAATGTATAATTCGGACTCCATGTATTGCCAGACCCTATATTGATGATCTCATGTCGATTCGACCTAGATGGAACATTGTGCTTCGTATCGCTAGGGTCGTGTTTTGTATCGACGAAGATGACAGACTATCCTGCAGCGGTTATGGCTACGTGAATTAACCTGATCACCGTAGAGCTGTATGGGAACATTTATGAAATCATTTATATACCCATTATAAATTAACTCTGGCTTATATTCTCCTTCCTATGAATGAGTGAACGACAACTCAGGGAGGCAGCCATGTTAGATTTCGGTCATCATATGTTTTGATCACTGCCAAGAGAACAGATTATTTATCCTATTATCGGACAGTGACAGGGAGATCTCAATCTTGCTAGAAACCCCCTCTTTCGTGGTTTCATAATATATGCTACAAACTATGGACGTCAAGTAACTTTAGTTATTTACCGATCTGCCTTCACTGACGCGTTTAGTCAGATAGGGGGATGCGGCCATAATATATCATGACATTGAACTTTTGATGTACTGCCCATTATTTCTGAATGTGTCATGACTTCAGATCTGCTATGTATACCTACAAATTGATATGTCAACATACCATGATGTACTCGTATGTCCCAGTGTGTACGTCTGAATAAATTGAGTAAACAAAGATTCCAGCAGTCTGCATTGGTGCCTTGTAGACACAAGTGTATGAGTGGTTATATTGGTCAGCACACGAACAGTACACCATTCGCGGTAATCACACTCTACACTTCTACTTCATACATACACCATCCTGCGTCGGTTGGAGTGACCAAGTTTAGGGCCTGCTTCCCCTGGAGCCTTTGCCTTCCCTAACTCAGGACTAGGGTGAGTTACCCATTTACAGCTGGGTAGACTGGGGGCATGCCTGATCTCAACAACACACCACTCTTCCTTACAGAGCATACAGACTGACACTTTACAGAGTGGAAAGAAGAAGGAAACTTTACACTCCCTGATTCTACTTGGAACGTGCAGCAACCTTTAACCTTGACCAGGGACTCGATCGATCTAGTCATCTATCTGCGAAGAACCAAAACACAAGCGGGAGCAGAAACCACAGCAGCTAAGTGTACAAATAAAAGCTGCCAAGTGAAACTTCCCCTTATATTAATCCCCATTAACATCATATGATGATGACCAATTTTTGTTAAAGAATTATTCAATTTTTAATAACTTTTAAAACCTAACTGATTATTAAATTTGTTACTTATATCTATCCAAATTTTAAGTTGATTTAAACATTTTGAATCTGTTGTATCCGTATGTCTCAGACAATTTCTTAAATACACGTAAACAGAGCTAAACAAATATGAGAGGAAATTCGCTGAATTAGTTCAGCTGGGGCTCTTGAACAAGCTAACGAACTATAAGATAACCCTATCCTTCACAAAAGTTGACAGCAGATATTAGAGTTAACGTGCTCAGCCAATGCAGCATTGTTCTCGCTTTTCTGAATATCTTATGAATTCCATGGAGGTAGAAGCATCATTATCCTTCTACCTACAACTCTGCCAAGAATAATCTTGTGCAAAGGTAGACACCTTTGAAGACTCACATCCGTTACTCTTGAGTTTTGGCCACTGTTGGACCACTACTGCAGAGCTAAGGGGAGTCAAACCGTGACAACAGACACAAAGTTCCCCCATTAGCGCATACATGCATACACTAGATGTGAACCAACAAAGAATGAGAAATCAGTGATGGACAATGCCATAGAAAGAGCTCATTCAAGTGTGTCCGAGATGCTATGGTCTGGAGAGGGCCAGAGATTCGAACTAATCACTACCTGCTAACAATTAAAAGAACAACTGAAAGAGTTGCTCGGCCTAGGAATCGCCTACCATCACGCAAGAAGCTAAGTAAACGAACAGAAGAAATGAGCATTAAGACCTAAAAGCTGAGAGAGCCAGAATTTAAGATCAGATATCAGCAGTTTATTGCTACAGTAGTGAGAAACACAGAAGAACAAGATGACCTTAAAACCCTCTGGCTTAAATTCAAGGACATTATAAAGACAGCTGCAGCTAGTGGTTATCAGAAGCATGTGGTGAAGTCCGACTTGAGGTGAAGAGAAAGAGGACACCTTGGTGGATAGAGGAGTTAAAGAGAAAATAAGAGAGAAGAATAAGGCATGGAAATGATACTTAGGAGCTAAAAACAGAGCAGGAAAAACACAGACATTGTGGTAAAGTGGGATGTTATAAATATTTATAGGGGACTTAGTGTACTGACTGAGATCAGCTGTGAAGGTATCTGTATCTAATAAGTGTGGTGTATTTACAGATGACCTTACTTGCTACCACATTTTTACCTCAGTCAGAATTATTCTGGAATAGTGTGATGACTACGTTAAATGTCTAGGGTTATGAAAATGATGAAGTGTAAGTCACAACAACAACAGACAGATAAACAATTTAATTTATTCTACAACACTTTACAACACTGTGACACTCACACACATATAACACTCTATAAGACTATCTTAAATGAGTCAAGTGATTAAGTTTAAAAAATATATGTATTAATTCTTGTCAATAATGGATATCCTGATTCAACTACACAGTGAACCAGGAATCACAATCAAATGTAATTACAAGTATTATTTACACAGTTTATATATATGAACTTTGTATTGACATAGTTTATTATTATTATTCTATGTGTGTAATTTGTGCAGTAGTAATATGAGGTAATACTGGTTGTGTTCAAGATTGGTTGTTGTTTTTCATCATGACTTCAAGTGTTTGATTATCGGGGAAATAGTATTGGGAAACTTTCACAGTTCCTGTCATTTGAACCCATTAATTGTCCCTCTGTGGTTAACAAAATGTCAATTTTTGAGGGGGCACATAATGTTGGGCTACTCTGGCCACAGAAGCTTAACTTTCGTGATGGCGGCAGGAAAAGACTCCTCTATTCGATTGCTTCACTGTGTTCTGGAGACACCTCACTGGTCGCTATCTGGACCAAGGAGTATGCTGTCAGCCTCTGGATTCAGCAAAACTCAGACCAGGTGCTGCTTCAATAACTAGGACCACAGTCCCTGAAACAAGAAGGTTGTACCTCCTACTTCATAACTAATTTATAATCTATTTCCATACTGAACACAATACATAACAAACACTGAGTTCAGAGCGTTAGGCCAACTGCTAGCTTCATCTGAAACAATTTACACCAGTATACTCCTCCCTAATGGTTACTACGCCTCTGCAATTCCAGCATTAGTTCTTTCTAGTCAATAAGATAGGTGTCAGTGTACTGTTTGGCAATTCCATGCAGTTTTACTTTTCTCCGACACCTTCTGTTCAGGTTGGAGCACTATATAGGCCTTGCCTCATGTTCGCTACTGAACCACACACATATACAGACATAAATTATTAATTTACATTCAATTTTCATTAAAAAGATATTGAACATATCAAGCTTACCACAATTCATGGAAATAATACACAGATACGTTGACTGGCGATGAATAATGGCACAAATTCCGATCTGCCTCTGTCACAGACTTTTATTTAGAAAAATATGATCTGGCTCTCAACGCACTGTTTCTTAGTAAGTTTATTTTAAAGTGTGGCACTGACCTGACGCTCCTAATTGACTATATTGGCGGGTCTAACCAATCGGGCCATGTCTACCCAGCTTTTCAAAAAAAGTACTCCTACTCACGTTTCCCTAACAACAAAGAATTAGTATTTGTAGCCCGACTAATCGTGTTTAGCCTTACATTTACTTCTATCCAATCAAATAGGATTTTACATGGTGGCCCATTTCCCGTAAAATAGTGGGTTCAAAACATGCCACTGTGCGATTATTTTTTGGTGTTGTCTGACACCCTCACTATTTTCTTTTGGCTATAATTTGTTAATTCCTAGACTATTTGCGTAACACTTAACATATTCTTTGTCAGCAAGTCCTAAGGAACCCAAATATATAAGTTTAATGGGGCTAAGGGGCTGCGTTCAAAATATGCATTTTCTTCTACCTCCTGTTCACTTCGATACGACGTGGTGTCTGGGTACTGTCAGGCTTTCAAACGTAAACCAGTATAATGTCATGTTTCCCAATAAGCATTTTTCAGGTTTTTAAACCTAACTCTCGTATGGGTAGTGTTTTTTTTTTCACTGTCTATCTGAAAAAAAGTTATTGCTTCTGGCCTTACGCTTGGGGTGGGTGGCATTAATTGTATATCGCGAGACGCGTGTTTAGTGTTGTACGCGTTCCTGCTTTCAGCCCTCCCTTCTTTCTATCCTAAGTTCATCTGTCTTTTCATCATGCCGTGTATAAAATGAAATTAATGGAAGTATTAATTTAGGTCATTACGCAGGGTGCCTAGCTCAAGGTTTTCTTAGAAATGCAGTACACGTTTTATTGTAGAAAGCGTGTAGTGATGCAGTAGGCTTTTTACTATCAACGTGAAACGTTACAATTTGCAGACGAAGTAGAAAACAAGGGGATCTTTTGTACGCCATTGTGACAGCACTGTACTTTTACCATTTCTCTTTCCTTTTATTGAATTTATGTGTTAGGCTTTACAGTTACCTTTTAATTTATATATGTGGATTTAGAATGTTTCACGACAGACATATAGAGAATATGTGATACTCAGAACAGAAGCACAGAATAAGGTGCTAGCAGCAAAACAGAAATCATGGGAAGAATTTGGAAGAAAGCTAGAAAAAGATGCTCATGAAAACCAGACATTGTTCTACAAGACCCTAAAGAAATTGAGGAAGGAAAAACAGTGCCCTTTTAAATTTATAAAGGATAATCAGGGCAAATTGCTTACTGCCCCAAAGGAAGTCATGGAAAGATGGAACGAATATTTATCAGAACTCCTTGATGGTGAGCAAGGTCAAGCATCAGAAACGATACCCATTAACACAGAAGAGGAAACCAATGATTGCGAAGATGGCATCAAGATGGAAGAATTGAAGGCAGAACTGGAGAAAATCAAGATGGGCAAAGCAGCAGGGCATGATGATATAACACCAGAAATGGTTAAGTACATGGAGGCAGCAGGCGACCTATTACTCCTGAGGGTCTTACAAGCAGCTTGGTGCAACAAGACAATATCAAAGGATTGTGCGATCACAACACCCATTTCCAAAAAGGGGGACATTCGACAATGTGGAAATCCAAAAGGCATATCCCTTCTCACTGTTCCTGGTAAAAATCTACTCTAGAATCCTAGAGCAGAAACTCAGATGCCTTGCTGAGCCACAAATGGATGATGTCCCATGTGGCTTCCGAGCAATCTGAAGTACTCAAGACCTGATCTTCACTCTCAGACAGCTGAGTGATAAGGCTCTTGAGTATAAAGGTGAGATGCATCGTTTTTTTTAGATCTGGAAAAGGCATTTGGCAAGGTCCCCTGGAGCAAACTTTGGGACTGCTTGGCAAGGAAGAACATTCCAGCACTTCTAATTCGTGCTATACATAAGTTCTAAAAGTCTTGCAGAAATTATGAGAGGACTGCGAACCATAATTCAAAAACGTCAAGGACCAGCACTGGTGTAAGACATTAGTATATGAGGAGGACTGGTTTTTTTCTGTCCTTTCTCCTTGTAAGACTTATTACATTTCCCCCCCCCCCCCCCCTTTCCCCATTCTACTGGTGTAAGACAAGGTGATATCCTGTCACCTTATGTGTTCATTCTCCTCAAGGACGGTGTCATCAAAGCATGTAAGGAGAGGACAAGAAAATATTCAGTGGGGTACTGGAAGATGAGACAGGTCTGTATTTCAGAGCTGGCATTTGCTGATGAAGTTGCCCTGATTGCTAAATCAGAGGCACATCTTCAATACAACCTGCTACTGTGGAAGGAAGAGCCGGTGAAGAGAGGGGTGGTCATTAGCAGCTCCAAAACAAAAATCATGGTGATATCACGACAGGAAAGAAGGCATGAGATTAAGCTGGGAGAACAGGTCCTAGAGCAGGCCAACCACTTTAAATACCTAGGATCTATCGTAGACTGGAAGGGAAGCATCAAAGAATATTTGACTACACGGAGCAGCAGCTGGGAGACTTTTTCGGGCTATAAATCGAGGATTCTTCAGGAAAAGGGAGGCTGGCAAGAAGAAAAAGATGGCTGTGTACAGTTCCACTTATGTCCCAGTCTTGACGTATGGATGTGAGTCATGGGCAAATTACTACAACCTACAAAATGCAGATCTAAATCTCATAAATGAAGTATCTGAGGAAGGTGGTTGAAGTAACAAGAAGAGACATGGTTCGTAACCAGACGATACGTCAAAGCTTAAAAATCCAGCCCAACCATGTCTGCAGAATGGGAGAAGATCGGCTACCACGACACGTATGGAAAACTAAGTGCCAGGGATCTATCTCCAGTACGACCCAGAGTCCGCTGGGAGGACAACATTAGACAATCTCTGAAGGACCGATGACTAGAATGGAACCAGGCCAGGAGGAAAACAGCCGGTAGGATAGTTTGGCGCTCCCTGTTATAAACCTTACACCTCACGGTAGAAGATGAACTACTAAGTAAGTAAGAATAGCAATGTTCCTGTCTCAGTTCAAATACCCCTGTTCAAACTTTCCCTCTTGAAAGCCATTTAACCTCTGCATGCTGTTATTTTAGACTTGTACAACAAATCCTTTCACTGAAGGGATACTGTAATTGATGGGTTAATTTCTGTGCAAATTCCAATACATCATCTCCATAACACACCGCTGGATTCCAAATAAGAATACAAAGTGCTGAAAATGTCTTGACCTTTGATCACTTCTGTCAGCTCTTTACAACAAAAATTTTCGATAATTTCACGTTCATTTTTATATCGTAGGTATGTCAGCAGATGAGCTGTACTTATTATGTTTGTTAACTCGTCAATCTGGAGAGCAATGTTAGTATTTTTGTTTCGTAGGTTTTTCAGAAATGACATCTTCAATGTGGCGTGATATGTCATTGACGCACCCACTGAATGTATAATGAGACAAATTTAACATGTAGTCAGTTTCACTTTTTTATCTTTCATGTATTTGTCTATTAATTTATAAGCAGGCATGGTTAGGCTTTGAGCAGTAGTGTGACGTCATTTTTCGTGCAGCTAGCTCAGTTAATAAAGACTGACAGTTACTGTACTTCACAATTTCTGGCGGAACCCCTGAGGAAGAAAGGCGGAACCCTAGGAATCCGCGGAACACTGGTTGGGAAACACCGATACATTTGCAAAGACAAACAGCAGGGAATAGAGATCTTATTGCAGTTTAAATCTAGTTCCTGTCATGTGACACGTGTGTGAAATAAGCCCCCTCTAATCAGCTCACCTGTTTCATCTGTCTCACAGCGTTGTCGGGGCAGAATAAACGACTTCACTTCTCTAACAGGTCCCAGCTTTTGGTTTCTCATCCTACATCACTATCTTGGGGTGAGTAAAAGGAAAAGCGGCGGTGTGCACTACCATTTTAGTGAAGTGCAGAAGATGTAGGACGGACAGTATCACTGAGTGTGATTTTTTAGGGATTTAAGACAGCCAAAAGAAATGGTTACTAAATGACCTAGATCTTCTTTTCAACTCCCCGAATTTGAAGACGTAACCACCTACTCTCTCTTTTATTCCGACAGACAGATAGAGAGGAGCAAAAGAAATGTTGGAAAAATCCTGAATGATGGTATCAATCTTTTTACAAAATTTATTAAACGAAAACACCCAAAACAAATATCTATCAAGGTGTATAAATAGGTAAATAATGAACACAGTATTATTTCCCTTTCTATTTTGAGGAAATAAAAACAAAATAATTATTGCGTCATACATGAAATTACAAAGTAAATTAACATAGAACATAGACCCAACAATACACAACCAGAATTACGACACGGTACGAGACAATACTCTCACAAATGAGGATGCTACACAAATTGACTATTCAATAAGTCAGCTATTTGTCCGTCGAGTTGGGTGGCCAATGGTGGTCCTCGTGTGTCTTAGTCTCACTTTGGTAGTTTGTCCGAACACTGCACTTGGAGCTATCCTTGCTCTCTGTAATCTTAACAACCTCCCCTTTGGTTCTTCGTAAGAAAGGTTAAAATTTCAGTACGACTGCACTTTCAGGTCGATCAATGGCTGGGTAATGGGGTGGTTCCTGGTTGTAGGACACGGCAACATAACAAAGTGAATTATTCCATCAGGACAAGAAAAATCAAAGCACAATATACAGTGACATTTTGGGGCCGTATGAAGTAAAACAACCAGCAGCTGATTAACTTCTGTGTGGCGAGGCGGAGCTGTTTGTCAAGCTCAACTATGACAAGTGCTCCAACAACGTTGATAAAACAAACTCCGTATGACTGAGTGGCTGCGTGACAATCTAGGTAGCTTTGCTGATGCTCGATACTCCCCATAAAATTAAGGCGATGTTGACCAAGGACTAGAAAGCGATAACAACCGGGCTTTTGTCTGGAATGAAATACACACACACACATACACACACACACACCCACACACATATATATATATATATATATATATATATATATATATATGTATATATATATATATATATAAATGGCTTGTGCTTGTCCCCACGCAGCTCTGGAGATAATCCCGTCACATTCCTGGCTTAACATGTAACTCACTACTGGCTAAAAGATAAACAAAAGAGCGTTAATATAGCACTCTAGTGCTCAGGTCAATGTTTACCAAAAACACTTTCCAGGCCATTTTTATTAAAGGATGTGTACATTCACAAATTATGATCTATACAGATATCCAGTCTGCATCCATGGCTCCCTCAATACACTTAGTGTAAAGTTTGTTTAAAGCTCTAAGCGATATCAAAAATAACAATGATAAAAATAATAATAAAAATTACAAATGCATTAGGGGTTTCCTCTTGGCTGGGAAACGGCCACACATAAACTCCACCCATTTACACACTGGATATCTGAGGTTGTAAGTATTAATTTAACTGATGAATTTCTCTCCAGTAAAACTGATATTGTATATTCCTTCTCAGAAATTATCCACACCCGAAAAGAACTTGCTTAGCAAAAAAACGTGACTGTTAAAATTTTAAAAATACTTATCATAGATATACTTAACAAAATTTAGTTAGCATTTATTTACACGTTAACCCAGTGCAAATTCTGTCATAAATATAGGTTGCTTACCTGTACAGAAGAATGTCCGTTCAACTATAGTGACTGGTATATGGTACATTAGATCTATCCACTTCACTTAAAACAATCCTGAGTTCAGTGACAGCTAGTGACGATTACATGTTTAGTTCTAGCTTGTACAGGAACATTTATTAATATGAGCACGTCTGCTTCTCTATCTTCTAAGGAAGTGGTCAGAAAAAGACGATGAATTTGGACAATGACAAAGGCTCGGGGGAGATTTTCACGTAAGCAACCTAGATAACAAAAAGTATGTCCATTTTACCGGAACATTGAGAGACGCGGTCACAGGTGTTCTGTGCTAAAAAGGGTTCCGTAGACGGATAAATCAGGAGACACGAAAAGGCACTGGACTCGCACTTGTTCATTACATAATTCGGACGTGAGCAAGCTTCGCGTTACTCGAAGAAGTTACGTCATGGACTTATTTTACAAGGAACTTTCTCAGTGCATGTGTTTAAAACGATTCTCGCTAGCAGTGGAAGATTAGATCATGAAGTGAGGGTAGATTCATCATCATGTGACGTATTCTTTCCAGAACGTTGTCTCCATTACAGCTGCTCTGAACGCATCATGATTCTGGGCAAGTCGACCTGCATCAGCCAAAGACAAGTTCAGACTCTCTGTGATGTCCTGGGTCCACCGTCGTCTAGGTCGACCCCTTCCCCTTTTTCCAGAGGGTAGATTAGATAGTTTTTTTCCCCGTATCAAAAGACATCTGAATATAAACTTCGAGGGGATGAAAAATTATACCTCAGTGAAATGACTCCAGGGACCGTCACAATGAAGATTGACACTCGAGGGGTCAAGAATTTTACAATAAAATGAAGTTCAAATGAAGAGGGGAGTAAACAAAAATCAAAGATAAGGAATGAACGTTCCTGACTGGAAGAAATCGGCAGGAATTCGGAGTCCAACTCATCACAGTCACTCACTTAGGAGCGTATCAGTGACCTAAGATGAGGTCAATACACGGCGTGTTAAAACACCGTAACTTTCCTGCATCTCTAGGTTTGTTGCACAATGGGCCGTTTTTTTTGGGGGGGGGGGGGGGGGGGGGGGGGGGGGTCAGAACCGAGTTATGTGGGGGGGGGCGGGGGGGGTGGGGGGGGGGGGGGGGGGGGGGAGCGGCTCAGAACCGAGTTATGATTTAGAGGAATTATATCGCTCATTCCACATCTAAAAAAAAAAAACAACTGATTTTAGGTTAACTCGAGGTAAATTCATGTCATTAAATTATTAGTAAGATTAAGACAAAATTGAAAATCGTAGCATCCAAGACGCTTCATTGCACACAGGTTCAGAATATATCAGAATTCTAAGCTTGAACGACCGGAGACACTTGAAGACATGGACAAGTTCGTGATGTGATAGAATTAAGTTGTATATAGGTTTGAGCAGCCGAAACACCAGAAGAGAGACAAATCAGGGTACAATAGAAGTGAGTTTTAGCGACCTAAACGAAGGAAGGCAACTCTTTATTTAATCAAGGTGGAGAAATAGACACTATTACACTTTTACACTATTGCCTTGCAATTATTCAAATTAAGTGTATTGAAGAAAAATACATTACCATGTTCAAGGAGGAGACACACAATTACACTGAACTGGCTAAAATGGTAGTAGATTACGTACGTTTTAAGCTACAATAAAATAATAGTTAGAATTAACGTTGCATTCAGTAAGGCACCTCCAGAGATAGACAGAGAGAGAAAGAGAGACAGACAGAGAGACAGAAAAAGATAGAGGGGAAAGAGACAGTGAGATAAAGAGAGATATACACAGACAGACAGAGAGACGGAAAGAGATGGAGAAGAAATAGAGAGAGAAAGAAAAAAGGAGAGAAAAAGAGAGAGAGAGAGAACAATCGCGCTTGGAAAATGTAAGCAATTAAATAATGTAATTAAGTGTCCAGAGATAATAATAAATAGTCAATACTCACGTAAACATTACATTATCTAAAACTGAGGCTAATAGCTTTTGGTACATTTCCAACATAAGGGCTTACACAAACTTAATATGTGAATGTGGGTTTCTTTTAAAGGTGATTTAGTTGTTATTTGTTGACAATATTTGGTCAAAGTATTCCAAAACACAACAATAGTGTAACTAAAGCAACTGTAAAAATGATCTGTTCGAGTTTCGAAGTTGCAAAAATAGGTCACCACGTATGGACAATTTGTTGTACAAACAGAATACTAATATGAAGTATGATTTATGAAGAACACGTTTGAACGGTTACATATCAGAAGCAGATACAGGAACAAATTGGAAGAAAAGCATCCAGTCCAACAAAATAATATGCAGATTGTCAGCTTAGCAGAAAAGAACAAGAGGTAATCTTCAGATTTCGCGCAGGCCACAACAAATTCATGCACTTATTCAACAAGCTGGATCTACCCATGAGTGTCACACCGATAAAATGTCTGCTGGACATCTCTTCAAAGAAGCCCAACATATGAGGAACAGAGACAGCACATATGACTGTCACCAGTACCGTTCCTGGAAAAGCTCTATGGAGATAGAAATAGCCTCAAGGCTGACGACTGGTTTCTTTGAACATTTTCAGGGCTGACGTCGGAGACTGTACGAAGAAGAAGAAGAACGGTTACTTCTAAGGCAAAAACATCATACCATAAGTACGCACAAAGTAAACTCCAACATAAATAACTCTGGAGCACGCGGGGTTTGCATTGACCTGCCTGTGTTATTAAAAAATCAACACTAACATTCAAGACGAAAAGGTCAGAGCGTGAACTTTAAGGATCGTATATTAACTGCTGTGAAGCCAAACCATATCAGTCATCAGAGACTAGGCCACTGCTCCCAATTAATTCTGTCATCTGCCGTCATCCTGTCTGTAGCCGGATAATGTTGGTTGTAAAGTCCATTTCAGTCCTGAAGTCCGGTCCAGCATGACTTATCTCTGACTTTTGTGAGTTCAGAACTTGGCCAGCTTTAATGAGGGAAACGTCAGAACAGAGCTCAACTTGGTCACGTATCTTCTGTTTGATGAATAACAAATTCCACTTTCATTCTTGCTCTCAAGCAAAAATTATTGCTTATGTCAAGAACGGAATGGTGCTTCCTGTCGTGAACTGAAGTATTCCAAAGTGTATAAATTGAAGTATTCTTCATTGGATATATTAATAGTTTCATCCATGAAATAATTATTGCATTCTCAATTCATAAGTTGAATTTTGATGATTATCTTTTTCATGACAAAGATATGGCGATTTGGCAAAGAGTTTACACAACGTGAATTGTAAAACTGGTACCTCTGGAACCTGAGCTTGTAAACTGCCGACACATAGGTCTACAAACTGTTGTCTCCTACATTAGTTAAGTTTGATATTTGGTCCAAGCAAAAGAAAATTAATGTTTGTCTTATGCATAGAATACCCGGTTCAACCCCATATGGTTTAAAATGTGGGTATGCAATGTTCTTTATTCTATATAGCGTACTTCATTGATTGTTTTTCTTATGTTGGTTCTGTCAGGCTACAATATCTTTGCCATTTGTTGTGGTGTTGCCTAATGTCTGTATTATTTATGGTGTATCCTCTTCCATCTCTCCTGTCACTGCTACGTTGTGAGGAGTTTGTATGTTTTCATTTACTGTATCTTTTCCCATCTTTTTTTATGGCAAATGAAATTATGTCAGTGTATCTAGTGGGCGTTTATTGAATTTTAAAAAATAAATTGGTAGTTGATTTTACTTTTCAAAACTGTGTGGTGAATAATCTTTTTTTTTTTTTTTAAGTGTTCATACATCAATGAAATGCTGTCTCTTAATCTACGATCTACTATCTTATACTTCCACTACCTTATGTCTTATACATCTACGATCTCCTATTTAATACATCTACTAACTGATATATCATACTTCTACTAACGGATGGGTCATACATCTACGATCAGCTGTCTCATATATCCATGAACTGATGTCTCATAAATTTACGAAGGACAAAAGGGAAAAGACTTGCTTAAATATATGCAGGGTTAATAACCAACAAGCGCATAAAATGACTGCTAATGTGTATTAGGTTATCATGAGCTCTGAAAAAGGCTAACCTTGAGAAGTACTGCTAAACTACCATGGGAACAGATGATACCGAGAATTTATTGTGCCGTGTCAATAGCCGACAAACTGATGTCTCTTACTTGTACACTTATATTCTCACCCTCCGCGGTAATATTAAAACCCAAATGATCGTTAACACCTGCATCTTACAAAATTGTATCTGTAATATGTCACCATAAAATCCAGATGTTTCATTTCCACTAGCCACTTAGTTTTTCTTTAAACAGCCGTTCTTTTTTTTCTCTTAATTGTTGTTTCCTTGTCTGCCAAATTATAATTTCTCTTTCATTCACGATATTTCTCTCTATCTTTAGCGTCTTGCTTTGTGGCAGCTTGTGCCACTAGAACAGATCTTCAACCAGAGTCCAGTCTGGGTTATCGTTTAATAGATTTCTCTCAGAGTAATATATACTGTAGTTTTTTTTCACTGTCTAAATATTTTATCTTTCCATCTCTTCTTCTATCTTTCTGCATAGTTTAGTTCAAGACCTCTCTGTTGATGTATCTGAGGATTTTGCGGAAGTGTGACCTTCTTCCATTAATTTCATTTCCCCGTTCGCTCTCATTGGAACATGGAATACCAGTGCAGCTGGTTACCTTGCAGGAAGTATGCACAAAAGCAGTCATCTGCTGCTGCAGCAGTTTGTTGTTGTAACAATTCACTTTTCTTTGCATAAAGCAGTTGCCAACCTCATGTACAACCTCATGTATTACCTCATGTACAACCTCATATTAGTCGCCTCTTACAACAAACTTAGGGTTTAGCAGTAGCACTATTCTCTCTTTGTCTCATCAGCGACTCCTGGCAACTACAACGTCTTAACTCGTGTTCTCTAAACTGTACTATCAATCGATTTCTGGATCAGTTTTATGTCCAGGCCCTCACTGGTGACAGTCTACACAAGCTTTGTGTCTTCGAAAAATAGTTTTCTGTCGCTCAGGAGACAATGATTTTTATTGTCTTTGTTCTTTCCTCTCTCTTTCCGTACTCACTTCAGTACTCACCATCAAACAATGGTCATTCCCGAGAAAATGATTTTTGTTCAGTCTCTGTTCAACATATTCCGTCCTCACTCTTTCCGTACTCACTTCTGTACCCACCAGCAAACATTGATCACTCCCGAGATCACAGATACAAGAAGTCTGGAAAACTGATGTCGATATTTCTTAGTCCTGGCACTAACGGTCAATAGCTTTCCTGGCTCCAGGGGTCAATAGCTCAGCTGACCCATTGGTCTGAAGACAAATAAGTGCTAGAATGTTCAAACATAGACCGTCTCTGTTTTGTTTCGAACAGGACAAGACACGTGAATTTCCATCTGATATCGTTTCTGTTCATCGCTCAGTCTGTCAATTCTGATATTTCTGCCATTAAGGCAATGTCGAGTTTAAGAATGAGAGCTAATCTTTATAACTGGAGCTGGGATGTTTGGGTGAGGTAGCGACAGGGGGAATAGGAGGCCAGTTAAGTTAAAAAAAATCACAGCAGTATGAAATACGTACATACAGATATGAAAGGGTTAATACAAAACATTTGATGAAATATTTGATGATGGTACGGTAAAGTTTGGAATGTTTTTGTTGAGAACCTGTGATCCACGGGAACTGAAAAATAAATATATACAGAGAGAGAGTAGTTAGAGACAAAGGAATAATAGGGACCATTATCAACCTCATGCATGTCGTATACGGCCACTAATATGAGATTGTCGTTTGGGCTGGCAATCCCGTCAAGTAAATCAAAGTGCAAGAGCACGTGACTGCTTGTTGCAGGCTTTCTGCAAGGGGACCAACTGCAGTGATATCGCCATGTTCTGTAAGGAGTGCAAAAGGAAATGATGATGATTATATATTTACGTATATATCCACTGTTCAAACGTGAACCATCATTGGGAGCTATAGTGCTCACTGGTAATGGCATCATTGTGAGTTTGTAAGTTCCAATGTACTCTTTAACAGTCATTGGGAGTTATCAGTGTGGTTGTATTCAGACCTGTGACGTAGAGTTTCTATCAAAAGTCTCTGTTAAACTTGGTACTGTGGACAACTTTTTTACTTCTGTAACCATTTATTATCTTGACTATTTATTATCACTGAATGAGATTGCTCTTCTACAAATCCAGTTTTGTGATTTTGCATGTCAGAATACAGTATATTCTAGAAGGCTTTGTTATAATTAATGGGTTCCTGGAAACCATTAGAGAGTATTCGCTAAGTCAGAGGTTTCTCTTTGTTTAATGGCAGTAAGCTAGATCACACCGACACGAAGTCAATACACAGTACTTATAGCTGTTGTCATTCCTTACCCTTCATTTTTGATCTTTCACCATCATTGACCTTCAGTTCTGATTTTACCATCATTGACCTTCAGTTCTGATTTTTCATCATCATTGACCTTCAGTTGTAATCTTTCATCATCATTGACCTTCAGTTCTGCTCTTCCATTATCATTGACCTTCAGTTGTGATCTTTCATCATCATTGACCTTCCGTTCTAATTTTTCATCATCATTGACCTTCAGTTCTGTTCTTCCATTATCATTGACCTTCAGTTGTGATCTTTCATCATCATTGACCTTCCGTTCTAATTTTTCATCATCATTGACCTTCAGTTCTGTTCTTCCATTATCATTGACCTTCAGTTGTGATCTTTCATCATCATTGACCTTCCGTTCTAATTTTTCATCATCATTGACCTTCAGTTCTGCTCTTTTACCACAATTGACCTTCAATTTTTGTCACGGGCTGCTCCCCTTTTCTCTGCAGTAGTGGTCCAACAGTGGCCAAAACCTAGAGTAACTACTGTGGGTTTTCAAAGGTGTTTACCTTCGCACATAATTACTCTTGGCAGAGATGCAGATAGAAGGATGATGATGCTTCTACCTCGAGGTAGTGTTCACAATCTATTTAAGAAATCATGAACAATACCGAATGAGCCTGAGCACGTTAAGTCTTTATCTTTCCCCCCCGCCCTTTGTGGAGAGATACAATATTAGCTCGTTCAAGCCCCCAACTAAATTAACAGTAACATTCCTCTGCTTTTTATGATTATTATTATTATTGCTCGTATTGGCTCTTTAGATATAGATATAAATATATATATATATATATATATTAGAATACTTATTCACACGTGTGCACTTCTCTTTGTAATAATTAATTCAATTATGAATTTGTAAAAAACAAAAACAACATATACAAATTTAATGATCAATTACTTTAACACTTATAAATAAATAAGAACTGGTGATTAATAAAAAGTAAATCTCATCATGGAATATATCGGCTTTCGTAAGCTTAATCTTAGAAAAGAAAGTTCTTTGTTTGGCCGGCTAAAAATGGGACTTGCAAAATAGCTAATGTGCCGATCCTGCTGGTTCCGTAGATTTTTCTCTGTAATAAGGGCACGTTTCCAGATCAGTCAGGAAGTAACCGCTCCTAATCAATGCAAGAATCATCACAACCCGTGGAAAGTAGGTTTCAAGTATCAGTTACAAGCTTTGAGCCACAGAATGTAGTACAGCAAATGGTCTCTTCGGGTCCTGTCACGGGTTGCCTCCCCTTAGCTCTGCAGTAGTGGTCCAACAGTGGCCAAAACTCAAGAGTAAGGGATGTGGGTCTTCAAATGTGTCTTCTTTTGCACAAGACTACTCGTGGTAGAGTTGTAGGTAGAAGGATAATGATGCTTCTACCTCCAGATATTCATAAAAACGAGAACAAAGCTGCATTGGCTGAGCACGTTAACTCTAGTATCTGCCGTCAACCTTTGTGAAGGATAGGGTTATCTTATAATTCGTTAGCTCGTTCAAGCTCCCAGCTGAGTTAATTCGGCGAATTTCCTCTTATTATTATTTAGCTCTGTTTTCGTGTATTTAAGAAATCGTCTGAGACATACGGATGTAGTACATTCAAAATGATTAAATCAATGTTAAATTTGGATAGATTAAACTAACAAATTTAGTAATCAATTAGGTTTTAACAGGTAGTAAAAATTGAATAATTCTTTAACAAAAATTGGTCATTATCATATGATGTTAATGGGGATTAATATACGGGGAAGTTTCACTTGGCAGCTTTTATTTGTACACTGGCGTTGCGGCTCCCGCTGGCGTTTTGGTTCTTCGCAAATAGGTGACTGGATCGCTCGCGTCCCTGGTCAAGATTAAAAGTTACAGCACATTCCAAGTAGAATCAGGGAGTAACTGCAAAGCTGGTCCCGCATTCCTAAGACCCGACCGATGATAGTGTCTAGCGTCGACCTCATGCCACTTATACCCTCACTTGTTCCAGAAATAGTACCCTCAACTGGTACCACCAGCTAGTATGGCAAAAGAAGAGAAACAAATATTCTCTGAGTATTGAGTTTCCCGACACATACTTATGTGCCCCCTTCTTTTCATTCCACCATCCCATTTACCTCTGAACTTTTACCCTCGCTGAGAATTAATATTTATCCCAGTGGGCGAAAATCTATTTTTACATTTAAAATCAATAGTGTTATATTTAACTTTAGTTGAAAATGATAACAATATAGTTTGAATATCTTCACATTTAAGTCGGTTGAAATGGTTGTAAACTTTCATTACAGTAGAGTGAAAATGTTTTTACATTTACACTGGTTGAAAAGGTTGAAACTTTCATTACATTTAGAGTCAATATGTTTTACATTTACACTGGATGAAAAGGTTAATAATATAACAAGTATGTACATAATTTCTTTCATCATTCCCTGCATGCTCCATATGGAACTTGGGACTACCTCTGCTTTTGCTTCTTTATAAGAAACTCGCAATAAAGCAATCACCAGCCCTGGCAGTGGTAGTTCATGAAATCATCATTCTATATGATCAAGTTGCCAGCCCCAAATGACTTGGACATCCACTAGCAATGAATATTCACAAGTCAATATTAATATTCACATATCAATATATACGTATTAGTTCACATGTTAGTAATGAAAAAAAAAAAAATACAGAATTCAAAATGTACAACTTACGCCAATCTTTACGCTCACAGACTGTTGGCTCAGAGAAATAAAGGGTCTTGTAGAGGACTCTTACTTTAGCAATAAATTCCCCCTTTGACTTGTGTTTCAATTCCCTCAGATTCCGGTTTTCTGTGTTAAAATATTAGAGTTTGCCTGGGCTTTAAGTCTTCAAGACGCTCAAACAAGGGTCCGGTCCGATAAATGAAAGCTGATTTTAGTCTTAACTCTGGCTATGTCTGGTTGTCTTCTTGGCGCGAGGTTGAGTTTCACAATGCTTTCAACCTACTAAAGTGTCAGGTTATATTGCCCCTGTCGTTCCTAGCACGTGTTTTTTACTATTAGACCAGGCCCCAATCAGAAATATGGTTATTCCTATATCTCGAATGCCGGCTAATATTTTTAAAACATGTGTGTTTTGGTGGGGTAATTCAAATTATTTCCACATGGAAATTTCTTCACGTTACTGTTAAAGGTCATGTCTCCCAAATATGGAATGAAATCATCCGATCCTCTCACGGCAATGTTTTCTCAAATACAACATCTTACTTTCATCTGAAGTAATGTCTTAGTAACAAGGTGTACTGGACATGATTATGTCATTCGTTTCCGCCGAGTGCATGCCGACAGGTCGATAATTTATCGCGGGGCACTCCTAGGTAAACATGACACGCGGTCACTATACGAAAATTGACCGGGCCCATCTTGGTTTTATCTGCGTCTTAATCCTAGCAAAGCCGTGAAGCGCAAAGCAAACGTGATCAATTATCACTGAAGGGAGTGTAAAATGGATAAGAAAATAGCCAATATCTGCTTGAGAGCAGAGAAAAAAATGGGCAACTACGGAAATTGCAAGTAATTTAGTACACACAAAAATGTAACTAAATACTGCGGGAGAGGAAAAGAGATCGACCCAATATTTTATGTAACAGATGCTACCACAAATAGTTGGATCGCCTCGTGCTGGTACCACAAACTTTAGAGGGAATAAAATAACAAATTCCGCTGCTAAGTCTTTGTTTTCCTGATGTTAATCAGGCGCCTTCACGCTGTCCGTCAGCCATTTGTTTTATCAGATTTTTTACTCTCCCTGAGTGTATATCGTATTCCTCAGGGCATGTGATAAAAAATCACGAATGTCCGTTCATTTGATGAAAAATTTGTGACTGGACAGCGGCAGTAGCTTGTGCCTGAAGGAACATATTAAGTTTACCTACACTCACAAAATGATAATATACGACTATGCACAGGTTGATGTAATCATTACTCATTCCCTGCTCCTTTCGGAGTCTGGAGCTACCTCTGCTTTTGGTTCTTTCGTGAGAACTAGCATAAAGCAATCATCAGCGCTTGCTGTGGTGGTTCATGAATGTATCCTTTACATGCTAAGGTTGCCATCCTAGTATGATTCTTTAACACCATTAGCAAATATAAACATTTTAAATTCAAAGCATAAAAAATATGTTACAACTCACCTCAATAAATGAGAAATCTTAGACTTCTTGCTCAGGTTAATAGTCTTGTCAACTTGATATAGACGTCTAGAATACACGTCGGGGTATTTAGTTCTACTAAATATCAATCTGCGACTTTGTGCGTAAGTCCTGTATAATTCCGGATTTTGTATGAATAACTTAGGGTTTCCTTGCTGTAGTGTTTAGAAGTGTTCCACGAAGTAAAGTCCTATTTAAAGTCAGAATATTTACTGTCATGGCTTCAGTCCGATTTGTCTACTAGACGATCCGGGAAATGCACTACCGTATGCCTAAAATGTTCTACGTTATATCTCAGACTTCACATACGCACTCTTGGTGGTTGCTACTTGGCAACTCCCAATCAGAGCGATTGTATATGACAACTCGAATTGCCAAACCAATGGCATTCAACGTACATGTTATGATAAGTAATGGTTATGGAATTTCCTGCATGACTCATACGTTTGAGAATTTAAACAGCCACTTTCCATATAAGGAGTTGTGATTTCCGTGTAGTTTTGTCAAAGTTTACTTATATCACGCTTCCCGCTCACTCTACAATATGTCTTTCAAGATTGCATTTATCAATTACTTAGTTTATCAGACTCTGCTGATCTCTTGTATCACATGACTTGTCGCAATCCGACTGCCTGTCTAGACAAATCGTGGTCTATACAATTAAACCCGTATTGCAAGTCCATTCTACTGTCGGATCGGAAGTGATTTCACAATCTTGAACACAATTTCATGCTTGTATTTACCTAGAGTCAATGTGGTATTATCACGATTGGTGACTCAATTAATCTCTCAAGGATGGGCGATTGTTTGGCCCTGTCATGCATTGAATCGTGAAACGTGAACAATGATAGTAGGAAAAAAGAGTAACAATTCTGAGTAGAGGATAGGCACGAAATTACATGCGTTAAATATGCCGAAATAATAGATAATAAAGGCGATGAGAAGAAATTACGAAAATGCAAATGAAGCGTAATGTCACAGTTCTGATCTTTCATCATCATTGACCTCCAATTCTGATCTTTCATCATCTTTGACCATCAGTACTGATCTTTCATCATCTGTGACCTTCAGTTCTGATCTTTCATCATCTGTGACCTTCAGTTCTGATCTTTCATCATCTTTGGCCTTTAATTCTGATCTTTCATCATCTGTGACCTTCAGTTCTGATTTTTAATCATCTGTGACCTTGAGTTCTGATCTTTCATCATTATTTATATTCACTTTTGATCTCACATCATCTTTGACCTTCAGATATAATTTTTCATCATTATTGATATTCAGTTTTGATCTTTTATCATCATTGACCTTTATTTGTCATCTTCCATCATAATTGGCCTTTAATTGTCATCTGTCATTATCATTGACCTTTAGTTGTGATCTTTCACCATCATTGACCTTTAGTTGTGATCTTTCACCATCGTTGAAATTTAGTTGTGATCTTTCCCAATCATTGACCTTTAGTTGCGACCTTTCCCCATCATTGACCTTTAGTTGCCATTTTTCATCATCATTGACCTTTAGTTGTCATCTTTCCCCATCATTGACCTTTAGTTGTCATCTTTCATCATCATTGACCTTTAGTTGTCATCTTTTATCATCATTGATCTTTAGTTGTCATCTTTTATCATCATTGACCTTTAGTTGTCATCTTTCATCATCATTGACCTTTAGTTGTCATCTTTCATCATCATTGACCTTTAGTTGTCATCTTTTATCATCATTGATCTTTAGTTGTCATCTTTTATCATCATTGACCTTTAGTTGTCATCTTTTATCATCATTGACCTTTAGTTGTCATCTTTCATCACCATTGACCTTTAGTCGTCATCTTTCATCATCATTGACCTTTAGTCGTCATCTTTCCCCATCATTGACTTTTAGTTGTCATCTTTCACTGTCATTGACCTTTAGTTGTGATATTTCACCATCATTGACCTTTAGTTGTGATCTTTCCCCGTCATCGACCTTTAGTTGTCATCTTTTATCATCATTGACCTTTAGTTGTGATTTTTCATCATCATCGACCTTTAGTTATCATCTTTTCCCATCACTGACCTTTAGGTGTGATCTTTCATCATCATTGACCTTTAGTTGTCGTCTTTCCCCATCATTGACCTTTAGTTTTCATCTTTCACCATCATTGACCTTTAGTTGTGATCTTTCATCATCATTGACCTTTAGTTGTCATCTTTCACCATCGTTGACCATTAGTTGTCATCTTTCATCATTAATGACCTTCAGGTCTCATCTTTCAACATCATCGACTTTCAACTCCCGTGTCTTTAATAAATTAGCGCTATTTCTCATCTTTCATCATCATATTATTTTAAAACAGATGAAGAGATTCTGCCAATGTAACTATTATTTTTCTTGACGAATTAATAATGTTCTTTCCTATGATTCCAAGCAGCCAGTGGCAGTTTGTGTTCTTCTGCCTTTTAACTCATTTTTTTACTTGTACATGTATTGTGTGTCTTTTCTGTGCTGCCCTTCAAGCTCTCTGCACTTCTGGTTTAGCCATGCTTCTTTTGCTGTTTTACATTTGTTTACTATTTTCTTATTTAATCTGTCATATTCTTCGTTTTCTTGCTTCTTGTTCCTTCTTGCATCTGTCAGTTTTATAATTTCATTTGTCATCCATTTCTTCTTTGCAGTCTTCCATAATTCTGGTATGATCTATTTTGATGTTTGACTCCTTTATTATTTCCCAATGTTCCTTTATATTCTGTACCTTTTCTATTGCATTATACCTATTCTGAATTATAATGTTCATCTTTGATTCATTTCGTTATTTCATTGAAGTAAGGCTAATCTAAATTGGTGTTGTTTGAAGCTCGTTTTACTTTCTTCAGTTTTCATAGCTCTTTATGGGGTCACTATAACATACCATAAATGGAGACAACACAGGGTCGGCCTTAGTAATTGTGGGGCCCGATTGGGACCATTGCAGTGGGCCACCTGGACTTTATAATTGTAGATTGTAGCTTTATAACACGGTTTTATATATATATATATATATATATATATATATATATATATATATATATATATATATATATATATATATATATAATATATATATATATATATATATATATATATATATATATATATATATATATATATATATATATATATATATATATATATATATATATATATATATTATATATATATATATATATATATATATATATATATATATAATTTTATTTTTAATACAATGCAATAGCAAATATTCCAGATCTAATTTGAAACAGTTTTAGTTCCTGTTTTTATGTGTGTCAAAGCTGGAGATAAGAACCTAAGTGAGGGGCACCATGTAAGCACGGTGTCAAATTGGATCAAATAGGTTAAATCAGTCTAAGTCCAGCCCTAAATGCGATGGTGATATATGTGACAGAAGTATGTAAATAGATTACATGATATCTACATGTTTTGCTTCCACCTGTTTTCCACCTTTTCTTGCTTATTAGTTTTGTTAATGCAGAACCTTTGTACTTGATATCTGTCTCACTCATAATTTAGCCACGCCTATTTTTTTCTTTTTTCTATTGTCTTAACAGGCACTAGGAATGTTTAATATCAGAACGTTTCACGTGTAGAGAGAGAGGGGACGGGTCGTATATATGTAGAATCAAGAGCGATAATTTAAAAGTTGTACCTTTTGATAGATGCACGTAGAAAGAGGGAAAGGGGGAGATAAGCTAATGAAGTAAATCAAGGTCGATAAGTTAAAAGGTACTTTCGGTAGACATTGGTCAAGGGGAGATAATCAATCTCAGTTACCCCCCCCCCCCCCTTTTCCCCCCACATCCGTTCGTTCGTGAAGGTAAATTAAGCTAGGGAACGACGAGATCAAAGAGACGATTTGCCCGTGGGACCACGTCTACGGATGGCTTAAGTGACAAAATAGACTTTGATTCAAAATCTAACCGCATAAATCCCCAACGGTGTTATGTCTCACACTGGTCAGCGAATTTTTGTCTATTTAATATATATTCCAGCTTTCAAACTTAGATTATTCAGTACCCACAGAAGTTTTGGAACATCTAGCTGCGATTTCTAGATCCACTATATCATTGGAATTACTTAGTTTTTCGTTGGAGTTGTTTTAATTTCTGTGCTGCGGTAAATATTATACTAAGATTTTTCTGTGTTGAGTGATTTAATGTTTAAAGTCCGTCATTTATATTTCACTAGGATTTACAGTGTGTTAAGTGACTAGCGAATTAAAATAATTTATAGCTAAATTTTTCCGGCTGTAGCGTTGATTAATTAATTGCTAGTAACCAGTAAGGGATATTTGGTCAACTAGTAAATGCACTATTCACTACGAGTACTGACGAAATAAATATTTATTTCTAATTCACTTTGAGTAATTTTGTAAATGACTAGCGCTTATTTCACGGGTTTTTTTTTAAACGATAAGATAAGCTATACACGTGTAGTTCTATTAAAAGTTAAATAACCTAGTGGATAATAACTTATAATTCTGCGCGGGTTAATTTTAGGATAGAATAGTGGTGTGATGGTTATTGTGATTATATGGTTGTTTTTTCTTCCTATATTCAGTACGGGTCACAAACCCAAAATCTACCAGCGGCCTTAAGCTGTGAAAAAGTCTAATCTAAGAGTAACGGATCTAAGTCCTACAGTACAAAAAGAACATTCTTTTATAACTATCGGGTCTTCAAGGTGGACCGGTCTGGCCTCTTGTTTACACCCAGAAAGAGACAGAGTACCAACCCAAAGAATATTAACTCTTTAAGCCCCAAGAGCCAGTATACTGTACTTCCCGCTAGACCAATTTGGCCCAATCAACAGTATACTGGCTTTCGTATCTCTTGATCCTTTCTAGGGCTGTTTTCTAATTTTGACAACTCAAAAACGCTATTTTCTTAAAGTATAGCCATCCATTGTGGACTTTTGTTATTTATGAATATGAACATTTAAAAAAAAATTATTTCCAAACAAAAACAATAAAAACATAATGGTATGGCCATTTTTGTTTGGGCCAAACCCACCTTTTTGCTTGGGACTGAAAGAGTTAAGACTAAATTGTAACTGGGCCTAGAGATATCCAGATTTCTTTTTCCCAATTTTTATATACATTCAGCCCGTGGTGGCGAAATAATCAAACATTGACATTTTTCCGACTATCGACCATTTGTGGTGTGACGAGGAGTCTTGATCCTGAGAGATTTTAATACCCCGACATTTTCATTTAGTATCAAATTTATCAGCTACTGACACTGTGACCATTAAATCTCTTAAGTAATTTCCTACCTGGACTCATTGATGTGTCATAAACAGAATCCTAGTAACAGTAACGAAGCAAGCATTTCCCAAATAAGAGAATTAATTAGTCTTGGAGAAACTGGGGCTGTTTCGCCAAATAACCCAAGCTTGGATTTGTGGATGTATCATAGAGATATGTTCCAGATGTGGTGAAAGCACTTATTTGGTAAGTGAGAATAAAATGTGATCACATGTTTGTCAGAGCGAGAGAAAGAAGGAATGAATAATTCTTAAATTTGTATAACTAATATACTCACTTTGTTGTGCCTTTCTTATGTTTTGCTAATACTGTTCATTTCAGAATAGATTAACTGAGAAACTCTGTTCTTTATAGCATAGGCAAATTCTAGACCATAGCGCAAATCAGTTTGACCTTTTTGGGGTTTAATAACTTCTTCTAACGGGATCTTGTCTCAACAGAGGGAGGGGGGATTACACTTATGGGTCTATTCCTTATTAATTCTGTAACCTATGATTTTTATGTTTTGACATGTTGATAAATGTTGTAAAGTTCTTTATGATAAATAAAATTAACATAAAACTTATTAACCGTGTCGGTCAGCTTTTCCCAATATCCCTACTCCATTTAATATAGTTTTCACGTTTGTGCGTCTAATTGCAGTTACGTATCTGTGTGTGGGTGTATGTGAGTGGTTGATGTATATATTAATATATCTAGAAATTAGACTGTCTGATCAACAAATTTCTGTTGTAGAGATAGGCTGGACTAGAGTATCTTCTCAATTCCAGGGACAGACTCTACCTTTCACCATTTCACTCGTGAAATCTATTTTCTTTACCTTATCTCTCACTGAGTTATCACCTGTTCTAGTTCTATTCAGATGGGATCAAAATCGATCTTAAACACGTATCAAAAATCTACGACAGAATGGTTCGCCCGTTTACCGGGAATTTGAACTAGAATGGTTCGCTCGTTTACCGGGAATTATGACAGAATGGTTTGCTCGTCTTCCGAGAATTTGAGCTAGATCTTGAATTAGTACCACTGAAAGGGTGCGAATTCCTTAGATTTGTCTTTTCTAGTACGTCAGATTGACTCTGTTTCCAAATTTCGATCTAATCTGTATCTAGAGAGTTGACTTAAATCTGATAGAATCTTTTATAGTCTAGATAAAGCAAGAGTGTGGTCGTCTCGTGAGTTTAAGTAACTTTAAATAATAATTATCCCCTAGACAAACGACCTGTTTAATGGCTTGCTGACCACACAAATACATCAATATTTTTTCCCACAGCATTGTTAGAGTATATCAATTAGATTTACAGGGTGATCTTTGTCGGAGAGATGTTATGTAAGGATTTTGTAATACAAGGCCGCTGGTAGCGTATGATTGTCTGACAATCACAGAGTTTTTTGAAGCAGAGGTGTTTGAGCTAAGCGAAGGAGTGCGTTCGGACTATTACGTCCAGTTAATTGCCTCCCTTACCCTAACTGACTTCAGGTGTGGGCGAGTTTGGTGGACTTAACAATTAAGGGATTTGTTTTTCTCCTTAAAAATTTTGAAATAATTTTTTTTCGTTTCCACTGTAGTATCATAGTTTTTTGTTTTTGTCAGTTGATTAGTCTGATCTATCATTTATTTGGCGTAGTCGTCTGCATTAGGAGCCTAGTTGCCAGATAATAGCGGCGATAGATTAGATAACTGATAATAACGAGGAGGTATCACAGTTTAATTACAGAATATTTTATTTTCTGTATTTTTTCTCGTAATTGGTTGGGAACCAGTGTATCCTTTTTCTTCCTTCTTTCTCGAGTAAGTCACAGTCAGTTATTTGCATTGGCTGAGCGTGCAAAACTTAGACAAATGCTAAGAGAGGAAGCAAGGGAAGAAGGATTACAGGGAGAAGAAGCGAAAGCAAATGTCAAAGAAGAACTTGACAGATATGACGAGCAGCAGAAAATCGAGGCAGAAGTGGAAATTAGCAGGGAAAAGGAGAGAGAAAAGGAGAGACAGCATGAACTGGCGCTTAAGGCTCTAGAGGTCCAAAGCCATGGGGGTGCCTCTACCTCCAGCAACGGCGACTCTCTACCTCAGTCACAAATAACTGATCTTTCCAAAACCCAACCTCCTCAACTAGAAGCTGTCTTTTGCCCTTGAATCCTTCCCAAGCCCCAATGAGAAAATTGACTGTTATCTAGGAAAAATTGAGAGAATAGCAAATCTGTACGGTTTAGAAAGGTCGCGTTGGTGTTACAGCTTGCCTCTACCTATGAAGTACTGGAGGAGTTCGTAGTAACCGAACAAATAAAGAACACTTTGTCAAGTGACACCCGTAGATTTCTGGCTGAACAAGGGGCAGAAAAGCTGGCAGACATTTTGGAAAAGTCTGAGCGATATCACAATGCGCTGACCGAAATGCCGGCCACAAAACGTAAACCGACAGAAGAGCCTTCTCGGAAGAATAATCCAGAACAGTCTTCCCATTCTTCTCAACACCATAACCACAGAGAAACTGTACTTCAGAATTCCCTTCCTGAGAAATCTAAATACTATAAAAACAGGTACCCCACCAACAACAAAAATTCTGATCAACCCAACCGGTCTACATGGCAGCGCGGCCAGAAAGGACAGGGTGACAAAGGGAAAACCCCTGCGCACGGGACATCTGATCAGAGCAAGCACACCGGGCCTAACCGCATCGGATGCTTGCAGACAGCCTCGCAAGAAAGAATTTATGTCATTGATTCTCAACGATACGTCAAGGCCTTAAATCCTACCCCCTGCAGACCCAAGTAGAACAGTCCCAATTAAGATGGTTTGGCCATGTCTGCAGAATGGGAGAAGATCGGATACCACGACAAGCATGGGAAACAAAGAGCCAAGGATCCAGACCCCGAGGACGACCAAGAGTCCGCTGGGAGGACAACATTAGACAATCTTTGAAGGACCGAGGACTAGAATGGAACCAGGCCAGGAGGAAGACAGCCGATAGGATAGCCTGGCGCTCTCTCTTCCAAACCTCTACACCTCACGGTAGAAGGGGAACGACTAAGTAAGTAAGTAAGATTATCAACCTGAGGGGGAGAGGCCCTCAACGCGAGGTACTGTTATTTTGAACGGGACTTCAACATATTGTTTGTTTGATACAGGGTTGTCCTTTGATTGCATTGTCGCAAGACACTTGGTCAAACCCGGTCAAGAAACAGAAGAAACCGTCAAACTATGTGGAGTTTTCAAAGGAGATGCACCCATGACGCTTCCCATCGCATTGGTGGAAATACACTCTGATTTCGTCAGAGGTGTTATCAAAGCGACTATCATGGATGACCCGATCTACCCAGTCATACTTGGCTGTAGATATGTGTTCACTGGGAGATCAAAATAGCCAATTGTGGCAGCAGTAACCACAAGAGGGCAAATCAAGAAGGAACGGGAGCCTGCGCTAAATTTGTTACCCAAGGAACTTAAAGAGGCGCAACAAAAGGACCCTACCTTGGAGCCCTGCTTTAGTAAACTGCCCATGGCCAAGGACCCCAGACACCACGGGGACATTTTTTTCTAAGGATGGCGTACTTTATCGTAGAACGGGCAACCCTGAACAAGGGCATAACCAGTTCCTAGTACCGACGCAGTACAGAGACCAAATCTTAGAAATGGAGCCCTCTCTTCCCTTTAGCGGGCATATGGGACAAAACGCCACTAATCAGCGAATATCGACTCACTATTTGTGGCCAGGAACGAACTCTGATATTATCAGGTACGTTAAATCCTGCGCCAAGTGCCAACGGGGGACACCCAAGCATTGGACACCCCCAGTTCCCATGGGTGAAATGCCAGTAGTGGGGACTCCATTTGAACGGGTTGCTGTTGACATTGTAGGACCCCTAGAAAGGACTAAACGAAGGAACAGGTTTATCCTGACCTTAGTCGACACTTGCACTATGTGGGCCGAAGCTATACCGCTAACATGCACGGATTCCAAGCATGTCGCAGAAGCCCTCGTGCAAATTTTTACACGGTTGGGATTCCCTCAACAAGTTTTGACGGACAATGGATCCCAATTCCGTAGCCTGTTAATGGAGGAGATCTTTAAGATCTTGAGGGCCAAACACATCCACACCAGCCCGTACCGTCCGGCCGAAAATTGGCGCGTGGAACGTTTCAACGGCAGCCTCACCATGATGTTACGTAAGCTGGGACAAGAGAAACCTGAAGATTGGGACCTTTTCATTCCTGCAGCCTTATTCGCCTACAGGGAAGTCCCACAGGCCTCTACAGGTTTCCCCCAGCTACTCTTTTATTCGGCAGACCTATCAAGGGGCCGCTTGAAGCCTTACTTCGGTCCCTGACAGACCAGAAGGCTGATGAGACAGTCGTCTCAGCCAGTAAATATGTATCTGAATTAAATGAAAGGTTACAACTAGGATGGGATCTAGCAACGACCAACCTTAGGCGAGCACGCGCAAAGCACGCCAAACGATACAATAAAGCAGCGAAAGAGAGAGAACTGCAACTAGGGGAGAAAGTTTTGTTACTGCCAACCGAAAGCAACAAACTACGCATTGGATGGCAAGGGCCGTTTACCGTCCTTAAAAAGATCTCGAGAACTAACTATCAGATTATTAGTTAGTCTACATCTCCTTATAGTGCGAGCGTAGTGCTGTTGCAGAAGCCCAAAAGGAAGTTCGGCTGTGCATCGATTACCGTCTACTGAACACAGTAACGGAATTCCAGCCGGAACCTCTTCAGAGCGCTTCTGAGCTGTTTAGCAAGCTAAGCAAGGCACGGATTTTCTCCAAGATTGACCTGAGTAAAGGTTATTATCAAATACCAGTCAAGGAGGAAACTAAGCCTTTGCTAGCTTTCAGCACCAGTGAAGGACACTCTACGTTCAACGTGATGCCATTTGGTTTACATAATGCACCAGGAGTGTTCACAAGGATGATGAAAAAGCTTTTAGAACCATTGCACAGTGTTGCGCACATATTAGTCTGTGACGCACAGATTACGGTAGGTAGGCATACAAATGTAAAGTTATGGCTATTTGTCTGATGAAAAGTATTTAATTGAGAATAAATGATTCTGAGAGTAAGGGGACAGAACCCGGATCGGTCGATGTTAGATTCGATTACATGGGTTATCTTTTCTTGTATTACAATCTGGCGTATAAATAATGTTTATGTCATTTTTGCGTCAGGTATGGCCAGAAACAGATTGGTCTTGCTTAAAATGTTTATGACCTGAATTTATATGTATTCCTTGACTAGTTAAGGTGATTGGCTCTTATATCTTTGTATCTTTGTATTTCTATGTCGGACTATTTTGTGAGCTGAACTCTGGGGGTGAAAGGCAATGTTAGGCATGCGCCGTTCTTGAAAGAGAACAGGAAGGCTGTCATGTCGTCGTGTCTATGGCTGGTTATTTAGAAAGTTTAAAGAGTGATTTGTGATCTATTCTAGGAAGGAGATGGTGTCTCTGAATAATGGTATTATCAGAGATTCTCCTATATTCATTATTAACGCCTAGAAATGGCGTGCGTTATTCGCTTGTATGTGTTTTCTAAACCAAGGTAAAACAAAACCCTTTTTTTGCTGAACGTTGTTGCTAAGCCGAAACGAGAGACGTATTATCGTGCATCTCGGATTGCTGACCACAGATGAAGATGACATGTAATTTAGCAGCACCAGATTACTCCAGTAACCAGCTTATTGATAGCAGAAATAGATAGAAGCAATGAGGACATGTATGATTATATATCGAAGTAATTCTGCTTCATACTTCTCCATCCCAGGTGAGCGAAGCTCACGGAGGAGGAGCCATTTTTGATTCCCGCCATTGTAAGACTATCGTCGGAGAACAGAAAATGTCTTACTACCTGATGATAGATAGTACAGAGAGCTAGATAATATGAAACCCATTACTGTGGTTAGCATGGTCGTCATAACCATTGGATGAAATTTCGGCTTGAGAATCTTAGCCAGGAGAAGGTTCGGACAGGGAACCATTATTGTTGATGTTGTATGTATCCACTTTAACTGACGCGATCAGTCAGTTAGAACATGAGACAATAGACAACCAGGAGATTGAGTGTTTCCCTTCTATCGTTCCTTTATATTGATGTACCACATAACTATACACCTGATATTGTCACCCATTTTCAAATATACAATGATTGTTGTGCCAACGTGTTCAAATGACTGTACCTGTGAGGTCGAAGTGTATGTCCATTAATAAATGTATGAAACGTCATCAGTGGTCTGCCTTTATTGACTTCTGCTTATGATTGAGTGAGTGACTTGTCAACTCAACAGAACTATACACACATTCGCGTCCTTTACACCTACATACTCACTCGATATCAGCACTGTGTTGGAACGAGTTGACCTTTCATCCACGCGTCCAGTATGACCATATGAAAGCAGGAACATCAAACTACGATTTTCGTTACGTGACCTCAGCCTACTTATCAAAGAAATGTCTTTATCAATGCGATAGCCACAAAAACATACTTATCACACAGTCCACATATACACAACTTTATGGACGATATACTAGTTGCAACGGACACATACGAAGAACACATTGCTACGGTTGCTATGCTCCTCAGGAGACTACAGGAAACTGGTCTCACAGCTAGACCTAGCAAATGTCTAATCGGATTCGAAAAGCTCGACTTCCTGGGGCATACCATTGCTCACGGTTCCATGTAGCCAGTTGCTAAGAACATAGAGAAGATACGTGCAGCAAAGAGGCCAAGAACGAAGAGAGAAACAAGGTCGTTCCTGTCACTATGTGCTTATTACCAGAAATTCATCAAAAACTTCAATGGTTTGACAGCAACCCTTACTGACCTTACAAAGAAGGGGCGACCTGAGAGAATTATCTAGGATTCTAAGTGCGAAGACGCTTACGTCACGCTCAAGAAACAGCTGTCTGAATATCCAATTTTACGACTACCTGATATTACTAAGCCGTTCATATTGAGAGTCGACGCATCGGGTCAAGGCATCGTATCAACTCTGCTTCAAGCAGGCGACGATGATCCGAACCAGCTATTCCCAGTGGCATACGGCAGTCGTAAATTGAATAAAGCGGAACGGAACTATTCCACAGTGGAAAGAGAATGTCTGGCACTGGTTCATGGTATAAGGAGACACCATTAATACCTGTACGGAGTATCATTCACCATGCAGACAGAGCATGCTCCACTGGCGTTTCTTGGGGCGAACAAGGAATTCAATGCGAAGATAATGCGCTGGGCATTGTTGCTAAGCGTATATTCCTTTAAAGTAGAATACATTCCAGGGAAAGAGAACGTTGGAGCAGACTTCATGAGTAGGAATTTGACAACGAAGGAGGAGGAAGATGACAATAAAGAAAACAGTCACCCGGAAGCTACGGATACAGGTACTCTATTTCCATAAATTAGACATGAAAATGGTTTCATATCTGCAAGCGGGGACGTACCGTGACAGAAGTATGTAAATACATTACATGATATCTACACGTTTTGCTTCAACCTGTTTTTTTCTTGCTTATTAGTTTTGTTAATGCAGAACCTTTGTACTTGATATCTGTCTCACTCATCATTTAGCCACGTTTATTTTTTTTCTTTTCTCTATTGTCTTAACAGGCACTAGGAATGTTTAATATCAGACCGTTTCACGTGTAGAGAGAGGGGATGGTCGTATATATGTAGAATCAAGAGCGATAATTTAAAAGTTGTACCTTTTGATAGAAGCACGTAGAAAGAGGGAAAGGGGGAGATAAGCTAATGAAGTAAATCAAGGTCGATAAGTTAAGACGTACTTTCGGTAGACATTGGTCAAGGGGAGATAATCAATCTCAGTTCCCCCCCCCCCCCCCTTTTCCCCCCACATCAGTTCGTTCGTGAAGGTAAATTAAGCTAGGGAACGACGAGATCAAAGAGACGATTTGCCCGTGGGACCACGTCTACGGACGGCTTAAGTGACAAAGTAGACTTTGATTCAAAATCTAACCGCAGAAATCCCCAAAGGTGTTATGTCTCACACTAGTCAGCGACTTTTTGTCTATTTAATATATATATATATATTCCAGCTTTCAAACTTAGATTATTCGGTACCCACAGACGTTTTGGAACATCTAGCTGCGATTTCTAGATCCACTATATCATTGGAATTACTTAGTTTTTCGTTGGAGTTGTTTTAATTTCTGTTCTGCGGTAAATATTATACTACGATTTTTCTGTGTTGAGTGATTTAATTTTTAAAGTCCGTCATTTATATTTCACTAGGATTTACAGTGTGTTAAGTGACTAGCGAATTAAAATAATTTATAGCTAAATTTTTCCGGCTGTAGCGTTAATTAATTAATTGCTAGTAACCAGTAAGGGATATTTGGTCAACTAGTAAATGCACTATTCACTACGAGTACTGACGAAATAAATATTTATTTCTAATTCACTTTGAGTAATTTTGTAAATGACTAGTGCTTATTTCACGGGGTTTTTTTTAAACGATAAGATAAGCTATACACGTGTAGTTCTATTAAAAGTTAAATAACCCAGTGGATAATAACTTATAATTCTGCGCGGGTTAATTTTAGGTTAGTATAGTGGTGTGGTGGTTATTGTGATTATATGGTTGTTTTTTCTTCCTATATTCAGTACGGGTCATAAACCCAAAATCTACCAGCGGCCTTAATCTGTGAAAAAGTCTAATCTGAAAATAACGGATCTAAGTCCTACAGTACAAAAAGAACATTCTTTTATAACTATCGGGTCTTCAAGGTGGACCGGTCTGGCCTCTTGTTTACACCCAGAAAGAGACAGAGTTCCAACCCAAAGAATATTAAGAATAAATTGTAACTGGGCCTAGAGATATCCAGATTTCTTTTTCCCAATTTTTATATACATTCAGCCCGTGGTGGCGAAATAATCAAACATTGACATTTTTCCGACTATCGACCATTTGTGGTGTGACGAGGAGTCTTGATCCTGAGAGATTTTAATACCCCGACATTTCCTTTTAGTATAAAATTTATCAGCTACTGACACTGTGACCATTAAATCTCTTAAGTAATTTCCTACCTGGACTCATTGATGTGTCATAAACAGAATCCTAGTAACAGTAACAAAGCAAGCATTTCCCAAATAAGAGAATTAATCAGTCTTGGAGAAACTGGGGCTGGTTTCGCCAAATAGCCCTACCTTGGATTTGTGGATGTATCATGGAGATATGTTCCAGATGTGGTGAAAGCACTTATTTGGTAAGTGAGAATGAAATGTGATCACATGTTTGTCAGAGCGAGAGAAAGAAGGAATGAATAATTCTTAAATTTGTATAACTAATATACTCACTTTGTTGTGCCTTTCTTATGTTTTGCTAATACTGTTCATTTCAGAATAGATTAACTGAGAAACTCTGTTCTTTACAGCATAGGCAAATTCTAGACCATAGCGCAAATCTTTTTGACCTTTATGAGGTTTAATAACTTCTTCTAACGGGATCTTGTCTCAACAGAGGGAGGGGGGATTACACTTATGGGTCTGTGGTGGATTTGATGTTATGAAATGTTGTTGTTATGAACTCTTAGTGTACTGAATGAGGTCAGCTGTGAAGGTCCCTGAATACAATAAATATTATGGTAAGTTACAGGCTACCTTTCTGCTACCACCTTTATGATCTCACTCAGACTTATTCTTTGACTAAAATGTATGATGATGATGACTACGTTTGGTGTCAAGGGTTATGTATAAGTAGGGTAATGTTGCATTAACCAACTAAACATATACACAAGGATTTTATTATCCACACAACACAACATTTACTCCTGGTAGGTTCAACCAAGCTGGACTGGTCTGTGTGGGTAGGGGTCAGACAAAAGCTGGTACCCTGGTCCTCCAGGTTGGGGGTTTTAGCATAGGGCTGACACCCCTGTCTATGTAAAAAAAATAATGAAGTTACGGAAACAACATCAAATGAACAAACTTTGCTGCGGGATGGACATTCGGAGTCTGTGGCTCGTATGACTGTCAGTGGTGAAAGCCGAAAGGAAGCCACTGACATGAAAACGGATGTCCTGACCGCAAAATAGGATACAAGAATAGGATTTTGGAATGTCAGGACAATGTACGAGACAGGTAAACTAAGACAGGTCACGGCAGAAATGAGAAACTATAGGTTACACATCCTGGGGATAAGTGAGAGCAGATGGACAGGGGCAGGAAAAGTTAAAACAGCAACAGGAGAAACAGTACTTTACTCTGGAAGAGAGGATGGACAGCACAGTGAAGGCGTAGCCATTATTCTACAGAAAGGGATAGAAAGGACATTACTGGAATGGAAACCCATCAACAACAGACTGATACGATTGAGATTGAGAGGGAGATTCACCAACACTACAATAATACAATGCTACGCACCAACGAATGATAGCGATGAGGAGGTCAAGGATGAATTCTATCAACAACTGCAGAAAGAAATGGAAGACACACGTAGATATGATCTTGTTATAGTAATGGGAGACCTCAATGCGAAAGTTGGTACACACAATACATATAATGAAAGAACAATGGGGAAATGCGGCAGCGGAACAGCAAACGAAAATGGGGATAAGCTAATAAGTTTCTGTAGCATTAACAACCTGGTCATTGGAGGAACACTTTTCCCACATAAGGAAATTCACAAGTTAACATGGGAATCACCAAATGGTCGGGACAGAAACCAGATAGACCACATCATGATTAACGGTAGATGGAGACATGCATTACAAGATGTGAAGGTAAGAAGAGGTGCAGATGTGGGAAGTGATCACCATTTAGTAGTAGCAAAACTGAAAGTGAAACTAAGAAGGGCTGGACCAACTGTAACTACACAGAAAAGGTTTGACATCAGCAAATTGAAGGACCCCCTTACCAGAAAAGCTTTTGTGGCCGACATTAAGAAACGATATCAATTTGCCAAAAGCCAGGAAAAGACATTAACTGATGATATAGACCAGAATTTCAACACCATTTCAACAGTATATAAGGAAAGTAGCAAATCATGCTTAGGATTCCAGGAAAGGAAGAAGCAAGACTGGATAACACCAGAAACACTAAACACCATAAAGATGAGAAAGGAAATGAAAAGAAAGAAAACAGAAGCGAAGTCCCCCAGGTTAAAGCAACTATATAGCGAACAGTACAGCCAGCTGGACAGGGAAGTTAAACGCCAAACCCGAGCCAACAAACGGAATTTCCTAGACGATCTTGCAAAACAGGCAGAAGAGGCAGCACTGAGAAATGAACAAAGCACAGTATACAAAATAACTAAATTCATCAGCGGAAAACAAGGTGCAAACAATATTACATTAGTAAGAGATAAGCAAGGAAATCTCATCAAGACAGCAGAGGGACAGGAAACAAGATGGGCAGAGCACTTCAGAGAAACTCTGAACAAGGAAATACCAGAGACACAATTGAATGTTCCTGAGGCTGAAAACGATCTAGATGTAAATACAGACATTCCACGAAAAGAAGAAATCATCACAGCAATCAAAGGGTTAAAGAACGGTAAAGCTCCGGGCCATGATAACTTAAATGCAGAGCTATTTAAGACAGACCCTGAGCTAGCAGCAGAACTATTAGAACCACTATTTGCACAAGTGTGGAAAACGGGGACAACACCATCAGAGTGGAACAAAGGAATAATTGTCAAATTGCCCAAAAAGGGAGATCTTGCAGACTGCAATAATTGGAGAGGAATCACTCTTCTCTCAGTTCCCAGCAAAATACTAGGCAGGATAATTATACAGAGAATTTCAAAGGCAGTAGACTACAAACTGAGGAAAGAACAAGCAGGATTTAGAAAGAACAGAAGATGTGTAGACCATATATTCACTCTCAGGAACATTATAGAGCAGTGCTCAGAATGGCAAAGACAGCTTTACATAAATTTTGTTGATTTTGAAAAGGCTTTTGACAGCATACATAGGGACAGTTTATGGAAAATACTGAGGGCTTATGGAATTCCAAGCTGCATAGTGGCAATCATAAAAAGCCTCTATGCCAACTTTACATGTAGTGTTGGGCAGAGCAACCTAACCTTCGAGGTGAAGACAGGAGTACGACAGGGATGCCCCTTATCAACCACTCTTTTTTTAACAGTCATAGACTGGGTGATGCGCCAGACAACAGAGGGCAGTCCAAGAGGAATAAGATGGACTACATTTTCTACATTGGAAGATCTGGAATATGCAGATGACATTGCACTGCTGGCACATTCACATCAACACATCCAGGAAAAAACGGATAGACTTAATAAATTTAGCTAGCAGGTGGGCTTGAACATCAATTTAAAGAAGTCTGAGGTCATGACGCTCAATGTGAGCAACCCTGAGCCCATATCAGTAAGGAATCAGCAATTGGTACAGACAGATACCTTCACATACCTAGGAAGCATAGTAACACCAGACGGTGGGGCAGGCAAAGACATCAACATCAGAATGAATAAGGCAAGAACAGCCTTCTTTAGCCTAAATAACATCTGGAAGTCCTCCCAATACAGCACGAGCACAAAATTAAGATTATACCAGAGTTGCGTGCTTTCTGTGCTTCTCTATGGTGCGGAATGCTGGAGAGTGACAGAGAAGGAACTGTCAAAATTGTCCTCTTTTCACACAACATGCCTAAGAAAAATTCACCGCATCTTTTGGCCGAATACCATCACCAACCAAGATCTGCTTACTCGTAGCAAGCAAGAGGACATGCACACCATCATAGCTGGCAGACGCTGGAGCTGGGTTGGTCATGTCCTCAGAAGAGACCCCGATGCCATCACAAGAACAGCTATGCTTTGGACCCCTGAAGGAAAGCGAAAGAGAGGCCGACCAAAAACAACTTGGCGGAGGACTGTGGAGGCTGAGATGCAAAGAATGAACCAGAGTTGGGGCACTGTACGAAGGAAGGCCACCGACCGTGCAAAGTGGAATCAATTTGTTGTTGCCCTACAAGACGCCACTAGGCGTGATGGCCACTGACTGCTTTGACTGTCGGTGGTTAAGGATCGAAGAAGAAGAAGACAACACAACATTACTACAACAATTACATACACACTACACTTTAAAAGACTATCTTAAGTAAGTCAGTGGTTGAATTTTGTGTAACGTTAATAATTTTTTTCAATTTATTATCCTGACTCTATTTTGTTTGAATCAGGATTGACAATCAAAAGTGAAATCAATGAAATTATTTACAATATCCAATTTATACAATGGATCTTCTGTCCATAATACAAGTATTAATAGAACCAAAGTGTGTAGTTTTCTAAATAGGATAATGCTGGTATATGTAAAATGGTAGGTTGTTGATTATCATCACTCCCTATCGTTCATTTTATTTTCATGTATCACAGGTGGAATTCTTTTATTTGATAATGTCAGTTTTATTCCTAATAACTGAGGTTCATAGAGGTTGAGACTCTCGGTGCCAGAACGGGCACTTAACTTCGAATGAGAACCCTGGTAAGTCTTGTCCTAGGCTCGATGGACCATCTGGTTCACTTCATAAAAGACAATGGCCTCCAGTACGTGCTCGAATTATGCAACAAAGTCAGTAATCAATCAATTCCCACGAGCCTGGTTTTATGTGACTGCCAGGGCCACAAAACCCCTGAAATAAGAAGGTTATGCATCCTTCTTTATAATAAGTATACAATAAGATTCCACAGTTAATTATAGGCACAGTACAAACAAACGCATAGGGTCAGCTCCTAATGACAACCTATTGTACCATTATATTTTGAAGTGACAATGTATACCAGTATTCCTCTCCCCTAATGGTTACAACGCCTCTGCAATTCCAACAGTAATCTTTTTCCATACAATAAGATAGGTGTTATGCTCCTTGATGACAATCATATATAATTTTGTAGTTCTACACCTCTCTGATAGGCTATCAAATGATGGATCAATCTCTAGGCTTTGCCTAAGTCTGCCATCGACTCACTTACTTACAGTCGTATGTTAGTATCTCATATTCAAACTTTATTTTAAATAAAATGATTAATAAATTCAATCTTACCACAATTTCAATGAAAATTACACACAAACAACGATGACTGGCAGATCTGGCCCAAGTTATCACTGCCCTGTCCAGAAGTTTATAATATTGGTATTTAGAATTACACTTCTGCTCTCATCGTCTATTGGCAAGATTTTTTAAAGAAATGGCGTCCCAGCCTAACAATTTTTCCTCAATATAAACTAAGCTGGCCAATAGAAGCAGACGACTATGAATTTTAAATCGAACTTTAAAAAAACAATTCCCAAAATACTACGTTTACTACTACAAGTATATTTTTAGTGTTAGGTTAACCAATCCCCTGTCGCCTTCCTTTAAACTACAGCCAATCAAAATCTTGGTACCTTTTAGTCCTATTTACTCAAAGCTTTTTTCAAATCATGAAAAAATTAAGCAGGCGTGATCGTTTTTCTCGTCAGTCCGTCTTATCATACATAATATTATTGCCATTATTTAGGTTATTTTTTTGTACTAGTGGGTAACTGACACCATATTATTGCTCAGGACATCATAAAAAAGTTAGTTGCTTATCCTTTACAGGACGTGGCAATCAACCCCAGCTTTTATTGGCTGTTTGTGATTTATCTAGGCAATTTTTTTCATTCAGTAGTTTGCCATTGCTTTCTGAACGGTACGGCGCTTATACCATTGTTAAAAATCCACACAAAGCGATCTGCTACCAAACCGCCTGCAGCAGGTTTCGAACCTGGTATATCTGGATTATGAAACTGCGTTCATATCCATTAGGCCACAGACGCCGACCAGGACATCATAAGGCATCCGAATATATAATTTTTATGGCCCTATGTATTATGGTTCATAATTCCATATTTTTTCTATGTTAGTCTTCAAATCTAGAAACTACCACCTGTTCCATTCTTTTTCTAACTATTTTCAAGCTAAATACGAGAATCTTCCGTAGTACGCTAGAATTACGTCATTCCTTATAAGAGCTAAGGTTCTTTACATGACCAATTGCGGAACATTTTTTAGTTTTGTATCGTAATTTGAAAAATGCCCAAGGCTATGTTGCTCGAGTTGGCTTTTGTGAAATCAACGCGAGACGGCGTTCCCTAGGTTCTGTCTTTCCATCCCTCCCCTCTTTTATTCTTTTATTCTTTCACTCTCGTCTTGGCAATTCGACTTGACCTTGCAAAAGTGTTACATTTAATCTCAAGGACGAATTTTTGAAAAGACAGTATCTTTCATTCGGCTATTAGGTTTATCAAATCGACATGCGGGCAGGCGTAGGAGAGCACTACGCTGGACTCAATTTTTATTTTCTATCTTATTTTTGACTTTATGCTCTACAATATTATCTAATTTAGCCATTGTATTGAGAATATCGTCACAGGGTCTATTCCTTATTAATTCTGTAACCTATGATTTTTATGTTTTGACATTTTGATAAATGTTGTAAAGTACTTTATGATAAATAAAATTAACATAAAACTTATTAACCGTGTCGGTCAGCTTTTCCCAATATCCCTACTCTTTTTAATATAGTTTTCACGTTTGTGCGTCTAATTGTCGTCACTTATCTGTGTGTTTGTATGTGAGTGGTTGAGATATACCTTGTATTAATATATCTAGAAAGTACACTGTCTGATCAACAAAATTTCTGTTGTAGAGATAGGCTAGACTAGAGTATCTTCTCAATACAGGGAAAGACTCTACCTTTCACCATTTCCCTCGTGAAAATCTATTTTCTTTACCTTATCTCTCACTGAGTTATCACCTGTTCTAGTTCTATTCAGACGGGACCAAAGTCGATCTTAAACACCTGTCAAAAATCTACGACATTATATTATTTTTATCCTAAGATATAGCACAGTGTGTACACAGTACCACGACAAATATGGAAAACTATTAGTCAGGGATCCAGACCTCCAGTACGACCCAGAGTCCGCTGGGAGGACAACATTAGGCAACCTCTGAGGTACCGAGGACTAGATTGGAACCAGACCAGGAGGAAGACAGCCGATGTGATAGTATGTCGCTCTCTCTGGCAAGTCTCTACACACCAAGGTAGAAGAGGAAAAACTAAGTAAGTATGTTTACACATAAATTACGGGTGTAATAGAAACACTAACCGGGTAGCGGTAAGCAGAGTCTGACAGTATATGTGAACAACCTTACCATAATGTTGTAAATGTGAACAATTATTTTAATACTGTAGATGTAAACAGTGTTATTTTAACATTGAAGATGTGAACAATGCTATTCTTATAGAACAGATTTGAAAAATGTTATTCTAATATTATAGATATGAACAAAGTTATTTTAAGACTGTAGATGTGAAGGGTCACTCAGATATGTAAATTTCGTATGTATGTTTTTGTTTTGATCGCGAGCAGTACCATGCCTGTCTACATAACATATGTGTTACCCAGGGACTAAAGAACTCTATCACTAGCACTGAGAGTGGGCTGTCCCCCAGTCAGTGACGTAGATTCCAAACAGGCATGCTATTACGATAACCAACTGTGCCGAGACCACCAGATAAAAATGGACCACCTACCTGATCCACATACCACTTGAAAACGCCACTCGGTATTCCTCGTCCAGACAATCAGTAATACTTGCCCAGGGGGACCTTGCCAAGCAAGGATCAATCTATTCTGCAGAGGAAGATAAATGGCGGAAGATATTAAAGTAGCTGAACACAAGACTGCAAAAAGAGGAACAAGAGAGAAAGAGAGAGAGAGAGAGAGAGAGAGAGAGAAAAGAGAGAGAGATAAAGAGAGAGAGAGAGGGGCAGAGAGTACAATAAGGAACTGAATGTTAGACGGGACATAATAACAGCGTACGGTGAAAAATAGATTCAAATAGGAAATTACTTTCCACTGTGTACACGTATATAGCATGACTTATAAATAAATATTAGACAAACACAGAGGTATGTTTTAAGGCACTCGTAAGAAATAAAGAAGTAGAACACTAGACAACAGAAAAACAACAGACACGAGTGGCCTACCCAGGACTCGAACCCAGGACCTTCCGTGCGACAACCCCGCCTAGCTATGCAAGCGAATCACACTAATCTCCCTGCCATCTAGGCATCACAAAAATGATGCTTCGATGACGGGTCACTAATGCGACCCCCAACACATAACACCGGAAATTTACCATGGCATGACTTACGTACACTGTATGTACATAAATTCCTCGTGTAATTTCCGGGAGTCTCCGATGACACAAATAAAGAATGGGCCTACTGCACCCTTAGGCATGTCGTACAAGGCGACTGATATGAGGTTGTGTATAGGGGCTGGTAACATTATAATTTAAAACAGATTGCCTACTCTTCCTCCCCCCCCCCTCCCCCACAAGAGCATATGAATTCTCTGACACAGGAATTCTCCTCCAAAGGGATTTACTACAGTTGTAGCTCCATGCTCCGTAAGGAAGGCCAAAGAAAAATGACAATGCTGACAATAAACACTAGTCATATCTCTGCCTGTACACCTCTACTACAGGCTGTGTACACAGTATAAACACTTGCCATAAACTCTACATGTACACCTCTACTACAGGCTGTGTACACAGTATAAACACTTGCCATAAACTCTACACGTACACATCTACTACAGGCTGTGTACACAGTATAAACACTTGCCATAAACTCTACCTGTACACATCTACTACAGGCTGTGTACACAGTATAAACACTAGCCATAAACTCTACCTGTACACCTCTACTACAGGCTGTGTACACAGTATAAACATTTGCCATAAACTCTACCTGTACACCTCTAATACAGGCTGTGTACACAGTATAAACACTTGCCATAAACTCTGCCTGTACACATCTACTACAGGCTGTGTACACAGTTTAAACGTTTGCCATAAACTCTGCCTGTACACCTCTACTACAGGCTGTGTACACAGTTTAAACACTAGCCATCAACTCTACATGTACACCTCTACTACAGGCTGTGTACACAGTTTAAACACTAGCCATCAACTCTACATGTACACCTCTACTACAGGCTGTGTACACAGTATAAACACTTGCCATAAACTCTACATGTACACATCTACTACAGGCTGTGTACACAGTATAAACACTTGCCATAAACTCTACATGTACACCTGTACTACAGGCTGTGTACACAGTATAAACACTAGCCATAAACTCTACATGTACACCTCTACTACAGGCTGTGTACACAGTATAAACACTTGCCATAAACTCTACATGTACACCTCTACTACATGTTGTGTACACAGTATAAACATTTCCGATAAACTATACATGCACACCTCTATTACAGGCTGTGTACACAGTATAAAAACTTGCCATAAACTCTACATGTACACCTCTACTACAGGCTGTGTACACAATATAAACACTTGCCATAAACTCTACCTGTACACCTCTACTAAGGCTGTGTACACAGTATACACATTTGCCATAAACTCTACATGTGCACCTCTACTACAGGCTGTGTACACAGTATAAACACTTGCCATAAACTCTACATGTACACCTGTACTACAGGCTGTGTACACAGTATAAACACTGCCATCAACTCTACCTGTACACCTCTACTACAGGCTGTGTACACAGTATACACACGTGCCATAAACTCTACATGTACACCTCTACTACAGGCTGTGTACACAGTATAAACACTTGCCATAAATTCTACCTGTACACCTCTACTACAGGCTGTGTACACAGTATAAACACTAGCCATAAACTCTACATGTACACCTCTACTACAGGCTGTGTACACAGTATAAACACTTGCCATAAACTCTACATGTACACCTCTACTACATGTTGTGTACACAGTATAAACACTAGTCATAAACTCTACATGTACACCTCTATTACAGGCTGTGTATACAGTATAAACACTAGTCATAAACTCTACATGTACACCTCTACTACAGGCTGTGTACAGTATAAACACTAGCCATAAACTCTACATGTACACCTCTACTACAAGCTGTGTAGGCAGTATAAACACTAGCAAGAAACATTTACAACACTTATATACAATCGTTACTCCAATCCCTCAGTTGCATTTATCGTTATCTGTATCAACAACGCCTTCATCATCCATCTGTAAACAACAGTAATAACGAATGTTAGAAACCAAAGCCGGAAAGAACGGTTGGGGCAATCGAACAGTGCTCGAGGGGCTACATAAGTGGGGGGGAATCACTCTCCCCATGTCTCCATCTAACTGAATCAACTGAGTTAGTGGTTGGGGTCAATAACCCTTATTGCCCGGAAGTCACGGGGGACCAGATCACTTTCGTTGTACCATTTAACTAACATTGTCAACTGAAGTAACTAACTACATATACAGGGTAGCAACAGCAGTCGTCAGACGACGAGTCTCGGTAAAACTGTGTAAAATAAAGAAGTCACAACTACCTGCTCCGTTTGCCGGTAACACTAGGTTGGCAGCGCTTGTTTTCTCAGTGCGAGTACAGCCCTTGAGATCTTCGCATTTTCCGTCAGCTTTCTTTGTTATGCTGACACATCACGTGATGTAAGACGATGTAGTAGCCTGCCCTGCCCGGTCATGTGACAGGTGACAGGCTATAGCCCGACGATTTGACGTGACATAAGACATTAGAGTATCATGCGGCATTTCCGTCAACTGAAGTCTGAAAACCTGGAATATGGTAACTGCTTTCTCTCTATTTGAGACATTATCAGTTAATATTGTAATCATCGTCTCCTTTCTTTGTTCCTCATGGAGTATGGGTCCACGACTACAGATGGGCCGCAAGAGGAAGCCTACGACAAAGCACAAGCTCGTGCAGTAGGGGTTTATGTAACAATATGTTTTAAATGATGAGGTTTCCAGAACCTCGCAAAATCTAAAAATAATCGCCTGAGGGATCACATAGGAGAGCACATTATTCGGCTTGTGAGTTTATGTATATGCTGGAATTACTCTTTGCTTCTCTTGTGTATGTAAGTATGTTGGTAAATAAAAGTTGGTAAATAGACGTTGGTAAATAGAAGAATGTGGCGCGACTCATAGAAAAAGAAGAAAACAAATATAGAGGTCACAGAAACTATATGAAAGAAACGAAAATTAATGAGGAAAACAGAAATTAAACAGCTAATATATACTGAAGCACATTAAAAACGCACCACCTGTATAATCCAGGAACAGAGTGTGAAATGTAAATATAAGTGTTTACAAGTTTACATATTTGGAAGCTTTATTCATTTTCCTATGAATCCATGCTGGTCATTAATTTGTACATTTGATTGTTATGAAATTCATTGCATTCTGTGCAGGCAAGGGAGAAAACCAAAAATGCAACCAATAAAAAAATTCATTCACACTATCCTCAGTATCTGGTATGTCCACCGTGTGCTTGCAAACACGCTTGGCAGCGGCTCCGCATGGAACGCACAAGTCTCTGAAGAAAATTCCAGGGAATCAAGTCCCATTCACATGTAAGAGCAGCTTCGAGCTGTTGCAGATTAGCTGGAGAACCTTGCCTGTAGACTCTGCGTTCAAGCTCGTCCCACAGATGTTCTATAGGGGACATGTCTGGTGATAGGGCAGGCCAATTAATCGTCACAATGTTCTGCTGCTGTAGATGTTGCTGCGTAATGCATGCTGTGTGCGCACGTGCGTTATCCTGCTGGAGAAGCTGCAAGTCTGGATAATTTGTGAACGCAGGAGCAACCAATGCATCCAGAACCTCATCTCGATATGTCACAGCATTAACATTTCCACTGAAGACGAGAAGAGGCAAGCGATGGTGAAAACTGAATCCTCCCCAAATGTGAATACTGCCACCTCCAAATCGGTTGTGCTGACGAACACAGCAATCTGCAAAGCGCTCTCCACACCGTCGCCAAATCCGCATACGTCCATCAGCAAAGGATATGTTGAATCTGCTCTCGTCTGTGAATAGGACAGCATTCCACTGCAGTCTAGTCCACCTGACATGTTGCTCTGCCCGTTGCAGGCGCTGCTGACGATGTCTGTGAGTCAAGTTTGGCCCAACATAAGGTCGCCTTGCAGTAATGAATGTATCTCTGAGTCGTCGTATGACTGTCATTCGAGAGACTTGCCCACGTCTACCCACTATTGCTCTTGCTGTTTGACTTGCCGTAGAGAACGATTCCTTAAGTGACTCAGCACAATATGATGATCTTGCGCAGGAGTAGTAACTCGTGGTTGGCCATTCCGAAGTCTATCCCGGGCACTGCCAGTGGTTTCGTAACGTTCATTGAGATGTACAATAGTGATGTGGTGGCAATTCATCCTTCTGGCAATGGCCCGCGAGCTCATTGCGGTCTCCAACATACCAATGGCTCGTTGGCGGTCGTTTTCAGATAATCGTGGCATTTCAAGCACATGTACTGGGTGTTTTGTCTCAACGGCCTTTTTATACCGAATATACTGCCACAACACGTACACATTTTCAGGGTCATAGCTGTTGGGAATCGTGTTGCTCGTCTAACTTTCATTGTTTTTCATGTAGTCTGTACACAAACCCGTGGGTTGAATCATGCACTTTCCATTTCAGCAGCCATTCGCTCTCTACCTCATGACAAACACGGGGAAAATCCATTCCCACACTTTTTTTTCCAGCTTCTCGGCATCAGTATATATAATAGTGGTGCGTTTTTAATGTGCTTCAGTATATTTTGGTTACGTAAAAAGACATAGCACCTTACTGAAGGTTATAATAGAAGAAAGATCTGAAGGCAAACATGCAAGACAGTTTACAATTGTACTTTTTCTAGACTGTAAAAAATCTAGATCTTTGAACTGTTTTGTCCGAGTCTACTGAATTTCATTGATGCTTTTGTTTTCACAATCCAGTCTGTAGTCAACAAGAAAAGAGATGGTGATAAGAGATATACGTTGTACTTCTTGAAGATCTCTTCAATTTATGTAGCATCATTACATTTGAATAGGTATGTTTCCATGACAAATGTGTAAATAGAAAGCATATACCAAGCACAGAAAGAACAATAATGAGTACAGAATCAGCAGTGTTAAAACAGAAACACATAATTAATCTAACTTATTGTCACAGGTTGCCTCCCTTTTTCTATGCAGTATTGGTCCAACAGTGGCCGAAACCTAGAGAAGCTAATGTGGGTCTTCAAAGGTGTCTACCTTCGCACAAGATTACTCTTGGCACAAATGCAGATAGAAGGATGATGACGCTTCTACCTCCATTGTGTGTCCACAAGATATTTAAGAAATCGAGAACAATGCTGAATGGGGGTAAGCACGCTAACTCTTTTTCTTTCCCGCCGCCTTTTGTGGAGAGATATAATATTAGCTCGTTCAAGCCCCCAACTGAATTAACAGTAACATTCCTCTGCTTATGATTATTATTATTATTGCTCGTATTGGCTCTTTAGATATAGATATAAATATATGTATTAGAATACTTATTCACACGTGTGCACTTCTCTTTGTAATAATTAATTCAATTATGAATTTGCAAAAACACAACACATAAAAATGTAATGATCAATTACTTTAACACTTGTAAATAATAAGAACTGGTGATTAATAAACAGTAAGTCTCATCATGCAATATTTCGGCTTTCGTAAGCTTCATTTTAGAAAAGAAAGTTCTTTGTTTGGCCAGCTAAAAATGGGACTTGCCAAAATGCTAAAGTGCCGATGTTGCTGGTTCCGTAGATTCGTCTCTGTGATGAGGGCACGTTTCCAGATCAGTCAGGAAGTAGCCGCTTCTGGTCAAGACAAGAATCTTCACAAGCCGTGGAAAGTAGGTATAAAGTGTGAATTACAAGCTTTGAGCCACAGAATGGTAATACAGCAAATGATCTCTTCGGGTCGTACCACTAATAGTCGGGTCGCCTCATGCTGGTATCACATACCTAGTAACTAGGAATCTTAGACTTTTTGCTCAGGTAAATATTCTTGCCAACTTGATATAGATGCCAAGATCACACGTCAGTGTATTTAGTTCTATTGAAAATCACTCTGTGACTTTGTGCGTAAGTCCATTATAAGTCCGGATTTTGTATGAATAACTTAGGGTTTCCTTGCTGTAGTGTTCAGAAGTGTTCCACTAGGTCCGGTCTTTTTTAAAGTCAAAGATCTTTACTTCTATGGTTTCCTGGCTTCAGTCCGAGCTGTCTACTTGACGATCGGAGAAATGCAGTGCCGTATGTCTAAAATGTTTTACATTATGTTTCAGACTTCACCCATGCACTGTTGTTGTCTGCTACTTGGCAACTCCCAATTAGAGCAATTGTATATGACAACTCGAATTGCCAAACCAATGGCATTCAACGTACATGTTATGATAAGTAGTGCTTATGGAATTTCCTGCGTGAGTCATACGTTTGAGAATTCAAATAGCCACTTTCCATATATGGAATTGTGATTTCCGTAAAGTGTTGTTAAAGTTTACTTATATCACACTTCCCACTCACTCTTCAAAATGTCTTCCAAGATTACGTTTAGGTATAATCAACTGTCCCAAGTAATTCGGAAGTCTGATTACTTAGTTTATCAGACTCTGCCGATCTCTTGTATCTCATGACTTGTCGCAATCCGACTGCCTGTCTAGACAAATCGTGGTCTAGACAATTAAACCCGTATTGCAAGTCCATTCTACTGTCGGATCGGAAGTGATTACGCTATATTGAACAAACATTTTATGTTCGCATTCACCTGGAGTCAATGTGATATTATCACGTTTAGTGATTCAATTAATCTCTCAGGGATAGGCGATTGTTTGGCCCTGTCATGCATCGAAGCGTGAAACGTGAACAATTACAACAGAAAAAAGGTTACAATTCTGAGTAGAGGATAGGCACGAAATTATGTGCGTTAAATATGCCGAAATAATCGATAATAAAATCTATGAGAATAAATTATGAATTTAAAAAAAATATATTTTAAACACTCGCTTTTAATGCACTAAAAACCCAAAAATAATTTTTCAAGGAATGTATAGCTTGCAGTAAAAAAATGTAACATCAAATTGACAAAAAGCGTGGGGCGCTTAAGCGCGTATCATATATTTTATCCATAAGTGTCTAATGAAGTATAAAGCAGAAGTTAATCTCATGCAGAATCAGCGCCCCACGCTTTTTGTTAATTTGATGTTAAATTTTTTGACTGCAAGCTATAAACTCCTTGAAAAATTAATTTTGGGTGTTTAGTGCATTAAAAGCGTGTGTTTAAAATAGTTTCTTTATATTTTTTATTTAGTGTTAGAAAAATTATGATGTTTACAATATGTTTACTTATTGTAAATCTGGTCTAAAATTTCTTAACCGATCCATTTCTTTTAGAGCGTCAATATTACATGGCTTTGTGTCTGTTAATTTGGTGCAATCAATTTCTTCAATTTTAAGGCCATCTAGAGATCGAACTCGACTTTCTTTGATTCATAATTTTATAATTTGGATTGTTTCCTTTGATTTAGCTGGACACTTGTTTGAGTACTGCCCTGTTTCACGCATAGAAAAAAATAAAGCACACCACGTACTCTTGAATTTTTAATTAACTTGATTATGGCCCCTGATTTGTTTACATTTCTTTACGAAAAACTTTAATGACTCATAATGTCATAATTACAATATTAAATTATTAAATAATTGACTGATTATTGTATTGTTATCGGGAATACACAACTATGCCAAGTTTCAGAAGTAATTGAAAAATCGATTGCAAGATTTGAAAGTGACATGAAAGTGACATACAAGTGAAGTTAAATAAAAGCGTGTGAAAAGCAAACGAGCCGTAATGTAACACTTATAGAGTTGTAAGGAAGCAAAGGGGCAAGAGAGGGAGAGACAGACGGAGAGAAAATGTAAGTAAATGAAAGAGAAGGCAGTAGAACTTTTCTATTTGTGAGCGTGTAAAAAACGACAAGAAAAAATATAGCGATATTTGTGTAATACATCAAAGTTCCAATTGTATAAACATGTTCCATATACATTTTAATTGTTATTACAATATGCTTACGGTAATTATTTGTCATCAGATTTATGACGTTCCTTAATCATAATAAGCTTTAGGTATTGTGTTTATGAATAAAACCAGCGCGCCATACACCTTAGCCTAGTTAAGTTTTCCATATGAGACCACTGGACACTTAGGTATGTCGTACAAGGTGACTTATATGAGGTCATGCCTGGGCTGGCAACCTCATCATGTCAAACAGATGACCATCACTGCAAGATTGTGTGATGTCTTTGTGCATGCGTCCTGCAAGGTTGTGTAACCGCGTATACCGTGAGTTTTCAGATATAGACTATATTAACATAAAATAAATTTTTATAGAAACAGAAGATAAAAGAAAATCTTAACGCAGATGTTCAATTAGGCCAGTTTTAGCTTGGAAACGCCACGCATTATTTTAGGCCAAGTTTAGCGTGTATAGTTGCGTTGGTCACGTGTTTTCCAACCAATGGTTAGGCTCATTTTTTTTCCCAGAAATGAACGGGAGACGAAGCCATGTTTTTAGGCAGTATTGAACTGAAAGCGGGAAAGCAAGGACATGCTTTGTCTAATCAGTGTAGATTTCAGTTGAGGACATCAACTTCAGACACAGTTGTGTATATTTAATTAATTCTTGGAAGTGTTTGTGAAATTCTAAAGTCTGTAAGTACTATCCATTAACAATGCTCAAACAGTTAGAGCTGACGGTCATAACCCAAGTAGGGCTATGTTCCAAGATGTGCAACAATGAAAACAAGCTAGGCATATAATTAACAGATATGCTTACAAAGGAAGATCCTGATGTTGGGAAAAAGGAATGTTGCATCCTAGAAATAATATATTGAACCTTCATGCTGGTTTATAAATGTCGACATGCTATTGTGAGAATTTGATGTAGTTACCATTTGACTTAACTCAGTTCTTGTTGAAAGTTAAATAAAACAGTTGTTTCATTGAACACAAAGGCTGTTGACGAATCATATGTTTTGCAAGTGGCCATCATACAAATTACTAAAGTATCATACCAAAGCTAATCGCTGCAGGTGCAACACAAACAATAACCATCTGCTCTAAAATTAAAACATCTTAGAGGATTTTCCCCGAACCTGGTAAATTCCTGTAAGTCTGTAGAGAGAAATCATCACCTCTAGCAGGCTAGATAGTAATCAAAATCTAATACTCTCGAGTTAAACAGCAACCCCCACTACCCTGCCCGGCCACACATCTCAATTTGGTGCCGTATGACCAGTCCTCTAAAAAAGAGCAGAAGCGAAGATGGATCAATTAATGGAAAATTTTCAACAGCTTGGTGTGGACCAACAACAACAACAACCACAGAACCAACCTGTAAATGCACAACCGTTGCAGCCCCCAGTCAATCAAAATATGGAGGAACCCACATTGATAGCGCTACAGCGCCTTACTGAGAACTTAGAAAAGAATAGCAATTATGCAAAATTATCCCAAGTTAGGTCCATAGTACAACCATTCGAGGGAGATAAGAAGAAATTCAGGAGATGGTTGGCCGACATAGACAAATTTGCGGCAATAGCAGAAACAACAAATGATGAAGAGAAAAAGAAAATCGCTCTGTTAGGTTCTGATTCGTACGTGACTGATTTTTTAAGAAGGAGGTCCCAGCAGTACCCCACAGAAACCTACGAGTCCTTAAAGAAAGAGCTCACCCAGAGATATGGGGAAATAATAGACAAAATGCATGCTTGGTCAGTCCTTAGAAGCATGAAACAGGAAAGAGATGAATCGGTACAACTTTTTGGAGATAGATTCCTCAATATGGCAGAAGAGGCGTTTTGCGGAGAAATCCCTACCACACCTGATGTAGAAATACAGTTAGTGGGGATATTTGCCGATGGCCTTAGGGCAGAAAATATCAGAAGGCATATCATTAGAAAAGACACCAAGACCATTGCTGAAACAATCCAAGCAGCAATACAGGAGGAGAATCTTCACCGAAGGTTCCAACAAAGAGCAGTTAGGGAACCCCGACCACAATATAGGGACTATAATGAGCATGAGCCTATGGAAGTTGACCATGCCAGGAGGCAATGGACTCGCCCACGACAACGAGATGATAGGCCCCGCAATTATAGACCCCCCACACAGAGGCAAAACGACGTCAATAATGTCAATCCGAACGGATGCTTCACATGCGGTAGGCTTGGACATGGTTACAAGTCCTGTAGAGCAAATTACAATAATGCACCATCCAGAAGAGGAGGTTATCAACCACAACAACCCGCATCACCCCCACGTGATTACACTAGAAATCAGTATACCAGAGGCACACCTCAACCCCTCATGCGTCAGGGAAACGGCCGCGCCACTCACTAAACAAGACCGTTAGTGAGGGCAACAATCACAGAAAATGGTCTAAAACAAAAGAAACAACACAGAATAGAAATTGTCAAGTAGGCCCATCCGGAAAAATACAATATGAAGAAATGTTGCATGATGGAACTAAAATACATCCGGACCCCAGTTCATGCATCATGTCTATACAGGGCCAACAATATAGGGCACTGGTAGATACAGGAGCATCCATCAGCCTTATTAGGTTCCAGCTGTTCAAGAGGATCCAACACTTAGTACGATTTCAACCGTCCAAAACACACCTAGCTTCAGTCACGGGACAAAGACTAGATTCAGTTGGGACAGCATGGCTAAAATTTTCCTTAGGCGAAACATATTTTGAACACCCATTTGTCATTACCAAAGGAATGTCTAGAAATCTTATCCTAGGGAGAGATTTTTTTAACAAACACAAAGTTAGAATATACTATGACCTCCAGAAAATCAAAGTCAACAATACATACATAGATCTCCAGGACGATATACACATAGCGTCTTTGGTAAGGATTACAGCCCCCATAACGGTGGCCCCAAATTCCCTGGTCATAGCAAAAGGCAGAATAAAAAATTCTGAGTACATAACACCAGGGCAATCAATTCAAATACAGCCCCTAGCAGAAGAAAGCATTATTGATGGCCCATTGTTGCAAATTACAGAGGGAATCGCTGAAGTCTCGAAGGCTAGAGATTTCCCCATCATGATATTGAATATGTCAGGGAAAACTACCACTATAAATAGAGGCACTATTGTAGCACAAGTGGATAAGTCAAAGTTAAGACAAACCAAAACCAATAGAGACCATCCACAAATTGGCTCAACCACTCCCACTGGACATAATGCACGAAATCACAGCACAAATAACCATAGTACATGGAAAGTAAACAGTTATAAGGCTTATGCAGAAAAAGGCAGCAGTATCAGTCACAGTTATGTTACACCACAGCATACCCTACCCAGATGGCAGAAACGAACCAGTCCATACATAAGAAGAGAAAGGCCACAGTATGAAAATGACTATAATTACTCATTCTTGCGCCCCAGCACACCAAGAGAAAAGATGAAGTGCTGTATATCACAGAGTAACAGAGAAACAGAAATTATCTTGCCAGGAGGATATCCAAAGCGACAAGACAGAGATACATGCCCCATAGAGTATCAATATAACTCAAAAACAGGTGGATATGATAAAGTCCCAAAATCAATTGAAATTTCCGAAGAAAAGGAAGAATTCTTATATGACTATACCACAGGAGGATACTACAGCAGCAAAGTTGGAAATAGAAAGAATGAAAAATTTTCGCCCAGGGAAAGAAGACAGCCCTATAGCACAAATGGAAGAAATACAGTAACGTACGCGGATAAGCGCAGTTACGGCAGAAATAATCAGAAACAATGGCACAATAACGACTACCCCAGAAATAATACTAGAAACGTATATACAGTAAATGCAGTGACAAATGGAAATGCACACAGCACATGGCAGAGGAGACAGTACCAAGCACAGCCCAATGAACGGCAAAAAAATACGCAAAAGAAAACCACATACCAGGAACAGAGATTTTCACAAGATGCAAGAAAAATGCCCCAAGATTATGGGAATGAAACGGAGGCATCAAGACAGACCAGAGATATCATAGCAGATCATAAATACAGAGAGAGAATAGCTCAGTTACTTGCAACCCTGAATGCCACAGAAGATAATAAGCAACGTTTGAAAACGTTTGTAGAAAAGCACCAGGATGTATTCGCACTCAATGACATGGAATTAGGCAGAACTAACACTGTCACAATGGACATTCAAACAACCACAGAGGAGCCAATACATATGAAACCCTATCATACGCCCTTGAAAAACAGAGAACTCGTGGAAAGGTCTATAAATGAAATGCTACAGGCAGGAATCATCGAAAGATCCAGATCCCAATGGTCCTCCCCCATCGTTATAGTAACGAAGAAAGATGGGTCCAGTCGCTTTTGCTGCGATTACCGTGCCCTTAACAAAATCACAAAAGTCATTTCCTACCCCCTCCCCAGGATAGACGATTTACTTGCGACGTTAGGAAAGTCTACATACTTTACCACACTTGATGCAAGGTCAGGCTTTTGGTGCATCCCCATGACACCTGAGGCAAAACAGAAATCCACATTCTGTTCCCATATCGGAAGTTTTTTTTGGAATGTTATGCCATTTGGTCTAAAAGGATCACCAGCAACATATATGTCACTCATGGATGAAGTGTTAAAGGGTCTACATCCATTTGCCCTGGCATACATAGACGATATCCTGATACATACCGCAGGCACGATGGAAGACCACCTCCGCAAAGTTGAAACAGTTTTTGATAGACTCAGACATCACCAAATAAAGTTAAAACTGTCCAAGTGTGAATTTCTAAAGACAGAAACCAAATATTTAGGCTTTGTTATCAATAAAGATGGCATCAGACCTGATGAAGATAAAGTCAAAGCCATAAGAGAAATGCCTAGCCCCAAGACGGTCAGACAAACACGCTCATTTATTGGTACAATAGGTTACTATAGACGCCACATCATCAATTTCTCCAGAGCAGCAGAGCCTTTGATAGCCCTTACCCGCAAGTATGCACGCTTCAGATGGACAGAAGACTGCCAGAGATCCTTTGAGTATCTTAAAAATGCCCTAACCACCATCCCACTGCTCGGACATCCAGATATTTCTCAGCCCATGATATTGTACACCGATGCCTCAGATAACGCAATTGGTGCTTGTTTGGTACAACCAATACTAGAAGATGAAACACCCATCCTACCAAACATTCCCAATGAGAAACCCATTGCATTCCTATCCCACGCATTGTCAAAGTCACAAAAACGGTGGACCACCACTGAGAAAGAAGCATATGCTATTCACTATGCAGTACAAAAGTTTGACTTTTATGTCAGAGGAACTAAACTCATTATAAGAACTGATCATCAACCTTTGGTTAACTGGCTTACCAAAACACAAGAACAGCCAAAGAAGCTACAGACATGGGCAATGAATTTACAGTCCTACGACACCACCATCGAACATATCCCAGGCGAAATGAACACCTGTGCAGACCTCTTATCCAGGATTAAATATGATGATGAAACCGAAGTGAAAACAATTAGAGTAAAAAATGATGGCACATCCTCAGAGATTGACGATAATGCTAAAGAAATTAACGAAATTACTTCACCAGGTCGAAGAAGTACCTCAGATTCTGCCACACAAGTAGAAGAAGAAAGTCAAGATATGCTTGACATGAGAGTAGAACAAGCGAAAGATGCAGAAATTGTTAAGCTGCTCACATACGTGAAGGAAAACCCAACAAAAATTAAAGATTTTACAGTACACCCAACGGATGGAGCTCTATACTATATTGATAGTAAACAAGAAGGGACACTAAGAAAAGTCATTCCAGCACATCTAGTCCCGGAAGTATTGCTACAGTTTCATGATAACAACGGGCACATGGGAAGAGACAAAACAATTGATGTCATAAAGAAAAGCTATTATTGGCAAACTTTCTACAAAGACATTACAGAATATGTAGCCACCTGTAGAACATGTAAATTGAGAAACATGAAGCCACATTTAATTCCTCTTCAAGAAATGCAACCTTCCCATTATCCCATGCAAACAGTAAGCATTGACTTATCAGGTCCTTACCCACTCACCCAATCAGGCAACAAATACCTCCTGCACATAGTTGACCAATACTCTGTTTGGCCAGAAAGTTACCCACTCAGTGATGCCACATCGCAGTCTATCACGCAAATTTTTTTTTACAAGAATTCATTCCCAGGCATGGCTGTCCAAAACGAATTATTTCGGACAACGGTAAACAGTTTATAGGTAACCCATTTAAAGCCACCTTACACCAGCTGAATATTGAGCATACTACAACCACTTATTATTGCCCAAATGCAAATGGCAGAAATGAACGCATGCATGCCACCCTACATGATATTCATTAGCAAATATATCAAGGGGAATCACCAATACTGGGATCTATACATTAACCAAGCTCTTGAAGCCATCCGAGTAAACGTGAATGATACCACAGGAATGTCACCATTTTTCATGCTATACGGAAGAGAACCAAATTTTCCGTTAGACAACCTACTTCGCCCACAACGAAAATACATGGGAGAAGATCCCGTCGAAATAATCCTTCAAGAAAAGTACAAGGCTCACCAGATTGCACAACGAAATACGCAGAAGGCATTTCACAAGAAACAGAAACAACATGATAAATCAGCCAAGCTACCAACGTACAAAATAGGAGACAGAGTATACTACAAGAAACATGTACGCAGTTCAAAATTCGATGACCGATGGTTAGATGGCTACAAAATCATGAAACAAACTACGCCTGTAAACTTCATTATCTGGAATGAAGAGAAACAACACCAAACAAAAGCTCACGTAAAACAAATAAAAATTGATAATCACCGGCCCATTCCGCCTCTGACGACAAATACAAGACCAGTCAGAAAGGCCACCCTAAATTATAATCCATCCAGTACAGATCCGTCTGACATATCAGAGTCAGAGACGACAGACTCTGAATTTTACCAAGACGACCGCATACCCAGACCACCCACCGATGCACTACATCGAGCAAGACAACAACGAGACTCGTCCGAAAGCGAAGAAGATATCCCACCACTTGAATTGCGTAATCGACTCGAAGACAGAGACCTGCGCATTAGAAATGAAGAAATCATGCCACAGACGTCACACGATGACAACACGAAAGCACCTTATATTAACACTCAAACTTACTCCCGCAGTGATAAATCGTCAGCTGATACCTATCACACCCCCAGTTCAGGCAGTTCCAGTTGGAATACCAGCGAAGGACAAACACTGCTATACCACAAGAACAAGATTGCTCGTTCAGAACAATCAGATCCTGAAGAAACGATACCCAAGCAGATTGTTGAACCATATACCAGCAATCTGTATGAAGACGAAACGCAACAAGAAATGCGAAATTACAGTGTCAACCCCGGCACAGCTTTGTCAGACCCCAACGAACAGAATGACAGAGAAATGGTGGAATTGTACGAACAAGAAACAGACATTGATACAGCTAGTTCCATTGAAACCAGTGATGCGGAGAGTACATTATTCGTACCAGTCAGCTCCAGCGTCAAACGCGCCTATAAAACAGAATCTGATGACTCAATTCCTAGCAACAAAATTCCGCGTATACAGCACAACTATATCAGACGAAAGATTCTGAAGAAACGCAATCATGTTCCCAAACCAAGCCGAGAAGTGTTAGCCTCATCTCAACTAGTCAAAAACAACAGTGTGCAAATTACTGTGCCCATGGTAACCGGTGCTAACGTTCAGCACAACCAGGTCAGAAGAAAAATCAAGGCGAAACATGCCCCTGCCTCAAAACTAACAGATGTTCCCGCCATGCAAACCCCAACCACAGGGAAACCATCACCGCAATCAAAAGATGTTAAGCCATCACCGCATTCGCCAATGTCCTCAGCGCCCCAACAATCAGCAAATGCAGTGTCACCCACATTTACTCAGTATGATGCTCGCCTAACCAGTCGAGACATTGCAAAGTTAGAGATGGCGGCACAACTAAAGGACTTATTACTGAAGCTTTGCTGAGACACGCCCCTCAAGTCTTCAATGTACATGCCATTCCGTGTACGGTCAACGCATATGTGAAAAAAAAACCTTTTTAACAATGTACTAACTCTCCCCATGTACTCTATTTTCAGTTTTTGACAGTTCAAATGACTTGCTTACAGACTAAGATGTCAAAGCCTCACTGAGAAAGTTATTTTTTCCAGCCTTAGAATACTGATGCCAGAGGAAAATCAAGACCAGCCCACGGAGGATTTTCTTTAGATAGTATAATGTTGTAAAATAAAAACTACAAAACAATTGATAACACACGGTGTTACGAGTTTACAGACATTACTTAGTTACAGACATTTTCTAAAAATTTAGAATGTTACAAAACCTTACCTATAACACATGTGTCACACTATTCTGTTGTAACATGGATCTACACTTTTGTAACTGATCATATTCCACGCTTCATTCACCAGTACTTTTTCTTACCCCATACTAATATTTCTGTGATCTCTTTTATGCTAAACTCCTTTATTCTATCACCTTGACCAATCATACTGTTCCTACTATGAGATCTCTTAACAGCATAAAATTCATACCCAAAACTAGTATTGCATGTTATGCTATTTTTTCTCCACAGGATTATTTATTTTCAAATGTACATTATTATTTTAGACCCAGATGTATATTAGTACTGTCAAGAATTTTAAACATTCTCCTAAAGAGATTCCATATCCCAACCTTGACTCTCTATAGTAAGATTTCCTTCACTCCACTGTTACTCATCTTTGACTTACTATTTTTCCATTCCACTATATTGAAACGACATAAAAGAAAAAAATGAAAAGAAGAGAAAACATTCTATAGGATTGCTATATGTTTATATGCCACCCTCACACATTTTGATGATGATAAGCCAATATTGTAAAACATTGACTGCCTTGAGGTTAGCAGCCGACATAAAAGAAAAGAAAAAGAGAAAATAAATCACCATTTCAGAGTGAGAAATTAGTTTTTACTCCTACTGCCCATTACCAGTCATACACCCCACTAGCATGATCTCTGATACTCCAACAATATTTTGTTGATACTGCCTATCACAAATACCCCAATGACATTTGCGCATGCTGATTTTCTGCAAATGAAGAATCCCTTGAGAGCATTAGTATATGCTAACCCCAGATTGAACAAATTGCACCTATTTGTTGATGATGCCTTTGCCCATGTTAAAGAAATAGCATTTGCACATGCTGACCTAGCAAATGAAATACCCCTTTACAGCATTTGTATATGCTGAACCCACATTGAACACCCATTACCGGATGATAACAACTAATGACACATAAGATGAAGAAGTAACTAGGTTATGTATGATGAAGATGCCATTTTATATTAAGGTGAAACTTTATGTTGTCACAACTGAGATTTTGTTGTAATGTTTATGCACAAAATCCCCCACATTAACATTGGAGGAATAATTTTAGTCTTTCGTGGTTACGAGATAAGGCAAAGAGATAATGGAATATTTTATGAATACCATGGACATAGAACAAATCAGAGCAGATGATTGTTACACATATGAGGACCATATTTGAAGTCATTATTGAAGGATTATCAGTAGACAAGGACCAATAGATTATGATAATCCCATGGAACCACAGGTACTAAGGACACAAAATGGAGATTAAATAATGAGAAAAAAAAATAATGACTGAATAATTGCTACGCCCAGAGGTAAAGGAAATAGAGATACATCCGCATTTTTGGAGAAGAAATCTTTTTGATTTTTTTGTTGCTCATTGCCTTTGTAATATGAACATGGTTGTATAACAAATGACTATTCCCTATCATGAATTACAGAATGTTGTAAGATAGTTGAAATAAATTGACGATTTAATATACTCATAACATACCCAGAATTACAGGCACTACATAACTCTGACTAACCTTCGACCTGCGAAGGCAGAGTTGGTGTCGAAATCCTGAAAATATGTATTTTACCTCATATTGCGATAAAATTATGAAAGTTTTGTTGATGTTTACAAATGATTAGTCGATGTGTTGTTGATAAAAATATTGTTAGAAGTCATACATTGAAAGGAAATAATGATGAATTCCCAGTATAAACAAGAAGACCAGGAAAGATCCACACCTATAAAATATTGGAGCACCACATATATATGGAGAATATGGGATTTATAAAAAAAAAAAAAATAAAGGAAATACAAAATGGTATACGAGGATAAACAAGCGATAACAGATACATATTGTCAAGGATACCAGGTTATTTAAAAAAAAAAATGAACAAGTACAAGTAATGAGATTTTTAATCATTTTAATTGGTACATTGAAATTGCTTATCAGAATAAATTGTTACATTGAGCTTTGAAAATGATGATGTACAGATCTGAAATTGTTTCCCATATGCAATAATACATAACAAAAGAAAGCATGATGGATCACCACGGTTAAATTAACTGACTTATACAATTGGATCGTCATTTGCAAAGATGATGTGGATATTTTGAAGAAAAAAAAAACAGGAATACTTTCTACTACAAAATACATGGAGTGCTTACTCAATAAATAAGTTAGGACCAAAACTTATTAGAACACCAGAAGTGAAAATAACATAAAATTTTGAACCACTCGGAGGACACAGAGATAGAATTAGGTTTTCCCCCACAATGTCCAATACAGTGTGTCAACTATATTGTTGGAATAACATACATGTGGATTAGGATAATGAAATAGGATATTATTGTTCATGTTCCCAATGTTGCCACTCCCCATATTTTTGAGTGATGACTTAATGAATATTTTTGTTGGTCAGGGTTGCCAATTTAAAAATGTGATGAAAAATGCTGGATAGTTAAAAATTTTTTTGGAGTTGATGTCCATCCCTAAGTTTTTATAGAGAAGTTGATCTCACATAGATATAGGAACCTAGTTTAGGAATTAGATTAAATTTTTCCGAATTATTTTTGGACTTAGAAAATTTTTTGAACTTTAAATTTTTCTGAACAATTTTTTGAACTTAAGAATTTTTTTGGGATAAATTTTTTAAGATTTGATAGTACTCAAATGTCTCCCTACGGGATACATTTGCAGGGCCCCGGGATCTGTATGTAACCGCGTATACCGTGAGTTTTCAGATATAGACTATATTAACATAAAATAAATTTTTATAGAAACAGAAGATAAAAGAAAATCTTAACGCAGATGTTCAATTAGGCCAGTTTTAGCTTGGAAACGCCACGCATTATTTTAGGCCCAGTTTAGCGTGTATAGTTGCGTTGGTCACGTGTTTTCCAACCAATGGTTAGGCTCATTTTTTTTCCCAGAAATGAACGGGAGACGAAGCCATGTTTTTAGGCAGTATTGAACTGAAAGCGGGAATGCAAGGACATGCTTTGTCTAATCAGTGTAGATTTCAGTTGAGGACATCAACTTCAGACACAGTTGTGTATATTTAATTAATTCTTGGAAGTGTTTGTGAAATTCTAAAGTCTGTAAGTACTATCCATTAACAATGCTCAAACAGTTAGAGCTGACGGTCATAACCCAAGTAGGGCTATGTTCCAAGATGTGCAACAATGAAAACAAGCTAGGCATATAATTAACAGATATGCTTACAAAGGAAGATCCTGATGTTGGGAAAAAGGAATGTTGCATCCTAGAAATAATATATTGAACCTTCATGCTGGTTTATAAATGTCGACATGCTATTGTGAGAATTTGATGTAGTTACCATTTGACTTAACTCAGTTCTTGTTGAAAGTTAAATAAAACAGTTGTTTCATTGAACACAAAGGCTGTTGACGAATCATATGTTTTGCAAGTGGCCATCATACAAATTACTAAAGTATCATACCAAAGCTAATCGCTGCAGGTGCAACACAAACAATAACCATCTGCTCTAAAATTAAAACATCTTAGAGGATTTTCCCCGAACCTGGTAAATTCCTGTAAGTCTGTAGAGAGAAATCATCACCTCTAGCAGGCTAGCTAGTAATCAAAATCTAATACTCTCGAGTTAAACAGCAACCCCCACTACCCTGCCCGGCCACAGTTGTGTGATGTCCTTGTGCATGCGTCCTGCAAGGTTGTGTGATGTCTTTGTGCATGCGTCCTGCAAGGTTGTGTGATGTCTTTGTGCATGCGTCATGCAAGGTTGTGTGATGTCTTTGTGCATGCGTCCTGCAAGGTTGTGTGATGTCTTTGTGCATGCGTCCTGCAAGGTTGTGTGATGTCTTTGTGCATGCGTCCTGCAAGGCTGTGTGGTGTCTTTGTGCATGCGTCCTGCAAGGTTGTGTGATGTCTTTGTGCATGCGTCCTGCAAGGTTGTGTGATGTCTTTGTGCATGCGTCCTGCAAGGTTGTGTGATGTCTTTGTGCATGCGTCCTGCAAGGTTGTGTGATGTCTTTGTGCATGCGTCCTGCAAGGCTGTGTGATGTCTTTGTGCATGCGTCCTGCAAGGTTGTGTGATGTCTTTGTGCATGCGTCCTGCAAGGTTGTGTGATGTCTTTGTGCATGCGTCCTGCAATTTTGTGTGATGTTTCTGTGCATGCGTCCTGCAAGGTTGTGTGATGTCTTTGTGCATGCGTCCTGCAAGGCTGTGTGATGTCTTTGTGCATGCGTCCTGCAAGGTTGTGTGATGTCTTTGTGCATGCGTCCTGCAAGGTTGTGTGATGTCTTTGTGCATGCGTCCTGCAAGGTTGTGTGATGTCTTTGTGCATGCGTCCTGCAAGGTTGTGTGATGTCTTTGTGCATGCGTCCTGCAAGGTTGTGTGATGTCTTTGTGCATGCGTCCTGCAAGGTTGTGTGATGTCTTTGTGCATGCGTCCTGCAAGGTTGTGTGATGTCTTTGTGCATGCGTCCTGCAAGGTTGTGTGATGTCTTTGTGCATGCGTCCTGCAAGGGAACTAGCTGCGGTGGTAGCTGTGTGCTCCATGAAGGAGCGCACAGAGAAATAATGGTGATGATGTTGATGATGATGATAATTATCCACACACATATCAGTGATTTAATCTTGTACGTGACATTCAATTACTGCATTTTCAATTCCTATATTAAATGGCCTAACAATCCAGTCAATCAATCAATCAATACCCTTTAGCTCCACGAGGAGCATTGGAATTCAACAAACACATGCCAAGTCTTCCTGTCCAGTGTCATCCGCTAAAGTTCTTTCCATGTTTTCTTCATCATTTTCACCTCTGTATCCAGTTCTCTTCTCCATGTGTTTTTTGGTCTACCTCTGTCTCTTTTCCCTGTGGATTCCAGAACAAGGACTGCCTTGTAATGCTTTCAACAGGTCTCCTCAATGTGTGTTCTATCCATCGCCAGCGTCTTCTTCTCAACTCTTGTTCCACTGGCACTTGTCTGGTTCTTGTCATGTGTGTATGTGCGTGTGTATGTGGGTGTGTGTGTGTATGTGTACCGTTGGGAAACAACATCCACGATAACGAAGAGATAATTAGAACTGTGACATAATGGAAATATAGCCTACAGTATCTGACAGTCGGTCGTGACCTCGTAGCGTTCTGTGATTTGCTAGCAAATCCATGCAGTTACAGCCTGCGTTTACTCACATTTTAATCCACGCCTCTTTTCCTTGGCCATAAACAAACGAAGTTGTTTACCAACTTTCGCGACCTGCCAGTCATAGCTGAAAGCGAATAGGGTTTGTTAACCAAGTTTCTCACGCGAGCTGATCTGTCAATCATCGGATATCGGACAGACTGCACGTGGGAAAACACCGGACCTGTTAAAGTGAGACGCTCGGGCAAAAATATTTCCCCGAGTACCCTTTGATGTTCTTATACACAGGGGGAGTTAACTCTTCGATCTTCAGATACGGGCAAAAAATCTCGTGGAGCCCGTTACACGGTTTTAAGTCTCTGATGTCGATTAGCAACGCTCGACAGAGCGACAGTGAAAGCCTTTTATCTGGGAAACTTAGTTTCCTGAATTTTGCTATGCACCATAGTGTGAAAAGTAGCATCATCTATAGATTATACATCCATGACGATATATAAACTGTCTCTTCCGAAACCAGCTATCAGTTGTCACTTAGAATTTTTCGGATAGTCTCAGCACGCAGTAGCTAGAACCATTTTCGCTAGATGTGTTAATAGTGTTCGTGGGGATTATCATTCTGATATTCTGGTAATAGAAATTAGTGCTTAAATGTTAAAGTGTTAAAAGCTTTTACCATTTTTATTCACTTAGAGTTCTAGCTGTTACAACCAGTGAAATAATAACGAGTAGCTGTTCTATACGAGATGTTTCAGTTGTAATGTTAATTTTAATCACCCGCTTTCTCACATAGGAAGAGACGTTTAGTTGACTGATATAAGTTAGGGGTGACTGATAGTGGTAGAAAAGAATTCACATTATATTTCATTTTGTGTACTTATAGTTAGTGACTATTATTTAATACCATACGATGACAAACAGACGCCGACAATTTAATAGCTATTAACAACAGGCGAGATTTTGTAAGTGCGCGTATGGACAATTAAATTATAATAGACATTGTATGCTGATCGTTAACGCGAGTCAGGGCGGGGAGGGCGCATACCTTCACCCGACCTAGACACGCCGCGCTAGCTCAAACTGACCGGATAGGAATAGGCTAAGGACACCGTGTGCCTTTTAAATTTAATCAGGACTGACGGAGTGGATAAGAGATCGTCTTGTCCCCTTCTGTGTACATATATGTAGAGATATAAAATAGTAGTATTTTTCTCATGATGTTTCTTTATTCTTAAGCAGACCTGATCAAGAGCAGCCAGCGGTCTATTTTGGTCCTTTTCTTCATTTACTGATTGGATTAATGTTGTCTTTTCTTGGCTTATGCGTCCCCAAGTTCATTTGTAAACAGGATTGGCTAAAGAGACAACTGACAATTTAAATGGTAAATTTAACTGGACTTATCAATACCAGATATTTTTCTCATTTTGTATCAGCCCATTGGGTTGTGAAAAAAAAAAAATAACATTTCTCGCGACTTTTGACAGTCGTATCCAAGTGGATTTTATCCAGGAGAGTTGCGCTGTTTCATAATTTGCACTCACCTAGAGCCAGCCCATAGGATTACCATCATTTAACAATTGTAACAGTTTTTAGCAGCTAGATGTTTCAAAATACTGGAAGTATTTTCCACTGTTTGCCGTGAACACAAGATCTCAGTTTCTACACTAACTATTCGAGGTGACATTTTGTCGTAAAGTGTATCTGTATCACAACGCGCTCAAATTCCCCCATTCAAAAGCTAGTAACGTAAATTTTCCGCCTATAACCACTCCTAATATATTTGAAAATTGCCAAGAGCAAGGTCAAACGTCTGCTAAGAATTGGACAATAGTTGACTTTTCTACTACCACAGTTTGAAAAAGGTTACCCTTCCCCTAATCGTATACACACCCGCTCTATTATTTAGTGGAGGTTGTAACTATAAATAACTACAATGTTTGAACTTATGCACCATTGCCTAGCCGAACAGTCCTCGATTGACACAAGATTTGAATTTTCAAAGACCAAGCGTATTGAGTCCCATCCCCCAAAAACACACAGCTCGCGTTCCCCTTCCCAATATTTTATGACGAATGCCGGAAAAGTTGGCAGAAGAAAAAAACAACTTGTTACCTCGTCTTGAAAAGGGAGAGGAGGGGAAAGAGAGAAACTTAGATAACGTATAAAGAGGGTAAATACAATGGATGTATTGAATTATAGCGATAATATTGTTTATTAAAATACCATACTATTCCCTATGATAAATTATCTTGCCTTATATAAAAGTATGTTTTTCAGAATAAATATAGAGACAAATTACATAGATGAAAATGATGAAGAAGAGTTAGATGAAAACTAGATAGGAGGATAGAGGCAAAAGGGCAGTTTAAGAATCACTTTTAAAAATTGAAATCGACCCAATAATAACCGAGATATTGTAGAAAATAAAAAAATTGAGACAGGCAGACAAACACACTGAGGAACTGCTCAATTTTGAAGGTCTTCGAAAGTTACATTTTAGGGGACGCGTTTTTGAACAGTCAAATTTGCTTGACTCGTTTTATTGGTTAATGATAGTTTAGGAAGGGGAGATAAAACTAACGCTTTACCAGAATACGCTGCCACTTGAGAAAAATATCTCAACACAGTAGATTAAGATCAGACGCATAGCAGTGTGACCAATGCCTTTGCGGTCTGGACGACAGCGATCTGCACCTGTGCCATTGATTGCCAGTTAATCTTACTTTTTTGTGTGAAATATTTCATTGATTGCGGTAAGATAAATAATTTTATTGATTAATTTTATTAATATGTAGAGGCAAACCCAGATAGGGGGCCAAAAAATTGTGTTGTACGACATTGCCATGGGAAAAGAATTATGACATCCTAGCAGGCATGCGTAAGCAGACTTAGTGAGAAACGAAAGTAAATTGTGTTTGAATATTGCCACACAAAAACCATTACGACTGTAAGTCCAGAAAGCTACTTTCAGTCTTCTGCAGTGTCACAGTGTACAAATGACGCCAGAAAACATACTTAGAATGATTGCACAAAAGAATTAACAGGTTACAAGAAGACATCTGTATACCTATCTGATTGTATGGAAGAAAATCAATGTTTAAAGTGACAGGGGCGTTGCAGCCATATGGAAGAAGAATGTAAACACAGTACGGAGTGAAGTCAAATAAATTAGGGGCTAGTGCAAATATTTTGCACACGAGACTGACCACAAATGATGGTAGTTTTGAGTAATTGTGGAAGTATTATAGCCAGCATATAAAAGTAGGGGAACGTCCTTCTTTTTCAGGGTTATATTGCCTGTTACCAGTTGGTGGCAGGAAACCTGGTGAAGACAGAATTGGAGGACAGAGAAAGCCTCAGAAAAGCTGTATGCTGCGTTTGATAGCCTGAAGACAATACTTGTGCTGAATTTATATGATCTACTTCAGATAGAAACGTCAGGTGAAGTCCCCTTACGTGGGCTATGAAAACTCATTCATTAAAAATTTCCACACGTGACTTTCATTATTTTGGGCATGATGACAAAAGTAGTCCCTCCCATCATTGACTTTCACTTTTAGACAGTACTACATCAGTCTGTGTTCTACACTTACAGTGACACTTGTTTATTATCAAGTATGGACAAAGAGTCCTCCTTATTTATTTATTATATGTAAATACAGTTCTCTTCAGTTTTAACCACTCCTGCCCAAAAAGATTTGAGGGACAGGAAATAAAAATTGTAATATAATTATCTAAACTTAACACCCGTCTTACTTAATTCAATTTCATTGAGTTACAGTTGTGCTTGTTTTTATGCACTTATCACTATACTTACATTACCCTAGACACGTAGCCATAAAACACATAACAATATCATAAAATATTTCCCGGAGTGAGATCTTAGAGAGGTAGCGGATAGTTACACTGAGAATACATCATCATCAACAATTAGACTCAGGGACTTACATAGCTTGACCTCACTCTGAGTACACGTAGTTTGGTAACATCAATAACCTCTCCGGCACACACGCCACATATATTGGGGTCCTGTCTGGGATTATTATCATTATTATTGGTAATTAGACCCAGGGAATCCCCATTGTTAAAATAACAAAAAGTAATTATTTGTGGAAAAGTGAATGAGTTGTCATTGCCTATGATAATTTAGTCATACTTGTTAATTAAAATATTAAGATTTATAAAGTTGTATGACAGAAAAGATGGCAGACTTGGCCCAGTTCAGATCTGCTGCTGTGCAGACGGCAAAAGAAATGGGTATGGAGGGGCAAGTTCTGATTCAGTATGTAACCTCAGAATGCGATAAATTTATTGATAGGGAGGCTAGGAAGTTAGAGGCTGAAGTTAAGAAATTACAGTTAGAAGCCGAAAGAGAAATTAGGCAGATGGAGGCAGAGGAAAGGAGATTACAAAGAGACCATGAGTTACGACTAAAAGAAATGGAACTTCAACTACATAGATACAAACAAACAGATAGTAACAAAACCCCACCAGATCAGGATGAGTATAATACTAGAGATCAAAACCCAAGAGGTAAACAAACTTATGATAGGCAAAGATTTGACCCTAGAGATAGAAACCCGCAATTCAATGAAAGGAAACCCTACAGACCAGAAGGAAAATGGTGTAAAATATGTAGGATGCAAAATCATAATACAATTTAATGTGGTAGGAAAGTTCCTCCATATCACGCTGCATGCATGATAACAGTGGGAAACAAGAGAAAGAAGGAACTGTCTACAGGGCAGCATGAACTTCCTCATCCCCCCATCTGTGAAGAAGTAAGGTGTAATGGCAATAAGGTGATGTGCCTTTACGATTCAGGTTTGGAATATGACTAGGTTGTGAGTGCAACCCTGGTGCATCCAGACCAGTATACCACAGACAAACTGGAGATACAAGGGGCATTAAAGGATACAGCCACCATGACACTTCCCGTAGCCAATATCAATGTCAAAACTAGGTACGTGGAGGGAGTGATAAGAGCAGCAGTGTGTGACGACCCTAATTACCCGCTGGTGTTAGGAAGTAGATACGTGTTTCTAGGGAGCCCTATAAAACCTGTGATCATGGCAACGCTCCAGGTCAGGTTGACCCCTAGTAAGGAGGAGGAACCCCCACTAATTTTTTCTCGTAAACAGGTGAGAAATGCCCAGGCAAAAGACAAATCATTGAAACCTTGCTTTAGCAAATTGCCATATAGCCATAAAGTCCCTAGAAAAGGACAATTCTATTTGGAGGATGGAATGCTTTACAGGACTGCTGAAGCAGGACCTAACGGGTATGAACAGTTAGTACAGCCATCGAGATATAGGGAACGAATTATGAAACTAGAACATGTTGATCCAGACGGTGGACATCGGAAGATGGGTACCACCTGTCAACAGACATCTTGGAACTATTTCTGGCCAGGCATAGTTGCAGACATTGCAAAATTTGTGGAGGCCTGTGACCAGTGTAGCAAGGTACATTCCACACGTTGGAAGGAAAATACTAATCAGATGCTAGAAAAGCACTGTGGAGAACATGGGCCTAAAAATAAAAGGAGACATACAAATGATAAGGTAGACATAGTGAATAGGAATGCATCTTCTCACACCCAGTCTTCCAGAAAGTCAGTGACTATGGTAACTCTTCGGATAGTACAGAGAGTAAATAAAGTTACAGAACCGTCCCAACCGACATACGATAGATCGTAATTCTTGGAACGGTCTAAAAATAGTAATGAGGTTAATCGGCCAACATTGAAACCGAAACTAAATGTTAACCTTAGAAAAGTTGGGAGCGGGCGTTTGAGCACCTGGGAAAATGTGCAGCTCGCTTCAGAATACGGCTATTAACTTAGTATTATAAGGGCACCGGTGACAGTGGTAGTTGACCGACCCTATACAGTCCAAGTGGAAGTATTGTACGGACATTGGATTGAGATCCCACATATTACATAGCAATGCTACGGGCGAATTGATTCTGGATGCCGGAATTCATTTCCCCACATTATATATTATATCACCAATTGTCGTTGGGCGGAGAATACAGTTGGTGAATATGGCCTTTATCTGAATGGCAGATTTAAGAGTCAAATATGAATATTAGTAGAGGGTGTTTCCAAATTCAAATCAAGCCTGAGCTCAGACCAATGGATGGCTGTGAGCACTTCGGAGGGGCACATGAAATTCACATGTTGCTTTTTGGAGTGGAAAGTACTCAGAGTGTTTTATCCAGGCTGATGAGGAAATTACTGGACCCCTACAAAACTCTGCTATCACCAAATTTATAGATTCGCTCCTCATAACTATTGCAATCTTGAGGGGCATCTAAAACCTCTGGACATGTCATTGGACAGACTCAGAGAAGATTAATGGTGAATATTGATTTATAATCAGCATGTGACAGGGCGTAGCACCTGCAGCTGTATTATTAATAAAACTGCAATAGATTCTTGGATTGCAGAGGTCTGAGGCATATTTCTTGAGTAGTGCCTGCTTTGAAATGACCCCTTGCAAAAATCCATGATAATATAAAGGCAGAGTCGAGTCTATTTGACCGAATTTGATCGAGATTGTAACCCAGATAATAAAGCCGCACTAGTGGTGCAGGCTTTTCTAACCGGGGAGATGTGTCGTAAAGTGTATCTGCATCACAACGCGCTCAAATCCCCCCATTCAAAAGCTAGTAACGTAAATTTTCCGCCTATAACCACTCCTAATATATTTGAAAATTGCCAAGAGCAAGGTCAAACGTCTGCTAAGAATTGGACAATAGTTGACTTTTCTACTACCATAGTTTGAAAAAGGTTACCCTTCCCCTAATCGTAAACACACTCGCCCTATTATTTAGTGGAGGTTGTAATTATAAATAACTACAATGTTTGAACTTATGCACCATTGCCTAGCCGAACAGTCCTCGATTGACACAAGATTTGAATTTTCAAAGACCAAGCGTATTGAGTCCCATCCCCCAAAAACACACAGCTCGCGTTCCCCTTCCCAATATTTTATGACGAAAGCCGGAAAAGTTGGCAGAAGAAAAAAACAACTTGTTACCTCGTCTTGAAAAGGGAGAGGAGGGGAAAGAGAGAAACTTAGATAAAAAGAGGGTAAATACAATGGATGTGTTGAATTATAGCGATAATATTGTTTATTAAAATACCATGCTATTCCCTATGATAAATTATCTTGCCTTGCATAAAAGTATGTTGTTCAGAATAAATATAGAGACAAATTACAAAGATGAAAACGATGAAGACGAGTTAGATGAAAACTAGATAGGAGGATAGAGGCAAAAGGGCAGTTTAGGAATCACTTTTAAAAATTGAAATCGACCCAATAATAACCGAGATATTTTAGAAAATAAAAATTGAGACAGGCAGACAAACACACTGAGAAACTGCTCAATTTTGAAAGTCTTCGAAAGTTACATTTTAGGGGACGCGTTTTGAACAGTCAAATTTGCCTCATTTGATTGGTTAATGATAGTTTAGGAAGGGGAGATAAAACTAACGCTTTACCAGAATACGCTGCCACTTGAGAAAAATATCTCAACACAGTAGATTAAGATCAGACGCATAGCAGTGTGACCAATGCCTTTGCGGTCTGGACGACAGCGATCTGCACCTGTGCCATTGATTGCCAGTTAATCTTACATTTTTGTGAAATATTTCATTGATTGCGGTAAGATAAATAATTTTATTGATTAATTTTATTAATATGTAGAGGCAAACCCAGATAGGGGGCCAAAAAAATTTGTGTTGTACGACATTGCCATGGGAAAAGAATTACGACATCCTAGCAGGCATGCCTAAGCAGACTTATTGAGAAACGAAAGTAAATTGTGTTTGAATATTGCCACACAAAAACCATTACGACTGTAAGTCCAGAAAGCTACTTTCAGTCTTCTGCAGTGTCACAGTGTACAAATGACGCCAGAAAACATACTTAGAATGATTGCACAAAAGAATTAACAGGTTACAAGAAGACAACTGTATACCTATCTGATTGTATGGAAGAAAATCAATGTTTAAAGTGACAGGGGCGTTGCAGCCATATGGAAGAAGAATGTAAACACAGTACAGAGTGAAGTCAAATAAATTAGGGGCTAGTGCAAATGTTTTGCACACGAGACTGACCACAAATAATGATAGTTTTGAGTAATTGTGGAAGTATTATAGCCAGCATATAAAAGTAGGGGAACGTCCTTCTTTTTCAGGGTTATATTGCCTGTTACCAGTTGGTGGCAGGAAACCTGGTGAAGACAGAATTGGAGGACAGAGAAAGCCTCAGAAAAGCTGTATGCTGCGTTTGATAGCCTGAAGACAATACTTGTGCTGAATTTATATGATCTACTTCAGATAGAAACGTCAAGTGAAGTCCCCTTACGTGGGCTCTGAAAACTCATTCATTAAAAATTTCCACACGTGACTTTCATTATTTTGGGCATGATGACAAAAGTAGTCCCTCCCATCATTGACTTTCACTTTTAGACAGTACTACATCAGTCTGTGTTCTACACTTACAGTGACACTTGTTTATTATCAAGTATGGACACAGATTCCTCCTTATTTATTTATTATATTTAAATACAGTTCTCTTCAGTTTTAACCACTCCTGCCCAAAAAGATTTGAGGGACAGGAAATAAAAATTGTAATATAATTATCTAAACTTAACACCCGTCTTACTTAATTCAATTTCATTGAGTTACAGTTGTGCTTGTTTTTATGCACTTATCACTATACTTACATTACCCTAGACACGTAGCCATAAAACACATAACAATATCAAAAAATATTTCCCGGAGTGAGATCTTAGAGAGGTAGTTGATAGGTACACTGAGAATACATCATCATCAAAAATTAGACTCAGGGACTTACATAGCTTGACCTCACTCTGAGTACACGTAGTTTGGTAACATCAATAACCTCTCCAGCACACACGCCACACATTTGTGCATCCAGGAATACACCACCAAATTTGACGTCCCCCTCATAAAATCTTATTTTTTATAGAGGATGGACTGGGGCCAACTTGGATAATACCCCTGACATTCTGTATATTCAGGAACCATTGTAATTCCAAAGGGATATCACCAAGAATAGGGTAAGCGTGATTGAGTGTTCACTGTCTGACAGAGAGAGTATGACAGAGAGAGAGTAACTATTTTTCTTTGTAACAAGTATTGCATCAACTTTGATTTGGCTTAAAAATTGTTTACTTTACTGGGTAGGATTTAGTAGGAACTTTGTTTTTCCTTACTGTCTATTCTGTACCATAGTGCTAACCTTTGACCTTTGGGGTTATTAACTTGTTGGGTTCTTGTCTCAGTCTCCACAAATTTGAGGCAAAATTCCAGTGGTGCTGGTTGATTACGAATAATTCTCAGATGTCCAGACCAGCTTATTCTTTATTTTCAACTGAATCCTTAGACGGTACTGTTTCAACAATCGCTGATTTCTCCTGTTATTTCCTATGTATGTAATTCTGATTTTAATTGATCTTTCTTTTGATATTCGATGTTGTCAAGTTTTCATGATAATAAACAACAAAAGAAACTTACCTTTGTGTGTTGGTCAGACCCATACCCAATTAACCGTAGTTTTTCACGTTTGTGTGTCTTGCTGTCACATATCTCTGTGTGTGTGTGTGTGTGTGTGTGTGTGTGTGTGTGTGTGTGTGTGTGTGTGTGTGTGTGTAGTTAAACTTATATTTACATGTATATGGAGGGAAAGATTGTCTTGTACTAAATTACAGTCGTATAGATAGGCTGGACGAGAAACTACTCATTTCAGAGACAGATCTTCTCCTTAAACTATCACCTGTGAAAATCTATTTCTCACACCTTTACTTCTCACATACTTATCACCATCCACTCTACTCAGACGGGACCATAAATAACTTTCAAACCTATCTAATTTACGACAAGAACCATCTCAGGATCTCGTCTGAATGTGGCCGTGGTCTGGAATGGCAGGACAAAAGACTGCAGAGAGCGGTAGTGAAGATGCTGAGCTCGGAGCATTAAAAAGAGAAAGGAGAATCAAGAGTTGTCGGGAGTATAAATTAGTTTAAAGTAACATTCTGTAACTGTCGTCCGCTGTTCCAGAATCTTGAACAACCAATTAATCTACTTTACAGACAATTGTTTATTTAATCTGGAGGATCCAGCTTTGTAGCGTTGCTTTCTGTCTTCACTTCTTTCCTTTACTGTAAATTGTACACTTATTCATCTTTCTCTTGTGCCTACTACCTATGTCGTAAAGCGTCGTAAATTGTACACTTCTTCATCTTCTCTTTTGCCTACTACCTATGTCGTAAAGCGTCGTAAATTGTATCCTTCCTCATCTTCATCTTATTCTATTGCCTACTGTCTATCTTGTAAAGCGTCGAAGGGGGTGGCCTTTATTAGTTTCAGATTCAATTAATGTTTTCCAGTTTGACACCCTTTTCTTCTTTGTTTTTCAAAATGTCTTTGACTCCCTCGATCCATCTTCTAGGTCGTCCACTATAAATGGTCTCCACAAATTTGAGGCAAAATTCCAGTGGTGCTGGTTGATTACGAATAATTCTCAGATGTCCAGACCAGCTTATTCTTTATTTTCAACGGAATCCTTAGATGGTACTGCTTCAACAATCGCTGATTTCTCCTGATCTTTGGAGATCGTATCGTGTTTTTCTAGCAGATTGTAACAGACATTTTATTTCATATGTGGTGATTTTCCTTTCTAGTTCTTGCGTTAACAGCGAGCTGTGACAATGATTCCACACAGTTGGTATAAATAGTGCCTTTATCGCTTGTTTCGTGAAGTCATTTGCATGTTTGGATGATTCTAAATTGGGGTGAGCTGGTGGGTCAAATTACTTGCTTGTTTTATTCCCATTGCTTCTCCTTGTTCCATTTTCCCTTCTGTGGTAAACTTGCGGCCAGATCATTTGAAGTCTCCCCCCCTGATATACTTTACTACTTTTATGGCTGCTTTTGAATGTTATTTCCGAAATATTCCTAGAGGAAAGACAAAACAAGGTGGATAGAAACGTGAAACTGGCGAAAAGAAGCACAGCCTGCGGTGATTGGGTGGTTAGGGACAACTTACGGTCGCATTTGAGAAAAACTGAGTCTAAAACTAAGGAATTACACGCAAATGAACAGTGTAGTCGGACTGTAAAATCGTTGTCAAATTTGCAGTGAAGAAAGCAAGTTTCGATTGCGTAAAGCTAGATTATAAAATGATCAGGCTGAGATATCAAAACAATTTCGTGGTAAAACTATCCTCCTTAGTACCTTATGGGTTATAATTATATATTTCTTCTTCTTCTTCTTATGTATAATATTTACAGTTGTGGCCTAATATATATGAAAGCAGTTTCATAATCCAGATATACCAGGTTCGAAACCTGCTGCAGGCGGTTTTGTAGCAGATCGCTTTGTGTGGATTTTTAACAATGTTATAAGCGCCGTACCGTTCAGAAAGCAATGGCAAACTACTGAATGAAAAAATTGCCTTGAAAAATCAAAAACAGCCAATAGAAGCTGCGGTTGATTGCCACGTCCTGTAAAGGATAAGCAACTACCTAGATAACATATTCAATTGCTGCCATTTCCTTAATGGCTACACTCTCCTAGATCAGTTATTCCACATTTTATAGCGGTTAATGAATAGTTCTAATTGTGTATGTTTTTACATGTTTTAAATACTCGTCTTCTGGTATTACTTTAGAAATTAAATTTTTAAAACAAATCAAATGATCCTGTGTGTTTATGTGCGCGCATGCGCGTGTATGTAGGATCTATGTGTTTTTGCTTAATATAATATCGCTAAGTCAGAAATTGAGATGACATAATTTTTTTTTTAAAAGATCCCATCAGATATTTAATTTTTATTTTATATAATTGTTTTATAATTTTAATTTTTGTCCCTCGACAAATAATTGTTGATGTCAGTATATTTTATTACTCGTACATTTTTACTGCGTGTTAGACATGAATTTGTGTTCCTGTACTCTGTTTTACAACATGACACATTTCCTTAATTATTTATATTTTAAATACTTGTTCTACAGTAGAATAATATGGTTTGTAGAATTCTAATATTAGAATGCTTTATTGAGCACACATCTGCAGTTTAGATAGAGGTGCTCTATAGTAATACCGTGCGGACATTCTGCAAACTCAAATTCTTCTATCACAAACTGTTATTGTTCAACGAGCCATTTGATAAGCCATCGTTCGCAGTGAATTTAGTGTCGCTGCAAGAAATAACCTTTGGGTACTGAAGCTCTCATAGAAATAGCTGAACGTTTTAAATTTATTTGTTGCCTGATTGTTTTCAAGCTACAATAAACATGACAAGCTGAGCTCTTGAATGGGGCGGTTTGATTGTGTCACAAGCTATTTCGTCAATGTCAGGATCTTCAAGATTACCCGGACAGATGATTTATTTAATAGGCAACAGGCGATTTTGACAGTTCAATTGGAAACTGAACATGAATTTGAGCAACTTTCTATCGAAGAAGAAAATTGGTGTGGCGGTTGTCTTCATTGGTCTGCCGTTATGGTCCACGAATGTGGCCAGAGAGTCAGAGCAAAGGGTGAGTTTATAAAAGGTAAACTCTTCGCTTAAGAATTACACTTGGCAGGGAGATTATAGCGTGAGATTTTTATTGGCTCTAGGATCAGTATAGTACTGACAATTACAGAAATAGAATTTCTGCGGAAAATGGTGAAGTCCCAGTGTCTGAGAGAACTACTGGTATCACAAATTAGTTACGGCTGTGAATGATCTGATCTCGAAAAATTAGTAGAGAGGAGACAGTCATAAAATGCCACCCCCGCTGTGTAACTAACTGTGATATTAAAACAAGGAAACAAATTTTACTTAACAATTATAAAAATTTACAAGTCGTTTGTAAAGTGCAATTTTTACTATCTTGCAATATAATACATTTATATACTTATTATGTTCGCAAATATTTTGTAAACAAAGTATTTCCTTTTTAAGTGCTTAAGGAGAAGTCATTTTTGAGTTACTTCCCTTGAAAGTAGTTCCGTCATCTTCGATCGGACTCCGCGGACGAGTCTAGGCCTACTGCGATTTATTCTTTGGCTGGGTAGGAATGGATTGTTCTTGCTTCAGTATATCTATGGCCTGAATTTATACGTAGTGTTTGTATGAGTAGGACGAGTCTGTCTTATATATGGATATCTTTACATTTCTAAGTCGAACTATGTTGGTTGTCGCTAGAAAAGGTCAAAGGCTAGGCAGCGGAAGTATCGCTAGCAGGGGGTGTGATTCATGGCTGCCATCCTGTCGAGATGCCGAATTTTGTTGTAGCCGGCTTATCGCCGAAAAGTGATCTATAAGTAGATGGGGAAAAGTGATAGTCATTTAGACATGTTGTATGTACTTTACCCCAGTGTTTATTCTCTTTTGCCAAGGAATGGCAAAGTTATATTTCGCATAGAAAGGTAAAACCACAATTTATTATGAACTTGGGCTTCGCCATCGTTGTCGATAAGCAGATGCACAGTGGTACTTTTGAAAAGAATATTTATTCAAAGGAAGATGACATTCCTATGTATCAACACTAGATTGTATGATATTATTCAATTACCTCTATGAGAGAAGCTATGAAGAAATGAGGACATTTAACGAATGACCAATTTTGGTCTGTATCCAATAGTGAGTGGAGCTCACGAGAGAAGCACAGCCATGTTGAAATTCATATACTTTGTATTTATCGAGTGAGAAAAAGGGATGCCTGTACTATCGCTCGATGAACCAAGAGATCACTGCTACATGTGAGAACCCATGTCTGGGATTCCTATATCTTTATGGAAAATATATATATTGAACTTTACGTGAAGGGATATTCGCTAGACGAGGTTAGGTCTAGGAGCCTCCCTATATATTGGTTATGGTCTGACGTGCCCAGTCAGTAAAGCCAGATGATTTACATGATGGAACTCTGAATGCTTATTTACGAATGCTCCATTATGATATTTGCCAAGCATGAATGCTAACTTAAGATGATATTCCTGTGATCAACATTATGCTGTCTATGTCGACATTTGTTCCTGTAACTATACACGTACTGTCCAAGTGTGCGTCCCATTAAATGTTATAAAAAGACCACCGTAGTTCCAGTACTTCTTGAATTCGAACAGTGTGAGTATGAGTGATGTACTACCAACCTGTCAACTCTATCGAATCATTCTACCATTCGCGTTCTGACATTCATATACACACTCATTGTCTACACTCACATTCTTGTCGGAGCCTCATCACGTTCCAGGACAAGATGACCTGTATGACCAAAACTGTGCTGGGTTTAATGAGTTGACAATCGTTACACTTTACTACACCAGTCCCAACATCTACATTTATCAACTGGTGGACATTCACGTCATTTAACAAATAAAGCGTGATTCAACAACTACAGAGTTTAACAACTAGTAGCCAGTATGAGTTAACAACTACACAGAGTTTAACAACTGGTGTGCCAGCTTCCTGGGTCAACCTGCACAGTGACCATATTGAGAAGTAAACTACTGAGACCAGACGTTCCTTGGGGTCTGTTACGACACACAAATACATCAACAGTACAACTCTACAGTGATGTCAGCGTGACCTGTCCTGTCGAGAGTATGCAGTAACTAGGTCAGCGTTTGTTGACATTTGGTTCGTTGGACATTTGCCATACAACTGACAGTGTTACACAGCAAGCTTGGTTGAAACATAGAACATTACACATCAGGACTGGAGAATATTTGACAGTGTTTGCGAAAGGAAGTGTTATTGAACTGAGAAGTCCTACATCGATTGTTATCATTCACATCAACGATGGAGCTTCTATTTCTGTGTTGAATTTAAAATAATTAGACCAGAAGTATTTGTTTAATAAAGTACCACAGTACTGTACTATTAGGCAGTGTAACTGAGCCTTCTTTACAACACATTCTTTCTGCAACACTCTATTTACATCATATTGCCATACTATTTATGCATTTATGTATTTATGTTTAAATATTTATATGTGATATTTGTTTGTATCCAGCGGGTTGTTGTTTCGGTTGGGCGGAGTCTCCCTTAGATCATACCACGTGATAGAGGTCGTCTATTGTGAGCGTTGTCTATAGGGTGTGCAAATTTCCGATACTGGAATTTGCAAAGCGACTGCTGTTGCTATTTTTTGGTTAGTTGTGACGAGATGGTCAGTGTTGTTTTCGGAATTTTCTTCACATACTTTAGTTTTGTTTTGATTTGTTTGTAATTTGTTGGTCTACCCTATTCTATCTTTCAGTTCTATTCTCAATTTATATTTATATACTGTGGCGTTATTTGTATTTGTTATCCTCTTGCGGTTTATCTTTTATTGTTTTTCCCATTTGATTTATTTCATTTCCGCAAATGTTTTCATGTTCTTCTGTATAACTGTTTTGTTTTGTGCCTGATCGACATACACTATTTAAAATATAGTTGATCATATAAATTGATGTACAAGAATCAACTGATAGTTAATTGCTATTACTAAAGGTACACAGTTGATGATATAAAACACTATTTCTGGTGCACTGCACTTATATTATAGAGTGAACCAGCAACTTATAGCTGTTATTATATAAGGATTTATACAAGACCTTTGTAAGGCTTGTTTCCCACAGTGATTGGGATAGTTAAGTACTATTTTCCACAGGTTAAAAAGTTATCATACAAGGTCTTTGATTAAGACTAAGAAAGTGAATTTATTTACTTTTGCAAATTACTGATCTTATTAGACAAGATGTCTACATTAGATTATTTTATCACACAAGGCAGGGCTCTTGATAAGACTGGTCAGCAATTAGAAGAATGGGCAGTTGCTCAATATGACAAAGCATTAGCTGCAGAAGAGAGAAAACTTGCTGCTGCTGCTGAAGAAAGAAAGAAAAGCATTGATTGAAGAAAAGAAATTAGCAGCTGAGGAAAAAAAATTACAAAGAGAGGATGAACAAAAGAAATTGCAGATACAGACTGATGAAAAAAGATTCCAGATGGAAATGGAAAAAGAGAAAAGAAAGGATGAAGCTGCTGCAGAAGAGAGAAAATTACAAGCTGAAGCTCAAGAGAAAAAAGCAATAAGAGAACATGAACACCAAAAAGAACTTTTAGCATTTGAGTTAGAAAAGTTAAAGTTAACAAACATAAGTGATGGTAATCAAGCATCTGGTGGTAATGGTAAACCCTTTACTTACAAGGTCAAGGTACCAGCGTTCAACCCTTCCAGTGATGACATAACATTCTGGCTAAATAGATTTGAACGCTCGTGTCGAGCCCATAATGTGGACAAATCACAATATGCTAACCAGTTATCAGAAAATCTGAAAGGTGATTCTCTGACTAGTTTAAGTTTGGTTGAAGAGGCTGACAAAGATAACTATGATGTTATTAGGGCAGCCTTATTAAAGAAGTATCAGTTGTCTGAAGAGGGTTATCGGAAGTTGTTTAAGACAATGGTGCCTGAGGCGGGTGTAGAATTCTCAGAATTCATTGCAAGGACACGTCTTACATTTGATCGTTGGATTGAGCTATCCAAAACAGAAAAGACTTATGAAGCCCTTATGGACTTGATACTCAGAGACAAGATTATGTCAAGTATAAATAAACCTTTCCTCGAATTCTTACATGAGCGTAAACCTAAGTCTCTAAAAGAAATGGAACAGTATTGTACCCAATACGTCACTGCACATCCGGACGTAGCTATTAGCAACAGTAAGGTTAAAGAAGGTATGCCAGTTGCTTCTGCAACACCATACAACCCTAATCACTCTCACAAATTTCAAGGACCTCAAAATAGGTTTAATAAAAAAGGTAACTATAACAGTTATCAGAACCAAGGTAACCAATCATTTCAGGGTTCTTCTTCGAATACCTGGAGAAGAGCTGACAGCCCTCGATTCAGGGGTGGTCATAATTACAGGAACTTTCGCAAAGGAAGTCATTCTAGAAACTATCCAAGTTTTCCTTCATGGAGACAACAGGATCATAATTACCGAGATACTCATTATAATGAATATGATGATAGTAACCAAAGGAGCTATGATTCAAACCCGAGTAGGGGTTATAATGGTGGAAACAATGATAAGTACAGAGGCAATAATAACAGAGGTAGAGCACAATTCAAAAAACATAAAGCTCATTACCAGGCGAACTCTGCACAGCAAGAGTCCCATGAAGCCTATAAACAAAGTAAAGATAATGATGACTCTAATAATATGGCATGTGCCGCTTTTGATTTTGGGAGAGCATCTCAGTGCCCCCAATGCAAAACATTATTTGAGCCAACCACAGTGTCTACTTTAAGCTGTGGGCATCCTCTTCCCGCTCTTCCTGCGTCAATCGCGCATGATGGGAGAGGTTCTCTTGTCTTACACAAAGGTTTAGTAAATGACAATCCAGTCTCAGTACTTTTTGATTCTGGATGCCCAACTATTGGGGTTAGGCAGTGTGGTGAAGTGGGATGTTATAAATACTTATAGGGAACTTAGTGTACTGACTGAGATCAGCTGTGAAGGTATCTATATCTATTAAGAGTAGTGTATTATAGATAACCTTACTTGCTACCACATATCTATATATCTCAGTCAGAATTATTCTGGAATAGTGTGATGCTACGTTATGTGTCTAGGGTATGTGTATGATGAAGTGTAAGTCACAACAACAGACAGATAAACAATTTAATTTAATCCACTACTCTTGACAACACTGTGACACTCACATACATATAACACTCTACAAAGATATCTTAAAAGAGTCACTGATAAACTTTCAAATAACAATATGTATTCATTACTGGCATGAATGAATATGTGTCCTGATTCAACTACAAGGGAACCAGGAATCACAATCAATTTAAATTACAAGTTATGTACAGAATGTATTTAATATGAATATTGTAGTGACATATATTATTACAAATGTTCTATGTGTGTCAGTTGTGTAGTAGTAAAATGAGGTAATACTGGTTTTGTTTTGTTCAAGCTCTGTTGGTATTTGTCATCATGACTTCAATAGTTTGTCTTTAGGGACTAGTATTTGAGATGTTCACAGTTCCTGATTTTAAGACAAGTAAATTCCCCTCTTAATGTTAATTTTACTAAGTCATTTCAAGATGAGGGGACATAATGTTGAGCTCAGCTGGCCAAGTTAGCTTATCTGGCGTGATGGCGGCAGGAAAGGACTCCTCTGCTCGAATTCTCCTCTGGGCTCTGGAGACACCTCACTGATAGCTAAAAGGACCAAGGAGTATGCTGTCCGACACTGGATTCAGCAAAGCTCTGACTAGGTGCTGCTCAGTACCATCAAGACCACTGTCCCACAATTCATACGAATAAACACAGATACGTTGATTAGCAATGAATTCTGGCACAAACTGGCACAAATTCCCATCTGCTTATCTTCCAGGCTTTTATTTAGCAAAATATATGCTGGCTTCAACGCACTGATGCTTTATCAAGCTATTTTAAACAAGTGGTTTCGAACTAACGCTTCCAAGTGTGTATATCAGCGAGTCTGACCAATGAGCCCCGTTTCGACAAGTGTTTGAAAAAATGTTACCTTTCCCCGTTTCCCCTAACAACCAAGATAGTATTTATAGCCCGACCAATCGTGGTTAGGCTTTCATTTGTTGCGCTCCAATCAATTTGGAGTTTACATGGTAGGCTATTTCTGTAACGTAAATTTTTTTCAAACACGTTAAAAAAAAATCTTATGAGCAGAAATGATTTTATGCTGTCAGGCACCCCCAATATTTTATTTTGGGTATAATTTATTAATTCCTGGACTATTTGCGTAACGTTTTACATATTATTTGTCAGCAAGCCCTAAGGAACCCAAAAAATACAAATTTAAAGGAGCTACGTGGCTGCATTCAAAATATGCAATTTCTTCTACCTCCTGTTTCGAAGATGTGCTGTCTGGGTACTGTTATGTTCTCAACCGTAAACCCATCTAATGTTATCTTTTCTAATAAGAGTTTTTTATGATTTATAAACCTAACTCTGGGAAAGGGTAGTGTATTTTATCACTGTCCGTCTGAAAAAAAATTAGTGCATGTAGACTTACACGCGTGATGGCAGCATTTGGGTATCGCGCGGAGCGTGTTGCATGCGGGCCTGATTTTCAGCCCTCCCCTCTCTCTTTATCCTTTTGTCCATCTGTTCGTTCGTTTTGGTAACGCAGTATAATTAATGTTAGGATTAATTTAGGTCATTACGCAGTACGTCTCAATGTTTTCTTAGAAATGCAGCACACGTTTCATTGAAGAAGGCGGGTAATAATACAGTAAGCTTTTATATCAACGTGAAAGCGTTACAATTTGCAGACGAAGCAGAAAACAAGGGGGATTTCGAGTACATTCTTTGTGACAGCACTGTTATTTTACCATTGCTCTTCTCTTTATTAATTTTATTTGTTAGGCTTCATATTTACCTAATAATTTATATATGTGGATTAGAATATTTCATGACACCTCCCCTCTTAAAACAGACATTATATGTCAGTCCTTTATTCTATATACACATAGAGAAATTTATTATTATTTCTGGGGTTTACGGTGATTCTCATCACACGGATGGCGGCTTAAAAAATCAGCTCCCAAATTGGTTTTTCCAGATATATACTCAATGCTAAAATTATATGGAGCCAGAAGCAAAGACCATCGGAGTAACCTAGAGTTCTCATGCTTAGCCTGTGCTAAAAACGATAAAGGTTTGTGATCTGTTTGCAACTTAAATGCCTTCCCATATAGATAAATATTGAATTTCTTTATTGCCCATATTACTGCAAGACATTCTTTTTCGCTAGTTGAGTAGTTGATTTCAGCTTTATTCAACTTTCTGCTAGCATATGCCACTGGGCTTAATTCCCCATCCAATGCATCTGATTTCTGTAGTAGAGTTGCACCTAGCCCAATATTACTTGCATCCGTCCTTACTATGAATTCTTGACTTAAGTCAGGTAATTTCAAAATGGGTTTACTTGTGAGCTTTTCCTTCAATTCTTGGTAAGTCATTTCACATTGTGGTGTCCATGTAATGCGATCTGGATGTCCTTTACGTGTCAATTCAGTTAACGGTGCACATATGGAATTAAAGTTTTTGATATACTTCTGGTAGAAACCACATAATGAGACAAAGGATCTCACGTCCTTCTTGGTTTGTGGTCTCGGGGCTTTCTGTAGTTTCTCTAAGTTCTTTGGGTCAGGGGTCATGTTTCCCTGATAAACTGTGTGTCCCAAAAATTCCAATTCTTTACATCCAACGCAACATTTGGTTGGTCGGGCTGTTAAATTTGCCTCCCTAAGTCGAGTAAACAGCATGTTCAGAGAGTCAATGTGTTCCTCAAATGTTTCTGTTGCTATAAGGATATCATCCATAAAATTTGTTATACAGGGATTATTCAGAGGATCCAATAATTTTCTCATCATTCTAGAGAAGACACTAGGCGCATTCTTCAATCCAAATGGCAATCTATTAAACTCATAGTGTCCTTCTGAGGTACTAAAAGCTAGGTATGGTCTAACCTCAGGCTTTACTGGAATCTGATAGTATCCTTTACTCAGATCCACTTTTGAGAAATATTTAGCTTTATTTAGTCTGGCAAACAGCTGATTTGTATCCGGCAATGGATCCACCTGTCCTTCTGTAATAGCATTCAGTCTCCTGTAATCTATACAGAGTCTATGTTCTCCAGAGGGCTTCCTTAAAAGTACAACACCGGAACTATACGAAGACTCACTGTGCGAAATAATTCCTTCCTTCAATAGATAGTCTATCTCTTCCTTCAAAGCTTTTCCTTAGCAAACGGAATCGAATATGGTTTCATACAGACAGGTGTGGAGTCTATTAGTTTCATATCATATTCCAATAGGTTTGTATGCCCTGGTCGGTCTGTTAACACCTCTGCATGATTATTTAGAACCTGTTGCACTCTCTCTTTCTGAGTTTTCGTTAAATGTGTACTGATTTTCACCTGTGCTGCTGTCTCACAGGGGTGTAATGGATATTCAAATGATGAAAGTGGTTCCTTTTTCATCTCCATGGCGATGGACAAGGTCAACAAGTGTGTCTCTTCCTGATGTTCTCTTTCCAAATATTTCTTCAGGAGATTCACATGATAGATTTTTTCTTTCCCCTTCTTATCTATCTTATAATTTGTTCTAGACACCTTCTCTAAAACTGTATATGGACCCTGCCATCCAATTTGTAACTTATTCTGACTCCCGGGCAAAAGAAGCAGTACTTTCTCTCCCACAGCCAAATTTCTGTCTTTCGCCTTCCTGTTATAATAGGCAGCATGTTTCTTCCTGGCTTGTTTCAAATTTTCATTGGCAAGTTTCCAGCCAGTTTTTCAACCGAGTGGTCAGCTCATTCACATATTGGTATGAAGATGTAATGTTTTCCTCTGCCTTTTCATCAGTCCACGTTCTTAACAAAGCTACATATGGACCTTTTATTGTGTGGACCTATTTGTCCATGCACCGGTATGGTCTCTTCCACTCGAAGCTTTATAGTGATGATTTTTCCTCCCAGAATTATCATTCACAAAACGACCGCTACCAATTTTTCTTTTGGGGCTTTCTCCCCTCTTAAAATTCTTGATGAGAGATTTCCTCTCTACATCTTCTTCCTCCAGTTTGTTTAAGTCCGATTGAGGGATTGTCGGCTTATCCTGGGGTAAGACATCTTTTTGCACTCTCCGCATAGTGGCCATTGTAAAACAGTTAAGTGAAGCTTGTCCGTGAAAAGGGGCTTCCCATTCCATTTGGTCCACTTTATCAAATCTATATTTCTTTTTATTATCAGGCCTAATTTTGCCCCGTGGCGTGTCCAGGTCCTGATCCATGTTCCCACTTGTGGGTGTTCCCTCATGTGCTATGCTACACCTTTCTACAAAATTTTCAATGTCCCATCTTGCTTTGGGCCAATAATAATTGTGAGCCACCTTTTGAATGAGGGTACCTATTTTCTCATGGTCCCCATCTGGTTTCACATGTAGGCTCCTTATTAATTCTGTCCTGTATCTTTTTGGAAGAACCAGCTGTCCGTGACCATGGGATCTAGTCCGGCCTTCCTATACATCAACTTGTTTTTCATGTAAAAATCTCCCTTGCCTGGAGTTGTATGACAAGTTGACAATTTTCTGAAACAAGGCTTGAGTGTTTTATCCCCAGCCTGTGCCTTCCTCATCTCTTCTGGAGTGGTATCTAACATAATATCCTCCTCCTGTCTTGAGGTCGACCTGACCTGAAGGGTTGCCATATACACAGGTTTCCTTCTGCAACGGTCAGTGTCATGATTGTCCATCTGACAATTTTTACACCACCTTTTTCCTTGGTTGAAAGATTTTCTTTCATCATATTTCCTTTCATCGAATTGTGGGAATTTATTTTTATTTTCATACCGTGGCCTATCAAATTGGTGCTTACCTTTATTTTGATCCCTAGGATCAAATTTATTAAAGTTCTGTGGTGCCCTAAAGTTATCCACCTGTTTCTTTTTATTACCTGTTACCTCTGCTTGAGCTGCTTGATACCTTTCAGCAACATTTAGCAACTCACCCAGCCTCTCTGCACCTTGTTCCATGAGAAACTTTCTCAGGTCTGGAGCCATGGACTCTCTTAATTGCTCTATAAGGACCATTTCCTTAAGATCTTGGGTTTCCCCAGAGAAGTCCATTTCTCCAAGTATGTCTCTATTCGTGCAGAGAACTGGTGATAGGTTTCACCTGACAGTAGTTTAGCATTCCTAAATTTTTTCCTGTAAAACTCTGCATTCTTTTCATACCTTAACAAAGGAGCCTGCTTTAGCATGTCATAATTTTCCTGATCACCTCTGCTCATTTTTGCAAAAACTTCATAAGCTGCCCCACGAAGTCCCTGAGATAACTTTAAGCTCCACCTTTCTCTCTCTAACCCATACGTGGTAGCTAATAGTTCATACCTATTTATATAGCTCTCAATATCATCGTCTTTCTCAACAAAATGATCTAAATGAAAGCTCATAGCTGAGGTTGAGGCTCCTTGAGTAACCGTAGCATCAGAGGCAAAGGGACTGGCACCATTTTCAGGAGCATGGCCTTGAAACTCAAACTCCCTTAGTCGTAACTCATGTTCCCTTTGTAATCATGTTCCCCCTTTGTAATCTTTTCTCCTGCAGCTTTTCTCTCTTCTCTTTCTGCAGCTAATCTCTTCTCTTCTCTTTCTGCAGCTAATCTTTTGTCTTCTCTTTCTGCTTCCAATTTCTTAGTCTCAGCCTCAATCTGCAACCTCTTAGTTTCCCTTTCAGCCTCTAACCTTCTTTCGGCCTCTTTTTCTAATCTTCTTTCTTCGCGTTCAATAAATTTGTCACATTCCGTAGTGACATAGGAAACCATAACTTGCCCATCTAATCCTAACTCCTTTGCAGTCTGAACAGCAGCAGATCGAAATTTGGCCAGGTCCGCCATTGTCTATCAGGTAAATTTATATAATGTCTAACCAACAATTCAAATTCTAAATATATATAATGGACAACACAGGCACCGTGAGCTCAACCTTATTTTATTCCACCCAAGGATACCTTTTAATTCTTATATTCCCTGAAGTGAATTACCCCCAATATTTTTAATAGGGAAAGATTCAAAATCCCAAGAGCGAGACCCCAATATATGTGGTGAAGTGGGATGTTATAAATACTTATAGGGAACTTAGTGTACTGACTGAGATCAGCTGTGAAGGTATCTATATCTATTAAGAGTAGTGTATTATAGATAACCTTACTTGCTACCACATATCTATATATCTCAGTCAGAATTATTCTGGAATAGTGTGATGCTACGTTATGTGTCTAGGGTATGTGTATGATGAAGTGTAAGTCACAACAACAGACAGATAAACAATTTAATTTAATCCACTACTCTTGACAACACTGTGACACTCACATACATATAACACTCTACAAAGATATCTTAAAAGAGTCACTGATAAACTTTCAAATAACAATATGTATTCATTACTGGCATGAATGAATATGTGTCCTGATTCAACTACAAGGGAACCAGGAATCACAATCAATTTAAATTACAAGTTATGTACAGAATGTATTTAATATGAATATTGTAGTGACATATATTATTACAAATGTTCTATGTGTGTCAGTTGTGTAGTAGTAAAATGAGGTAATACTGGTTTTGTTTTGTTCAAGCTCTGTTGGTATTTGTCATCATGACTTCAATAGTTTGTCTTTAGGGACTAGTATTTGAGATGTTCACAGTTCCTGATTTTAAGACAAGTAAATTCCCCTCTTAATGTTAATTTTACTAAGTCATTTCAAGATGAGGGGACATAATGTTGAGCTCAGCTGGCCAAGTTAGCTTATCTGGCGTGATGGCGGCAGGAAAGGACTCCTCTGCTCGAATTCTCCTCTGGGCTCTGGAGACACCTCACTGATAGCTAAAAGGACCAAGGAGTATGCTGTCCGACACTGGATTCAGCAAAGCTCTGACCAGGTGCTGCTCAGTACCATCAAGACCACTGTCCCACAATTCATACGAATAAACACAGATACGTTGATTAGCAATGAATTCTGGCACAAACTGGCACAAATTCCCATCTGCTTATCTTCCAGGCTTTTATTTAGCAAAATATATGCTGGCTTCAACGCACTGATGCTTTATCAAGCTATTTTAAACAAGTGGTTTCGAACTAACGCTCCCAAGTGTGTATATCAGCGAGTCTGACCAATGAGCCCCGTTTCGACAAGTGTTTGAAAAAATGTTACCTTTCCCCGTTTCCCCTAACAACCAAGATAGTATTTATAGCCCGACCAATCGTGGTTAGGCTTTCATTTGTTGCGCTCCAATCAATTTGGAGTTTACATGGTAGGCTATTTCTGTAACGTAAATTTTTTTCAAACACGTTAAAAAAAAATCTTATGAGCAGAAATGATTTTATGCTGTCAGGCACCCCCAATATTTTATTTTGGGTATAATTTATTAATTCCTGGACTATTTGCGTAACGTTTTACATATTATTTGTCAGCAAGCCCTAAGGAACCCAAAAATACAAATTTAAAGGAGCTACGTGGCTGCATTCAAAATATGCAATTTCTTCTACCTCCTGTTTCGAAGATGTGCTGTCTGGGTACTGTTATGTTCTCAACCGTAAACCCATCTAATGTTATCTTTTCTAATAAGAGTTTTTTTATGATTTATAAACCTAACTCTGGGAAAGGGTAGTGTATTTTATCACTGTCCGTCTGAAAAAAAATTTAGTGCATGTAGACTTACACGCGTGATGGCAGCATTTGTGTATCGCGCGACGCGTGTTGCATGCGTTCCTGATTTTCAGCCCTCCCCTCTCTCTTTATCCTTTTGTCCATCTGTTCGTTCGTTTTGGTAACGCAGTATAATTAATGTTAGGATTAATTTAGGTCATTACGCAGTACGTCTCAATGTTTTTTCCAAGAAATACAGCACACGTTTCATTGAAGAAGGCGGGTAATAATACAGTAAGCTTTACTATCAACGTGAAAGCGTTACAATTTGCAGACGAAGCAGAAAACAAGGGGGATTTCGAGTACATTCCTTGTGACAGCACTGTTATTTTACCATTGCTCTTCTCTTTATTAATTTTATTTGTTAGGCTTCATATTTACATAATAATTTATATATGTGGATTAGAATATTTCATGACAGGCAGTCACTCATAGATCCTTCTCATTCTACAGGCAAAGTAGTCAAATGCGTAACATTTGGCGGCACCATAGAGAAATACTCTACCGCTATCATTAGGATTGCTACTCCTTTCTTCACAGGAGATGTACACGCATGTCTTTTGCCGAATCCGATCGCTGATCTTATCATCGGTCGCATTCACGGAGTCAAAGAATGCACTCCGGAGCAAATTTCCGTTTGGGAAAATCAAAATATGCAATCTGCTAATGCGGTAGTCACTAGAGCTCAAGCTCTCAATATGCCTGAAACTTCATCTGTTGAAGATAATGAAGTGCATAACCAAGATGATCCCTTGGTAATTTCTCGTGACTCGTTTATAAAACAACAAGAAGAAGATCCGACTCTTAAGAAATTCTTCACTCTTGTAACGAAAGGTGATCCGAATAAAGATTCAAATTGTAAATCTTGGATTACAATGAAGAATGGCGTACTTGTACGTATGGTGCAAGACTCCACTAAGTCAAGTCATTCTCAAATTCTTGTACCCAAGAATTTGAGAGTTAAGATCTTACAACATGCACACGACTCTCAGTGTGCTGGTCACATGGGTTTTTCCCGTACAAAGTCAGAGTTCTTGCGGCTTTCTTTTGGCCTTTTGTGAACAAGGACATACGGATCTATTGTCGATCCTGTAAAGTATGTCAAGAAGTCAAATCCAAAGGTCCTCGTCATGCTGCGCCTATTCAGGCTGCAGATATTCCTATTCGTCCATTCCAGAAAATGGCGATAGACATCATTGGTCCATTCAAGATCAAATCTGCTAGAGGACATCAGTTTATCTTAACGTGTGTAGACATGTGCACACGTTGGCCAGAGGCTATCCCTCTAAAGAGCATTACTACCGCTGACATTGCAGATGCTCTTTGGCTTATATTTTCTCGGCTGGGATTCCCCGGAGAAATATTATCAGATCATGGCACCCAACTGATATCGGATACCATGTCTCAAGTAATGTCTACTCTACAGATAGAGAGATCTTTGAGTAGCATCTATCATCCTATGTCCAATGGGATGGTCGAGCGACTAAATAGAACACTTAAGAACTTATTAGGGAAGATAACTGAGGATCATCCTCAAGATTGGGATAGGGTTTTTTACCCGCGGCCCTCTTCGCGTACAGAGAGGTCCCCAATGAACATACAGGGTTTTCTCCCTTTGAACTTGTCTTTGGCGCGCGACCGCGCGGCCCAATGTCTTTGCTGCATGATCTTATAACAGCTGACAATATTGACGATGACACAAAATCTTCTTACGAGTATGTCATCGCGCTGAGACAGAAGATTATCGAAGCATGCAAATTGGCAACGTCCTCTTCTGAATTTGCTAAGCAGAAGGCAAGACAATTTGCTAATAAGAAGAGAACTTTACGACAACTTTGTCCTGGTGACAAAGCATTTGTTTTGCTACCTTGTCGTGAAAATAGACTCCTTATTAGTTGGAAAGGTCCGTACGATATAATATCGAAAATTTCAGATGTTGACTACATCGTCGATATCAACGGGAAGCATAAAACCTTCCACATCAATATGCTTACGGAGTTCCATGAACGTCCTGACTATCTACAGCCTATTTTCCAGGCAACGGACGATTCTCATGTCAAACATGGTCATTACTCATCACTGTCTGTAATACAGGATGAGGAAACAAGTTTTTCGGATGTTAATCTTCCGCTTCCAATGATCCCACTTCATTCTAGTGAATCATGGAAAGACGTTACTGTTTCTCCTGATTTGTCTCTAGGAGAACGGCGACAAGTTTCGTCTATGTTACAAACATTTCAGGATGTCCTCACTGACATCCCTGGACAAACTCATGTCATTGAGCATGACATTGTTCTAACTGAACATACTCCAATTAGGGTTAGACCTTATCCTATCCCTATACATTTCCAAACACAGGTTGAAAAGGAGTTGGATGAAATGATAGATTTACAAATAATCGAACCATCCACTTCTGCATATTCTTCGCCGATGGTTATTGTTCGAAAAAAAGACAATAACATACGTCTTTGCGTTGACTATCGCAAATTGAATCAAGTTACGAAGTTCGATGCTGAACCTATGCCTTTACTGGAAGAACTACTTACTCGTCTTTCTAAATCGCATTTTTTCACTAAACTTGATTTGTCTAAAGGATATTGGCAAGTTCCATTATCCGAACGCGCCAAACCTCTTACCGCTTTCTCTACTCCCAGAGGCCTTTTCCAATGGAATTTTATGCCTTTCGGCCTTATGAACGCACCAGCTACATTTGTACGCATGATGCGTCGAATCCTATCGTATCGGTCAGATGTCATTGCTTATCTAGACGACATCTGTCTTTTCAGCGATACTTGGGAAGATCACTATTCAGGGTTAGTTGAATTATTATCAACTCTGCGTGAGTATAACCTGACAGCAAAACCATCTAAAGCTTGTATTGGCTTTAGCGAAATTGCTTTCTTAGGCCATCGAGTAGGTCACGGTTTCTTGAAGACAGAAGACCATAATATCACTAAGATACTTAACATCTCTATCCCTAGGACTAAAAAGCAAGTGCGAAGTCTTTTAGGTCTCATACAATTTTATGGACGTTTCATTCCGAATCTGTCCTCTATCATGGCACCTCTCTCTACACTATTAAAGAAAGGGTCGCATAACATGGTTCACTGGTCTCATGAATGCCAATCTTCACTAGAGAAGATCAAAACTATGTTTTCATCACCACCTATTTTAGTGTTACCTACAACAGATAAGACATTTGTTCTTCGTAGTGACGCTTCATCCACTGGGATTGGAGCGGCACTAATGTAAGAGTACTCTGGAACTCTGCATCCTGTAATGTATATATCCAGAAAACTTAATGCTGCAGAAAGGAATTACTCGGTTTTAGACCGTGAATTATTGGCAATGGTTTGGTCAATTCTCAAACTCCAAAGATTCCTTCTGGGCGCGCATTTCGTTGTGGAAACTGACCAAAAAGCTCTTACGGCTATCCAAAGTAAGAACTTGAAGAGCTCGAGATCAACTCGATACGCAATCGCTCTTCAACCTTTTCATTTTTCGGTACGAGCTATCCGTGGTTCAGAAAATGTGATGGCGGACATTCTGTCCAGATGCCCACATGATGCCACTTAACTGTTAAATATTGGATCTTTCTAATATGTATAACTTTACAACAGTTATTTTTTGTTCCTATACCAAGATACACATTTGTAATTTAATAATAGAATGATGGTATCTCTACTTAGCGGTTTATTGATGTTTATTCACCGCTGTTCTTTGATGATTGTTTCTTCATAAGTCATAAATTTAAGATTATAGTGTGAATTTTTGGTATGCATTGTATAATTACCAGAATTGTATTATACGTAGATCACACCTTCCTGGAAACATTTATTCGTAGAGAAACAATTTCTCTCAGATTTTGAGATATATTCTCACCGGTCATATTAGGAATTATAGTATTCCTGATATTTTCATCTGCGCAGTATTCTTGCGTTGTGAGCCTATTCTACGTTGCTCCTAGATGTATTTTAAAAAAAAAAAAATTATTTTTTTTTCCCGGGAGGTGTGGTAAGACTGTAAAGTGCAATTTTTACTATCTTGCAATATAATACATTTATATACTTATTATGTTCGCAAATATTTTGTAAACAAAGTATTTCCTTTTTAAGTGCTTAAGGAGAAGTCATTTTTGAGTTACTTCCCTTGAAAGTAGTTCCGTCATCTTCGATCGGACTCCGCGGACGAGTCTAGGCCTACTGCGATTTATTCTTTGGCTGGGTAGGAATGGATTGTTCTTGCTTCAGTATATGTATGGCCTGAATTTATACGTAGTGTTTGTATGAGTAGGACGAGTCTGTCTTATATATGGATATCTTTACATTTCTAAGTCGAACTATGTTGGTTGTCGCTAGAAAAGGTCAAAGGCTAGGCAGCGGAAGTATCGCTAGCAGGGGGTGTGATTCATGGCTGGCATCCTGTCGAGATGTCGAATTTTGTTGTAGCCGGCTTATCGCCGAAAAGTGATCTATAAGTAGATGGGGAAAAGTGATAGTCATTTAGACATGTTGTATGTACTTTACCCCAGTGTTTATTCTCTTTTGCCAAGGAATGGCAAAGTTATATTTCGCATAGAAAGGTAAAACCACAATTTATTATGAACTTGGGCTTCGCCATCGTTGTCGATAAGCAGATGCACAGTGGTACTTTTGAAAAGAATATTTATTCAAAGGAAGATGACATTCCTATGTATCAACACTAGATTGTATGATATTATTCAATTACCTCTATGAGAGAAGCTATGAAGAAATGAGGACATTTAACGAATGACCAATTTTGGTCTGTATCCAATATGAGTGGAGCTCACGAGAGAAGCACAGCCATGTTGAAATTCATATACTTTGTATTTATCGAGTGAGAAAAAGGGATGCCTGTACTATCGCTCGATGAACCAAGAGATCACTGCTACATGTGAGAACCCATGTCTGGGATTCCTATATCTTTATGGAAAATATATATATTGAACTTTACGCGAAGGGATATTCGCTAGACGAGGTTAGGTCTAGGAGCCTCCCTATATATTGGTTATGGTCTGACGTGCCCAGTCAGTAAAGCCAGATGATTTACATGATGGAACTCTGAATGCTTATTTACGAATGCTCCATTATGATATTTGCCAAGCATGAATGCTAACTTAAGATGATATTCCTGTGATCAACATTATGCTGTCTATGTCGACATTTGTTCCTGTAACTATACACGTACTGTCCAAGTGTGCGTCCCATTAAATGTTATAAAAAGACCACCGTAGTTCCAGTACTTCTTGAATTCGAACAGTGTGAGTATGAGTGATGTACTACCAACCTGTCAACTCTATCGAATCATTCTACCATTCGCGTTCTGACATTCATATACACACTCATTGTCTACACTCACATTCTTGTCGGAGCCTCATCACGTTCCAGGACAAGATGACCTGTATGACCAAAACTTTGCTGGGTTTAATGAGTTGACAATCGTTACACTTTACTACACCAGTCCCAACATCTACATTTATCAACTGGTGGACATTCACGTCATTTAACAAATAAAGCGTGATTCAACAACTACAGAGTTTAACAACTAGTAGCCAGTATGAGTTAACAACTACACAGAGTTTAACATCGTTCAAATACAATTTCCTTATTATTTATTTAGTATATACACTATCTACTCTTGTGCTGAAGGGTGGATGTTGGAAGATGGAATGTAATGGATTTGTAAGTTAACATATGATTTACAAATATATATATATATATATATATATATATATATATATATATATATATATATATATATATATATATATATATATATATATATATATATATATATATATATTACAACAAGTTTTCCAATTATAGGAAACAAATTTATATCAGCTGTACTGTTAATTAAATATATACAATTTATCAGCTATGCTGTTATTCTTGTCTCTTGGTACGCTAACTCAGTTTTTCGTCTTTGACCGTTAAATGCTCACAATTGCCGACGGAAATGGTACTAATGTGTACTCATCTCTTGAAACAGTTCTGTCCTTAATTTCTTGCACACAACACCCGCTGATGATCGTTTCGTTAGCCCACCCAAGACTGAGGAAGACTAAAGATGTAGCTCCTGTGCAATCACTGTGCTTCTGCGAAGTTCCAGGCAGCTGGATAGACTGGACATACGACCTCAGGTTGGATGACACGAATAAAACCCTCTAAGATTTATACAAGCTAAATTTTGACTCGACTAGTGAAGCAGTTCTGCCCGGTCAATGCAGGTAAGCATAAATCAATCCTGACAGCCCTCTCTTCTCCAATATGTCATCTAGCTGGCTTCGTGTTGGTGTGTGTGAGTTTGAATACAACTCGCCCGTATATATAGGTAGATGCAGGTAACTTTTACTGCTTAAGGAATGCTTTTGATTGGGTCTCGGCGTGGCAAGCTGAATGGTTATATGCGGTTTAGTACAATCCGTGACCGAGGCCGACTCCCGAAAAACAGGGCTTAAGCCTAATTTTATTCTGTCTGCCGCCATATTGGGAGACAAGATGGCCGTGCCCGCGTCCCGAAATTTTAGGTTTAAGTTTTTCCTGGCGTATACTTCGTGTAATTTATTCTGGCTCAGCGACTGTTCCTTGATTGGCTGGGGCAAATTTGTATCTCGACATAGTGTATTAACTAAGAAGTGGGTTTACACACACGTTTTACGACAGAAATAAATGGGGGGGGGGGGGGGGGGGGGGGGGGGTTGGGCTTCTATCTTACGGTTTCTCGCAGAAATATTTAGGAAGCCAACTACGAAATACTGAGTCTTGTCGGTTTTTGTAAAGTTTGTATCCCCGCCGCCCTTCTGCGAGATAATTATTTGTCACTATGTGAAAATAGACTCGTGTTCAATGATCCTCCAACCGAAGGTACTTCAGCAATATATAGATATGTCTATCTCTTTATATAATCATTTAAAATGAGTCATAAGGATTCAAACACAACTTTCTGTCAGTCAAGTTGTCAACCCCAACTGTGGATGTGTATATTTATGTATATATATATATATATATATATATATATATATATATATATATATATATATATATATATATATATATATATATGGAATACAGTATGAAAGCAAGGTTAAAATAAGAAAAGTTTGATATAACAAAAACAATTCCTATGCGGTTATCGCGCAAGTAGATGTTTTCTTCCTCGGACGTTATTTGATATGTAGTGGAGAGAAAGGTTGACAATGTACTGGGTTTCAGCCTAAGAAAGCTTTAGCAGCTTGTGTTAGTGATGCTGGGTCTGCAGGGATTCAAGATTTTCCTTCTCACACGAGGAGCTTTTTGGCGCTTGGGATCACGTTAGTTTTTCTCGTCGGTCTCACATGTAAGCTTCTTCGGATGTTTTTCAGAACCGTCTCTTATAATTGGTGTCCAGAACTGAGTACCAGTGACTAAAGTGAAACACAAAATGGCATCCCCGTAAATATTTTGCATCCAGATTGTCATGAATCGGCGTAAAACTCTGCTGATTTATTACGGCAGCATGCCCGCCGCCACTTACCTTCGTTTTGTATATGTGAAATCTTCGGAAAAATCTGTTGAACGGAAATATTCCTTATTTGAGCCATGTAAATAGCTAGCAAAACACTCGATTTAGCACATGTTTATGAGTATCTCAGAGGAGTGCTTGGAACGGAATCATAGTTTTACGCAATAAAGCAGAACTAGAACGGTATAAATGGAATATCATTTAGAATCACGGTCACAGAGAGTTTTATGATCTATAAATTTTCTATATTCTCTTCTTTTTTCTACCCGTGTCCTCTATTTTATTATCACTTTTTATCCTTTTCCTGTGTTTTTCGCATTCGTACGTTTGCGACTATAAACATTACAATTTTTCCATTCAAACTTTCGCCTGGTTTCGTTTTCTCATTTAGAAACGCAGTCCCTTGCACGAGATAATTTTAGGTGGGATTTCAGTCTATCAGACATGATCAGCAGACAAATTGTCTACATTTGCAGCTGTCACGAGAGTTTTTCGTCAGGCTAGCGCCCGGCAAAGTGTGAAATTGCCCTCTGCAGTGGAGACGGGTCGTCTGACATTCGCATCTGACATGAGCGCTCACTGTCCGATAGTTAGACGGAGGTGTGAATCGCGCCAGCCATGCTCGCTCAGAGCAGACAGAGTGTCTGGCATTTTGCCTCTGACACGCGCGCTCACGGTCAGATAGTTAGACGGAGGTGAGAAGACGCACTGGTGGCAGTTACGGAATGCGTCTAAGCTAACGTAGGTGTTAGGAGAGGGGAGAGATCGGGTTTTTGGAAATAGCAGGAGCCTTTGAGTGGTTTAAGATATTAACCAGAGTTTGAAACTTGATTGCATTCATTCTCCATTTGCAGTAGACGTGGTCACTTCGTTCTAGATACTTAAACTTATAAGTGAAATCTCTTAGTTTCGTTGTGACACCGTAGTTCTGTGTTGAGGTAAATATTATATTTAATATATCTAGATTTTGCGAGCGATTAAGTGTTAAATCGCCTATTTTATCCTACTAGTTCCTTTTGTGACCTCTACACCTCACGGTAGAAGGGGAACGACTAAGTAAGTAAGAAAGTTTCTTTTGTGCAGATTGATTAATTTATAAGTCTGTTAGATTTTCTAGCTGATGAGTTACAGTGGAAAAAAGAATAAATTATAATTTCTAGCTTAAAATCATGTAGCTATAATGAATTTAATTTAACTGCTAAATAATCAGACGAGAATAATTTTTCTAAACTAACTTATAAATGCTAGATGCCTCATGAGTGTTGATGGAATAGTAGCGAAAATCTGTGAAATAATCGCTAAATTCAGTATGATTTGAATCCTATAATAATAAAAAAACCCGACCGTAAGTGCCTGCATAAAGTCGTCTCTACGCCAGTATAGCGCTGCCTTTTGTGCAGAGGAAATGCTTATAAAACGATCCCGCCGTAAAATCTAACCCGCTTTCCTAGTTTCGGTTTTGAGACTTACAATTAACGATCTGCCAGAACTGTGACACCAACCTACCGTCTGAATTAACGTACGATTTTAACTTTAACGCCTAAATTAGTAGTAACTCGGACATTTTCCAGTAGTAAGAACGAAACAACTGTATTAATTAACGCAAATACTACCAACGCTTGGCAAAAACCCCTCTTCGCTCTGCACGCGGGACTAATACTATAACCTCTCTTTTGGACAAGCCAGAATACATAAACACACAGACAGTGTTCCATTCTCGCCGAGTAGTGTATTTATGACGTAACACAACTAGTTGGTTTATTTGAATGAAAAAATTGATAGAAAAGGAGGGGGAAAGATGGCCGACTTTTGGAAAAGTTGAAATTGACGATTAACAGTGACAAAACTGAAAATCTAAACGACAAATAATATAGCCATAAAAATCATATATAAAGATAGCTTAGGGTCCCCTGAAAAATAATATGTTTTAATATATATGGTAGTCTAATTATTAGCCAAGATATTGAAATAATACTATATGTCTACGAACACTAAGACGGACATACTGTTGGTTTCGCTCATTTATCCATAACGTTAGTGGGGACGCCAGTTTTAAAAGAGGCATTAGATTGATTCAAATCCGATTGGATGATAGAAGAGTATAGGAAGGAAGGTATTGGTTAGGCAAAAAAAGCTAACTATATTTTGAAGACTCACTCCTAGAACTTTGGAGTTTGGCTTTTTTTTTTAAATTTTGAATTGAAAAGCTAGACCCTCGCTGATTGGGCCGGTCTGATAATATTGGCAAAAGCTTTCAAAGGCTTGTCGCCAGTTGATACAGTAAGTTTTGTAAGCAAGCTGCGTTGAGAATAGCAGTGTCTAGAGTGAAATAATAAACCTTGGCAGTCTGGACCGGGGAAAAGCTGAACCTACATATTAATGCTAATGCCAGTCAACGTATATTTGTGATATTTCTTTGAATTGTGGTAAGAATGAATTTATTAATCTTATTATTACAACCAAATTTGGTGTATGAGATACTGCTTGTTTGGGAAGGCTTTACGACTAAGTACAGAGGTCCCCAGCAGACTTATGCAGGGCCTGTGGTGTTGCACACAAGCAGTAAACATTGACATGAGTTGTATAACTTAAAATGATTTCCACAGTTACCAGTGGGAAGGCTAACCCACCTTATTCTATGGGAGAGAATCATTGTTGCAGTGTCAGAGGCGTTGTAGCCATTAGGGAAAAGAACAGGAGCACTGGTATGAGTTGTTATCTCAGAGAAAAATGGTTGACATGGGGTGGTCAGAGAGATCTGACCCTTTTCTTTTATTGAATTATGCCATGTATTAATTATGGAATGTTATTGTAGATATGTTATACAGATTCATAACCTTGTTTCAGGGTTTTTTTGTTCTGGTGCTACGGTAGTACCAGGACCCTAGTGAATTTACGAGAGAGAGAGAAATTGAAATTTTACGGGACCAAGCGGTCTACCATACTATACTACACCAGGGACAGTGGCAGTCTGGTCATTCGAGTGAACGAAAGGAAATTGTCAGCATCATATCTACTATCAACCTACAGATAAGTGCCTATGTGTCGGCACTACAACGGTCATCCACTGACTTTATTAACAGAGACATAAAATCTTTGATTATTCAATAACTTTTTCCACAAGATACTAATATAAATAAGGGGAATCATGCCAACACCCCACCCCACCATTAGTTACCAGTGTCACCCAGTGTAGAGAAATACCTAAATATAATTTGATTATAATAGTCCTTTGTATGGACAGAAGATCCATTGTGTTATAAATATTTATGTAAATAAAACCATAAATTTCATTTTGTTGTTGGTCCTGACTCAGAAAATTCTGAATCAGGGCAAATAAATTCTAATCTTACATATTACATACTTTTCAGCCACAGACTTCTATAAGTTGTATAATAGAGTGTTTGTTTGTGGTTGTGGTATTGACTCAGTCCTATATATATGTGATAGAATTTAAATGTATTTGTAGTAATACTTACACTACATTACACATTAGCATAACCCTAGACATTATACGTAGCTATCATACATACTAGTCAAGAATAGGCCTGATTGAGGTCATAAGGTGGTAGCAGAAAGGTACTCTGATAACTCACCCAAAATTTGTTATGATCAGGGACCTTCACAGCTGACCTCATTCAGTACACTAGAAATATTGAATGATAACATCTATTAACATCAAATCCACCACATATATTGGTAGGCTTGTCCGAGATTTGAACTTTTCATTAGGTAAACTCCCAACACCAGCTATATTGGGTAAATCGCTTCTGGGATTTTAAACTTCCCCTAATACATGTATAGGAATCCCATAAATAAAAGTAAAAGTAGTCTTTTGCGGAATTTAAATAGTGGATGATCTGTTGGTGCTTGTAGTTGTTGTTTAATTAGAGTAAATAAGTTACCTTACTATATTGTTAACGTTGCTTGATACAATATGGCTGATTTGGTAAAGTTCAGATCTGCTGCTGTGCAGACTGCAAGAGACATGAACATGGAGGGTCAAGTCTTGATTGACTATGTCACCTTAGAATGTGATAAGTTCATTGCTAGGGAAGACCATAGATTAGCTGAAGAGAGGAGAATGCAGTTAGAAGATGCTAGGGAGATGAAGAAATTAGAGTTAGATAGAGAGGCAGATAAAGAAATTAAACGGTTACAAATTGAGACTGACAAGGAGGCTAGGGCCTTAGAGGCTGATAGAGAGGCTGAGATCAAGAGGCTCCAATTTGAGGAGAGAAAATTAGAAGCAGAAAAAAACGACTGCAGAGGGAAGCAGAAGATAAAAGATTACAAAGGGAGCATGAGTTGCGACTAAGGGAGTTAGAGTTGCAAGGCCATGCTCCTGAAAACGGTCACAGCCCCTCTACCTCTGATGCTACTGCTAGTCAGGGGGCCTCTAACTCAGCTATGGGGTTCCACTTAGATTATTTTGTTGAAAGAGATGATGATATTGAATCATATTTAAGTAGATATGAGGTATTAGCTACAACTTATGGGCTAGAAAATGAAAGATGGAGCTTGATGTTATCCCAAGGTCTTAGGGGGACAGCTTATGAAGTTTTCTCAAAAATGAGCAGGGATGACCAAGACAATTATGACATGTTAAAGCAGGCTCTTTTGTTAAGATATGAAAAGAATGGTGAATTTTACAGGAAAAAGTTTAGAAATGCCAAGCTACTGTCGGGTGAGACCTATCACCAGTTCTCTGCACGTTTAGAGACGTACTTGGAGAAATGGACTGCTCTGGGGAAAACGCAAGATCTTAAAGAAATGATGTTTATTGAGCAACTGAGAGAGTCCATGGCTCCAGACTTGAGAAAGTTTCTCATGGAACAGGGTGCAGAGAGGCTGGGTGAATTACTTAATGTCGCTGAGAGGTATCAGGCAGCCCAGGCAGAGGTAGCTGGCGCCACAAAGAAACATGTAGACAATTATAAGGCTCCACAAACCTCTAATAGATTTGACAACAAAGATCAAGGTAACAGGGGTAAGCAAAATTTTGATAGGCCACGCAATGATTATAAAAATAAAAACCCACAATTCAATGGCAGGAAATATGAGGAACGAAAACCTTTCCATCAAGGTAGATTATATTGTAGATGGTGTAAGAGGGAAGGACATGACACCAAAGTATGAAACAGGAAACCGGCTGGATTTGCTGCTATGAAGTTGGGGAAAAAGGAAGAAAAGGTAAAACCTACTGGACAGCAGGAACCTTATCACCCCCCAGTGTGTGAGGACGTGGTATGTAATGGGGTCACCATTTGGTGCCTTTACGATACCGGTTTGGATTTTGATTCTGTGGTGAGTGCGAACTTGGTGAACCCGGATCAGTAACCACAGAAACAGTGGAGATACAAGGGGCGACCAAGGACATACCACTTGTGACACTTCCCATTGCCAGGATAACGGTGAAATCTCGCTATGTGGAAGGGGTAATCAGAGCAGCAGTGTTAGACGCACCCATCTACCCTCTAATATTGTGGTGTCGTTATGTCTTCTTGGGGGATCCCAAGAGACCTGTGGTCTTAGCAGCAGTCCAGACCCGTTCACAATCCAGACAGGAAGAAGATGAACCAATAAATACTCATCCAGGAGAGATGAGGAAGGCACAGGCTGAGGACAGGACACTCAAGCCTTGCTTTAAAAAATTACCTAAATGCGACACACCTCCAAGCAATTGGGATTATTATATGAAGAACAAATTGTTGTATAGGAAGACAGGGACTGGAACAACTGGCCATGCACAGCTGGTACTTCCAACTTCATATCGGGAGAGAGTGTTGGAATTAGGACATGCAATTCCCTTCAGTGGTCATATGGGGATCAGCGCCACAGGACAGCGTATAGCTTGTCATTATTTCTGGCCAGGGATAACGGAAGATATAAAGAGATATGTAAAATCCTGTGCAGAATGCCAGAGAGCAGCTCCAAAGCATTGGACTGCTCCAGCAACTCTAGGGGAAATGCCCATAGTGGGAGCCCCTTTTGAGAGAGTTGCCGTGGATATTGTGGGACCCCTCACTCGGACCAAGAGGAGGAACAGTTACATCCTTACTCTGGTCGACACTTGTTCTATGTGGGGAGAGGCGGTAGACCTGTCGTCAATCGATTCGAAGCATGTCGCAGAGGCATTACTTACAATATTCACTAGGTTAGGATTCCCGCATCAAATCTTGACTGATAACGGCTCACAGTTCAAGGGGAAACTAACGGAAGAAGTTTTTAGGTTATTTCAAGCCAAGCACTTTCATTGTAGTCCGTATCACCCCCAGGGGAACGGCCAGGTAGAGAGGTTCAATGGGACTCTCATTTCTATCCTGAGAAAGCTGGCCCATGAAAAACCTGATACGTGGGACCAATATTTGCCCGCTGCGTTGTTTGCGTATCGGGAAGTTCCACATAATTCAACCGGGATGGCACCCGCAACCCTGTTATTTGGGAGGCCAATAAAAGGTCCATTGGAAGCCTTGTTGAGGACGTGGACCGATGAGAAGGCAGAAGAGACTGTTACCTCATCATATCAATATGTGAACGAACTGACCACTCGTTTAAAAACTAGTTGGAAACTGGCAAATGATAATTTGAGACAAGCCAGGAAAAAGCATGCTGCTTATTATAATAAAAAAGCGAAGGATAGGGAGCTTGCTGTAGGGGAGAAGGTGCATTTTCTATTGCCCGGCAGCAGCAATAAACTTCAAATCGGATGGCAAGGTCCATATACAGTTTTGGAAAAGGTATCCAGAACAAACTATAAGATAGACAAGAAGGGAAAGGAAAAAGTCTATCATGTGAACCTTCTGAAGAAATTTTTGGACAGGCGAATCCAGGAAGGAACAAACGTAATGGCCTTGTCTATCGCAACCGAAATGAAAAATGACCCTCTCACCTCATTTGAATATCCACTGAAGCCCAGTGAAACTTTTGCACAGGTGAAGATCAGTAATCACCTGACAAAAGGACAGAGGGAGCAGGTCCAAAAGGTCCTAGAGAAACATACAGACGTGTTAACGGATAAGCCGGGGCACACAAATTTGTTGGAATATGATATGAAACTACTAGACCCAACACCCATCTGTATGAGGCCCTATTCTATTCCTTTCGCTAAGGAAAAAGCTTTGAAAGAGGAGATAGATTATTTGTTACAAGAAGGGATTATTTCTCAGTGAATCTCCTTATAGCTTTGGTGTGGTTTTGTTGCGAAAACCATCTGGGGAACATAGACTGTGCATAGATTACAGGAAACTGAATGCTGCCACAGAAGGTCAGGTGGATCCATTACCTGATACAAATCAACTATTTGCCAGACTGAACAAGGCAAAATATTTTTCTAAGGTTGATCTTAGCAAAGGCTATTATCAAATTCCCGTAACGCCTGAGGTTCGACCTTTCTTTGCATTTAGCACCTCGAAAGGCCATTATGAGTTCAACATACTGCCGTTTGGGTTGAAAAATGCCCGGAGTGTGTTTTCTAGGATGATGCGAAAATTGTTGGATCCCCTGAAAAATCCATGCATCTCGAATTTCATGGATGATAATCTTATCGCTACGGAAACATTTGAGGAACACGTTACCTCTTTGAATATGCTGTTTGATAGACTCAGAGAGGCTAACTTGACTGCTAGACCAACAAAATGTTGTATTGGATGTAAAGAGTTGGAATTCTTGGGACATACCGTACATCAGGGTAGCATGACCCCTGACCCCAAGAATCTGGAGAAATTGAAAAGAGCACCGAGGCCACAAACAAAAAACGATGTGCGATCTTTTGTGTCGTTGTGTGGTTTCTACCAAAAGTACATTAAGCACTTTAGCTCTATATGTGCTTCTCTGACGGATTTAACGTGTAAGGGACAACCTGATACAATTAATTGGTCAGCACAGTGTGAATTAGCATACCAAGAGTTAAAAGAAAAACTCACAAGCAGGCCGGTATTGAAATTGCCTGACTTGAATCAAGAATTTGTCGTGAGAAGTGACGCAAGCAATGTGGGCCTAGGTGCTACATTGTTGCAAAGGTCCTCCTCACAAGATGGGGAATTGTACCCAGTCGCTTATGCAAGCCGCAAGTTGAACAAAGCGGAAAAAAATTATTCAACAAGTGAAAAGGAATGTTTAGCGTTGATCTGGGCTATAAAAAAATTCCAGATCTATCTGTATGGTAGGACATTTGTGGTCCAAACAGATCATCAGCCTCTCGTATTCTTATCACAGGCCAAGCATGAAAATGCCAGATTATTAAGATGGTCATTACTATTACAGCCCTATTCATTTATGATTGAATATATTCCCGGCTCTCAGAACGTGGGTGCCGATTTTTTGAGTAGACATCCTTATGATGAAAATCAGAAAAACGCGTAGGACTTCATTTGCGCTAAGTTATCTCACAGATTATAACCTGCAATGAATGCATGTTTTAGGAAGGGAGGTGTGTAGCGAATTCTGTGAGATAATCGCTAAATTCAGTAAGATTTTAATCCTATGATAATAAATAAACCCGCCCGTAAGTGTCTGCTTAAAGTCGTCTCTACGCCAGTATAGCGCTGCCTTTGGTGCAGAGGAAATGCTTATAAAACGATCCCGCCGTAAAATCTAACACACTTTCTTAGTTTCGGTTTTGAGACTTACAATTAACGATCTGCCAGAACTGTGACACCAACCTACCATCTGAATTAATGTAGGATTTTAACTTTAACGCTCAAATTAGTAGTAGCTCAGACATTTTCCAGTAGCAAGAATGAAACGACTGTAATAATTAACGCAAATACTACCAACGCTTGGCAAAAACCCCTCTTCGCTCTGCACGCGGGACTAATACTATAACCTCTCTGTTGGACAAATCAGAATATATAAACACACAGACAGTTTTCAATTCTCGCCGAGTAGTGTATTTCTGACGTAACACAACTAGTTGGTTTATTTGAATGAAAAAATGATAGAAAAGGAGGGGGAAAGATGGCCGACTTTTGGAAAAGTTGAAATTGACGATTAACAGTGACAAAACTGAAAATCTAAACGACAAATAATATAGCCATAAAAGTCATATATAAAGATAGCTTAGGGTCCCCTGAAAAATAATATGTTTTAATATATATGGTAGTCTAATTATTAGCCAAGATATTGAAATAATACTATATGTCTACGAACACTAAGACGGACAGACTGTTGGATTCGCTCATTTATCCATAACGTTAGTGGGGACACCAGTTTTAAAAGAGGCATTAGATTGATTCAAATCCGATTGGATGGTAGAAGAGTATTGGAAGGAGGGTATTGGTTAGGCAAAAAAAAGCTAACTATATTTTGAAAACTCACTCCTAGAAGTTTGGAGTTTTGCTTTTGTTTTTTTAAATTTTGAATTGAAAAGCTAGACCCTCGCTGATTGGGCCGGTCTGATAATATTGGCAAAAGCTTTCAAAGGCTTGTCGCCAGTTGATACAGAAAGTTTTGTAAGCAAGCTGCGTTGAAAACAGCAGTGCCTAGAGTGAAATAATATACCTTGGCAGTCTGGACCGGGGCAAAGCTGAACCTACATATTAATGCTAATGCCAGTCAACGTATGTTTGTGATATTTCTTTGAATTGTGGTAAGAATGAATTTGTTAATCTTATTATTACAACCAAATTTGGTGTATGAGATACTGCTTGTTTGGGAAGGCTTTACGACTAAGTACAGAGGTCCCAGCAGACATATGCAGGGCCTGTGGTGTTGCACACAAGCAGTAAACATTGACATGAGTTGTATAACTTAAAATGATTTCCACAGTTACCAGTGGGAAGGCTAACCCACCCTATTCTATGGGAGAGAATCAATGTTGCAGTGTCAGAGGCGCTGTAGCCATTAGGGAAAAGAACAGGAACACTGGTATGAGTTGTTATCTCAGAGGAAAATGGTTGACATGGGGTGGTCAGAGAGATCTGACCATTTTCTTTTATTGAATTATACCATGTATTAATTGTGGAATGTTATTGTAGATATGTTATACAGAATCATAACCTTGTTTCAGGGTTTTTTGTTCTGGTGCTACGGTAGTACCAGGACTCTAGTGAATTTACGAGAGAGAGAGAGAGAGAGAGAGAGAGAGAGAGAGAAATTGAAATTTTACTGGACCAAGCGGTCTACCATACTATACTACACCAGGGACGGTGGCAGTCTGGTCATTCGAGTGAACGAAAGGAAATTGTCAGCATCATATCTACTATCAACCTACAGATAAGTGCCTATGTGTCGGCACTACAACGGTCATCCACTGACTTTATTAACATATACATAAAATCTTTGATTATTCAATAACTTTTTCCACAAGATACTAATATAAATAAGGGGAATCATGCCAACACCCCACCCCACCATTAGTTACCAGTGTCACCCAGTGTAGAGAAATACCTAAATATAATTTGATTATAATAGTCCTTTGTATGGACAGAAGATCCATTGTGTTATAAATATTTATGTAAATAAAACCATAAATTTCATTTTGTTGTTGGTCCTGACTCAGAAAATTCTGAATCAGGGCAAATAAATTCTAATCTTACATATTACATAATTTTCAGCCACAGACTTCTATAAGTTGTATAATAGAGTGTTAGTTTTTTGTGGTTGTGGTATTGACTCAGTCCTCTATATATGTGATAGAATTTAAATGTATTTGTAGTAATACTTACACTACATTACACATTAGCATAACCCTAGACATTATACGTAGCTATCATACATACTAGTCAAGAATAGGTCTGATTGAGGTCATAAGGTGGTAGCAGAAAGGTACTCTGATAACTCAACCAAAATTTGTTATAATCAGGGACCTTCACAGCTGACTTCATTCAGTACACTAGAAATATTGAATGATAACATGTATTAACATCAAATCCTCCACAGGAATACGTATGTATTCCTCATTCATGAAGATTGATATTTATATATAACTTATTTCACGGGAAAGTTTAAACGTCAAGTCAAGCTCTACGCTTGCAGTTCAAAATGTAAGTTATATTGAGTACATAATATGTAAAATATTTTATATTTGTTTTTTCTTTATTCAGTGAATACTGGGGTAACCCAAACTTTGCCGTCGTTTAGTACAGAGACAAACCTGTGAGAAACATAAACATTTTATATCTCTAACCACGTGGGTTTTTCAAGTAACTCCTGTCTGACAGGGCGTGTGCCTTCAGAGATAGACAGAATACCAACCTCACTAACGGTTTTTTTTAAAGAATAAATGCTTATACTGGGCCTTTGAGCCAGATCACATTTCTTCACAAACTCTAATGTACATGCTACCGTGTGGCGAGAATAATTACAGAAAATAACATTAACTTTTTCCGACATTACTTGACCAAGTGTGTGGTGAACCAAGATTATCTGTTGAGAGACGTTGTCCACCGGTCATCTTCCTAATTAAGGGAAACCTTGTGTTCTGACACTGTGTGCCCGTTGAAACCCAAACTCTTACCTCGTGAATAAGTGACATTAACTTAAATCTGTAAAGAAAGAACGATCGCCTGAAGAGGACGCTCCCCGGACACGTTGAATGAAATCAATATCTGCAGAGCTGGGTATCCGGTTCATCCACAGATAGACAGATTAAACGAAGTGTACACTAAGGCTTGCGCCAGTCGGCGAACCACAGCACGATTGTAGGTAAGGTTGTGTGAGTCAGGGCCCTGATGAAAGAACCGAGTGAAAGTAGACTGAAGGATGTTCTTCGTTTGATTCACTCACTTTGTAACTTTCCTTATGCAAGATTTTGTTGCTAAACTATATTTTTCCTTAGAATAGATACTGCTATCAAAGTCAGTTCATACCTTCAAAAGGGGAAAATATTAGACCCAAATCATATGTATCTGTGACCTTTTGGGCTATCATCGTTCGCCTAACGGGACTGTGGGCTAAACATCGAGGGAAGATCATAACTGTGGGTCTATCATTTTCTTGTAGAAATTCCTTGATTTTTATGACTATTTGTATATGCTTGATGTAATATTTTATGTTGTGATAGAAGTTTATTACGATAATTAAAATTTCTCGAGAACTTAATCAGCGCGTTGGTCAGCTCGTTCCACATTATCTGTATAATTATATTTATAGTTTCTTACGTCTGTACGTCTGACTGTCGTCTTGTATGTGCGTGCACGTGAGTGGATAGAATATATATATGTAATATATATATGTGTTTAGACTGTCTGACTCCTCTAAATCTTTCGTAGAAGATAGGTGAAAGAGAGAAGATTTCTCGATTTCACAGACAGCCTCTATCACAGTTTACCATCCTACTCGTGGAAATCTATTGCTAGTACTATCTTTCACTGTGACTATCACTTATTCAAATCTATTCAGAAGGGACCAACCCAAGTCTTACTCATGGCAGATTTGTTAATAGAAGGGTAGTGACACTTATGAAGGGAGTTTATACAAGATATTCAGAAAAGCGAAAACAATGCTGCATTGGCTGAGTACGTTAATTCTAGGATCTGCTGACAACTTTTGTGAGAAATTAAGCAATTATTAGTTTCAGCTCGTTAAGCCCCCTCCCTGATTTACTCAGTGAAATTCTTATTATTCTGTATAGCTCTGTTTAGTGTGTGTTTAGTAAATTGACTGAGTCAAACATGCAGTACATTTAAAATGATTAAATCGAATTTAAATTTGTAAATTAACAAATAACAGATTTAATAATCATTTTGTTTTAACAAGGGTTAAAATAATTGAATGGTCTTTAACAGAAAATGTTCATCATCGAAGAATAGTAGATTTTATGATAGAAGTTCACTTTGGCAGCTTATCGGTTTCACTTAGCTGCCAATAGTAGTTTCTGCTTGTCACGCGTAGGGAGAGAGCAAGGTCGACACAGGTCAACTGCTCTAGATAACAGTAAGAATATTGATTGATTTTCTTGCAATACTGTAATAGTGAGGTTATTTGTTATGAAACCAAGAGGTTAACTGTCTGGAATCAAGGGTAATTAAATACCATGTAAGAATATCAGACAAGTTGTTCTCCCACGTGACTTTGTTTCACAACTAACATACACCACACGATGTTGATAATACGACAATAAAGAGGACAGTAAACAAGAAAGGGAAGTAATCACAAAAAGAGAGCTCTGGACAGGCTTATGATATTTTATCAAATTGACTCAGACGTGTAGTAAGTAAATAAACAATATGCTATTTATTAAGGGAATCACATTTACAAAGGGTTATTTTACATCTGATGAAAAAAAGAAATATGGAAAAGAATCACGTTTACATCTGAAAACAAACAGGAATCTAGGTCGCAGTGGGGTGCCTTATTTTCTTCACTGACTAAGTCTGAGCGTTTGGTGGCTATGTGTATGTAGTGGTCTTCCTTTACTTTATTATACTTATCGTAGTGTTCTTGTAGGATGTAGGCAGAGAGGACACTCTGCTGTGACTTCTTGATGAGAGCACGTGGTGGTGACTGACTGCCCTGTGTGGCACTAGTGTCTTTAAGGATGTCTGGTTCACACTCAGGGGTGAAGATTCAGTCCCTGTCCCTTCTTGATTTTTGGGCTCACCAAAATTGAGGGAGGTCGAAGCCAGGTCCTATGTTACTGACACTCTGCACTGGAGAACAAAGTAAGGGGACCATTAATCTCTTGTCTAAAGAGATTTTACATATATGAAGTTCCTCCCCGAAGACGTTTGGTCTCAGAGCATAGGCACATTTACCACTGAAGACTTTGACTGTCCAGTACACTGTATGTAAAAGATATCTCAGTGACCATTGTCTAACAGGCTCTGTCCTCATCCTTCCAAGTCAAGTGTCCCTTCTCTACACTTCATAGGTCTTACTATTTTCCACAATCAACAGTCTGTCTTGTAGTCTGGTGTATCTTTAGTTAATAATTAATTCTTAATTATCTTTCAGCAAGGAACAACAGCTTTCATAATGTATACTCATAACAGAGTTGTGTTCTAATAAGGCAAGCAATAATGCACAGTAATAAAATACTATAAGCAAATCATATAAGAAAATTAATAATATGTTATACAGGTACATAATGGATATGGAAGAACTAAATCCAATAGCATAACATATATTTCTTATCTTGGTCAACCGCATACTTCTTCTGCAAATTACACTTGTATCATTAAGCAATAATTAAACAAATAATTTTGGGAGATAACTCACCGCACAAAATCACTTCAGTTTCCCACAATCAGAACTTGAATATTTGAATATATTCATAAGCACGTTATTGACTTTACACACAGTTGTGTACAATCTGTGTATATTCTTTAAAAGTCTTATGTACTTAAAATTTAGTTTAGGCTGCTTTCACGGTGTTCATCAAGAGAGTAAAGCAAAGTTACATTTTCTCTGATAAATACAGTTTAAGACCGGAAATAGGTGGTCGTCTGTGGGTCACGGGTTAATTGATGTCACCCAGAAAAAACCCACCATTACCATCGCGTCTTCGCAAAATTCTACCTGCGGAATCTAAATGCCTGTTAAACGAAATTTAATACCAGACCTTCACCTGATCTAGCATTCTCGTAGAAAAAAAAAGAAGAGGGTCATAGGGAAGACGGTGAAACAGTGACAGGATGGACTGAGTAAAGGAATGTGGAAGATTTAGGAAGAGAAAGGAGATTTAGGAAGAGAAAGGATAGACTGCTCCATGACAGATAGCCCCCCATTTAAGTTAGTTGTCAGACTAACAACGCGAGTCTAACTTTCTCTTTGCACTCCACCGCGTATTGATTCTAACGTCGCGTCTAATCTTCACTCTCTTCATTTACTTCTACGATCCTCTCGGACAGCGATGCTGAGTCCGATGGTGTTTCTTCGATTGTGTCTAATTCTGCCAGCGTATGCCTGCTCAGAAAGTCTGCTCCCACATTAATCTTCCCTGGGATGTATTCCACCTTGAAGGAATAGGGCTGAAGTAGTAAAGCCCAACGCATGAGTCGTGCATTTAGTTTCTTTGATGCCGCTAGAAACATAAGTGGGGCATGGTCACTTTGTACTGTAAATTTTACTCCATAGAGATATGGCTGATGTTTTTGTACCGCCCATACTAATGCAAGACACTCCTTTTCAATTGTTGAATAATTCCTCTCTGCTGAGTTTAACCTACGACTGGCATAGGCTACAGGAAACAACAAGTCAGGTTTGTTATCATCTGTCTGCATCAGTGAAGACCCAATTCCAATGTTACATGCGTCTACGCGCAGCACAAACGGCTTTGCTAGGTCCGGTAGTCTCAGTATAGGTCGTGATGTCAGCTTATGTTTAAGTGTAGCATATGCTGCTTCACAATCCGGAGTCCAAACTACTTTCTCTGGCTGGCCTTTTCTGGTCAGATCCGTCAGCGGGGCAGTCAGTGTGTTAAAACCCTGAATAAAGCGCTGGTAATAGGCACAAAGGGACAGAAATGAACGGGTGTCTTTCTTGGTAATAGGACGTGGTGCAAGTTTTATTTTCTCAACGTTTTTATCCACAGGGCACATACAGCCATGAGTGATCGTGTGTCCCAGAAATTCTAACTCCTTGAAACCAATTAAACATTTACTCGGTGGAGGAGCTGGGCGAGGGCTTCCAAATGTTCCTCAAATGTGCTCGTTGCTATTAATATGTCATCCATAAAGTTGTGGATTGCATTATTTTGCAATGGGGTGAGTAATTTCCTCATCATTCTGGTGAAGATACCCGGAGCGTTGCTCAACCCAAATGGCAGAACATTAAACTGATAATGTCCTTCAGACGTACTGAAAGCAAGCAACGGCCTAATTTCTTTCTTGACCGGGATTTGATAATAACCCTTGCTCAGGTCAATTTTTGTGAAGAATTTGGCCTTACTTAATTTTGTGAAGAGTCCATTGGGGTCAGGTAAGGGTTCTGGTTGGAACTCTGTCACAGCATTAAGTCGTCTATAGTCGATGCAGAGACGAGCTTCTCCACTAGGTTTTTGGAGGAGCACAACACTCGCACTATAGGGTGATTCGGATTTGGATATTATATTGGCGTTTAGTAATTGCTCAATTTCCTCTTGCAATGCACTTGCTTTTGCATACGGTATTGGGTATGTTTTCACCTTGACAGGAGTTGGATCTGTCACTTTCATCTCAAACTCGACGAGATTTCTCAGACCCGGCCTATCTGTGAGCACTTCTGAGTGTTCGTCTAAAAGTTGTTTTACTTGTTCATCTTCTGCACTCCTTAAAGTTGAGCTTATTTGCACATCCATGTGCGATTCTTGTGGACGAAGCGGATACTCAACATATATTTTGTCTTCATTATCCACTTCTGTGGCAACCGCCAGGGTCATAAGATGAGCTGGTTCGGTGTTTGGGCGTTCAACGTATTTTTTAAGAAGATTCACATGATAAATCTTATGTTTCCCTTTCTTTGAGATTTTGTAATTAGTACGAGAAATCTTCTGTACTACCTCAAATGGTCCCTGCCAACCGATTTGAAGTTTATTGTTGCCACTGGGCAACAACAAAAGTACTTTCTCCCCAATATGCAATTCCCTGTCCTTGGCTGATTTGTTGTAATGTTTGGCATACTTACTACGCGCTCGTCGCAAGTTTGTTGATGCCATCTCCCAACCAACCTTTAAGCGTTCCTTGAGTTCCTGGACATATTTTGACGCCGTAACAATACTGTCGTCTGCACTTTCATCTGTCATAGCCCGAAGAAGAGCTTCAAGCGGTCCTTTGATTGGACGTCCGAACAATAAGGTGGCGGGAGAGAGACCTGTCGAAGAGTGTGGCACTTCTCGGTAGGCAAATAGCGCTGCAGGCAGAAACAAATCCCAGGTTTCTGGTTTTTCCTGAGCCAATTTGCGCAACATAGTGATGAGAGTTCCATTGAACCTCTCAACTTGTCCATTGGACTGAGGATGATAGGGCGAGGTGTGAATATGCTGTGTACGAAATACTCGGAAAACCTCTTCCGCTAACTTTCCCTTGAACTGAGACCCATTATCCGTAAGTATTTGTCGAGGGAAACCTAGCCTGGTGAATATACTCACTAATGCTTCTGCTACATGCACTGAGTCTGATGAGGGTAGTGCAATGGCTTCACCCCACATTGTACATGTGTCGACTAGTGTTAAAATGCAGCAGTTCCTCATTTTAGTTCTCAGAAGAGGTCCTATGATATCCACAGCTACTCTCTCGAAGGGAGTTCCTATTATTGGCATCTCTCCTAACGTCGCTGGGGATGTCCAATGTTTAGGTGCCACTCTTTGACACTGGGCACAGGACTTAACAAATCGGATGATATCTTCATTCATCACCGGCCAATAGTAATGGGCTGATATGCGTTGCATGGTGGCATTTTGACCCATGTGACCGCTGAATGGAAGTGCATGACCCATCTCCAAGATTTGGTTCCTGTACGTAGATGGAACGACTAGTTGCCCATGTTCTAGTCCTATGTTTCCTGCTCTACGATATATTAATCCCAATTTCATATAAAAGTTTCCTTTCTGCAGGGGAGTATTGGCAAATGGCAGTTTCTTGAAGCAGGAGGCCAGAGTTTTATCCTATGTTTGAGCATTCTTTAACTCCTGAGGGAGGGGATTCTGCACAGGTGCTGGCTTTACTTCTGGTTGTCACTGCCGCAATAACAAGAGGTTCTTTTGATTCACCTAGGAATACGTATCTACAACCCAAGATCAGGTCATAGATTATGTCATCCATGACTGCTGCTCTGATCTGTCCTGACACAAAGCGGGATTCCACCTGGATATTTGCTATTTGCAGAGTCATTGTCTTGTCACCTTTTGTGGCTCCACGAAGTTCCACAGTGTCTGGTGTTACCTGGCCAGGGTCTACAAGATGAGGCGACAACTGCATCACATTCCAGTCCCGTGTCATAGAGGCATAATACGTGCTGTCCATTTACCTTCACTGTGTCAGTAACGGACGGTCGCTTGAGGCTATTCTATTGCCTCATTGGATTCTTCCTTGGCGATTTTGTCTGTATAAATGCCGCATGATGAGGAGCGGGTTTAATTTTACATTCTTGGTAGTGGTGCGTGTTTCTCTTGCACACCTTACACCACTTCCTCCCCGCCTCCTGGTTAGTAGAGGTCCTCTCCTGTTTTATCCTATTATAAGTTTGTGATGTGTTCTGTGCTTTATTGGAAAATCCACTAGATTTAGGGTGATTGTCGGAACAGGGGTGTGTAGATGCTTTTGCAGGCATATCAGTATATTTCCGTCTTGTAGACTGAGCCTCTGCCAAAGCTCCCTGAAACCTTTCAGCCAGAGTGAGTAACGACTCAAGGTTTTCGGCCCCATGCTCTGCTAGTAACCTTCTCATATGTGGTGTCATTGTCTCCTTGAGTTGTTCCATGATAATCATTTCCTGAAGCCCTTCCAGAGACTCAGGAAAGTTTCCTAACGTGCGCCATTTTTGCAGATAGGATTCGAGGCGTGCTGCGAACTGTGCAAATGTTTCCTCTATGTCTCTTCTGGCCCGACGAAACTGCTTCCTGTAAGCTTCTGAATTAAGTTCGAATCTTTGTAAAAGGGCCTTCTTTAGAGTATCATATTTATTTTGCTCAGTAATCGGCAACTTCATGTATACCTCATATGCTGTTCCACGTAATCCTTGTGAGAGTTTGAGCGCCCATTTATCTTTGTCCAGACCATACGACGAGGCAAATCGTTCGAATCTATTAAGGTACATGTCGATTTTCTCGGCGCTGTTGGAGAAAATTTCTAAAGGAAATGACATAGCATTTGTTCCTGTAGCATGACTGGTAATTGTGTTACCATCTGCTGAAGGAGAGGCACCAGAAGATTCTAATGTACTGGGACTAGCCTCTACTTCAACTCTTCTAGCTTCTACTTCTAATTCCTTTAGTCTAATTTCATGCTGCCTTTCTTTTTCTCTCTCGTGTGCTTCTCTCTCTGCTCGCTCCTTTTCTAATCTCTCTTCTCTGTCAAGATGTTTATCCATTTCGGCGCTAATGAAAATCGTTAACTCATTACCTACCATCCCCATGTCCTTAGCGAATTCCATTAAACTAGATCTTACTTTGGCTAATTCAGCCATTATTTGTGCTAAATAAATCTTGTGCGTAAATTATCTCCCAATATACAAGAACAATTTTTTTCCGAAGCAATACTGTTTGTCTAGTGAATAGAATATGACTAATAGCACATTAACTCCACACACACACTCACTCCTTAACTAAAATTAACTTCTTAAAAAGTTATTTGAAAAAGGAAAACCACCACACTACTAGCTTCAAATAATTCTTAATTTCCTGTCCAGATGCTACAACGATAAAGTCTAGGGGGTAGAAAAAGATTCTCACTCTAGAAGGTGAAGAAAAGCAATAATTTTCAGCAAAGGCAATGGTTTATACCTCAACTCTTTGCTAATCGTATCACCAGCGAGAGCTACTGTGCGCTAGGATACTTAAATCTCGAGGCGAGCCCTCATTTGTCACGCATAGTAGGAGAGAGAGCAAGGTCGACACAGGTCAACTGCTCTAGATAACAGTAAGAATATTGATTGATTTTCTTGCAATACTGTAATAGTGAGGTTATTTGTTATGAAACCAAGAGGTTAACTGTCTGGAATCAAGGGTAATTAAATACCATGTAAGAATATCAGACAAGTTGTTCTCCCACGTGACTTTGTTTCACAACTAACATACACCACACGATGTTGATAATTCGACAATAAAGAGGACAGTAAACAAGAAAGGGAAGTAATCACAAAAAGAGAGCTCTGGACAGGCTTATGATATTTTATCAAATTGACTCAGACGTGTAGTAAGTAAATAAACAATATGCTATTTATTAAGGGAATCACATTTACAAAGGGTTATTTTACATCTGATGAAAAAAAGAAATATGGAAAAGAATCACGTTTACATCTGAAAACAAACAGGAATCTAGGTCCCAGTGGGGTGCCTTATTTTCTTCACTGACTAAGTCTGAGCGTTTGGTGGCTATGTGTGTGTAATGGTCTTCCTTTACTTTATTATACTTATCGTAGTGTTCTTGTAGGATGTAGGCAGAGAGGACACTCTGCTGTGACTTCTTGATGAGAGCACGTGGTGGTGACTGACTGCCCTGTGTGGCACTAGTGTCTTTAAGGATGTCTGGTTCACACTCAGGGGTGAAGATTCAGTCCCTGTCCCTTCTTGTTCCACAATCAACAGTCTGTCTTGTAGTCTGGTGTATCTTTAGTTAATAATTAATTCTTAATTACACTGACAAACAACATTTTTCTTTCTTATATAAGAATAAGTGTTCTTAGGTCAGTTTCTTGCGCTGATTTCAAATTTGAAATCCGTTTATCTCTATCACGTCGGGTTCTTAAGATATTTGTGAATAAATATATTTTTGGGAAACCGTTATTTGCTCCGTTTCATTTTTACTATATAACTTTTTAAAAATTAATAAAATGCAAAATAATTCTACTTTTTATACTGCTAAAAGATGCATGACATATGTTACGTTATATTTCAAATAGTTACTGTATTTTGAAATAATTCTGAGTGAAATATGGCTTCTAGAAATTGTAGAAATTCGGCTGATCTGTTCTGTTACGTGTGCGGATATTTTACTGATCGTGTTCACCAGAAAAACTTTACACCATTGCTAAAGAAAGCATATGAACTTTATTTCGATTCGAAAGTTGATGATGCAAATAAATCTTGGAAGCCAAATGCAGTTTGTTCGACTTGTGCAAATACATTGGCAGGTTGGTTACGAAAATCGCCGAAGCATAAGTCGATGCCTTTTGGAGTGCCAGTAATATGGCGTGAACCGACAAATCACGCTACTGATTGTTACTTCTGCTTGACAAATATCTATGGTTTCACTTTTAAAACTAGAAAGTCTGTGGTTTATCCAAATATTGAATCGGTTTCGAAACCAGTGCCTCATGATCCAATCACGTGTCCGATCCCAGTTCCACCAGAACAATATCCGTTGGACGTGAATGAACCATCAGAAAGTGATAGTTTACCTGCTTTAGAAACTAATTCTGACTCGGATTATATACCGGTGAATGATGGTGTTCACTTAATTAACCATTCAGAACTTTCAGATCTAATACGTGATCTCGCTCTTCCCAAAGGACAAGCAGAATTGCTCGGTTCGCGACTCAAAGAATGGAATCTTTTAGCGCCCAATACTCCGATATCTAAATTTCGTCATAGACACAGAGAACTTGTTCAATACTTTGAGATGGATGATGACATTTGCTATTGCAAAGATGTAAAAGGTCTAATGGTGCACCTCGGTCATGAGCACATAGTCAACGAATGGCGACTTTTCATCGACTCTTCCAAGACTAGTCTAAAAGCCGTGTTATTGCATAATGGAAATTTATTTTCATCAATTCCAGTCGCCTACTCTGTTCATATGAAAGAAACTTATGACAATATGGCTATACTTTTGGCAAAAATAAAGTACAATGACTACCAATGGCGGATTTGTGGAGACCTAAAGGTCATTGCAATTCTCAAGGGCATGCAAACTGGGTATACTAAAGTTTGTTGCTTCCTATGTGAATGGGACAGCCGCAACAGACAGGAACATTATGCAAGAAAGGTGTGGCCTATCAGGGATCGTATGCAGCACGGGCATAAAAATGTAATACACGAGCCATTGGTTAACAAAGACAGCATCATTTTACCACCGTTACATATAAAGTTGGGGCTCATGAAGAATTTCGTAAAAGCGTTAGATAAAACGAGCAAAGCTTTCACTTATCTTCGAGAAAAGTTTCCGCAAATTAGCGATGCAAAGATTAGCGATGCAAAGATAAAGGAAGGTATCTTTGTAGGACCTCAGATTAGGAAAGTTATTGCAGACAAACAATTCGAGAACTTGTTACATGGTAGTGAACTTCGCGCATGGATGGCATTCAAATCGATCGTCGATAACTTTCTGGGAAATCACAAATCTGTCGACTATGTGCATATTGTTAAGCAGTGCATAGATGCATACAGAATTATGGGCTGTAACATGTCCCTCAAAATCCATTTGCTCGATTCGCATCTTGACTTTTTCCCTGACAACCTTGGCGAAGTCAGCGATGAACATGGAGAACGATTCCATCAAGATATCGCCGTAATGGAGTCACGTTATCAAGGACGGTGGAGTGTGACCATGCTTGCCGATTATTGTTGGATGCTTCATCGCGATGTACCACATGCCATTCACCGATGAAAGTCGACTGCAAAGAAATTCAAGCCTACATAACTGTTATACTTCTTGTACAAATGATGTTGTAATACTGTATGCATTGTTAAAAAACTTCAATTGCGTATTTCTAGAGATCCCGACCTGATAGAGAAAAACGGTTTGCAGATTTAAAAACAGCGCATTAAAATTGACCAGAAAAACATAGAAATGTTAGAGAAAGAAAAACAATTTTTTTTTTGTTAGTCAGTGTTATCTTTCAGCAAGGAACAACAGCTTTCATAATGTATACTCATAACAGAGTTGTGTTCTAATAAGGCAAGCAATAATGCACAGTAATAAAATACTATGAGCAAATCATATAAGAAAGTTAATAATATGTTATACAGGTACATAATGGATATGGAAGAACTAAATCCAATAGCATAACATATATTTCTTATCTTGGTCAACCGCATACTTCTTCTGCAAATTACACTTGTATCATTAAGCAATAATTAAACAAATAATTTTGGGAGATAACTCACCGCACAAAATTACTTCAGTTTCCCACAATCAGAACTTGAATATTTGAATATATTCATAAGCACGTTATTGACTTTACACACAGTTGTGTACAATCTGTGTATATTCTTTAAAAGTCTTATGTACTTAAAATTTAGTTTAGGCTGCTTTCACGGTGTTCATCAAGAGAGTAAAGCAAAGTTACATTTTCTCTGATAAATACAGTTTAAGACCGGAAATAGGTGGTCGTCTGTGGGTCACGGGTTAATTGATGTCACCCAGAAAAACCCACCATTACCATCGCGTCTTCGCAAAATTCTACCTGCGGAATCTACATGCCTGTTAAACGAAATTTAATACCAGACCTTCACCTGATCTAGCATTCTCGTAGGAAAAAAAAGAAGAGGGTCATAGGGAAGACGGTGAAACAGTGACAGGATGGACTGAGTAAAGGAATGTGGAAGATTTAGGAAGAGAAAGGAGATTTAGGAAGAGAAAGGATAGACTGCTCCATGACACTGCTCTCGCCGACGGGTTCTGTTCAGATAGGTCACCGGAGTTCTCACGTCTCTGGTCACGATTATAGGCGCAGCACGCTTCAAGTAAAATCAAGAAGTAACTGACAAGCTGGTCCCGCGTTTCTACATCAGTCCACTTATACCCTCACTTTGTTCCAGATATTAGTACTCTCCTGGTACCACCAACAACTATGGTAAAAGAATAGAAACGAAACGCTGTCCTGAGTATTGCGTTTCCCGACACATAATTATATGTCCCCTTTCTCCTATTCTACCATCCCATTTATTCTCAGATTATACACTCGATGAGAATTAAACTTAATCCCTCGAGAAAAACATTCTTTACATTTAAATTGGATAGCTTTATCTTTATTTTACATTTAAATGAAAAGGTTAATAGTACACATAGAATATGTTTACACTTACATCTCCACTGTCTGAAAAGTGTTGACCATATAAATTGAATATGTTCTCATTTACATTTACACTGATTGAAAAGTTTGAAACTTTCATTAATATTTAAAGTGAATATGTTTACATAGACATTTACACTGGTTTGAAACTGTAAGTATTATAATTAGAATGTACATCATTTCTTTCATCTTTTCCTCCCAGCTCCGTATGGAACTTGGTACTACCGATGCTTTTAACTCTCTGTAAGGAACTAGCAATAAAGCAGTCACCAGCCCTTGCAGTGGTGGTTCATGAAATCATCATTCCATAAGCTGAGGTTGCCAACCTCAAATGACTCGGACACCACTAACGATTTTCACATATTGAAATTCACATGGCAATATATACATATTAGTTCACATGTTAGTAATGAAAAATATAGAATGTAAAATGACAACTTACGCCAATGCTGGCTCACAGACGTTTTGCTCAGATGAATGAAGTTAAGGCACTTGATTAGGCCTCTTACAGGTGTTCTTGGGGTCGTTACTTTCTATAAGACAATTCCCTCTATGACTCCGTGTGTTTCAGTTTCCTCGGCCTTCCTTATTAAAATGGATTCATTGGGCTACGCAAGTCCTTCAAGATTGTTCCACAAAGTCCGTCATGATAAATGGAAATTCTGAATTCTAGCTTCTGGCAAGTCTGGTTGTGTCTTGGTAAGCAAGCGTGAATCTCACAGTGAAATAGACTTAAAAAGCGCCAGGTTATATTCACTGTCCTATCCCGCATCTGTTTGTTATGGGGCTATTCAAAAGCTCCAATCATTTTCAAACATGCGTGTTGATAGGGAAGGGGGGGGGGGGGGGGGCGTTTTCAAAATATTCTTGACATGGACACATTTTTGAACGTAATGTAGAGGTCACCTGTCCCAAATATGGTATGGAAACATCCGATCCCTGGCAGGCGAACTCACCAACACATCTGTAAACTCATACAACAATGTGTTTCAGATGTCTTCTTCTTCTTCCGTCCTTAGCCACCGACCGTCAAAGCAGTCAGTGGCCATTACACCTAGTGGCGTCTTAGGGCAACAGCAGATAGGTTTTCTTTGCCATTGTTTCCCATCACGCCTAGTGGCGTCTTTAGGGCAACGGCAAATCAACCCATTTGCTGTTGTTTCCGTAATCAAAGTGACTGGCAAACGGGTGATCAGCCCGTTGTGGTTTCAGATGTAACAATGTATTACTATCTAAAGTAATCTTGTCATAACAAGTCGGACAGGAAGCGATTAGGTCATCTTTGTCTGTCCAAAACGTGTCACCGGGACAAGTAATCTTTTATTAGTCGTGCACCCTGGCTTTTATCAGCGATTAACAAATACGCTGGCGATTTGTAGGGCTAATCTGTATTCTGATGTCGGCTGCACCAGCGAGTTAAATGGATAACAAACAGACATGCCGACGTATCCCAAAGAGGGGTGTAAGAAGGAAAATACCAAATATCTGCTTTACGTAGCAGAGAAAGAAAGTGCGACAATTGAAAGCACGCAATAAAAATCAGTACAAAAATGTAATTGATACTGCCGTAGTGAAATAGAGGTCGAGAACGGTTGCCCCATTTTATCACAGAAGCCTTTACACGTACTAACTATAAGAATTCTGCCATTGAGCACAAGCAACTTCTAAACTGTTCCAGTCAGTGTCGTGGTTGTCAAACTGAGGGTATGTTTATTAATTTTGTGAAATATATTAGGTTTGAAATTTAATGTACTATTGGGGAGCAGCGCTGGTGTAATGGTTACCACACTGCGCTGGCGATCTGGTGATCCAGGTTCGAGCCCTGACGAGGACATTTGAAGAGTGTCGTCGACCGGGACTTGGACTGGATTAATTCGAGCCCTGGGTCGAAGACATTTGAAGAGGTGTCGTCGAACAAAGACTGGAATAACCTGAACGGCCCCTGAGCCGACCCAGCTCTAATGGGTACCTCTGAAATCGGCGAGTATCTGCTTGAATGGCGAGAGGACACCTGTCATTGTACAGTGAAAAATGGGATACTCACTTAAAATCAGACTCAGGCTAGACATTAACAGGAGATTTCGCCTCCAGTAATAGCGGGCGTACGATTAACAAAAAAAATGTACGATTACAAACTAATGAATATTTCGTGCTTGATTTTTCACGTCGATAATTTTGCTTTGATGTGAATTTTACTCTTGACTGTTCATGTCTATATTCTGGCTTATCAATCCATAAAGCATTTGTGTAAGCTAGAGTTCCTGTTAGGACTGACACTGACTAGCAAATAAAGCTATCAGCCCTTTTCATACCCGGCTTTTAATGCTGAGCACACATAGTTTGCCTTTCTGTATTGACTGGGCACCTTTTGTCTATATGGTTAATGTATTATATAATGTACAACATACTTACTGTTACCGGTGTGTTTTCTTTACTGGACTGATATTGATAGTGATGTTGTCAGGGCTGTCAGGCTTACAACATGTGGCCGACGTATTTCTTTGTAACGCTAATATGATGTGGGCCGTTTAACTTTGGCGTATGTTGATGATCTGAATAATAATGATGGGAACCCGGTAACTCTGGATGGGTCAACACAGCATGACTAACTGGTAACGTATAAACTCTGCACTCGTTGGAAGAGTTATGGACGATAACATATTTTATTCTTGGCGAAACTTATAACAGTAGTTTAGAACATCATCAATAGCGTAGACATGGCACAAATGTACATAGCAAGATTACATTCACCAGAGGCGTTGACTGACTGCACTAACCGTTACCACCTCAAGGTTAACGGATTGGTAGTATACATGGTTCTGACGAAGTGACCATGTTAATATTCTTTACGTAGTTATTTATATTCCTTTACGCTTCAATCAGCTCCTAGCGTTAGAGGGACGCACTAGCAACTTGACGTATCTAGTCAAGTTGAAGCTGTGCCATAACGTTACAGGATACCAAGTATCGGAGGCAAGATACTTGAAACGAGCCGTTTCTGGCTAAATATTCAAATTATAAGCTTCTTGGCATAGCTCCCTCAAGAAGAGTGTATTCATCTTTCAAATGATCATAATGGCTACTTATTCGTGTCTTCCCTTGAGTTGGGTAAGAACACCATAATCAATCATGTCTATACCCGATGCTAGTTATCTCGATCTGCTTCCAGCACGTTGCCCGGATAGTAACAAATCACCGCGACAAACCGCGCCATACCCGTTTAAGAATGGTGCACGGTCATACGCAAATAATTAAACATACAATTAACCTAGATGCGCTCAAATGTGCGTCTACAAAATACTAGACGCACATGTGAGGATCTCAAACATATAACTCCCCCTCTATGAATATAAAATAACTGAACACTTACCCTGACAGACTCTACGACTCCATGACGTGGTATTATAAACAAGAAAATGACATACTCCCCTTAAGGGACAATATGGCTTCCTGACTTTGTGTCGGAACATAATCATCCTGATTACAGTAGTTAATTATTAGATGAGGTGGCATCTTCACTGAACAAGTACCATACACTAGGCTTGTTTGTTTCAGGTTTTGATCTGTGAGTGTACCACGTGATAATACCTAGCCTCAGCATTGTGCCTTAGGACTAGGAGTGTAATCAATTCAATCCGTGAGCCACCACTGCTATCTGGCCTCAGCATTGCATCTTTAGACCAGGAGCCACATTCACCTCAAATTGTGTACATAACTCGAGAATCAGTGGACAATCGCTGCTGTCCGACATCAGCATTGCGTCTTCGAGGACCAGGAGCCTATCCACGAGTTAAGTGCATCTCGTAAAGAAAATACCACCCTACCGAATATTAGCAATCTGTAGATGATGAAAAAGACCAGTATGCATAGTGACTCTAGTTACTAAATTCTCTTGTGCAATTTTTTTATGTAATATATACATATTTCCCCCACCACCCTCTCCCCCCGCCCCCAACCGCAGCATGTTACCGGGCCCGAAAGAAGAGCAGAGTATAGTTACGCTGTAACCAAAGTACTTTATTAAGGAAGATAATAAGGGGGCTCCGAGAAAGCCGCAAGGAATCTTGACTGTTGACTCACTTCACTTCAAGGACATTCTCCAGCTTTGACAAATGGATTTTTCGAGCAGGAAACAAGGGATTTGAAGAGATCATGGGCAAAACTTAGACTTGGGTCAATGAACTACAATTGGGAAATATTTATCAACGTTTGTGTTTCAAATCAATATCTTATACAAGTAAGTATGTTGTCATATAAAACAAATATACAAAGCAACATACATCTTACGTACAGGGTTCCTGCTTGGTGGACGTAAGCAGTTGTGGATCAATGTTACACAAGGACAGCGCAAAGAGACAAAAATTACTTAATTATATTTATCATATTTTAAAAATTCATTTCGTCGTTTGACTTTTCATTTTCCCTGTGAAATATAAAACAAATGCACTTCCTATTTACCTCACGTGGCTTACGTATACACAACATTCTCAAGTTTCTGTCACCAGGTCTTGGTGTAACCTTCCTCTTCTTCTCTTAAAAAACATTATAGAAGGCAATATTGACATGTCAGCTTACGGGAAACAAATTATTCGTCCCGCCCCTCTCCCCCCCCCCCCCCCCCCCCCCCCCATCCCAAAGAAAGAGAATTCGTTTTCCTTTCTTTCTATCTTTTAGCGCAGTCTTTCTCAAACTTCTAACATCTCTAATTCTCATGTACTGCCTCTAATCATCCTGATATTTTCTTCAAATTTATATTTGGAATTTGAATTCCCTGAAATACAGATATGGCGAAGTAATCTACTGAGCAGTGACATATCCGCAAATGTTATCTTATCAAAATTACTTTATGGTCTTGCACTCACCCCCTACACCCTGGCTACAAACGTCGGACCCCTGTGGTTGACTCAGACTAATAATTTATAATTGATGTTGTACAGTTCCTGAACACTCGATAAATCAGTCAGACTACTGTGTGGTCAAGTTTCTAGAACACTCGACACACACAAACATACATACATTCGTACATAATACATACATATATACATACATATTTATGCATACAAATATACATACACACATACATACATGCATACATACACATACATTCATACAAGTCATAATTGTCAATCTCTACATGTGTGTTACTGACAGGCCCCCATCTAGTTCCTGTGGGGCCTCAGACAAGACAAAGAAACAGAAATACTGCTTCCTCAAGCATGTCGTAATAGGCGTCTAATATGAGAATGTGCATGGGGCTGGCAACCTCATTACGTCAAACAAATTACCACATACACTACCACATACACTACTACATACACTACCACATACACTACCACATACACTACCACATACACTGCCACATACACTACCACATACACTACCACATGCACTACCACATACACTACCACATACACTGCCACATACACTACCACATACACTACCACATACACTACCACATACACTACCACATACACTACCACATACACTACCACATACACTACCACATACACTACCACATACATTACCACATACACTACCACATACTCTACCACATACACTACCACATACACTACCACATACACTACCACATACACTGCCACATACACTACCACATACACTACCACATACACTGCCACATACATTACCACATACACTACCACATACACTACCACATACACTACCACATACACTGCCACATACACTACCACATACACTACCACATACACTACCACATGCTCTACCACATGCACTACCACATACTCTACCACATACACTACCACATACACTACCACATACACTACCACATACACTACCACATACACTGCCACATACACTACCACATACACTACCACATACACTGCCACATACACTGCCACATACACTACCACATACACTACCACATACACTACCACATAAAAGAGCTGATGGACGCTTAGAGCTTGCTTCCTGGAAGGTTACCAGCTGCAGTGGCAGCACCTTGATCATAAGAAGAGAAAAGGAACGTGAATAAATAACTGGTAAACGCTGCTGAGTTTATTGTCATGACCTGAGTAACACACTCCATCAACGATTTTTTGAACAGAACAGAGGTTGTACCAAAATATGCTGCTTTATGAGACGGCGAGCTGTTTGCTGAAACAGGGAAGATGTAGGAGCGTATGATAGTAGTTGCTATGTGCTTAAACACGGAGGTAATGATAGTAGTTCTTACTTGTTGAAACAGGGAGATAATGATAGTAGTTACTGCTTGTTGAAACAGGGAGGTAATAATAGTAGTTGTTACTTGTTGAAACAGGGAGGTAATGATAGTAGTTGTTACTTGTTGAAACAGGGAGGTAATGATAGTACTTGTTACTTGTTGAAACAGTGTGATAATGATAGTAATTGTTACTTGTTGAAACAGGAAGGTAATGATAGTAGTTGTTACTTGTTGAAACAGGGAGGTAATGATAGTAATTACTGCTTGTTGAAACAGGGAGGTAATGATAGTAGTTGTTACTTGTTGAAACAGGGAGGTAATGATAGTAATTACTGCTTGTTGAAACAGGGAGGTAATGATAGTAGTTGTTACTTGTTGAAACAGTGTGGTAATGATAGTAGTTGTTACTTGTTGAAACAGGGAGGTAATGATAGTAGTTGTTACTTTCTGAAACAGGGAGGTAATGATAGTAGTTACTGCTTGTAGAAACAGGGAGGTCATGATAGTAGTTGTTACTTGTTGAAACAGGGAGTTAATGATAGTAGTTGTTACTTGTTGAAACAGTGTGGTAATGATAGTATTTACAGGGATGTAATTATAGTTTTCAATTATCTAAAGTTCAACGTCATGCAGGTCTAACTTTTCATGAGGTGGGTGGTCTAAATACTGCTCTTACATTTAATTTTAATTAAAACAGGCGAACACAATTTATCGCACTGCCACCTTTAAATTATGAACATTTGTGAACATGTTGCACTTCCGTTTGTACTACGTCTAACCCAGCACCAGTAGCAGCCAATAATTGATGGTATCATGGGATATCCTTATCACCTTCAACACTGGGGCTTCCTTGTTCCTGGCCAGAGGCAAAGTAGTTGTACCAAACTGATCATAATGGTCACCCAAGCAACGGACACCCTCATTTGAGAGAGGCTGGGGAACAGTATGATAAGATACCGAGAGGAGTAAGGGAGGATCTGCTGGGACTCTTAATCTCTCTTTAGTTCTTGCAACCTTTCACTTCTCGTGAGGTTTCAAGACCGAGGTGTCTGATAGTGTTTACTTACCGTTTGATCTGACGCTTGGTCTATCTCTGAAGGTGTCACTTTCATCAGGTGTCTATCTCTTCTACAACATATGACCTTGGAAGTTCCATTTCGACATGTAGGAAGACAGAAATATTTATGTTCAAGTGCAACTAATAGATTCATATCAGTTCTACATCAGCGTTACAAGCAGCAGCATCAGCATGTCATATTTGCTGACTATATTCATTTATTTATGTTTTCAAATGCTTGACGCCGGATTCAGTTTCAGCACACAACTCATCTGTGACAGACCTGGCCAGTCGGGAGTTTCGTGTGCTTAACTCTTTAACCCCCAAGAGCCAGTATACTGTACTTCCCGCTAGACCCATTTGGCCCAATCAACAGTATACTGGCTTTCGTATCTCTTGATCCTTTCTAGGGCTGTTTTCTAATTTTGACAACTCAAAAACGCTATTTTCTTAAAGTGTAGCCATCCATTATGGACTTTTGTTATTTATGAATATGAACATTTAAAAAAATTATTTCCAAACAAAAACAATAAAAACATACTGGTATGGCAATTTTTGTTTGGGCCAAACCCACTTTTTTGCTTGGGACTGAAGCAAAGCGGAGTCCAGTAAATACTCGATTTAATGAACTAATAGGTGTAAGGTGGGGGGATTGACGGATATTGCCGAATAACCTGTCAAATGCGAATGTCCTTAAAATAGCGTCATTAGTGTAGCAATGACAACAACCGTCTGTCAAATAACAAATAACATACAATAATTCAAACTTTTTAACGCATTTTAGTCGTTGCGTATATCTGGCATAGTGTCTTCACACGATATCCCTCACAGACTCGATACCGCCGATTCGAATGTTTCAGTTAATTCTAACTTTTCTTTTTCCTTCACAGCGGTTCTTTTTCTCGTCTATAGTTTGTTAATTTAAATTTAAAACAATATAAAAAAATTAAACAGCACAACACGAATTTTCATTCGATGGGGCGATGTACGCGTTAATATCGCACAACACATTTGATGTCATCTTAAGTGACATGTTTGAAAAAAGGGAAAGTGCCGAGATGTATCCTCCAGGAAATTGTGTCAGTTAAATTCAAAGGCTGTTAAATCGAAGGTTTACAGTACACTTCCCGACTACTCTTGGAGGCTAATGTTGAAGATACTTTTTACGTCATTTACCATCTGTATCTAGTAGCACGACTACTTGAAGCTGTAAACATGTCGTTACTTTGTTTATTGTCTATATTACAACCTATGAGAAAAAAAAACCAGTTGACAAGGCAGTATCTGGAGCACTTAGGTAAAGTCAAATTAATGGAGACGAAAAACACACGGAGAAGAGAACTGAAAACATATATGTAAGTGATAAAAAGGAGACGGAAAGAACGTGAACGAATGGCACAAGAAAGGAAGGAGTGAAGTGTAGTTGTTAAAGGTCTGTGCTTTGCAGCGAGCTAATAGGTAATGGTCATGATAATACTGTAATCTATAAAGTTTGCCAGAAGCGTCAAAGATGTGGTTACTTGATTTAGCATCCGTACTGTAATACTCGTATATAACGTCTGCCTAGCGTTACAATGATGTGGTTACTTCAGTTCATTTATAATGGGCACGTTTTGAGAAGAGTAAGCAAGAAAATATTTTAACAACAGAAGGAAAAAAAAAAGAAAAAAGGAAAGGAAGGCAAAGAGAAAATATACTGGCATGTCTAAATACGCGACATTGAAGAAACGCAACAGAGCTAATGGCCGATGGTTGTGGACCGACATGATCGCGTACAGCAGTGGGCATCGTATTTGATGAAGATAATAATCTTTATTTCCTAATTGCATCATTATCTATATAACAATTTTTATCACAGTAGCATCCGCCATCTCAATTAAGAGGAAAAACTCATTAAAAAATGTAACTCTACCATTGCCAATTTCTTTGTCCTAACATTCATTTCTTGACACAACGTAACTATTTTCTCTCTCCAGTTATATTTCACACATCTTCCTAATTCTTGAAAGTGATTCGGCAGCTTCAGTTTTTCCTGTTTTCCTTTCATCCCTCGTCAGCAAAACTCATCTCCGCCAAGAAGAAACACTAAAACTATCGTGAAATAACATTTGCCAGAAATCCCTAAATTTCTCACACCATAAAAGCTGGACATTAAGCGGAAGTGGTCAATTTATTGCGCCAGCTCGTGAAGCCAATGTAGTGATATTTGAAACCTTAGGGTTAAGAATCGATCAAATCAATTAAGAGCACGCGGAATCAATGGAAACTGAAAATAACAGTGGTTGGAAAGAAATAAATGAAAACAATTTATTTGGGAAAAAAAGTTTGCCGGGTGCATATTTTTAAATTCATTGTACAGAATAGGCATTGCAGCTAATTGCGTATAATGTTTTGGTGGGTTTCATTATTTAGAAATATAAGTAACGATATTTGCAACTTCAAACTTATTTTACTTCATTACATGACTGCAAAGAAGGCAGCAGATGCGCAATTTTACCATTCCCGGCACGCGGAGTTAGTGACGAAAAATAACAATACATGACTCTTTCGAGCTGCCGTACTTGGAATGAGTACACTTTAAACCCTTTAACGAGGATCTATTGGAGGGTAAGTCTGGTGCCAGAACCACACTAATAACGGGATAAAGAAATATGATTGGTGACGGATTCCGCAGAAACGATGCTTGCATATTGACTCCATGCTCCTCAAGGAGCGAATGAGTTAACAAACACTCCATAACCTGCCATAGTGTTGGCTCCATGATCCGCCTTAGAAGCGAGTGAGTTAACAAACCTGCCAGTGTTGGCTCCATGATCCGCCCTAGGAGCGAGTGAGTTAACAAACCTGCCACAGTGTTGGCTCCATGATTCGCCCTAGGAGCGAGTGAGTTAACAAACCTGCCACAGTGTTGGCTCCATGATCCGCCCTAGGAGCGAGTGAGTTAACAAACCTGCCACTGTGTTGGCTCCATGATCCGCCCTAGGAGCGAGTGAGTTAACAAATCTGCCACTGTGTTGGCTCCATGATCCGCCCTAGGAGCGAGTGAGTTAACAAACCTGCCACAGTGTTGGCTCCATGATCCGCCCTAGGAGCGAGTGAGTTAACAAACCTGCCACAGTGTTGGCACCATGATCCGCCCTAGGAGCGAGTGAGTTAACAAACCTGCCACAGTGTTGGCTCCATGATCCGCCCTAGGAGCGACAAGGAGACAGAAGAAGTTAAAAAGCACAAGGAATCCTTCGGATTATAAGTTGATATTTATGCCTATAAATAGAATTTTGATGGGCTGGCAACCTGTCATGTAAAACCACACTGTTGACAGCATAATGGAATACGGCTGGTGAAGGATTCCGGAGAAACTATGCTTGCAAATTGACTCCATGCTCCTGAAGGAGCGAATGTGTTAGCAAGCTCTCCAGAACCTGCAACAGTTTTGGCCGCATGCTTCACCGCTAGGACAATGAGACAGCAGGAGGAGGCAATGACTGCTTGGTGCAGGCTTCCTGTAAGGAGAGCAGCTCATTGCTCCGCAAGGAACGTAAAGGAAAACGATGATGATAATGTCAATATTTAAATCTTGCGCAGTAAAGACAAAAAAAAAAAAACTATTTTGTTGACTGCGGTATTCAGCTCCAATAGAAAATTAGAAGATCGATTTCGAAATTCGATATCGCCTTGCCTGTCGGCTCCGCCATCCGTGGAATGAAATTCTTGATTCCAAAACTAGACGACAAGAAATTAACGTCTGACCGAGGAGTCAATGACATGGAATTTCCGGACAGTCTAAATCTGGAAGGGTGTGTCAGATGACAATCTAACCTTCAGTTTAGATGGCCACTATACACGACTCTGTGGTAATTAGATATTTTGTGATTTGGATGGAACTTTAGTAATTCTGTCCACCTGTATGGACTTAAGGTGCCACCAGGAGATTCGATAGCGTTTTCTTGACCAATCAAGCCGCCAGAGTGAGCGCTAAGAAGTCCTTCTCACATTTTTCTTCATCAAATCTATTTCTTCATCGTTATCTTTGTTATCCTTGTCACTTAAGGGGAGGAGCCATAATGAAGTGCTATTTTCATATATAACTGGTCGATAACGAGACAAATTCCCAGGGCTAACTTACAACCATAAAGGCTATGCATTCCAAGACATCTGATGGTATAATGCTGTTGGTTGCCGTGGAAATGGCGGCTATTTAGGATTTTAATCATTTTTTAAGGTCACTAAGGCTTTTTTATTTGTTGAGTTATGAGAACCAAAATTAAAATGGAAGCTCATTATTGCGGTTTAAAACGTTTATCAGATTACATTTTTGATAACTTTAGTAGATTCTAAGATACCGAACTTAGTATTTAGAAAAAATTGTTTCAAAGATTTACACAATTATTTGCAATAAATTAAAATTGTGATAAGATTTTTTTTAAATTGGATCTGAAAAAAAATTGTACTATCCAACGGAAAGTATTTGTGCCAGATCTCACGTTAATTCAGTTACAAATAAGCAAGTTATAAGAACAGTTGTAACATAAAACAAGGTTCTGAGAAATTCGTGGTTTTATTTATAGAAATAGCAGAATTTCTTAAGAAAATGCAATTTCCTAAATCAAAATACGCTTACTTAAAATGCGTTCTGACAAATGATTTTGTCATATTTAGATTCCTGAGAATATATACATTATCAGAAGGAGACTAATCCAAATGTTGAGTTTTTGTCCTATTTTTGTCTTAAAATGCACTTACCGATCCACTCCCTTAAAAGGAGCAATTCCCCTTGGGGTGAAACTTATTGAGAACCCAGCATTGCACACTAAGCTTGGAGAAGTCTGTGACATAATGTTTGGGTCGCTCTCTTGTCCACTACGACCGTATTCTGTGACCTTTGTTGTACTGACTAATTACGTGCTTTTCAATGGTCGGCACCTCTTTCTTTCTCTGCTATGTAGGAGATATTTTGTATTTTCAAACATTCTTACACTCCTCTCGATGATAGTCATCATTTCTTTTTGGTTACCCGTTCCTCATACAACGAAAAATACAACGTTCCAAATACAACGAAAGACGCAGTCAACGCTTAAACAAATTGCACGTACCCAAGCCTAGGCTTGACTTATTCAAGAAAAGCTTAGCGTACTCTGCTGCTCATCTTTATAATTGTCTTCCACATAACCTAAGAAACAACCTCAGTCCCTATTCATACAATCGTAGACTTTTCGAAAACTTTATGAGTTCTGATTACATGCCCCCCTAATCGAATTATCCTTTCTTATAATGTCAACTGTAGGTTCTAATGACGATGTTTGTACTTTTCAACATATTTTATGTCATGCTTATAAGTAGTTAATGTAAATATGAGTGTGCTATTTTACTTTACTTTACAACGTTGAATTCCTTGAAAATGATATGTAAAATGAATATGAGAATAAATGAATTCAGTATGAAAGGTGAGAGAAAGGAGGGGCAGAATGTCAGACGGGCCTGCGTGCCCAATTCTCAACACTTTGAAAATAAAGTTCGTTCGTTCCTCCTTGCTGGGGAAGGAACGGATGAGATAATATTAACCGACAACCATGTTGGTTAATCTCGACATCAGACTACAGAGTAGAATTAAAATCGCCCAGCGCATGTACTTAATCGCTGATATGGCCAGGGTGCGTTCTTCGGCAAAATGGTACCACGCTGAAAGTTTGATAGCCACTACGTATTTGTCAGCGCACAGGAAGGACATAATCGTTTTCAGTAAGACTTATTACGAACATATTACTTGAGTAAAAGTACGATGTTGTATTTGTAAACATTGCAGAGAAGGCAATCGGATGTTTTATTACCATATATCGAAGAGGTGACCTTTTGCATAACGCACAGAATTTCAGGCGGAAATATTTTGAAATTACCCCACAATACACGCATGTTTGAAACTATTGGAGCTCTGCTTAGCATCGTAACAAATAAATGCGGGGGAAGACTTGCACTATAAGCTGACATTTTCGCAAGCCACGTTTACTGTGAAAATCGCTTGCCAAGACGACAACCAGACCTTGCCAGAGTTAGAATCAAGATTCTTATATCGGACCGGACCACTGTTTGAGCAAATTTGAGGACTTCAGAGCCCAGAATAAACTCTATCATTTAACAAGGACAACCGGAATCTGAGGAATCTAAAACACGGAGTCAAAGTGCGAATTTTTATTAACGTAACAACCCACAAGAACACGTGAAAAAAGACATATGCCAGTGCCTTAAACCTACTTCTCCGAGCAAACAGTCTGTGAGCCAAAAGTGGCGTAAGTTGTGCATTTTACATTCTATATTTTTCATTACTAACATGTAAACTAATATTTATATATTGCAATGTGAATATTAATATGGGAAAATTGCTAGTGGATGTTCAAGTCATTTGAGGCTGACAACCTCAGCATGTAGAATGATGATATTATGAACCACTAATGCAAGAGCTGGTGACTGCTTTATTGCTTGTTTCCTAAAGAGAACTAAAAGCACAGGTAGTCCCAAGTTCCATATGGAGCAGGGAGGGAAAGATGAAATAAATGATGTCGTTCTAATCATAATATTTACATTTTCAAACCAGTGTAAATGTCTATGTAAACATATTCACTTTAAAATTAATGAAAGTTTTAAGCTTTTCAACCAGTGTAGATGTAAATGAAAACATATTCAATCTATATTGTGAACATTTTTCAACCTGTGGAGAAGTAAATGTAAACACATTCTATCTGTACTATTAAACTTTTCATTTGAATGTATAGTAAATATAAAGCTATTCAATTTAAATGTAAAAAATGTTTTCTCTCTAGGGATTAAGCTTAATTCTCTCCGAGGGTAAAGTCTGAGGTAGATGGGATGGTGGAATAGGAAGAAGGGAACACTTAACTATGTGTCGGGAAACTCAATATTCAGAAAGTATGTTTCAATTCTTTTACCATACTAGTTAGTGGTACCAGCTGAGGGTACTAGTCTCTGGAACAAAGTGAGAGTAGAAGTGACCTGACGTCGAGCTAGACACCATCATTAGAGGGTCTTAGAGACGCGGGACCAGCTTTGCAGTTACTCCCTGATCTTATTTGGAACGTGCTACGCCTTTAAGCTTGACCAAAGACGCGAGAACTCCAATGACCTATCTGTACAGAACCGAAAAACCCAGACGGAGAAGAAACTACCATTTGCAGCTAAGTCAAACCTTAAAGCTGCCAAAGTGACTTCTTACATAAAACACCCTACCTTCACACGTTGATGAGTATTTTCTGTTAAAGATTATTCAATTAAAAAAAAACTGTTAAAACTTAGTCGATTATTAAATTTGTTATATGTAAATACACACATTTAACGTCGGTTTAATCATTTTGAATGTACTGCATGTTTGTCTCAGTCAATTTGCTAAATACACTCTAAACAGAGCTTTACCAGTATAATAAAAATTCCACTGAGTAAATCAGGGTGGTGGCTTGAACGAGCCGAGATTAATAATTGCTTAATTCTTCATAAAACGCGGCGAATCAGATGTAAATTATTAATTGCCCTGCCCAACGCAGCATTGTTCTTGACTTCTGAAATATTCTTATGAATACTACCTTGAGATAGAAGCATCATTATTCTTCTATCTACAGCTCTGCCAAGAGTAATCTTGTGCGAAGGTAGTGTGGTGGGTAGGGAGAAAGGAGGATAGATAGAAGAAATAAAAAAAGAGTACAAATCTCTTCCACAGTGTCTTTTGGCTCGCTGTAGGTGATAATCCGACACTTGTAGAAAGAAATGTTTCAGGAGACTGAAATTTTACCTCTTTCTCAGTTAAGTCAAGAAGCAAATCCCATCAATGATCCTGAGAGTAGGTTAGGTCTTCAGCCACACTTCTCCTGAGGTACTGATATGGCTCGTGAGACCCCCAGCTGGTAATTAAGACATTGATTAACAAAACAGTTAATTACCAGGCAATACAGAACATTTAGTGAAAAGAAAGAAACACAGTGAAATTCTTTTCAATGAATATATAATAGACCAAGCTGTATTGGTTACAGAAAAACAAAAGAAAGAAAAAAAAATAATTATATATATTTGTATGTATGTACTGAGTAAAGGGAGATAAAAAATAGTCTACACAAAAGGTATGTTAATTATTAGTGTACCCTTCACGGTGGCTGAGGTGTATGTCCTAATTCTAATCATTGACTGGTATGACACGATATCTTTTAATGTTTGGCCCTTTTTTTAGAAAGCACTTATCATAAATGTTGCTGCGGCTGTTATGACTGCACAATGTCACTGCAAGTTGTCTCCCCTGGCCACGTTACTGGAATAGTTCGTAGCTGTATACGGCAATGTTTCACTGCACAACTGAGAGTTCACCTGCCTTCGTCACCACCAGGGAGCTAGGAGATACACACAAAGGAACAATCTATTTAGTTCTCTGGTTAAAGGCATTATTGTCCTGAGTGTGGTCTATAAACCAGTCTCAGATATCAGTCATATTATTACATACATGACATGAACCAATGTTAGATGCCATTCTTCGAGCTGCAAACATATACTATTAATTGGGTAGAGCATACACATATCCTCAACTGTTGCTGTATGACAATTTTTAGCCATATTCGAAAACCGTCAATAATTATTCTAACACAAACGTCTACGACCTATTTCAGCTATAACCGCCGACTGCCTTGATTTTATATATATATATATATATATATATATATATATATATATATATATATATATATATATATATATATATATATATATATATATATATATATATATATATATATATATATATATATATATATATATATATATATATATATATATATATATATATATATATATATATATATATATATATATATATATGGTGGATGATTCTGAATGCTGTCTTCATGATTTCTACCATAACCGTATAACACCGTGCCTATTTTCAGCCATATCTACGTAGTCTTCACCATTTCTGAAATTACCGAGTACCATCTTCACTATTTTGTGCCATATCTGAGTACAGTCTTCACCATTTCGCTTTACCTGCGTACCATCTTGACGATTTTTTGACACATCTGCATGTTATTATTGATTTCATTTTCTATGTAGACAATAGCACATACACACACACAAAATTGTTAGTGTGCAGCACAAATCTATCATTCTTATCAGCAGTAGTACATGTACCAAAGTTCGGGAACCAATCATTCAATGGTAAAATGAGTTAAACTGATTCGTTACAAACATATGACTTTGACCTCAATGACTACATCTTTTCTATCTGCAAGTGTTCTATAAAGATGATAGATTCCTAAATGTCATCCTCTATCACACTGTGTGGGGCCGAAGGGTGAAACCCCAAGCGCTGCTGGATCAATAACAAGATCTTTAGTTCATGCTGACCACGTGTCTCTATCTTAAGGTTAAAACTTGAATACCTCAGTTTTATTACCCGGTAAGTTATGATAACGCAAGATGAGTGAATTCACTGACTGCTATTGTTACTGAAATATTAAGGTGTCAGATAAGAGTTGCAAGTAAAAGAAAGGCACTGTGACCCTTAAACACATTTATTTCCGCTTTCGTTACACATCTGTCCAACGGTATTGACAATAACTGAATTTGTTAACTGAGTTTTGTTAGCCCGTAATGCATAATTATTGGTCAATGTTGAGCTGAAACTTTTCTTGTGTTTTCAGCGTTTGTTTTATGTCATACTTGCTTTAGCTGTTTACAGAAAATGTCTGTACATTTTAATTATGTTTTTAAAAATTGACTATCACTGGATGCTAATAGGCACTGGATAGCAGTTCTTTGATATGTTTTCAGCACATATGTTAGCTGTTAATTAAAAAAGATCTCTTGCATGCGAATTTGAAATAATGAAAGTGAGAAAACAGAGCCATGTCATATTTTCATTGGCATTAATTTTTTCAAGCTGGCCGTTATGTGAAACATTATGTCAGTCATTCAAGTTTCATACTCATTATTTGGCTGCACATCTAGTTTCCATTGATGTCGTCTGATAGCAGTCTTCATCTCTTTCTGAAAGCATTCTCCATCCTTCGGTTTTGTTAACAGACTTCTTAGAAATAAACATATGGAAACTTCCTATTCTATGATGTATTGGTTTTATTCCTTATTTACGATGCCTCACAGCAATTTTGTATGTGCTGGTGTGTGTGTGTGTGTGTGCTACGCATCACTCCGTTTCTCTTAACCTCCTCTCTCTCTCTCCCTCTCTCTCGCTCTCCCTCTCTCTTTCTCTTTCTGTCTGTCTCTCTCTCTCAAACACTCACTCACTCACTCACTCACTCACTCACTCACTCACTCACTCACTCACTCACTCACTCACTCACTCACTCACTCACTCACTCACTCACTCACTCACTCACTCTCTGTTTCTCTCTTTCTCTCGCTCTCTCTCTTTCTGTCTGTCTCTCTCTCACACACTCACTCATTCACTCACTCATTCACTTTCTCTCTGTTTCTCTCTTTCTCTCTCTCTCTCTCTCTCTCTCTCTCCCTCTCTCCCTCTCTCTCTCTCTTTAAGCATTCTATGAGATCCATGTCAGCGCCTGACAAGTTACTCCATAGGTCAGTTTTGTTTCTCAGTCCACCCTTGTCCACCTCTCCTTTCCTTACTCGCCAGGATATTGTCTAGCTCTGTTTTAAAAAGTTTACGTGTCTGAGTATTCACTTGGACCATCTTTTCGAGATTGCTCATGAAGAATCATTTATAAAGGACTGCGCTCCGTTGTTCACCACATAACTGTCCTGAGCATCCAAATTAATATTAGACAAACATAAAGGTATGTTTTCAGGCACTCGTAAGAAATAAAGAAGTAGAACACTTGGACAACAGAAAAACAACAGACGTGAGTGGCTTACCCAGGGTTCGAACCCCGTACCTTCCGTACGACAACTCCGCCTAGCTATCAAGCGAATCACACTGACCCCACGGCCTTTATGTTTGTCTAATATTAATTTACTGTTTACAGGCCTCGGGTTTCCCTTCCTTATGTGTTATTTCTGAGCATCCAAACACAATCTCGCGAAAGGAAGGTACAAAATCAAGTCATGCTACACCAGACAGAGACAAGTGTTATCTAATTTGTTCTGTAATATTTCACTTTCTTACCATAAATCATTTCCGTTATCGATGTTTTAATTGTCGCATTTACGGTGGAACATTAGTCGGTCTAACGGTTTGCCCTTCTCGGATTTATCACACCTAGACTGTGTAGGAACAAAGTGTACTTTCTCATTTTTATAAATATTTGAAAAACATTATCCTTGTCATCTCTTCTTTTAGTCTTTATTTATTTTCAGCCATTTGTCAGCCGATACTATAGCACTGTATAGCGCAATACCTGTGCCAGATAGAATAATAATAGTAGAGATACAATTGTTAATGTAGATACAGTAAATAAAGTGTCACTTTTATTTTAACTAGGAGCCGCGGTAGTATAGTGGTTAGTGCACTGGCTTCCTAGCGCAGTGGTCTATGGTTCGATCCCCAGATGAGGTGGGATTTTTTTAGGCCACAAACGGCTCCTTGGTCGACCCAGCCCTAAATGGGTAC